>JAVBJF010000146.1:0-600000 GCA_033439095.1 Pseudococcus viburni
TTTTTCTCCTTGAAATGAAAGGTTGGGATAAGGAATAAGGGGAAAACTTGGAAAATTGTAATGAAAGATTGCGAGTACCTACGAGAGGAGAAATGAGACTTGAAAAAAATAGAATTTCGCAACTTACCCGAGTAATAATATATAGAAATCGATGTTTTCGAGGACGTAATATACGAATTTGACAATATTTTTCTCTTAGGAATGAAGGGTTGGGGTGAAGGGGGGAGGGGGGAGCTGAACATTTTTTAATTTTGTGATTTTCTCGACTAAAATAAATGGTTTTTAAGAGGAAAATTTGTAAAATTTCGAATTTTGGAAATTTTCTGAATAATACATCAAAATCTATGTTTTCGAGGGCGTAGAATTCGAATTTAGCAATATTTCTATTTTCGGAATGAGAGATTGCGAGGACGAGAGGAAAGATGAAACTTGAAGAAAATGGAATTTCGCAACTCACCCGAGTAATATATCGAAATCTATATTTTTGAGGGTGTAAAGTACAAATTTCACAATATTTTCCTCTCAAGGCTGAAAGGTTGAGGTAAGAGAGGGGTTGAGACTTGAAAAATTTCAATTTTGCAAATTTTCCCAGTGATATATTGAAATCTGGGGGTTTGAGAATGTAAAGTACAAATCTGGCAATATTTTTCTTGAGGGAGTAAAAAATTAGGGAGTGGAAAGATAAGAAGACAAAGTGTCGCAGAAATTTAAAGTTTGTGATTTTTCCAAGTGATACATATTAAAATTTATGTTACAAATTTAGAAATATTTTTCTTCGGGGGGGGGGGGGGGGGGTTGGCAATTTTCTAGTCACTGATAAACAGTCAGAATTGCAGCACAAGAAAACATCAGCAAAATTCACTGATTTTCAGCGAATTTTTGCTGATTTTTCAAAGATTTTCACTGATTTTTCTGCTAATTTCATAAATTTTGCTGACTTTCTAGTGAATTTTCACTGATTTTTCAGTGATTTTTCTCACTGATTTGTTTTCATTGAAAATTAGTCACTGATTTTCAACTGTGCTGCAATTCTGACTGTTTCTCAGTGATTTTTGATCATTTTCACTGATTTATAAATGAGAGAGAACATCAAAATGTATTTTTTACAGATCGTAGATTATGAATTTAACTTTTTTTTAAAATAGATAATTCTGATATGTTTGCATCCTACATCTGAATAAATCTGATTAAATCTGATTAAATTTATTTACCAGCAAATTTTTCGGATATGATCAGAAAAAATCAAATTCGATCAGATCTTACCAGAGGTGACATTTTTTCATCGGCCACCAGATCCAGGTAATTGAAAATTTTCATCTCGCCGATCGTCCCAAGCTACGAGTTTCTTTCGCAGGAAACCCCTCGAGCGAAAAAATTTCGTTCGCATTATCTTCCGACAATTTTTACAACTCGCAACTCAGTCCAATAAATCTTTTTCTCGACTTTATGCAAATTCCCAAACACCGATAACGTACGTACGCTCATTAATCAAAATAACGCCTAAAAAGAAAATTACCTACCCTTTTCCTCCTCCCCCCTCCCCATTCCACTGCACGTCGACCCAACGCCATCGTTGCCTTGTTTTTCTCACCCGATTCTCCCTTTTTTCATTATACAACGTCTGAAATATTCGTACGTCTGGTTCGAGAATACGTACCGAATACCATACCATGCACAAACGTACAACGAACATTACGTGCTTACAGAATTACACTTCCACGTATACGAGCAGCTCGCTGTAAAACGCAAATCCCGCAACAATGAAGTGTAAAAAAAACTTTTCTTCGCAGCTTCATGTCATGCCGTTTGAAATCAACCGAGGTTTTTTTTCTTCCTCGCTATCGTCCGCACCTCCTGCCCTACTTCCACACTCGTTTCTTGGCTGTAACGTCGAGAAAAACGTATACATCTGTCTGGGTCTGTTCGCCACCGCGTTCTTCGTTTTTACGTGTTCGGTAATTAAGGGCTTTGATAAATTAACCCTGTTAACTTTTTCCCAAGAAAACGCCTGTAATATTTTGCCACGCGGACTCATGCTGCTGCTGCGAGCAGAAAAAAAAGAAAAACACGTGATGGGCGCGATTTCGGAATACCAAACCAAAAATACCGACGAGCTGCTGAAGGTTTTTTTTTTCCTAGTGGTGGAGAAATTAGCGCGAGAAAAAACAACGGAGCTAAAAAATTAAACGCTAACGATCGCCTGCGTTTTATTGGTGGGTATAACCTTGAAGTAGGGCGAGGAAAGTGGTCGAAGGGAGGAGGGTGGAAATTAATCACGATGAAATATATCTCGACCTAAGCGACCGACTATTCGGTTGCAATAGCTGTTTATGGCGGAATTTTAGTCCCAGTCTGAACGATATGAATAGAACAGAATTCTTATTGTCTTTTTCAAAAGTGATTCTCATTTCTCGGGTGTTCCGATGAAGTGCTGTCCAGTTCGTTCGCCGATCTTGAATTCTTGAATGTAATTTCGACCTCGCCCCTGCCCCCGCCCCCGCCCCTTACATTTTTCCTGTCTACCCAAGTGAGATAAATCTACGTCCATTTTCGAGGAGCTTTAAATTTCATCTCTAAGCATTTCTAAAAAAGAAAAATGAATCAAACGAGAACATAAACGAGAGAAATTTCTCGCAAATTTGAAAAATTGTCAATTAGGTACTCGGTCAGTGAATTTTGAAAATTTTTTCGCGTGATGTACTTACATCTTGAAATTTTGTATAAAAATGATATAAAATGCATAGGGTCTTAAGATTTTTTTTTCAAAATCACTAGATACTTTTTACGAGATCTTTAGATGCCCTTTTTTGGGTCAAAAAAATATTCAAATTCAATTCTGAAAATTTTTTCGCCCATCCAACTCCCCCTCGCCACAAAAATTTGAAAATTTGAATTTATTACCTACATAAAAAAATTTAAATAAAAAGGAAAAACCAAGTATTCCCACGCAAAATTAAGTTTTGAAAAATAAAAAAAATTATGCCAGGGTGCTTACCAAATTGAGCGAATAAAAATTCGGATTTTTCCGGGCTAAAAATTCAAAATTTTCTTCACATTTCAGTCCCCCCTCCCCCTCCAAAATGAAAAACACTTGTATCAAATTTATAAATTCACGCAATCCCTTGCAATTTTTTAGTTTGTACCAATAAATGGAAAAGTGAATGAGAAGGTAAAATATAAATCATTCTATGAAAAGATATAAATGTATTGAGTCCGAGCGAAGCGAGGGCGAAATTTTTTGAAAAATTTATAATAAAATAAGCAAAAAAACATTTTTCTAAATGATTTACTTACATTTTTTGGGGATTTTCGAAAAATTCCAAAGAAAATTCCAAAATTCCCTGACTTTTTCAGACCACCAAAATTCCCTGACTTTTCCCGGTTTTCCAGAGAATGGACACCATGTTATAAACATGGAAAAATCTGAGAAAATTTTCGGTTAAAAAAATTCTGATGTTGAAAATACGTGAGAAAAAATTAGGAGTTGAAAATAATTTTTAAAAAATTGGAGTTAAAATTTGAAAAATAATTCAGAGTTGAAAGAAAATTTTGAGAAAAAGTGAGATTTGACTCGTACATATCCCGAAAAAAATGGGAATATATTCGGTTATTATTTCACATATGGGTACCATATTTTGTCGGGATTAAACTCACCCACGGCCCAATTTCTTGAGAAATTCCCCAATGTTTTGGCACACCATACTCAGAAGGTCCAGTCACGCTTACGATTGGTCAGTTTGATTCTAATTACGAATCGTTGAATCACTTACTTGTTTCGAATATTTTTTCACTGCCTTATTCGTTGTAAGTAATCTGAATTCGAACTCACCTAAAACAAAGAAAAACGACAAAAAATTAGAATTAATTGATTGAAAATTATTTTACAAATCAATTATCAGTTATTAATACGAGTAAACATAGTATCCGTGTGAATTTTAAAGTAGAATGTGAAAAACAGGGGTCATGAGAAGCTGGGGATTAATTTGGGAGTCCAAAAAGTTAAATTTTCGACAACTCGCTCCAACAACTACAAAAATTTTCTTATCTCATCAGAATCCCTTAAATTTTTTGAATTAAAAAAAATAATAATAACAGAAGTCAAAAATACGAATTTTGACCATTAATTAGAACACTACTTTTGAGATCATTTTTTCAATTTTTTCAGAAAAATGAATTGCTCGAAAAATTTTATTTTTTAGTTTTGAAATGTAGTTTTCGATACCCCTCTTCCCCAAGATGTCATATTACGTCCATAATAAAAATAGTAGGGCAAATTTACGTTCTATGATCAAAATTGATGAAATTCCCATAATTTCTGTAAGATGACGTCGAAAACGAATTCGGGCAGAGGAGGTCAAAAATCAAAAAAAGTACATTTTGATACCTTGCTCGATAATGTGGAAAAGGATTCAGAGCCATTGAAATTCTCCTCAACCTTTTTTTTCATTTTTTTCCAAATTAATTTTTTTCAGAAATAAATACTCAAAATTAAAAAACAAAATTTCAGAAGGATTTTTTCAAGATTTTTTTGGAACTTTTCTTACAAGATTTTCAAACATTACAGTACGAAGTTCGACTCCCCCCTCCCCCCAAAAAAATTACCCAAGTTTTGCTACGTACAGAGGAGAAAGAAAATTTTTAATTCAGATCCACGCTCACTGCAGACAACGATCAAATTTTGGATTTGGGAACAAAATAATTTCAGAAAAAGAAATCAATGGTGTCTGCAGAATCTGAAAAATGAAAATTCGTGCTATTTTCTAAGGGTTTCTTGCCATTTTCCTGTCATTTCTCTTGCTTTAAATTTTCCCGAAAAAACACCCTTTTTAATCTTCCATTAAAAAATTTAAAAAAAGAGGAAAATGTCGAAAATTCTTGCTTTTTGCAGTAAAATTATTAAAATTCTTGCTATTTTCTGCTTTTCTAGCTACCGAAGTGAAATCCTCGTCATTTTCTGGGGTTTCTTATTTTTTTTTACCAGTAGACACCATAAACAATAAACATTGAAACCCCAAAGTATCACATTTCCTTTTCCAATGGATACAATTTTTCGTCAATTTTCAGTTCTTTTTATCATTTTTCTAAAAGGGGTTCTGCGTTTCTGTCTCTCGGTTCATACTAAAATTAAAAATCAAAAATTCGTAGTTCTTGGTAATTTTTTTGATCTGAAAATAGCAGATCAAATTTGGTCAAAATTTCACATTTCTTACTTTCTTTTTTTTTTGAAAATTCAATTTTTTCGAAATTTTTGCTTATTCCTCTCCTTAGAAAAAATATGCGCTTCAAATCCATAAATTCCAAGCAAGTCCCTGCAAATTTTCCATTTTGCCCGACTAAATAAATAATCAAATGAGGAGGGGAGGTTCGCGAAGAAAAAGGGCTCACAAAGGTTCTAAAAATATCAATCATTTTTCGAATAAAGAGATTCTGCCTGAGCAATGCGAGGGCAAAAATTGTTGTGGAGAAAGCGAATCAATCTAAAATTTTATAATTTTTTTAGTATCTCAGTTATCAGAAAAAGTAACTTGTGACTTTTGAGATAATTTGAACTAACCTGCGAACAAATATGAAGAAAATCAGAATTTCGGTCTCTTTTCTTTGTTTTAGCCAAAATTTCGAACTTGGTCATCAAAACTCGTACATTTTCTGGATTTTCAGACTTCTCGTACAGCAAAATTTTCAAAATAAAAATTGAAATTAGTATCGACGTGAAAATTGGAGAAGAGACACTCAACAGCACTCGCGATGCTCTCAATATACATATCTACACTTCGCAAACCAGGCACTTATTCTTGTTAATCAAATATCATGTTTCTGTAATCAACACACACTACACAGGTACCCAATGCCGAGAGAATAATTCACGGCGCCGATGATACAATAACAATACCTTACATTATTTCTGGCGGATGAAAATAGACACAACGAGCAACCTATTGAATCTACAATACCAGATCACACATCATGTAGAACGTATATGTGCTATAGGCACGCATTATGTATATCTTTTTATGTACAGGTACTTCGATAGATATACAACGATAGAGGGATAGATTTTGAATGGTGAGATGGCAGGGGTAGGTATACACAAACACACATATCTTCACACATGAAAATTAGGTCACTCGTAAGTATCATTCGTTAACGTTACGTTTTCAGTGCTTCAACTAGCTCTTAATTAACACTGCGAAAAATTGGGATTTCGGGATTATTCGTAAATTTCTATAGAGGAAATTGAATATTGGTGTGTCAATGAATAGGTACATATAGTCGAAAAGTTGGTTTGAAAAAAAACACATTTTTTTCATTAAAAATAATGTTGGTTTTTTTTCTTGATCTTAGGTAATATTTCGTCAATTTTTTTTAGTTTTGAAACTACAGTGTTCAATAAAAAAAAAACTCGTGATAAACAATTAATTTTTCTTTGACATTAAATACAATGCAAAAAATTGAAAAAATTAAATATATTTTCAAAAAAATTCAAATTTTGAATATCAAAATTGGAAAAAATTTAACAAAAATTAAAAATTGTAACAATTTAAAAAAAAATGAGAAAATTCAAAATTGCAAAAAAGTTTGAGAAAATTCACATTTTGAATAATAAAATTGGAAATAATTTTGCAAAAATTCAAAATTTGTTTCAAAAATGTTGAGAAAATTAAAAATAATTGTGAAGAAATTCAAGAAAAGTCAAGATTGTTGAAGAAAATTTAGAAAAATTGAATTTTGAATATCAAAATTGAAAATAATTTTGACTGAGTTCAAGACTAAAAAAAAGTTGAAAAAATTCAAAATAAATGAACAGTGAATTTTCAAAAAATGAAAGTTTAAAAAACTTAGTTTCGAGAAAAATGAATTCAAAGTTTTGTATACTTTTTTTTACATTTTTTCAGCATGAAAAACTAAATTGTGAGAAAAGGAAGCATCCTAGCCGAAATAGCAATGAAAACGAAATTGTAGAGCGTAAAATTTCCTTTTAGTATAGTGTATTCCTTACACAGGGCGACACGAATTTTGTTTTTGGGTTCTCATTGTCAAATTTGGGTTGCTTTTATGTAACTAATAAAGGAAAAAATATTTTTTTCGACCAAAGTTTGCTTTGGGGGGTGGGGGGGGCAAAAAACTGATTTTTCGAGGTCAATAAGCCTGAGCATTACAAAAAAATT
Organism: Pseudococcus viburni; assembly: GCA_033439095.1. Lineage (NCBI taxonomy): Eukaryota > Metazoa > Arthropoda > Insecta > Hemiptera > Pseudococcidae > Pseudococcus > Pseudococcus viburni. The sequence goes on from JAVBJF010000146.1 coordinate 7,167, forward strand.
GAATTTTTTTTTGGACTAATCATGTAGGAAATTTCACGGCGAATCCAATGCCGCAAACCGCAGACCTCCGTCTCTTTTTTAAAAAAAAGTTACAGCTCATTCTTTCCAAAATTTTGTGAAAAAATCGCATTTTTTTGTTTTTTTTTTCGCAAAGAAGTGAAATTTGAGAGAAAAGTAAGGATTTTAAGGCCATAATGACCATGGTGAGAGTTGTAGGAAATTTCACGGCGAATCGAATGCCGCAAACCACGGACCTCTATCTCTTTTTGAAAAAAAGTTACAGCTCATCCGTAAAACCCTTAGTTTTCTCTCAAATTTCACTTTTTCGCGAAAAAGGCACAAAAATGTGATTTTTTCCACAGAATTTTGTAAAAAATGAGCTGTAACTTTTTTTCAATAAGAGATAGAGGTCCGCGGTTTGCGGCATTCGATTTGCCGTAAAATTTCCTACAACTCTCACCATGGTCATTATGGCCTTAAAACCCTTACTTTTCTCTCAAATTTCACTTCTTTGCAAAAAAAAACAAAAAATGCGATTTTTTCACAAAATTTTGGAAAGAATGGACTGTAACTTTTTTTTAAAAAAGAGACGGAGGTCTGCATTGATTATTGTTAAATTTCAAAAATAGCGTAATTTTCGTGTTCAGCAACCTCAATTCATATGAAATTGACACCCATGAAGAAAAAATTTCTCAACAACTGTAAAAAAGGGCCGGAGGGGGGGGTTACTCAAAGGCATGTTCCCACATCTGTATAACAGATATGGACTCTGCAATGATGTTGAATATTTTTATTCATCATCAGTGTTGATCATACGAAGTTATATTTTTTTGCCTCAAAAAACCAAATTTTCCTACAGTACACACTCGTAAGGGGTTTCGGGTGGGGTGGGGGTTGTTTGGGGGGAGGTGCAAACGAGAAATTGGTGATGGGATGTTGAAAGAAAAATTATTTACCATATAAAATCACAAAATCGGTGAATTTCGTCTATTACGTTGCATATAACTGCAATATTTCAATACACCCCCTAAACATGGTGACTTTGAATGGTCATAGCTCCGCCCCCCTTAACGCTACGGAAATTTTAAAAAAACCATTTTGTAGGTATTGTGGCGTAGATTAAAAAACTACTGAGCTAATTTTACCCTAAAATTCAAATCTGGGGTAGGAGAAGCAAAAAACCCATTTTGGGGGGCTTTGATCCACCACGGGGGGGAAAGCACTGGGTCTGACACGGCCGGGTCTTCATATGTTGTTCAGGTGATGCTCCTAGACCATTTCCAGCAAAAAAATCTTCACCTGCATTTTTGGCTGGGTATACCTTATTTTAGAGCTATATTGACTGGACTATTCGAAGATATTTCACTTCGAAATGTTCGCGTTGGATCCTACTGCATCCCCTGCAATGGTTAAGTATCAGATCATTCTACGTCACAGAAAATCGCACTTTTCTGTTACTTTCGAACTCGGTCGAAACTTTTGAAGCATACTGAGTGAAAGAGCATGAAATTCTCCATGCGAATCGACCAAAACCCAGTGATGGAAAACTGAAATGATATTAGTTCCAGTTCCAATTCCAAAATTTCAGTTTTTTAAATTTTGATGCAAAATTTTCTGCTAAATTTGAACTTTGTTGTTTTTCCTATACGATTCAAAGTACAATTTTTTCCTTTTTCAAGCTCAACACAAAAGAATTCTAAAAAAAAGTCATTAATAATTTTTTTCAAAAATGTTGTGACTAACTCCTGAATTTTTCAACAAAAAATTTTAATACCTATGTTTGATTTTTGAGAATTTGCGTAACGTTTAATTTTTTCACAGTGCAGATGATTGTAAAATTTCAAAAATTTAATGAAGTGTTTTTCAAGTTGATTTTTCGTCGTAAATTTGAAAAAATAATAAAATTCGTCCAAAATGTATTTTTAGCATTTTTTTGTAACCAAGAAAATGAAAAAAAAAAAGTTGTCATTTTTCAAAGTGCGATATATCCGCTCCCTGAAGAAATAATTTGAATTTTTTTCACGAAAATGTTCTATTTTTCATTCTCTTCAACTTTTGTATGAAGATTTTTTTTTAATTTTCACTTCCGGAAAAATTATACGTCATCAAACGTAGAAGGGTCGAAATGAAATTTTGTCATAACAAAAAGGACATATAACTCTGTTTTCTTGCAGCAAAAAGATGAAATTTTAAGGTAAAATTTTTTCCCCAGCTCAATTCCTTAATTTAGTAAGTATTAAAAAAAGTATACTCAAACTTCAATCGTGATTTCCCCAAAACGCCATTTTTTCTATATATCCTTTTTGCTGTGACACGTTCAATTCGAAATTGGAAATTATTTTGTAAAAATTATAAATTATAAAAAATTTTGAAAAAATTAAAAATTGTGAAAAAATGTTTAAAAAATTGAAAAAAAATCAATTTTTGAAAATCAAAATCGTAAATAATTTGGCAAAAATTCAAAACTAAAAAAAATCTCGAGAAAATTCTCGTGTTCGATTAAAAAGTCAAAAAGAACACCCAAGAAGGTATCCGAACGAGAACAGGGAACCCTGGTAACACAGTCTACGATGCTTTGTTTTGGGCGACGCGACGCCTTCTCCAAATACGTTACACTATCCCTCCCACTCCTAGCTTTTCCGAGTTATGCGCGAATACGATGCGATAGTACACTGCATAGAAGAAAAGAAGGAGCGCGGTTCGAGGAGCGTTAGCGTATAAGATATTATATGGTACTCTCGCGGGCTCCTTCCCTAATTAATAATTCCAATAGCGAGTTATTCGCTTATCTGATAATTGATGTGTCAGAAACAAGGTACGATAAGATAGCGCGTATTGTTGTTGACGTCGCAGGGCAGGAGACGTAATAAATTCGATTTTATTATCATCGACGTTAAAGGGCACACGAGATCCGGATAAGAAGCTTATAAGCGAGCGCGAGTCGAGGCGAAAAAAAAAAGCCATCGTCTATTCCTCGATTACCTATACATCGAGCGGGAGCTTTTATCGTATTGTAACGAATTGCGAAGAAATTTAACGACCTGGTGCATGCAGATGTACCGACGTATGCGACCGTGCGATGGTCGCTCGGTTAATAACGATAAATTACTTATTCGCGGTGCTTTTCGACGATACGAGATACATCGAACGAGAAAAATTGACTTCGTGCATATAAACTAAGATGGCGCAAAGAGGGAATGAAGAAAAGAAAACCTCTGCGCTGAAATAACCCCTTCGTACCTTTCTGCCCCCCCCTCATCGAGTATCATCTGTATCCGGTTAAGTCATCGAAAATAGAATATAAGCGAGTGTTTGCCATGAGCGAAGAGGTCATTTGAGTACGTGAACTGAATTAGTAACGATCATTTCGTCATGCCGAAGAATGCCCCCTCTTTTTCTCTGGCCATCTTCGCCATCGCAGACCTTACGGTTGGTCGTATCGGTTCGGTGGAAAATACGTACCAGGTTATAGACGTTCTTCTGGTACAATATACCAATCCTTTCCCTCCCCTGAGCTTTTTTCGCGACCACATCTTCGGTATGAAAAATCAATACGGAAAGGAAATTTGCGAACAAACGGTAATCTAATTTTTTGCTCAGTTATTGCACTAAATTTGGAAGGAATGGCGGCGTCAAGACGACGCAGAACCAGATTTACCAAATTATCGTCCGCGTTGGTAATTTCAGGTCGTAGAACTATACGGCAGCACATTATAAGATTAAAGGTGAAGGGTTCCGCTGGCTCGATGGTACGAGTATGTTGGATAAATGTGTTACCTACCGAGGAAAGATAGGTACTGGAAAGTTTTACGTACTCGTGTAATAATAAATCGCCGCACGAAGACGACGATACTGGCGATGTGCTTAAGCGAAGTATCTCAGTGTTGCGATACCGTAGCTCAAAACTTCGATGGAGTGCTCGTCGAAGAACGCGCAAGCATTAACTAGCTACGTCGTTATTGATAATTAATACGTAATAGCGTATAAGCGCGAAATTAGCAATATCGTAACGGAGCGTTAATTATGAGCGTCGTTATAGATGGTGATTTTTTATTCATCCCGGTTCCTTCATGTTCACCTGTTTGGGTTTGATTTTCGTTGTTTTACAGTGTTACGAGGTGATTTTATTTTTAAAAAAAAACACCTTAGGTAACCGACTTTTCACCCAGTCTCATATAAACCATTAATGTACGAACCAACATTAATTCTTTTCCGAAATAAAAATAAAAGTCAGTTAAAAAATGTATTTTCTGAACTTAAATGGAAAGAGGGAGAAAATGTGAAATTTTGAGACCTTATGTCCTATCCTGTTATCAGATGCGTCAAGGGGGGTTCAAATCGAAAAATTGGGGTCAAATTTGAATTCAGCAACCCGAATTACATCATTTATATTGCTTCTTTTCGAGTTATTACTCGAAATTAAAATTTTGGACCTCGATATCCCCTCATTAGTCAGGTCTCAATCGTACAAAAAAAGGCTTCCGCGCGAAATTCCTGTTAAAATTGATTTTATGATTGATTCTTGTTCTGGACACTAAAACAAAGAAATTAAGCCCGTATGCCCCTTTTCCCCCTCTCCCTTTCCCCAGGGTCCACCCCCAACATTTCAAACGCGTGTATTGTCTTATCTGTGGGTCGTAATGAAAAAATTTTCAAACAAAAGTTGTTCATCAGCACCTAATGTACATTTTTATTTCTCATTAAAATCCATTTTGGAGCAACTCCTGCTCCCCAAATTTGAAAATAAAACAGTTTTCAGAAAACTTCAAAATCACGTTTTCTTCATTTTAAGCAAAAAGTTTCAGAGATACGGCAAAATTTGTAACCACAAAAAGTATTCAGAATTGAATTTCCTTTCCAATGAGCTTTATCACGATCATTTTCACCAACTTTTCCCGACAGGGTGGATCTCTCCCCCTCCCCCTTATCTCAAAAGTTGGACCCACGAAAAAAAATTGAACGATTTTTGTTTTTCGATATCTAATGCATAATTTCATTTACTATCGAAATTCATTTTGGAGCGAATTTTGTTCGTGGGTCCAACTTGGTAAAAACGAATAAGGGGGAGAGGTCCACTCTGTCGGGAAAGGTTGGTGAAAATGGTCGTGAAAGAGCTCATTAGAAAGAAATTTAATTCTGAACACTTTTTGTGATTACAAACTTGGTCGAATTTCCGGAACTATTCGTTTGAAATGAAGAAATCGTGATTTTGAGGTTTTCTCAAAAACATGTTCTGTTTCCAAATTTGGGGGGGAGGAGTTGCTCCAAAATGGATTTTGATGAGAAATTAAAATGTACATTAGGTGCTGACGAACAATTTTTGTTTGAAAATTTTTTCATTACGACCCACAGATAAGGCAATACACGCCTTTGAAATGTTGGGGGTGGGCCCGGGAGAAAGAGAGAGGGGGAAAAAGGGCATACGGGCTTAATTTCTTTGGTTTAGTGTCCAGAACAAGAATCAATCATAAAATAAATTTAAACAGGAATAGCGCGCGGATGTACGATTGAGACCTGACTACATGTCCATGGAGACATTGGAGACATCTAGGGAGGTTCAAATCGAAAAACTAAGGCCTTTGAAATCAGAATCCCAAATTACATAAAATACTTAGTATTCCGTTTTTCAAGTTATTACTCGAAATTAAAATTTTGGCCTAGTACCCAATTTCAAAATTTTGGACCTCTATGCCCCTTCATGTCCATAGGAGCATCGGGGAGAGGGGGGTGTCAAAATCGAAAAACTAAGACCAAATTTGAAATCTGCAACCCAGATTACATAATATAGGTAATGCTACTTTTCAAGTTATCACTCAAAATTCAAATTTTGGCTCAATACCCGTTCAAAATTTTGGACCCCTATGCCCCCTCATGTACATAAGGGAATCTAGGGGGGGTCGAAATGGAAAAACTAAGGCCAGAGGGTATAGTACTGTAAGCATACTTTTTTGGGCCTGGAGGCGGATTTTGACAAAACCTACCCCAAAAGATCAACCATGATGAGAAAAAATTTTGACAAAAATTTTGGACCCCTAGTGCAATTATTTTTGGGGGGAGTGGCTAAAATTTGTTTTTTAAACTTTATTTTTTAATTTTTTGCCAAATATAGATATGAATTTCGTGTTTTTTTAGATAAATTCTTAGGGATTAGAGGAACCCCGAAAAATTGTTATCAAAATTATTTCTCATCATGGTCGACCTTTCGGAGTAGGTTTTGTCAAAATATGTCTCCAGGCCCAAAATGCTTACAGTACTATACCCTTTGAAATCAGAAACCCAAATTACATAGTATGTAATTTTCAAGTTATTCCCGAAATTGAAATTTTGGCATTTCCTTCCCCATCCGCTCAAGCATCCGTATAGGTATCCCTAGGGACATCCAGGGGATTCAAATCAAAAAACAAAGACGAAATTCGGAATCAGCGACCCAAAATATGTCAGATTAAGCTCTTTTACCCAACTTTGAATCCCAAAATGTGAAATTTGACTTTTGGACCTCTCCCCCCCATTACGCCATTTAGGAACAGTTTTTTGAGCAAAGGGGGCGTCCCTCAAAAAAGTCGCTATAGGAAATTGTAGAGAATTAAATTTGCTTTCGTTAGTGTGTCATTAGATTTTTTTGAGGGGCATAGTATTCAAGTTATTCACGCTCAAAGTTAAGATAAAAAATTCAAAAAAGGTGTTAATAAATTTTCAGCTCTCCGGGGGATGACATACCTCAACCTACTGAAATGAAAATTTTATTCTAGCACCTCCTTCCTCTGTCACTTCTGAAAGTTTCAGCTCAATTGATTGAGGGATTTTTGAGAAATCAAAATTTGAAGCGTTCCGCAATTTTCACTTCTTTCATTCAAATTTTTTGCTTTCTTAATTCAAATTTCTCAAATTTTTGTTTTTTTGATTCAAATCTCTCAAGGTTTAAAATAGTCTAAATCCTAAAAAAGTGATTTTTTTACATTTTTTCTCAAAATTTTCTGAACTTTTATTGGCAATATTTTTTTGTTTTAAAATTTATTTCCGATGTTTTAAAATCAGTGAAAAAAATCCATACCTGGGATTTCGAAGAAAATTGGTAACGTTAAGTCTATTTTGAGTGGAAGAACTCCCAAAAAAATTGACGGGCAAGGGGAAGGGACCTCAAAATAGGAAAATTTTTGAACAAAAACACGTGGTTTTTCACTACTTTTGGGTAGTGCCATCTGCTGGAAACCTTAGTCACCACCCTCTCCTAGAAAAAGTTTCGATTTGAGTTTCTACACTCGAAACCACTGACGGCAAATCAAAGGATTGAGAAGTTGCGAATCGCGTCAATTTGAGGAATTTTTAATTTTTAACAAATCCAATTACCCAAATCGCTCAGTCAAACACCTTAAAACTGAGCTAAAATTTTTTTGGTGCCTGGAATTTTGATGAATTTTTTCATTAAAAAAGTCATGGCAGTGCTGCCAACTGCATTTTGATGAACGTAATGTTCATGAAATACAAGTTGTTCATTCAGTGACTTGAATGAAATAAATTTTCATTTAAAAATTTTTTCTTAATAGTGCTGCAAAATTAACCTTTCCAAAAATTACCCAAATTAAAATGTATTTGACAACACTACCTTTGAAATTTTTTCGGAAAATTTCATCAAAAATTATTCTAAATGATCAAAAAATACTTTGTTTTGATTTCGAGAAGTTCGAATGAGCGATTTGAATTTGAGTAAAATTAAAAAAGAAACTTTTCAACGTTCTAGTAGGTGGCAAAAAGTAAATTTCGATTTCAAAGTCAATGGTTCAACTAGGAGTAGTAACTCAAATCTTAATTTTTTGGGGTGGGGAAGGGGATGGAGGGAAATTACCAGGTTCTCAGCAGCTGGTACAACTAAAAAGTGACAAAAACGTTTTGTTTTTTTTTAAATTACTTAATTTTGAGGTCCCTTCGCTTTGTTCTCCTTCAAAGGGTCGCTCAATTTTTTTTAGGAGTTTCCCTACCCACAAGAAAGGGATCCCAACTCGAAGTAAAATTTTCAGCCGGAACACAAAATAAAAAACTGTAATTTGGTATATACCCTATTTTCGACCTTCCGAATCAATTGGAAGTAGTTTCGAGACATTTCAGAACTTCTAGAAAATTTTCGAATTTTTCAGCACTGAAGAAACCCTCATAAAAATAGTCCATGAACTTTGGCAACGATAATCGCGGATTATCCATTTTAATGACCGAGGTTGGAAATAAGGTATCCACCGATTTTCAGTTTTTTACCTTAATACGTACGTTGTCGGCGTATTTTTTAATTTTTTCCACTCGAAGTTGAGAATTTTGGAAAATTTAGCTTTAATCGTTTAAATAAGTTACCAAAATAAGTAATCTGTGATTACAGGTGTCTAAATTCATATGGACCATTTTTATGGGATTTTCTCCAGTGCTGAAAAATTTCAATATTTTCTGAAAGGCGTTGAACCGTCTCGAAACCGCTTACATCGATTTAGAGAGATCAGAAATAGGATATGTATCGAATTTCAACTTTTTTCGTTGTATAAATCAAATTATCATATTTTTCTGGGTGATCAGGTTTAATTTTAAAATTTCAAAAATTTGCCAAAATTCGAAAAATGAACTCTAACACCTGAAATTTTGGATATGGTGTTCTTTTACGAATGATGTACTTTTAATTTATTTTTGTTTCAGTTCAAAATTTTATTTCGAGGTGGGATACCCCTTTCGTCAAAAGTCAACCACTTCACCAATTTTCGTTGAAATCCAAGATGATTTTTTTTCCTACTATTCTATTCCCCGTGCTTATGAAAAATATAAATTTTTTCACGTAGTCGGTAATTTTAGTTCAATCCTGAGTATTCGGTAAAATTGAAAATTAAACAACGTTATTTTTTGAAAAATCTGAAAAAATTGAAGAATTCTGTTGAAATTTTTCCTTTTTTGTTGGTAATGACATAATGCACTGTACTACGTATATAACGAAATACTTACTCAAAAGAAATAATTTTCCAAAATTTCTTCCCTCTCCCCACTCCCTCCCTCCTACTTCATTGAATCGAAATCACACTTAAAAACTTTAATTTTCTAGGATCCAAAAATAAAAAGAGAAAAATAATGGATTGAAAATCAAATTACAACGGCTCAATTATAAAATTCTTCCAAACATGTGATTGAAAATTCAACCAAAAAATTGTTTAAAAATAAGAAATCATCGACAATCATTCTCCGTTATAAAATATACACCGACGAATTAAAATGAAAAATTTTTCATTCATTATTACGAAAAATTTTCCATCCAATTTCTTTATTTTTTTCACATTGAAAAATTCCGAACCTTCGTTTCCTATATTTTTAATATCGCTTAGTTCAAATTGAATTATTTCCAATTCACGCTCAACTGCTGAAAAAAAAGTACACCTTAAATATAGGAAAATTTCCACCCTACAACGGAACCCGGCTGCGAAAAATTTCGAACCTTGAGACGTCATTCGTAAATAGCATACTAATTTACCAAAATCCAACTCGAACTCCATTTGTATCTGAAAACTTTCTCAACAAACTTGACGAATGATCCAATGTATCTATGCTCGGACTACGTAAACGATTACTCGAGAGAATCGAGCCAATACACGACAATAAAGTGTCCACCTTCGACATTTGCTTTCACTGTACAACTCCTTCGTTATATAGGAAAACTATATATGGAGGCTGAAATACCAAAGGGGGCTGGAGAAACATCTCCGACAATCAAATCGAGCCTAGCGACATTATAAATAGTTCTTCGTTGCTTCGGCTGGCCAAACCATCGACAAAATAAATTAACAAAAAAGACGCAGAGTACATCGCGTCGTGTCGTTTTTCCAACGAAATATCTACTCGCGTAGTCTCGTACGAGGCAAAAACTTCTCCGCAAGTTTTCCCCTTTTTTTCCCGACCCGTTCTGACGTAAAAATTCGCACAGGGGGCGAAAAATTGCTCCGAAAGTTTTTCCCATCCGATGTAACGAAGTAGGTAAAACTATACCGACCGAAGTACGCTGCTGTATCATTTAACGCGGAGGCCGCCGCGCCGCGCTCCGCGGCTCGATACGAGCAAAGGAGTCTGGGAACGATACGTTTTTTTCGAGGCGGAGACGCGAAATGGCCAAGCGGAGCGATTTTTGTCATGAAGCGGAGAGTAATTTTCGTGTATCCGGCTTCTTCATAAATTGTTATCAGCCATTTGGAATAGTAGTAGATTACAAAACAGCTCGCGTGTGAGCGAGGGGTCGAACGGGGGGGAGGGACACCTTCACGACTTAACCAATAATCTTAAAAGCATTTTACCTTTTTCAGCCAGCTAGCGAAATAAAATTCGAACGAAATAAAATATATGATGTGTATGCGCGACTCGGCGAATTGGTCTCGTTTTTACCTTACATACGCAGTCTCCCCCTCCCCTCGAATCGCCTTTGCTCTCTCTTACGAATTACGTATGTTCGTTTTTAGCTACCGGATGAGGAAGGAGATGGGATTGGAAAAAACAGCAACCGATTCGCGTCCAAATTGCTGACTGTAGCGGTTACGTTGGTTATATTTTTTTTTTTAAGATAACGCAGGTTTTTTTTTTCGTTTTTGCATCTGCTGTGGAAATTTAGCAAATGGAATTCGCCATCGAATTGAGTCTTCGTATATGCCCCCGGCACGCGGAGATGTACTGTAGTTTGAATATTCTCTAGGTATAAATTTCAACGTGCGGTTTCCCATTCTGCCCCGTATGTATGTATGTGGATGTGTGTTTTAGGGTGGTTGATTTATATACGTGTACGAATCGGACGAAGCGGTGTGCGTTGCAAGCCAAATCGTTCGTCTTTTTGGTTCATTTTCGAATAAAAAAATTATACGGTGTGGAGTTTTTTTTCAGCTTGCGAGGATGATCTTGCTCTAATATGGGGAATCGGAGGAGGTGGGGAGGGGTGTTTGGTTACTCGCAATTGACCGTAAACCGTTGGAAAACTTGCATGATGGTTTCTATTTTTCATATAGATATCGTCTGAAAATGTGGAAAAAAATTTTGTAAGTGACCTGGACTACGGAAAGGTACCTATAGTCACCAAAACCGATTTTTTTTTGATCGAGATTGATAGAAGAAAGTATGCTCAGAGGCCTTCCGAAGCAATATGCTGGGGGGGGGGTGAGAATTTCAAATTTCCCAACTAATTTTTTTAAATTTTCCAATTGGTTTTTAAAAAAATTTTACCAGTGCTAATTTTTATTTAGGAATAGAAATTACCACTTTTTTGGTTCATATAAAAACAGATTCAAAAATAGTAATGACAAAAAAATATTTAAATCTTGAATTTTTTCCCAGACCAATTTCATTGTAAATGAAACCCCCTTTGGAATTCTCTTATTTGTCTCGAGTGAAGCAAGGGTGAAAAATTTCAAGAAAATTTAAAATTTAATAAGATGAAAAATTTTTATTTGGGAAGTAATTTCAGGGATGGGTTGAAGAATTGTGATTTGGATCGTGATTTTGGGGAGTAATTTCAGACTTGGATTATGATTTCTGAAAGGAGGTCCTCAAAAAAATCGTTCTGAGGACTTACTTGCCCTATGCCCCTTTAGGTGAGACCCTGCTTAACTATATCTTACTTGAACCGTTGAACCTAAAAGTATACCTACCTATTATAAAAATCAAAATCAACTTTGAGAAAAATTAAAAATTAAAAAGGTTCTAAAATCAAGTTTTAGAAAAATTGTTTAAATGAAATAATTTTTAAAACTTTACAGTTAGATATTTCAAAATGAAAAAAAATGGATTTAGCCCGAGTGAAGCGAGGGCGAAAATTTTAGAAAATCTCAAATTGAATGTGCAATAAAATAGTATTTTGGAAGAATAAATTTTAATGAAAAATCGACTGCTTCTACTTTGAAATGATTAAAGCAGAAATATACCATGACCGAGCGTAGCGAGGCCGAAGCCTTTGAAAAATTGGATTTTCAAATATCAAAAATAAGTTTTAAGGAGAACAAGAACAATGAAATTATTTGGAATAGCTTTGAAGAAAAATGCGAAAAAATCTCTTTTAAATTACAAGTACAACTATATAAAATTTTTTTGGTTGACGAGTGAAAATTTTCAAAATGCAAGATGATTAATCATTTTTTTCCTAAAAAAACATTTATTACAACGGTTTAATTCTTCGCTGGGAAAATGATCAATTTTCAGTTGGAAAAGGTTGGGAAAATAACTAATTTTCCCAACTCATGAGTGAAAATTTTGTTGATTTCCGACTTAAAATAGGTAACCATTTTTTTATTCATTTTTCATTTAAAGAATAAATACCAATTGACCCAACTGACATTTTTACCGATCACTTGGGAGAACGACCGATTTTGAGTTGGAAAAATAACCAATTTTGAGTAGGGAAGATTACCAATTTTGAATTGGGAAAATTACCAATTTTGAGTCTGGAAGGGAAATTTACCATTTTCGAGTTGAGAAAGTTACCAATTTTGAGTTGGAACAAATGAAAATTTTGTTGATTTCCAACTTTTAAAATAACCATTTTATTTATTATTTTTCATCAAAAAAAATAATCCCAACTGTCCAATTTTCCCAACTGATGTGTTGAAATGTTCAATTTTCCCAACTCACAAGTAAAAAATTTCCTCAGGGGGGAGGAAGTTCCCCCCCTATCGATACGTCACTGATTTAACAAATCTCACATAGGTACCTACGAAATTTTCTAATGAAAAATTTACAACACTGCCATTTTAAAATTGTTTTTTTTTTCAATTTCAATATTTCACAACTTTTCTCAATTTTTATCATTCGGGCTTTTCTGCCAACTTTTTGCCAACTTCACCCAACTTTTCCAACTGGAAAATGCTTGGGGGTGAGACACCCCCCGGTCGAAAGGCCTCTGAGTATGCTCCCTCCAATGACATAAAACGCAGACTCCAGATTTTATTATTTTTGCTGTAAAGTACATCAGTTTTTGCCAAGATGCCTAATTTTAGACACATTTTATATAAAAGTGAACTTTGAACTTCCGACTGAAATATCTCGAAAGCATAGCTTTCTAGAAAAAAAACTGATTGTACTTTACAGAAAGGAAATTTCACGCTCTACAATTTATGTTCTATTCATTTTTTCCGTAGAACCCTCCCTTTGCTCAAAAAATTGACTTCAAGTGACAAAATTTTTAAAAATATGTACCTAAAATAAATTTCAACAAAAAATTTATAACTTTTGACACTTGAAGTCGATTTTCTGAGTAAAGGAAGAGTTCTACGGAGAAAATGAATAAAACATAAATTGTAGAGCGTAAAATTTCCTCTCTCTGAAGGGCAACTAGTTTTTTTCTAGAAAGCTGCGCTATCGAGATATTTCAGTCGAAAGTTCAAAGTTCAACTTTCAAACCGACTTGTTTTTTTTGACCACGTTTTTCTCAGTAAATTGATTTTGGGCAGCGGTTCCTTTTCGTAGACCAGATCACATAATAGTGTTCTTGGAGTTGGAGTATTTCATCGATAGTGATTGCACTATGGAGAATTTTTCAAGTAAGATACCGAGAAAATTTTCAGAATTTAGCTTCTTTACACTCTCCCTAAAGAATTAAAATTTCATCAGCATCGTGAATAAGAACAGTATGGTTTAGGATGGTAAAATAAAAAAATTAATTTTCAAAAATATTTCAGTTTTCAAATTAATTTTTTCAATTTTTTGAAAATTCTAGCTAATTTGAAAAACCTTCGGGTTTGAAAGAAAATAATTGCGGAATTTGAGATGAAAAATTTTAATTTTGAAGATTTTCCAATTTTGTCATCTAGAGAAGCTAAAACATTTTCAGCGCCGCAATTTTTGTGGAGAAAGATTAGCGTTCAAGACAAAGAAATCGAAATTATGTGTTTTCACAACTTGTAATTTTTTTTTCAAATTCGTAGTTCTTGGACACTTTTTCATCTTTCACCAAAAAGAAAAAAAAATGAGTTCCGCAATTTTTTTGACAGTCCGAAGGAGATATCAAAAATTGTTTTCTTGATCTGAAAATTTCCTAGTAAAAATTTCACCTCCGCATTGGCATTTTCCCAATCACTCTTCCTAAATAATTTTGTAAAAAATTGTAAAAATCTGAGAATTTTCAAAATTTTATCAAAAATGTTAATAAGGGTGCTTGGAAAAAAAAACTAGTTGAAAAATTTCATAAAAGTAATTACGTTTTTTGAAATTCCAATAAAAACGAGTAAAAATATTGCAAAATTAATTCAAACAAAATGGAAAATAGTTAAGGAAATCCAAAATGACGTAAAAGATGCTAAAACTTGCATAACACTTTGGAAGAGCTTCGAAAACAATCGAAAACTATAGTCTTCTAATGCCTCTTTTTCGAAAAAATATATAAAAAGTAAATTAGTCTTGATTTTTTAAAGTGAAAAAGTACCGATATGAATTTTCGTTGGGTACCTCGCATTTCTACAAAAGAAGAGGAAAAGAAAAGTAAATATTTTCTACGAAAGACGCCACAATAAAAGATTTTAATGAGACACGTCTTAAAAAGTCACAATTTTTCAATTTTTTTATCCAATGTATTAGGTACATGCGAAATTTAAAAAAATATATAAAATAAAAATTTTTATCCAATTTTCAACTGTGTTTCAATTACGCTCGAGTGGGAGGGGAGTAAAAGGTAGAATACAAAGTCGAAATTCATTCAAATACAGGGGATGAGGCAGGGGGAGGAAAAAAATTCTCAGGAAAATTGTCATAATTTTTTTCAATTAGAACTTGAGAATTTATTGCTTGAGCTCATTCTTTTAAAAAAATTCACTAAAATTACTCGATTTTTGAGATTTTTTTAAGGTCGGGTTTTCCGAGAATTTGAGGCTGGGATGAATTTCCATCCAAAAAAAACATACCTCGATTTCCGAAACTTCTGAGGCTGAGATGATTTTTGGGTTGAATTTTGGAATGAATTTTCATCCCAAAAATCATCTCACGAATTTCCCGAGAGTAAGATGACTTTTGCGATGAAAATCATTTTCACAAATCATCCCACGACTGTTCCGAGCTTTTGAGGCTGGAATAATTATTGAGATGAATTTCCGTCCCAAAAATCATCTCCTTGTCTTCGGAGCTTTTGAGGCTGAGATGATTTTTGGGTTGAACTTTGGGATGAATTTCAACCACAAAAATAATCGTAGGATTTTTCGAGCTTTTGTGGCTGCGTTGATTTTTGAGATGAATTTTCATCCCAAAAATCATCCCATGACTTCTTCAAGCTTTTGAGGCTGGGTTGATTTTTGAGATGAATTTTCATCCCAAAAATCATCCCATGACTTCTCCAAACTTTTGAGGCTGGGTTGATTATTGAGATGAATTTTCATCTCGAAAATAATTCTACGGGTTTTCGAGCTTTTGAGGCTTGGATGCGATTATCAGGATGAATTTTCATCCCAAAAATCATCCCACAATTTTTCCGAGCTTTTGAGGTTCGGATGAATTTCGGGATGAAAATTTATCCCAAAAATCATCCCACTAATTTCCCGGGAGTAAGGTGACTTTTGCGCTGAAAATCATTTTCTCAATTCATCCCACGAATTTTTCGAGATTTTCGTGCTGCGATGATATAACAATTCAACATGCTTTCTAAATCCGAACCAGCCAAATTTGGTGAAATTCTTCCTTTTTGAATCAAAGAAATTGACTTTACTGAAAATGAGAATTTTTTCAGTGATTTTTGACGAAAAAATCACTGATTTTATAATAAATTTCGAATTGGCCAGAAGAATGAGGAATTTTGGCTGAAAAATTGTTGATTTTCTTTGAAATGAATTTTGCTAATTCAAAAAAGTCGAATTTCACCATTTGACTGATTCAGTAGAAAAACATGCTGAAAAAAAACACGATAAAAACAATGTAAAATTTCCAAACATTCCATGAAAATTTGAAAACACAACTCGATTTTGATTTTCAGACGTGAATTTGAGACCCAAGCAACTATTTTAGGGAACATTTAGGAGATCGTCAAATTGAGTGAAAATGGCTAAAATGTAAGTTTCGAAGCCCTCAGGAACTCTATCTAGAATGATTCTTCGGTTCCAAAGTTCACCTCTAAAAATAATAATCGAGTCATATTATATTTTTAAAGAGTATTTGGAAAAAGGGTAAGACTTCTAACGTCGATTCGAATTTAATTTCTACAAAAATTTAGAAAACTGAAATCATAATTTTTTCACTTTTTTTACATTTCTTCGACTTTTCTGGGAACTATGTACTAAGTAGTTTATTTGAAGACACTTTTTCATTTGAAGAGGTAAAATATGTAGTTTCAAAAGCATTGCCTGTTGAGAAAGAACACTTTGAGGATTTGAAATTGAAAATTGTGGAGATGAAAATTTTTCAAAAGTACTTCACGATCCAGTGAAAAAACTCAAGACCAAATTCAGAGATACGATTCAGGGAATCAGTCCTGGATATAGCTAAACCACTCACCGAATAAAAATTTCACCTGTTTCAAACACAAAATGAACACCTAAGTGCTTGGTTATTTAATTTAAAATGAAAACTCCTCTAAACAAAATAAATTTATGCCACTTTGAAAAACTGCTGCGCTCTTCGCTACAAATACTTGGCCGAGTGATCCCCCACTCAACGTCTCCGAATTCTGCCCACGGGCAGGCAGGGAGAGAGACTTGCTAAAAAAATTATTCTTTCATTGAAACGAACAACTTCTTGAGGGAGAGTGAAAACAAAAATAGAAAAAAACTTTCACCGGGCATAAATTATCAAAGCCACCCCAATATACGAGTCACTTAATTTAATCTTATAAATAACGCCACGAGGAGGCACAAAATCAACTGCAGCACTGAAAAATTGGAAGATCTCTATCCTCGACACCCTATCTACCCTTCTTTCCACCATTCCAGCGAAAAAAGGTGAAAAAATCGAAACCCCTGTTCCCTTTCGCGATCCAAACATCACTCGTATAAGTATCAGTCATTCTCCGCTTCCACGAATTAATTCTTCGCAAATGTAAGAAAACCGAAATTATTAGGTACGTCGAACTACGCCGAGAAAAACCGGCGGTTATCTCGATAAAAAGTTATTCAAAAAGCGGAACAAATTGCCATCCTGTTCTTCACCCCCGAACAGGGAAAACACACCCAACCAAAGTGACTCTATCAGCGAGACGAAGATACGGCATGAGAAAAAACTGCGGCCGAGTCCGAAATTGAGAATGTTTTAAATTATATTATGCAAAATAAGCACGTGTCTACCTTTCTCGCTTCTCCTCGCTTGTATTTCGCTTTTCATCGGCGTAAAGGGGATTCGCAATTCAGTGGTGGTTAAACAGCGACGCGGCCGTACCGCAGCAACAGTTTAATTCGGCGATCCGGCAATTAATCCTGGATGCTTTTCCGACCACTGAGACCGATTCCGGGCGAATCGTAGACGCTTCCGAGGAGCGGCGGCGGTAAAATATACATTTTGATAAGGCACAACCGCGCGACGGCGTCTTTTTGCGCGAGCAGCTATAAAAATGTATCTTATTACAAAAGACGATGAATAAATAAACGACGAAGACGAGCGAGACGACAAAGACACGCTTCTATAAACACGCTCCGGCATCGTCGACCCTTCTTGCCCCCTCCGGCCTGGTTTTATATTTGTGGGTCGGGCATTTTACGATATGCCTATGTCTATAGAGCTGCTTATACGTCGTATAAGGATCACCTAGATCGTAAAATTCGCCAACCGGATTGTCTCGGTGGCTCTAAGAAACGACATAAAGACCGCGAAGCCAGATATAGTGCTGAAAATTATATTTCGTAAGCGATGAAAAGTACCTTGGAAAAGGTAGAATGAGGATACGAACCACCCTCGCATTACGAAGTGAAATTTCAAAACATGAATTATGTCGAGCACGTCATTAAAACACAGGAGAGGATGGGAAAGGCCCGGGGGAGATGCAAGAGACACCCAGACAGACTATACCTCTAGCAGCACAGAAATTCATACTGATGTGATATCTACTGCGAGTCTACTTTGTCTAGTTTATCTAAATCTAAAAGTAATATTATGGGGATCTTGGCTCGATACAAGAAATTTGGAGAGTCTTTGGACATTAGAAAATAATTTATGATTGACACTCGTTGGATAAACTTATGGTTTCCAAGGGTCTTCCTAAGCTCATTTACAATGATAATGCTACTAACTTTCCATATAATCCTCATTAAGGTGGTCTTTGGGACTACTAACTGTAACTTTTCACGTAGTCCTCATTAAGGAGGTCTTTGGGAGGCTGAGGTGAAGTCAGGTAAGTCTTGCAACGAGCAATTGGTGGTCAGTAGGTAAAGTTGATGGAATTGCATACAATTGCGACCAAGGTTACAGCAATTCCTAATTCTTGTTCTTTATGCTATGAAAATATTACTTCATTTGCAGAGCCTTTATCTCCCAAGTCATTTTCTAATTAGTTTGTCCTATTATGAGACACCCAGCGTTAAGATTGAGCAACTATATTTTCGGTGGGGCAGAAACAATTTTGGAATGTCTGGAACTTGATTACTTAAAGAGTCATAAAAAATGGAAGGATACGGGCCAAAATTCTGTTATAGGTGATGTTTCAGAGAGGAATTAGCAAATTTTTCGCATTACCATTAGGGACTGTGAATCAGGTTTTTCCAGATGAAAGGGGTGACATTTGTAATGTTATGATTAGGTAGCCAGATGGTTCTGTACAAGAGCGCTGCACAATACAATATTTCACATCATCATTAGGGCTGCGAGAATGATGAAATTTTGAATCATGTTCTCGTTCTTCATAAGTTGTTCCTGTTCTTGTTCTCGTTCTTCAAAAATTTGTATTATTGTTCTCATTCTTGTTCTCCATTTCCAAAAATTGTTCTCATTCTGGTTCTTCTGTTTTTTTTATTGTTCTCATTCTTGTTTGCGTTCTTTCTAATTTTTTTTTGTTCTTTTTGGTTCCTGGTTCTTTGTTATTCTCATACAACACTACAATTACAAGTTCAAAACATTAAAACAATGCAAAAATCAATTTGGGGGAATCAAATTTAATTGGATTACTGCATGCCACATTTTTGCCATTATCATTCATCAATTTTCATTTTCTATGGGTCACAGATGATTTGTTTCAGAATAAAAAAAATCCAAGTGAAAAACAAACAAAAAAAGACCGAGGAAATCATGTTCTTCTTGTTCTATGATTGTTCTTGTACTCATTCTTCTCTTATTGTTCTCGTTCTTGTTATTTTAACACTTTCAAAGTTGTTCTTGTTCCCATTCTCTTTCTCAAAATTTTTGGTTCTTTTTGGTTCTTTCTTCTTCGTTCTCGTTAGTTCTCCCAGCCCTGATCATATTTCATCACTTTAAACAACTACGATGAATGTAGAATCCCAACACACTAACTGATGAAAAATGATGATGTCTGATGTCACATCCCATCTTGTTGAACAATACAATTTGATATTGATCTCATTGCAATTGTATCATAATAATATGATACAATACGGTGTTTATATATGATGTCATATCATTTTCATCTACTTGATGAATCACAGGTGGGATTACAACTTACATGGGATATGCCTACCAAGACAATGCAAACCAAAGTTTGGACAATGCCCCAGGTAGCAATTGTGGATGTTGACAAAATGTAGACACTTTCTTCCCCCTACATAATACATGGATAATAAGGAATTGGTACTAGGAATGTTTTTGGCATGAGCTTTCCATTTTAAGGTTGGTAAAAATTTCCAAAATCTTAGTAATTTTTACACGTTTGAAAAACATCAGAATACCCAGGTAGTAACGTTGATGTAAATTTTGTTAAAAATGTCGACACATTGAAACCCGTCACTTGTGACAACCATTGTCGGTGTAATCAGTGGCGTAGCCAGAAATTTCTCAAGGAGGGGGTCCGAAATTTCATGATTTTTGAGAAATTGTAAGTTCACCTCCCCCCCCCCCATCAAATTTTCTTTTTACTATAAAAACACAAAATTCAAACTTTATTAAATTTTCATGCGATTTGCATAGCATGTTTAAGGAAAAAAACTGATGAAAATGTAATCTTGGAACAAACAACTTACATAGGTACTAATTATTTTGGCCTTAAAAACCAATACAAATACCTATGAAATCCAAGAATTGGCGTCAGAAGCTTTTTTGGGAAGGGTGCAAAGTGGGTATGGAGACTTGGAATATCAAAAAGGAACTATTTTTTGCATAGTTGATTCAAACGGTTGCAATTTTTTTCATGCCCGAGCGAAGCGAGGGCGAAGTTTTGAGAAAATTTGATTTTTAATGCTTCAAAAAGGCATTTTTTACGTAAATTCCTGATTATATACATAGGTAATTATTAAATGTGATTTCTTTCACGCCCGAGCGAAGCTTTGAGAAAATTAGATTTTTCATACTCCAAAAAGGCACCTTTTCACGTAATTTTCTGACGCCAAGAAGGGGGGGTCCAGACCCCCAGGACCCCCTGGCTACGCCACTGGGTGTAATCATCTTTGTCATGTCGAGCCAAATGTCGAGGTAATTGTTGATCCAATGTTTATCTATCATTTGTAGATGTATATGTCGACTGTCTATTTCTTCATCAACATCAATTTTAAAAAGTAGGAGAGTTTAATATTCTTAGGTAAAGTAATGCATCATTTTGTATATAAGAACTGAACTCTTGATGTGGCACATGCCGTCAATATTTACATACATCGACACGTACAAAATGTTGATGGCATGTCAATGTTATTGTAGATGTCATGTCCAGCCAACTGTCAAGGTAATTGTCGATTCTTCAATCATCGGCAATTATCTTAACATTTGGCTCGACAGGACATCAATAATTGAACCGTGTTAAATCAAAAGTGACCAGGCAACATCAAAAATTTCACCAAAAAACAAACATGAAAGTACGATAACTTCTGAAATAGTTGAAGAAGGGATAATAAGTATGAGAAATATGAACTCTGGTAACATTAATCTATCAGTAATTTAACCCTTTCACACTGGCTAGGACATATGCTGTCCCACTGACTTTAAAAAATACTGCTGGGACAACCTGTGGGACACCAATCATGTCTTTTCTTGTTCCGAGCAGTTCTACAGAGTCTTTATTATGTGTAAAAAATTTTCCGCGATTTTTTTTATTATCATTTGGGCTACACTGAATGTCCAGAACATCAAAAAACGTGCATTATTAAGTTTACTAAATTAATCGTCGGTGAGGTGATTGTGATAATAATTTTTTTATACAAATTATGCAATAGCTGTGTTCGAAAGGTTTTTTATTCCAAAAAGTAGACACTTCAAGGATCATTTTAAAGGAATTTTGAGGTGGGACAGCATATATCCCAGTCGTGTATTAGAACAAAATGCCAGGAAATTGTTCATATTATATCACCAAAATTGAATCGGAATACCATGTTACTTCTAGTTTTTATGTTATACCTATAAATAAGCGAGTTTTCATGCAAAAATGTGGAACTGTCCCACTGTCCCATGACTCTGCCCACACGACTGGGAACACATGTGTCCCAGGAAATTTGCACTGTCAACACAGATGGGACATACGGTGTCCCACCTCAATTTCTTGAGGAAGGGGTTGAGGAAAAAATCCAAAGAAAATCACATAACTTGGGATGGTCCCAAGGATGCATGTGAGCCAAAAAAATTAAAAAAAACTCCATAAATCAAAAGTCGGCGGAAAGGGTCAAGTGTTCAGATGCTTATTTTGTGTTCCCAGTGAGAAATACGTTAGAATCTCAGCACTTGTCGATCGGTTGCTTTTAACTTAACACGGTTCAGTTACATCAACGATAGTTTTCACATCTCACAAGTGACAGATTTTTATGTGTCGACTTTTTATCAAAATTTACATCAACGTTGCTACATGGGGCCAATATAACAATGCAACATAGTAACATCATATTTTAGATAATGTCAAAATAAGTCATACTGCTAATCTAAATGATTAGTATTACACACAGCACTACCTACTCCTCACTTTTTGATTACAGTTATATATTGGAATTAGTTGGTTCTCTTCATTGGCAATTCAATTTGAAGTGACTGAATCTATCAGAAGTTATTGGAACTAAGAAATTATACACAGACCGAGGGTGATAGCATACATTAGAATATTTATGGAAGAAATGAGGTTTTCTTGATTTTCAAGAAAAATTGTAGGTTTTGATGAAATTTAGTAAATCTACAATCTATAGAGAATTTAAATAACTTCAATTCATGTCCTGACAAAATTTTTCCTAAATTCCACCATTTTCCATGAAAATCCAAAAACATATATTTTCCCCTACATGCAATGTACACTATCCCCCTCAGCTTTGGCGCTTCTTGTGAGCGTAGAATTGCCAATAGACCATGATTTTTCCCGATGGAGGGGGGGGGGGGTATTTTGAGCAATGTTTTAAGCGGTTGTATTTTTAAAAAAAAAAGTTAGCTGTACTAACAAAATGGCGGTCATTTTGATCGAAGGATTCACCCAAAATCGGAATTTTCACGTCTAACTCAGTAATTATGGGACTTATGATAAAATTTATATATACAAAAAATGTTCTACATAAAAATTAGAACATTTTTTATCATAACACCAAACCAGTAAAATAGTTGAGTTCGCAAGATACACGTGTGCAAAATTGCGCATGATCGCTTAGATATCTAAAAATCAACGAATAGAAATAGAAATGAGGCCCCATGAAATATGTCTATTCCGAAATACAATACACCCAGTTCTGCCTCCTCACACCTAAAGGTTCATCTACGGAGAGAGAACGTGGGGAGAGACTAACATTACTTGCTATTAACCTGTTTTAGATTTACTTTTCACATTTCTGACATGCTTTAGACCTCCTACTTCATATTTTTGACATCTATAAGACACGTCTTCATCTAGAAATCAACATCCTACACACATCTAAATAACATTCTGTGATTCCAGGGACGCCGAAATAAAGCACGTCGTCGAAAACTACAAACTATCTATCGAATGTTTTCGCGTAATTTCCTCCGCTCGGATGAATAATCTCGTCGAATTTTATCCATTGGCAGCAATGCACCGCCGTCTCAGAATCTCGCACGTACGTATAGATAAATACGAAGTCGAAAAATAATTACATTTCGAATTTATTATACGTATAAACACGCGAAGGCGATAGTTCCGGCAGACGAACGGTTCTTGGGTAGGGGGCAGGGACAGGAGAAGCGCAAATGCAGCTCGCTAAATTCTCCGGGGAAATGATTCGGTAAAGTGTTCTCGCGTCGCGTTTACTAAATTAAAATACGTACGCACGAATCGGACGACGAAAGAGGAAATCTACGATATGGCATAAGTCTCCGTCACCGTTTGACCCGGCCCGCCCTGCAGCCCGCAATTCCAAGCTCGTGAGCACATATAATGACACGGAACTGATTATTGTTTCGAGATAGGGGACGCAAACGATCCCACCATTCGCAAGTTTTTTTTCCCTCGACCAGTAAATTAAAGTTGTTTGGACGAAAAAGCCCGACCAGACTGGAAAAGTGTCCACGAGAGATACGAGTACACCTACGGATGCGTAACGAGGCCGGGCCGAGGGCCGGATCGGTAGATACGCGCGACTCGAAAAGGAGCAGGTTTTTTATGATTCATTTCGAGCCGAAGAGAGCCCGTATACGCGAAACGCTTTAAGCTTACCAAGCGAAATATCTCCGGGCGAAATAAAGACTTCAAAATGTTTTCGCCATGTAATAAACGTTGAAGCGTATAACGTCTCGAAAGATGATAAAATACTATCGCGTTTCATCCACGTATACGTAAGTATTATAGTATGTTTACCAAAAACACACGTATAATGTTTTTTTTTTTACGTTTATACCTCCCCATATCCCTTCGATATCGGTCTTGTTTCTAAATGCCCCTGTATTCGTGTCGTTTTTTGTTTTCCTCCTCTCAGCCGCCGGAACGTCTGGCGAGCGGTTTTTTGTATCCTTTTTATACGACCTAGTAATATGTCGATGGTTTGAACGATCCGGCCGGAGCCGATTAAGCTGAGCTGCTGCAAATCTTCGTACGAGTAATAAAAATTAAATAAAGGAGTTTTTCTCGATTTAGAGGTATATTTTTTATTGCGATTTTGTTGGCTCGAAAAGCCAATTGCGGATTTGTATTCCAAACAGTAGGTCAAACGAGCAGAATTTTCTAACAAAAATCGCGAATGTTTTTTCGAAAGTGGTATCACTCGAAAAGATTGAAAAAGTGATTATAAAATATCACGTTTGCGGTCCAAAAAGCCCTAAATATTTTGAAAAAATATTGAGAAAAAAATTACCCAACAAATGGGTGACGAAAATATCAAGATAATCATTAAAATTCATTAGAATTCTTAAAAAATTTTACACAAATTATTAAAGCCTTTGAAAATCATAAAAAATTGTTTAAAATATTTGCGAAATTGGTTAAAGTTGAAGAAACTGCTGTCAAATTGCTCCACATATGACGACTGTTGACTAAACTGATACCTACAACTGGAAATCGAGTCAAAATTGTAACTTGGCTCTAAATTGACGCAAGTAAAATGGACACATTCAAAAACTCGAATAAAAATCGACAAAGATGACACAGTCTAAAACTGATCATCAGAATTGGTCAAAATTGAAAAAGTTGACTTGAAAATGTCAATGTAGACTATTGACATAAATTGAAAATTTCATTTAAAAAGTCAAATTCTACTCCCCAGTTTCAAAAACGTCACAATTGATACAAAGGTCCCGAAAATGTCACAAATGTTTTGAATTTGAAACGTCTGACTCAAAAAAGTCAAAATTTATTAATTAGCACAATTGACCAAAAAAGATAATTGACCTCAATGTATCAAAACTGACGTAAGAGTCTCAACAATTTACAAAAATTCTCACACTAATGTAAAAATTGACAATTCATTTAAAAAGTCAGAATTGACATAACCATCATAAAAAACAAACGATCAAAAAGTGTCAGCATCAGTTGATATAGCAGTTCAACATACAAATCATAATAGTTCTAAGAATGTCAAAATCAACACAATTGTTGAGAACCGACAGTAGCCTTAATAATGTCAAAATGGACCTAAATTCTTACATACAAGTGAGAATTGGCAAAATTGTTCTAAAAATGTCAGAAGTGACACAGCTGAGCAAAAATTTTCAGAGATACAACTAATCCAAAAGTTAAATTTCAATGACATAATTGTCTCAAAAAGGCTAAATGACACAATTGACCGAAAAATGTTACATTAGAGACAACTGACTCAAAATGATGAAATTAAATAAATTGACACAGCAGTTCCAAAAAAGTTTAAAGTAACACAGTTGACCGGAAATAATGTCAAAATTGTAAATTATTCTTACATTAATTAAAGTCAAAATCGGTAGTTTCAACAATTGACCAATAAAGTCAATAGTGAGTCAAGGAGCTCAAAATAATCAAAATGATACAATTTGTGTTAAGAAATCAAAATTAATCAATACATTATTTAATTATAGTTTGAAATTAATGAAACCGATCCTAATGTCAAAATTGACACAACTGTCCAATAAAGTCAAAAGTGACACAATTGAGTTTAAAAAAAATCAAAAATGTCAAAATTTGTCCAAAGAAGTTCAAATTTATCAACAAAACTATCCTATGAAGTCGAAATTGGCAAAACTGACTCTTGAAGCCAAAATTAGCACAATTATCCAATAAAGTCAGAAGGGACACAACGGACCCAAAAGATCAAAATTGATGCAACTGCTCTAAAGAATCGGAATTCAACAACACAATTTTCCCAAGAAATCAAAATTGACACAATTGCGCGAAGAAGTCAAAATAACAGACACAATTGCCCAATAAAGTCAAAAATGACACAATAGGATCAAAATTGACACAATTTGTTCTGAGAAGTCAACAATAATCAACACAACTATCCAAATAAGTCAAAATTGACAAAACTGACTTTAAAAGTCAAAACTGACATAATTGTTCAATAAAAGTCAAAAGTGACACAATTTTTGACAATTGCGTTCATTTTGACTTCTCGGGACAATTGTGTTGTTAAATTCTGATTGTTTAGGACAATTGTATCAGTTTTTATTTTTGGGTCCATTTTTGTGTCACGTTTGACTTTATTACACAATTGTGTTAATTTTGACTTTCAAGCCCGGTTTCATAAATTTCGACTTCATAGAATGTGTTGATAAATCTTGACTTCTCAAGACAAATTTTGTCAATTCTGATTTTTTGGGCACAATTGTGTCACTTTTGACGTTATTGGAGAATTGTGGCACATCTCATTTCATTGCGACAATCACGCCAATTTCAATTTTTAGGGTCATTCGGTCAATTTTGATTTTTTGGGTCCATTGTGTCACTTTTGACTTTATTGGATAATTGGTCACTTTTGACGTTATTGGGCAATAATATTCAATCATCGGCATTGAATATTTGTCCAATAACGTCAAAAGTGACACAGTTGTGCCCAAAAAATCAATATTGGCAAAATTTGTCCCAAAAAGTCAAAATTAATCAACACATCCTATGACAAAATTTGCACAATTGTCCAATAAAGTCAAAAGTGACACAATGGACCCAATAAATCAAAACTGATACAATTGTTCGAAACAATCAGAATTCAACGACACAATTTTCCCAAGAAATTGAATTTCACACAATTGTCCCAAGAAATCAAAATGAACACAATGGTCAAAAAATTCAAAATTGACGCCAGTTATCCAACGAGGCAAATTCTAAAATAATTGTTCAATAGTCAAGATTGATACAAACGACCAACATCTTGCGTAAAATTTACACAGCTGACCTAAATAAATAATAATGACTCAAAAAAATGTCGTCAGAACAATGCTAAAATGGGTACAATTTTTCAAAAAAATGTCAAAATCTACAAAATTGTCCATAAATATCAAAATCAACAGACTTCTCAACAATATCAAAATTGACACCATTTTTTACATCAACGTCATGACAAATACCTACAGTTGTCCTAGAAATGCCACAATAAACACCATTGTTGCCCCCCCCCCCCAAAAAAAAAGTCAAAATCAACATCATTATCCCGTCAAAATTGACATACATTTCAACAATGTTGAAATCGACGCAATTGATCTGAACATCGAAAATTGGCAAACTTTTGTTAAAACGGTATAATTATTCTTCAAAAAAAAGTCAAAATCAAAAAAAATCGCCAAAATGCAACTAAAAGCTGAAATAGACACAAATGACAATATCCATTCCTTATCTGACAGTGGTCGAGTGCAAACGTATTATTCGGTGCGTTCGTTAACGTGTTTTGTTATCAGTGCATTCAGTACTTCGTCTCGTTCTGTGGTTCACAACGTTACGTTGAAACTGTACCTTTTGCTATCTAGCTTTATTTTTGTCTTCCGAGGTGAAAACGTACATTTTCACGAGTGTGTGAAGTGGTCAGCCGGGGGACATGGTCCCTCCGGTGACACCGCGGGCCCCTACGGGGAAGGACCCATTTCCTAGAATTATTAAACGTTCTGCTACGGCAACTGATGTTAAAATGCCCCAACCCAAACGATCAAATGGTAAACCAGGTATTTCAAAGTCCGATTCTGGCCCTTCGATTACTATCAAACGGTCATTGACGGCACTCAATATCCAGCCTACACCCTCAAGTAAGAATGTTCTTAATTCTACTAGTGTTGTGGCAAATCAAATTCCAACACAAAATGCATCCGATAGTGGTAATCCTAGCTCAACCTTATCTCCGAGTGTTATCGCATCCGGAGAGAATACAGTTGATGGAAATGTGAATTCTAGCTCTCGACCAAATGGTGAGACAGATAACGAATCAATTCACAGTATCGATAACAACGTTACTCCTAATAATTCTAACAATGACGATGCTAAAAAAAATGGAATCCCTTCTTCTGAAAGTATAAATCAGAATATGGAGTTTGAAAATTACGTAGATCTTTTTCCTGATCATCACGAGGGTCCATTTATTGTGATGTTGGAAAGTAACTTAAATGATAAAAATATAGGTAATTCTCATCCCTGTTTTATTGCAAAAAAATTATTAGGTAACTTTAATGGTATAATATCAGTTGAGCGTGCAGGTAGAAACCGTTTAAAATTAATTTTTTCATCGGCATATTTTGCTAATTTATTGTTACAAGCAAATTCATTTTTAGATTCAGAAAAATTTAATGCATTTATTCCAATTAATATTCTTTACCGTTTTGGCATTGTTAAGGATATTCCTACCAACATTTCAACAGATGAACTAATAAATGAATTTGAGTCTGATGTTGAAATTCACTCCATTCGGAGACTCTCAAAAAAGAGAGATGGAGTGTTAGTTGATATTCCTGTTATTGAGGTTAAATTTATAGGAACACAACTTCCAAACTATATTTACCTATATAAATTACGTTGTGAAGTTCAACCTAGTATTCGTTTTCCTATTTTATGCACCAATTGTTGCAGATTTGGTCATACCTATCGCCAATGTCGTAGTGATTTTCGATGTAAATTCTGTGGTTTAAATGATCATGATTCAAATGATTGTAGGAACGATTTATCATGTGTAAATTGTGGAGGACCTCATAATGCTTTAGATCGAATTTGCCCAAAATATAGAGACGAGATGGAAGTTAAAAAAATTATGGCTTATGAAAACATAACTCGAAAAGAAGCTATTGAACTACAACAGGGTTCATATACAAATAAGGCTTATTCATATGCAGAAAAGGTTGAAAATCCTCCAACTCAATCTAAAAATATTCCTTATAAAATTTCAAAGGGCACAACTTATCGCTATAAAACAATCCCAGTGATAAATAAAAATGAATTTCCCAGGATTAAACCTGCAAAATCCATTATAAAAAATGGTTCTGTTCTCACCCATATTTCTAATATCAATAATCAACCTAAGCTCTCTCTTGATAACTCTAGACAAGAATTATTATTCGATAAGGCTTTCTCGGCAATCAAAGAACTTATCCCTAAAGGTAACCAAATATATGAGAATGAGAATAGCTTATTAGATGCAGTTGAGTCATTTATTAGTTCCCTTATTACCCAGTCTACAAATTTGTTACCTAGTCAAAATTTACTATATCCAGATCAAGTTTAATCTGTTTACAATGGAACTGTCGTAGTGTAAAAGCTAATAGAGAACAACTATACCTGCTTATATCTGAAAATGACCCAGATATTATCTTATTATCAGAGACTTGGTTAAAACCCACAGACAATTTTTCTGTCAAAAATTATTGTATATACCAACAAAACAGACCAGATGGATACGGAGGTGTTGCCATCTTGGTTAAAAAAACCCTACAACAAGCACATTTCAACATAACACCTATTCAATACAATGGAGGACAGTGTCCAAATTCTTGCTCTGTTGAAGTTTTGTTTAAAAAGGTTCCAATTAAATTTGTTTCAATATATATTCCCCCTTCAACTGTGCTTAGTGAGAATTCTTTTTCTAATTTTTTTTCTCAGTTAAATCATCCCTTTGTAGTGGGAGGTGATTTTAATGCACATTCACCAATATGGGGATCAAATTCAACAAACCAAGTAGGAAAATTAATTGAAAATGTGATTGAAAACATTGGAATATGTATTCTTAATGATGGTTCAATTACTCATATGGGTTCACTTTCAGTTAATTCTAGTATTATAGACCTTACTTTCGCTTCTCCTTCGCTTACATTCAACTATTCATGGAACACTTTGGAAAATACGTATGGGAGTGACCATATCCCAATTGTGTACTCTTTCACTCAAAATAATTATGATAGTCAGCAAGATATCAATGATATGAGAGAGCAGTCACGGTGGAAAGAATTTTCTACAAACTGGACAGTGTTTAAGGAAATGTTGAATTCGTCTATTGCTGGATTTAACAAATTTGACCCTCCTCTTCAACAATATGAAAATTTTATATCACTCGTTAATAAGGCTATGGAAAAAGCATGCCCATGTTCTAAGGAAATAGTAAGGGGGAAAAAAGCTAATCTTATAAAATTTTGGTGGAATGAAGAGTGTAAAAAGTCCAGAGAGAATTGTAATAAAGCTTTTAAAAATTTACGGAAATGTATTAACAAACATAATTATATAGAGTATAAAAAAGCCCAGGCGACATGTAGGAGAGCATATAAAAAAGAAAGAAGAAACTCTTGGCAAAACTTTAGCAATTCGTTTAATCAGAAAACTTCTACTTCTAAAATATGGAAGATGACAAGGTCCATTAAACATGGAATTTTCGATAATTGTACTCCAGCTATTTCTGAACAAAATCTTCTTAATTTTGTTGATTCCCTGTCCCCTCCTTATGTTCCAAACTCTGATGAAATCCCATCCCAAGAGCATTCTTCTCAAGATTTATCACATCCCTTGGAAAACTTTTTCTCCAAGGAAGAGCTATTTCATGCTCTTAAAAATAAAAACAACTCTGCTCCTGGTCTAGATAAAATTAGTTACACTATGATAAAAAATTTTCCAGACTTAGCTGTTGATCTACTTATTGACATTTTTAATTCAATATTGAGGTGTGGTAACATACCCACTTCTTGGTTACAATTTAAAGTTGTTCCTATTCCTAAGAAGAATGATACAAAATTAAGACCAATATCACTAGCTTCCTGCCTTAGAAAATTATTTGAAAGTATGCTAAATAAACGTATTATTCATTGGTGCGAAAATCTTGGTATGTTTCCAGATAATATGTATGGCTTTCGCCAAGGAAAAAACACTATTAGCTGTGTTACTAAATTAGTTAGTGATCTCTATTCGGCTCTTATTAAAAAGGAATTCTCAGTGGCATCCTTCTTAGATATACAAGGTGCATATGACAATGTGTCCATTGCAAAGTTAAGACAATGTTTATATCAACTTAATTTTCCTAAACATTTAACCAACATTATATGTAGGCTATTTTCTCCTAGAGAAATCATAGTTCTTGTTGGTATTTTCAAAGAATATAGAGTAACATATAAAGGACTTCCCCAAGGTTCTTCTCTCAGTCCTACCCTATTCAACTTATACATTTTGAAGCTGATTTTAACAATACAAACTAGGCCAGTAAGGGCATTGTTCTTCGCAGACGATATTGTAGTATATTCCATAAATAAAGATATTGAGATTGCAGTCCATATGTTAAATGAAGCATTGCAAACCTTAAAAGATGAATTAGATTCCATATATTTACAACTTTCAATTCGTAAATGTGTCTCTATCGTTTTTACATATCGTCCTTATAACCCAGCTAATGTCATTATTCATATTGAAAATCAACAATTGGAACTAAGAGAATCAACAAGATATTTAGGAATGATTGTAGATAACCACTTAACATGGAAAGACCACATTAAACACCTATGCTCGTCAGTATCTAGAGACCTAAATTTGATTAAATGTTTAGCAAGTACATATTGGGGTGCTGACCCATACATATTGATAAGATTATATAAAGCTATAATAAGATCCAAACTAGATTATGGATCTATTATTTACAGTAACGCTAGCAAGACCACTCTTAATATAATTGATCGCTTCCAATCAGCTTGCTTAAGAGTTGCATGTAGATTTATGAAGTCTACACCTATTCCTGCTATCCTTGCTGAAAGTAAAACTCCTCCACTGTCAATCAGAAGATCGTATCTGGGCTATAAATTTCTTATTAAAAAGATGGATAATGAAAGCGATCTCACGTTTCAAGACTATTTATCTGTTTATAAAGAATGGTGATTCTGTAAAGCCAAAATTCCATTATTAGCTATAATAGCAAATCGGTATCGTAGAATTCATCCAAGGATCATATCAGCACCTAGCTCACTTTATTTTAACCTACCATTTCAAAAAGCTCACAATAGTTTTCAAATAAGATTATTACAGGAGAATGACCACCCATCCAATGATACTTTTCTACGTCTCATTAATACAGACTTTTTAGAATGGGATTTGGTATTTACTGATGGATCCAAGTCTGATGAGGGCTGTGGAGCAGCGTTCTATTTCCCCAAATATGAAATTAAAAAACAGTTTAAGCTCCCTATTATATCCTCTGTTCTTACTTTAGAACTTTTTGCTATATTACAGGTAGCTATTTTCATTAGAGTTAATAATAGGAGATTGCAACAAATTCTAATAATATCTGATTCAAGGAGTGCTCTTTCATCCATCAGTAATATTAATCATAACTCAAATATAATAGCCTTGCAAATTCGAAACTTAATAACTTTAATCCAAGAAAGGTATCAGATTAAAATAGCTCTATTGTGGATACCTAGCCACTCAGATATTGTAGGTAATGAGGAGGTAGATAATTTAGCTAAACAAGCCATAACAATAGGAATCCAATCAACAGGTATAGTCGCTCAAGACCTTTTCCCCTCTATTCAGAAAGCTCACTCAAATATGTGGAATAAGTTGTATAAATCTACCTTCTCTAATAACCAATCAGCATACTTACTCATACAACCAGAAATCCCAAAGTTTCCTTGGTTCTTCCAAATAAAAGAGTTATCTAGATATGCTGCCACTTCTATAATGAGATTACGTACTGGACACACATCTCTTCCTAGTCATCTTTTCAGAATAACAGTCTTAGATAATCCTTATTGCCCATTACATCCAGATACCAGATCAATTTGTGATATTAACCATATTCTATTTGAATGTCCTTCCATAGTCCAGTTTAGAAAAAAGCTTTACCATACCCTAATTGAGGAAGGGGCAATGGCCCCTCTCTCTGCTCTCTCACTACTAAGTCTACCTAATAAAATAATTTTCTCAGCTCTGGGCAATTTCTTTCAACAGGTCACATCATACTCCGGTGCTACAATCCGATTCTAATGTAAATAACTATTTTATTGTAAATGGGCTGATAGACCTTGATGTCTAAACCCAGGGAAGGGAAGTAAAATAAAAAAAAATAAAAAAATAAAAAAATAAAATGACAATATCAAACGAGCTGAAAAATCATAGGTATTCAAATCAAAATTATCACGAATGGCATTTGGGGGATTATTGACATGATTCAAACTTGGTTTAAAATTGCATTTGACTTAAAACTGACACACGTGACCCAAAAAATTTCAAAATCGAAACGACTGACAAAATTGAGTAATTGACACCAAAAAAAGGTTAAAATTTAACACAACTGAAACTCATTACAAAACTGACAATTTTTTTCAAAATTGACACATAAAAAGGAAATTACGTAAAACTGACTGATTCAAAATTTGTGAGAGCAAAAAATCAAATTCGTCATTTCTGGCTTCAGAAAAGAACTTCAAATAACCTGCAACTTCCCCTAATCGACTCCAATACTCATTTAAATAGCCTCCATCCATTGCAAACGCTTACTAGTCTACAGTCCAAGAGGCAAAAAGGGTTCATTGAGCGTGCATTTTTGCTGGATAAAAAAATCAGTTTGTTTATTGTAGGTATGGGTCCCGTAGTCCCAAAAACCCGAATTTTGGATTTTTGCCCCGGCACAATAGGGAGCTGAGGCCTGAAAACCCCCCTTTTTTCTCAATTTTTAAATTTGACTTTGGTCAAAAAATTTTTTTACATTCTGGTGACTCCAAATATATGTCACATCTCTTGGGTCACGGGCACAATGGGGTGCTGGGCCCCCAATGTGCGATTTTTTGCCAAATTCGATCATTTTTGGCACAATAATGCCCCTATAGGCGTTATGCGGTAGCCTGGACAAAAAAAAAATCAAACGCGATGTATTCTTGGGTTCATTTCGCGTCCAATGAGCCAAAGTTTGAGGAAAACTGTAAAGTTTTGAAAACACGCCCTTTGTTAAAAAAATAAGTCATGAAAAAAATCTAAAATTTGGGTTGTTACATATCAAAATGGGTTAAAATTTCACGAGTAGAACGAAATTATTGATGAAAATTAAATTTGAGCAATTTTAACTCATTTTGAGCCCCAAATCGGATCAATTTTTGAGTATTTTCAAAGGCTTGACATGTGACCTATGAAAGTGGGGTAGAATTTCGCCAGGAATTCAACAAAACCCATCCAATTTTTTTGAGCAAGTTTTGAGAATTTTGAGCCTTAAATTGAGTCAATTTTTGATTAATTTAAAAAAATTGGCATGTGACCCATGAAAGTGGGGTAGAATTTTGCCAGAAATTCAAAAATATCATCCAAAACTTTTTTTGAGCAACTTTTGAGAATTTTGAACCTCAAATTGAATCAATTTTGAGTATTTTCAAAGAATTGACATGTAAGTGTAACCTATGAAAGTAGGGTAGAATTTCGCCAGAAATTCAACAAAACCATCCAAATTTTTTTTGAGCATCTTTTGAGAATTTTAGGCCTTTAATTTAGTAGATTTTTAGATAGACCTTTCATGGATTAAAATTTCATAGAGAAACCAAAAAATCAAAATCGTATAATTTTCTGAATGAAATTAAACCCGCTTATTTTTTCAACTGAATGTAATTGATATGAATTTTCTATTTTCTTTTTTATTAGTTTAGATTGTTCATTTTTTCGCATTCCAATGAAATATTTTGCGCTTAAAATTACTCAAACATGAAAGTTGTTTTAAAAAGTTTTGGATTACATTTTAAAACCTTGGGCGAAATTCTATCCCTTTTTCGTAGGTCACAAGTCATTTTTTTGAAATTAATCAAAAATTGATTCAATTTAAGGCTCAAAATTCTCAAAAGTTGCTCAAAAAAAATTTGGATGGTTTTGTTGAATTTCTGGCGAAATTCTACCCTACTTTCATAGGTTACACTTACATGTCAATTCTTTGAAAATACTCAAAAATTGATTCAATTTGAGGCTCAAAATTCTCAAAAGTTGCTCAAAAAAAGTTTTGGATGATATTTTTGAATTTCTGGCAAAATTCTACCCCACTTTCATAGGTCACATGTCAATTTTTTTAAATTAACCAAAAATTGACTCAATTTAAGGCTCAAAATTCTCAAAAGTTGCTCAAAAAAAAATTGGATGGGTTTGTTGAATTCCTGGCGAAATTCTACCCCACTTTCATAGGTCACATGTCAAGCCTTTGAAAATACTCAAAAATTGGCCCGATTTGGGGCTCAAAATGGGTTAAAATTGCTCAAATTTAATTTTCATCAATAATTTTGTTCTGCTCGTGAAATTTTAACCCATTTTGATATGTCACGACCCAAGTTTTAGATTTTTTTCATGACTTATTCTTTTAACAAAGGGGGAGAAAATCGCGTGTTTTCAAAACTTTGAAATTCCACCGCGGCCTATTGTGCCCACAGTTTTCCTCAAACTTTGGCTCATTGGACGCGAAATGAACCCAAGAATACATCGCGTTTGATTTTTTTTTGTCCAGGCTACCGCATAACGCCTATAGGGGCATTATTGTGCCAAAAATGATCGAATTTGGCAAAAAATCGCACATTGGGGGCCCAGCACCCCATTGTGCCCGTGACCCAAGGGATGTGACATATATTTGGAGTCAGGGGAGTGTCTGCTACCAGAATGTGAAAAATTTTTTTGTCCAAAGTCAAATTTAAAAATTGAGAAAAAAGGGGGGTTTTCAGTCCTCAGCTCCCTATTGTGCCGGGGCAAAAATCCAAAATTCGGATTTTTGGGACTACGGGACCCATACCTACAATAAACAAACTGATTTTTTTGTCCAGCGAAAATGCACACTAATTTCGATTTCTAGAGCACTTTTTGCCTCTTGGACTGTAGACTATACAATCAACATACTTTTTATTTTTAAACAAGTGATAAATTGACTGAAAAATACAACCACCCACGTACATCGAGTCTAGGACAACTCGACCAACACGTCTGCGGCCGACTCCGGGGTGAAATTATGTAGGGTCAATTATTGTCCCGTTATCGATGAGGTAAAACAGTTATTAAACTGATAGGCAGGCGGTCCACAGGGTATAACGACTAAGAAGTTCCAAACATGATAGCGTGTTCGTCGCGAGTATTTTTTTTCCAACGGAGTACTCTCTCGCTTTCTCCTCGTTCCTCCTCTTTTTTTTTTCATACTTTATAACTAATGGCTAATCAGCATGCTACTTATCGTGTTTATTGGGGTATATTACACCGTGTATACGCCGGCCTCCTCGTGCCCTCTTTGGCTATCGTGTACTCGTGTATATTTGTTGTGATCAAAAAAAAAAAAGAAAAAAAGTCGAAACACAAACAAAAATCGCTATATACTGTGCCCGCGTTCGAAATATGTATTATTTTCACGAATGGTGGAATTCGAACCGAGGCTTTAATGCACTCTATATCACCGCGACTTCGGTTATAATTTACCCCAATGGCTCTCGTTACCATCGCCCGAATATACGCGAAAAGGGTTGAAAGGGGTTGCTGGCTGCACCAGCCCAGTATTATTTACGTACAAACGTGAGATAACAATAATCCGGCGCTCTTCACCTCACACATATCCATACCAACGATCAGCCGGTTAAATTATTATACCGTTACGAAACACAGAATACGTAACGTAAATAAATAAGTTAACAGCACTTCGCAACAACTGCGCGAATTATTAATTTGCAGCCAGTTCGCGTCGTCGCTATATCAGACACACGTCCAACAATCCGGAAGAAAACGTATCCGGTCGAATTTTAATATTATAAAACCCGTCGACGTTTAAATATTAAATTTTTTAATCGAATTGTTTCTCGTATCATCGTTCAAGAGCCAGGCAACGATACGAGAACAAATCTCGTACACTTTAGCTCGAAAACTTCGGCCGGAGAAAAAGAAGAAAGTTTTTTAGTATTTTGCATCCGGAGTTGGCCGCCGATTCACCGCAAGATGACCAAGATACGCTGGGAGATGGGGAAAGCTTCGTTATTTCGTATTTTCGTTCGTTCGTCTCGGCAAACAAGACGTAAAAAATCAACAAAAAGTTTGTCGGGATTTTTTTCCGGATTTCGGAAACTTTACGAAGACGCGGAACCGAAGAAGACGAAGGAAAAGTCTATATAGAAACGTTTCCAAGATTCGCCTGCTCGATGTACGCTTCGATGTGCGGTACGATTTAACCGTGCAAGAGTTGAGATTACATTTTTGAAGGGTGCTGTGAGCGGGGTTTGTTAGGGCTCGATTCGATCGTGGCGGTTTGGAAAAGGGGTCGCGCGATAGTCGGGTTGGTTTATTGGGAGTGATAGTTTTTGAGTCGAGAAACGATACGGATCATTCGTAAATGCAGATATGAAATCTATTCTGAGAAATATGCAGTATGGCATCAAATTTTCATTTCCTGGAACCAAATTTTGAATTTTTTTTTCAAATTTTGAAAAAAATACCTATCAGATTCCGAAGAAATTGTGATCTGATTCTGAAAAGCGATTCGTAAATTCTTCTCGACGATTTTTCAAGATAATGTTGAAAAACATAAGAAATTAAACGGAATTTACAATTTTGTCTGAAAAATAGAATAAATTTCATATTCACAACTCAAATTTCAGGAATGAAATTTAGGACTGAAATTGATGGATTCCATTGTCTAAAAGAAAAGAAATGCTGGAAAAATATGAAAATGTTCTTGAAAGCTCCAAAACACTAAAAAAACTACCTCAGAATTTGAAAGCCAATACTATATTTTGAGTTCAAATTTTAACTACGAAAAAATTGATAATTAAAATTTGTTATGAAATATTCAAAGA
The DNA here is from genome assembly GCA_033439095.1 of Pseudococcus viburni. NCBI lineage: Eukaryota > Metazoa > Arthropoda > Insecta > Hemiptera > Pseudococcidae > Pseudococcus > Pseudococcus viburni. The sequence continues at coordinate 44,823 of JAVBJF010000146.1, forward strand.
TGATCTAAAATTCAACAATAAAAAATTCTAATCATGACAAATGAAGGGTACGAGGAAAGAACCAGGTAAATTAGAAAAAAGTGGCTTGGGTGTAATTTTTTCAGTTTTTTCAAGCTAGAAGTTGAAGTGTGACTTTTAGAATGAAGAAAATTGAGAAAAATTGCACCAAAGTCCCTTTTCCTGATGTAAAGTTTTGTGACTTACCTGGTTCTTTCCCTGTATCCTTCAAATTTGTAAAAAAAAATTAAAACAGCTAGCGAAATATTAAGAATTGTCGGTAAGCATCATTAATATAATTTTATGATATAAAATGGAATCAATGAAACCAAATTCAAAAGCTGGGATTTGATCATTACTAAATTTGAAGAAACTGGAAACTACTAAAATACATAGAAGGAATTGAATTTTGAATGACAATTTTTAATTTTCAGTAACCCGAAAGATTTTATATTTAGATTTCTATTCATTTTAAAAATGCTTGAAAATTTGAACTGGAAAAACATCGAAATTTTCTGAAGCTTCCATAAAGACTAGGAAAAGATTGGAATATTGATTTCGAACAAAAAGCCCATACTTTTCTGTGATCCAAAAAATTTTAATTCCGATTTTTATTGATTTTTGAAAATGTTTGGTAAAACTGGAGAAATATCGTTAATTTCTGGATCTTTCAGAATGTCTGAAAAATAATGGAAATCGGTTTTGAACAAAAATGCACACTTTTCTGAGATTCGAAAAATTTGAGATTAAGGTTTTTACTAATTTTTGAAAAATGTTTGGAAATACTGGATAAATATCGTTAATTTCTGGAGCTTCCGGAATGTCTGAAGAATAATGGAAATCGGTTTTGAACAAAAATGCACACTTTTCTGAGATTTGAAAAATTTAAGATTAAGGTTTTTACTAATTTTTGAAAATGGTTTAAAATACTGGAGAAATACCGATAATTTCTGGAGCTTCTAAAATGTCCGAAAAATAATGGAAATGGGGTTTGAACAAAAATTTACACTTTTCTGAGATTCAAAAAATTCAAGATTCAAATTTTTACCCATTTTTGAAAATGTTTTAAAATACTGGATAAATATCGATAATTTCTGGAGTTTTCAGAATGTCTGAAAAATAATGAAAATCGGTTTTGAACAAAAAGGCACACTTTTTTGTGATCCAAAAAATTTAAAATTTTTGAAAATGGTTTAAAACACTGGAGAAATACCGATAATTTCTGGAGCTTCTAAAATGCCCGAAAAATAATGGAAATTGGATTTGAACAAAAATTCACACTTTTCTGAGATTCAAAAAATTCAAGATTCAAATTTTTACCCATTTTTGAAAATGTTTTAAAATACTGGATAAATATCGATAATTTCTGGAGTTTTCAGAATGTCCGAAAAATAATGGAAATTGGTTTTGAACGAAAAATCATCATTTCTGAAGCCTACAGAATGATCAAAAAATGATTAGAATTAGTCTAAGACAAAAATAAACAGTCCAAAAAATTTCATATCATTCTGATTATCATGATCTCTGAAGCTTCCAAAATGTCCAGAAAATTATAGGAATCGAATTCAAATTTTCTGAGACTTTATTTTTAATTAGGTATTTTAAGTAGTGTCAAAACGCCGGTTCTGGTGCTTTTTTTAATCGGGAGGGAGGGGGGAAGCGGAAAACATCGTAAAAACCGTGACGTCATAATGCTGGAAAAAACGTCGCCTGCACAAAGTGTAAAACAATTAGGAGGCGTGAAAAATTTCCCGTAATTACGCCGGTAATTTCCGAAACGATATTTTTTCAAATTTTTATTGACGGGAAATTTTTCAAGTCTCCTAATTTTTTTTCACGCTTCGTGCACTTGACGTTTTTTCCAGCATTATGACGTCACGGTTTTTCCGGTATTTCCCCTTCAACCCCCATTGGTAATTACCGGTAAATTATCGGTAATTTAAAAAAGCGCCAGAACCGGCATTTTGACACTACTATTTCAAGAAATATCGATACTATCTGAAGCTTCCAAAATGACTAAGAAATAATTTCTGGAGGTCTTCAAAATGACTAGAAATTGACCTTGGACAGAAATTCATGGTTTTTAAAGACAGTAAAATTTCAGATCGACAATTTCTTTCATTTTAAAAAAATAACGATATTTTTTAATTCTTTCGGATAATAAAAAAAATTAAAAAATCAGTTTTTTCTATAATCCAAAAAAAATTCAGATCGAGATTTTCACTCGTATCGAGAAAGTGGAAAAATTTTTAAAAAAAGTTCAATGACGAAAAATAATATGAAATTTATAATAAAAAAATAGTTTTCTACAACCCAAAAAATTTCAATTCCTGAAATCATTTCAGTGATTCTTATTTATTTAAAAAAATCTTCAAATCATAAAAATATTTAAAAAATATTAAAACTCCACTGGAAACCTGAAATCTACAAAAAAACTCATTCTTACCATGAAGCGAATTAGCGATTCAGGAGTTTATTGGTTGATTTTTAATCATTTTTTAAAGAAAAATTGGAAAATCTAACATAATACGAGTAAATACGAATCAAAAAACAAATTCGATACCTAAATAAACTTCAAACATTTTCTCTGCACAAATCGTTGATTTTCCAATAGTTAGACTTTCAAGTACCAATAAAACTTGGATCCCCCCCCCCCGGTCATGAAATCTCGTCTCATTTTGCCTCATTTGCTCGATTTTTGAAAAAAAATTGTAACTTAATATCTCATTCATCTTCGAACCAATTTTTCGAATTACCTATCACAATATTATTTTTATTCGGGACTTGACCAAAAGTACAAATTTTCATCCTGAATTTCCATCTCACCACTTCACCAAACATTTTCTCTGCCCAAAAACATTAATTTTCCAATGGTAGAATTGAAGTATCAATAAAATTCGCATCTTTCCATTCCCTCTCCCCCCTCCTCCGGGCCAAAATCTCGTCTCATTTCTCATTCACTCGATTTTTGAACAAAATCCCAACTCATCTCACTCGTCCTCGAACCAATTTTTCGAATTCACAATTTTTTCATTCCATACTCGACCAAAAGTACAAATTTTCATCACAAATTTCTATCTCACATTCTCCAAATTATAACAAAATCCATTCCCCCCTTCTTGCTCCTACACAACCCGAACACATTCAACCGCCTACTATTTGGCAAATTACCTCGCCACTTTTTCCAATATCACCACAGGCAAATCATAAACGTACTTAGCTTTTTTGCCTCACGTCTCCCCCCTCTTCGCCCATACCACTTACACGAAATTCGGTAATCCCTGGTTTATCCCAGTTATTCTTCGCAGACTCGTCGTACAAACGACGGTTAAATTGTTCGGCTCGTTAATGGGCAATTTTTTGCGATACATTTAAAAGATGAGACGTCGTTAGGATCGCTTTTTTTCTCCGCCATTTACGAATCGTCGCGTCTCGTATAGTTTAATTTAAACTCCACCATACCCAAACCATATGCTCGCAGAAAAGATACCCAATTGTCGATTTGTTCTCTTCCAGCAAATTCACCCAGAAAGAAAAAAAAACGTTGCAGACACCGAGGAAATTAAGCCCTCCTGCGAAAAACCCCCCTCAATAAATCGAAAATTTTTCGCTCTCTCGTGCGAGCCAATAAACACGCCGAGTGTTAAAGAGCTGCGTGTTTATAAATATGCGAAATCGGTACAAAAACAGCTCAACTTATTAAAATTTTAAAACAATACCGGCTCGGCATACGTGATACCATCGGAACATTTTTTTTAAATTTAATATCGCAAAATGGCGAATCGGCGGCCAAATATCACGTTCGAATACGTACGTAGATGTACCAGAGAATAGCAAAACGTGCATTAATACGACTCGTATACTGCATACAATACGATAATATGGTAAAAAGAGAGCAGCTCGATATTAATTTTTTTTACAAATGATATTTTTCATTCGATACGTACGCGGATATTCGAACGGGGGAGGGGGAGGAAGCTGCAACATTCGTATTTTTTGTAAATTATTTTTTTACCCCAGCTTACAACCGTCGGTGCGGCGGGCTGCATACCTTCTTTAGTCAGGAATTCGCTGTGTATTTCATTATTAAAAAGGTTGTCGCGTTCGGAAAATACGTACAACGCCACCGTAGATATTTATCGCTTATAATTTTATCGTTACGTTTTGCGTGTTCTTCAAGTACCTGGGAATACGACGACGCGAGCCAGGGGGGAGGGAGGCGAGAACGAGAACGAATGACGAAAAAAATATATATACGAAAATGAAAAAAAAAAATACTTGGCAAAGGAATCAAGGAACCCACGAAGGGTAAACAGAAAGGTACTATTCTGTGTGGTGATTAATACGGGTAAGTTTTTATAAACAGGCCTATGAGTAATAACATGTAATTAAGATACACAAACGGATGAATGACAAAAATAATAAGGTATTTTGCCAATGTGCACGAAACTATATTAAAAATTACCCGTAAGCGTTTGGGTTTCAGCTTTAACGTCGTGTTTTTTAATCCTTTGTATTATTAATCTTTTCCCCCGCGTTTTTTTCCACCAGATTTCGAAACGAGTTTCGCGAAATGCTGCGAGATGCGACTGGGGGTTTTTTGGAGCTAGCTGCTGGCCCCTGCCTCGTTCTCTCCTCATAATACATAAGTGTGGTATTAGTCTACAGTTCAACTGGCAAAAAGTGATCTAGAAATCGAAATCAGCGTGCTTTTTTGGGGCGCAAAAAAATTAGTTGGCTTATTGTGGGTATGGGTCCCATAGTATGAAAAAAGTGTATTTTGGATTTTTGCCCTTGCACAATAGGGAGCTGGGGCCTAAAAACCCCACTTTTTTCCCTATTTTTCAACTTGACCGGGCGCAAAAAAATTTTTCACAGTGTGATAGCCCCCGACTCCAAATATATGTCACAACCCTTGGGCCACTTGCACAATGAGGCGCTAGGCCCTCCAAAGTACGATTTTTCGGCAAATTTGACCATTTTTGGCATAATAATGCCTCTGTATGCGACATGTGGTCTGGGGCGGAAGAAAAATTAAACGAAGTGTATACCCACATTCATTCCGCATCCGATGAGCCAAAGTTTAAGGAAAATGGTTTGCACAATACGTCGTGGTGGAATTTCAAAGTTGAGAAAATGTGTGATTTTCACCCCTTTTCATTATAAATTAAGTTATCAAAAAAATTCTGAAACTTTGGTTGCGACCTATCAAAATGGCTTAAAATTTTACGAGCAGAACGAAATTATTAGTGAAAATTGAATTTCAGCAATTTTGGCCCTTTTTGAGCCTCAAATTGAGCCCCATTTTTGAGTATTTCCCAGAAATTGGCATGTGACCTATGAAAGAGGGCTAGAATTTCGTCAAAAATTCAAAAATGTCATCCAAAACTATTTTTGAGCAAATTTTGAGAATCTTGAGCCTCCAGGCATGCCACGCAGATTTTGGGGGAAAATAGTGACTTTAGTGACTTTTTATGAGGCAAAAAGTGACCTATTTCTTGAAAAAGTGACCAGTTTTTCTTTTTTTTTTCATAAATAAATACACCCCCCAAAAAAAAACAAATTCTTAACTCAAACTGTATTTCTCTCTGCAATAGTGCTGAAAATACTTTTTTTTCTGAAAAATTTTTTCATCGAGGTTAAGGGTGCCATATTTCGACCACTTTTTTTTAAACTTCCACCAATCAAAGACTTATGGAGGTAAAAACGTCAGAAATGGCTTAAAAAATACATTGATCCTTCCTCCACCATCCCCTAAAATTCTGAGCCGATACGATCATTTTTTGTGATTTTTTTCTGAGGGAAATCAAAAATTGATTATCGAAATTTTGGGTTCCTAATTTCGACCACAAGCCTCCCCCCCCCCACTTTGAGATGAGGGGTCGTTTGTACGTTTTTCTTATTCTACTTAGTAATAGGATGTAAAAAAAAAACGCTCCTAAAACTCGATTAATCCGATTATTGGAAATTATTTGAGGTAATGGAAAATTTTCAAAATTGATTTTTTTCTGAATGCCCTAGCTCCTCCCCATGACATCCTGAGAGAAAATGGTAAATGACAAAATTGTTCGTTTTTTAATGCTCTACAACTTTTGTTTCAACTATTTTTTCATTAGTGCGTAATTTCGAAAGTTGTCGACGAAAAAACAAAATTTGAACCCCTTCACTCCCCAAAAGGAGGACTAAATTATGCACCAATTTTAAGGAAGTTCAGGAATCTTAAAATACATACCTTACTACGAAACTTCCCCTTTCTGGTAATTTTTTTGGGGTTAAACCCTAAAATGACTGTACTACTATGCTATTTCGTTTTTTTTTTTCAATTTTCTCCGCTAGTTTTGCCTGTGGGGTAGTCATTTTGGTCTCCAATTGTTTATCTGAGAAAACGGAGCATGAAAAATTTTTTTCCCGGTAGATTACGTCTATAGCGGCCGAAATCGGCCGGTGGTCGAAATTAGGAAGCGGTCGAGATCAGGGCATTTTACCCTCATTTACTTGAAGCTACGAGTTTAAAAATATGTTTCAAATAACTGAAAAAAGGAATAAAACTTCCGTCTTAAATAAGTTTTTACTGAAAAAAATCGTAATATTCTGCATCTAAAAATCACGAGTTCTAAAAAATAAACTAGTACCTATTTCTTTAAATTTTATGCAAGAGCGGAAGGCCGTTTGAATGAAAAAAGTGACTTTAGAGTGAAAAAACGGACTAATAGTGACTTTTGGCCAAAAAAGGGACTTTTAGTGACCAACCCTGAAAATAGGGGACAAGTCACTAAAAAATGTGACTCTGTGGCATGCCTGAGCCTCGAATAGGATCAAAATTTTGAGTATTTTCCAAAAAATGGCATGTGACATATAAAAATGGTATAGAATTTCGTCAAAAATTCAAAAATGTTATCCAAAAGTATTTTTGAGCAAATATTGAGAATTTTGAGCCTCAAATAGGATCAAATTTTGAGTACTTTCCAAAAATTGGAATAAGACATATAAAAGTGGTATAGAATTTCGTCATAGATTCAAAAATGTTATCCAAAACCAATTTTGAGATAGTTTTGAGAATTTTGAGCCCCAAATAGGATCAATTTCTGAGTATTTTCGAAAAATTGGCATGTGACCTCCCAATTTTTTGAAAATACTAAACAATTTGCTCAATTTGAGACTCAAAATTTTTGAAAATTGCTCAAAAATAGTTTTAGATGACATATTTGAATTTTTAGCGAAATTCTGTCCCTCTTTTATAGGTCACATGCCAATTTTTGGAAAATACTCAGAACTTGATCCTATTTGAGGCTCAAAATTCTCAAAAGTTGCTCAAAAATGGTTTTGGATGACATTTTTGAATTTTTGACGAAATTCTATACCACTTTCATATGTCACATGCCAATTTTTGGAAAATACTCAAAAATGGGGCTCAATTTGAGGCTCAAAAAGGGTCAAAATTGCTGAAATTCAATTTTCACTAATAATTTCGTTCTGCTTGTAAAATTTTAACCCAATTTGATAGGTCGCAACCCAAGTTACAGAATTTTTTTGATAACTTAATTTATGATGAAAAGGGGTGAAAATCACACATTTTCTCAACTTTGAAATTCCACCACGGCGTATTGTGCAAACCATTTTCCTTAAACTTTGGCTCATCGGATGCGGAATGAATGTGGGCATACACTTCGTTTAATTTTTTTTGCGCCCCAGACCACATGTCACATACAGAAGCATTATTGTGCCAAAAATGGTCAAGAAAAATCGCACTTTGGGGAGCCTAGCGCCCCATTGTGCAAGTGGTCCAAGGGTTGTGACATATATTTGGGGTCGGGTGAGTGTCTGCTATCACACTGTGAAAAAATTTTTTGCGCCCGGTCAAGTTGAAGAAATGGGGAAAAAGAGAGGTTTTTAGGCTCCAGCTCCTATTGTGCAGGGCAAAAATCCAAAATACACTTTTTTCATACTATGGGACCCATACCCACAATAAGCCAACTGATTTTTTTGCGCCCCCAAAAAAGCACGCTCAATGAACACTTTTTGCCAGTTGGACTGTAGACTATATTATTTAGAGTTCGAATAAAGTTTCAAAGTGAAATAAATAAAATATCCGAAGTTGCTCTTCCGCCATTGCCTTATTTTCTGGTAAACCTGCCCTTATCTATGTATAGTTTTGATAATATAAATATAAATACCTACGTGGAATGTAAGTGAGCTGCGGTTGTATGGGCACGTTGCATAAACTGAATATGTACACGACGACGAGCCAAACGTATTCTTTTATGCATGTTTTATACGCCCGATGAAGCAGAAATTTTTTATCATTTGGCAAATATCTAATGGGTAGGGGAAGAACGAGGCGGAGAATTATTAAATGAAAACGTCAAGGTTTTTTCTTCGTATTTTATTGACTTACGCATGAATTGAGATTATTACGTGGGAACGATGATGTATGTAAACAGGAAGACGAACGGAAGCTATATCGAAAATATTCAAAAGAAAAATATACCCAGCTACGTACGTCACTTCATAAGTAGTTGTATAGGTATCTGAATTGGGGAGGAGTTTGTTTTATTTTTTCATAGGTGATTTTTGCCTTCAAAATGTTACGCCTATTGGATCTGACGGGGCACCGCTGAAGATGAATTTTGAATCGATGTAATTGCATGGCCTTAAAATTGAGGAGGAAAATGTCTCAGAAAGTCTAGAGTCCATAAGTTCCAAAAAAAAGTTTGGGGTTGGTAAAGGGGCAAGAAAAATGGAAATCGTGATAAATTATACAGAAATTGATTTCAAAAAGTTTCGAAAAAATATTCTCGAGGATGTATTTGCTCTTTATGTTCTCGAAAAATCAGTTTTGAAATTTGAAACTGCCATTTGAACTCTTCGACCTTTCAATTTTCGACTCTTCATTTGAAAATTTTCATTACTACTGATTTTAGTGATTTTCAATACTTTTTTCTACAGATACCTACCTAATTACCTAGGTAATTTTTCGAACCTCTTCTGAGCAAACAAAGGGTGAAAATTTTTTCAGTTTTTTTGATCCGAATTGAAAACGAAAAATATGGTGTGAATGGTCTAAAAATGTTGTAGGTATCTTTTTTTACCCGAATTCGTACTGTTTCGCATTATTCCTTCTCGTAAATTTTTGGACTAATTTTATAACGAAATTCTCGACTTTTCCCCACTTATCAAAGTGCTATGAAAATCTAGACTTTTTCCTGAATTTCTCAGTCAGGCAGATACCTTAATTTCGTAATTTTTTCGTATTATTTGTTCTCGTGAATTTTCGGACAATCAAAGATTTACTAAATTTATTCAAGAAACATTCTCAACTTTTCCCCTACTACTCGACCTGCTCCTGATTTGATAATCTAGATTTTTTCTCGAATTTATTGATTGATAAATTCATTAAAATTGCATAAAAGTTTGGAAAATTTTCTAAAAATTTCATCGAATTTGTTAAAACTTTTGTTAAAATTATTGAATCGTTCAAAAACCCGTAGGAATTGTTGAAAGTTTTAAAAAATTTATATAAAAATAGTTCAAACTGGTTTAAAAACTGTAATTGGTTAATGTTTTAAAAAATTATGAGGAGAAAAGCGTGTGAAATAATTAAACAAACCATGAAAAATATTCACAATATTAACGAAAATTTGAAAAAATTCTCTCAAAATATTGCAAAAGTGAGTGAAAGTTTATTCAAGTTCAACAAACAGCATTGAAAATCACATTTAACGAAATTATTTGTTGAAAAAATCACATTAGAATGGTTGAAAAAGTAGTTGAACTGGTTCAAATTCACAATAAAAGAAGCAAAAGTGATTGAATCAGAAAGAATTCGAAAACTATGGAAAATTTCATAGAAATCCATCAAAATGAAGTTAAAAGAAAGAATAGTCAGTCTTGTTCATAAACGAAGAGTCGTGTGGAGAGGACATTTTTCATAGACGAAGATTCGTTGAAAGTGAATCGTTTACAAACAAAGATTTGTTCAAAGTAAATGGTTCAAATCGTTCACAAAAGAAGATTCTATCAAAGTGAATCGTTCAAATCGTTCATTGACGAAGATTCATTCTGAATGAATCGCTCAATCCGTTCACGGACGAAAATTCATTCAAAGTAAATCTCTCAAATCTTTAATGAACAAATATTCATTCGAAAAAAACCGTTCGTGAACGAAGATTCATTCGAAGTGAAACGTTCGCGAACAAAAACTCATTCAAAATGAATCGTTCGAAACAAAGATACATTTAAAGTGAATTGTTCGCGAACAAAGATTCATTCAAAGTAAAATCTTTCAAATCGTTAACAAAAAAATATTCATTCAAGGAGAATCGTTCGTGAATGAAGATTCATCCAAAGTGAATCGTTCGTGAACGAAGATTCATTCAAAGTGAATCGTTCGTGAACGAAGATTCATTCAAAGTGAATCGTTCGTAAACGAAGATTCATTCAAAGTGAATCGTTCGTGAACGAAGATTCATTCAAAATGAATCGGTCGTGAACGAAGATTCATTAAAAATGAATCGTTCGCGAACGAAGATTTATTCAAAGTGAATCGGTCGCGAACGAAGATTCATTCAAAGTGAATCGGTCGCGAACGAAGATTCATTCAAAGTGAATCGGTCGCGAACGAAGATTCATTCAAAGTGAATCGGTCGCGAACGAAGATTCATTCAAAGTGAATCGGTCGTGAACGAAGATTCATTCAAAGTGAATTGTTCGCGAACGACGAATTATTCAAAATGAATTGTTCGCGAACGAAGATTCATTCAAAGTGAATCGTTCTTAAACGAAGAATCATTCAAAATGAATCTTTCAAATCGTTGACAAAAAAATATTCATTCAAAGTGAATTGTTCGCAAACAAAGATTCATTCAGAGTGAATCGTTCGCAAACGAAGATTCATTCAGAGTGAATTGTTCGTGAACGAAGATTCATTCAAAGTGAATTGTTGGTGAACGAAGATTCATTCAAAATGAATCTTTCAAATCGTTGACAAAAAAATATTCATTCAAAGTGAATCGTTCGCAAACAAAGATTCATTCAGAGTGAATCGTTCGCAAACGAAGATTCATTCAGAGTGAATTGTTCGCGAACGAAGATTCATTCAAAGTGAATAGTTCGCGAACAAAAATCATATGAAAAGTTAATCATTCATAAAAAGTCGTTCGAAAGGAATCATTCTCAAATAAAATCATTCAGTGAATCATCTGTAAGCAAAGAATCGTACTGAATCGCTCGTAAACGACTCCACGCCACGCTACAAAATTGACCGAATTTTCAACACCGACAGCACTGCTATAATTTTCCTTCCAGGAACAAATCATTCTCACCAAATTGTGAATGTCGTTCAAACAGAATTCATTCAAAAAATGAATCATTTACGAACGATTCGATTGTAAATTAAGATCATATTTTTTACGCCGGGTATTTTTACAGTAATTTCATTAGATTTGGTGATAACCGAATCTTTTCGCGAACGAATCGATTATAAAAATCTTCATCCAATTCGCAATAAACTTTTTTCAAATATTAATTCGGTCGGAAATGATTCGCTTCACACAGATTATTCGTAAAATATCTTCCCATCATTTTCACCGATTCGTAATCAATCTCTAACTCAATCCGTTGCCCTCTATAATCACCCTACCACCGACTCGCGACCTAATTCTCGCTAAAAGCCCTAAAAAAGGCAGAAATTTCTTGACCCTCTATACCGCGCGACGAACCTTTAATTTTGAGAAAATTTCTACCAATTTTACAACCTAACGTTATAAAACTGCACAATAAAAGCCTGTTTCGCAGTACGTACGGTATACTTTGTCTTATAGCGATACCCGACGACCATCTCGTGTATCCAAAAACGCGCTCCAATTTCGGCCAAGGTATCTTATTGAATCGTCCGAAGTAGAAAAAATTACTGCACGCATTTTATGTATATGCTCGGACCTGGCCGTTGATTTATTAGGTTGTAAAAATTTTTAATTTTATTTGCCAGTATAGTGTTACGAACATCGTATAAGATAAACCCAGGTGAACTTTTAGGGAGTCAAATAAACCAATCGTTTCGAATCGAAAACAAACCAAAAATAATGGATATATGTGGCCTTGACGCGATTTCAGAGGGAAAAAATTCCTATTTCTGAGCTCAAATTAAATTTCGTCACATCAATATGAAATATCACCTTCAATTTTGAAAATAGGCCACATTTCGTGAATCGAAATAACAATGTATGCCTATCATTTGAACTACAGTGGTAAAATTAATTTCCAGCATCTCTACCAAAATTCAGAAATATAATTTATCGAATATTTCCCAATTTTCAGCTTCGTTCAAAAATGTCATCAAACTTTTAAAAATCGAAAGTTTGAAAAAAATTCTCTTTTACGCAAATTTTTCATCGACGTTGAATTGGAGTCATCGAACTCTCGTATTTATTTTTAGAATTCGCAAATTCGGCAGTTCAAGTGCAAAAAATACGTTAAATAGCGTTAAATCTGGTTAACATCTGAAATCAGCTAAACGACTTCGAGCTCGTAATTCGACAGAGGCAAATGGAAGGAAAATATAAAACGAAAGAATAAAATTGAAAAAAACATCGAATATGAGCAGCCAATAACAACAATGATCCGAATGTTTAGGTAACGAATATGTTATCACATCGGTATAGAATAAACACAGCTCGGACGAATCTGTGAAAAAAATCGTATTCTTTTTTTTCCAAGCTGGAAAATATCGCGAAACAAATTCGACGTTTATTTATACGCGTTTGGATGGGATTCTCGACAGAACTACGTAGGCTGGTAAGGGACGATTAAAAGTTAATAAATTCGCGATACGATGCTCGGTGCGATGCGATGGCATCGTCGGGCAAAAATTTGCTTAGTGTTTTACCGCGTATTGCCACCGAGGAGATTTTTACTTACTTACATGTTTTCAATTTTTAGTACGACGCTTTTATGGCGCATTTTAGGATTCTTTTATTACCCGAAAATCCGTTTTATGCTAACAGTGTAACTGCAGTACCGAAACAATTTTTACATTTTATTACGTCGTTAAAGTTAATTTAGTTTTATATAAGAAATGTATGTGTGTACCGGATGGTACTAGCTAAAAACCAGCTCTGGTCTCCTTGTAAGCTACGCGTATGCTGCTTGCACGGCCGAGAGTTCAGAGGCGCCTGCGAAATTTAGTGTAGGTGAAATATCGGTCAGATTTTTTGGATTTCGAGCCTAGCCTAACGTCGTCGTGTCTGTGATAAGATTGTTTGGCCTTGGGCGAAAAGAATTTTAAAATTTATGAATAGCTGAATAAAATAAAATTTTGGCTCTGATTTTTTTTTTGTAGTCGATGTGGTCAGTGATGGACTCTTTGATAAATCGAACGATTTTCAGCTCAAAAATTCATCTATTTTTCCTCACAAGAGAGATATTATTCCATCACTCGAACAAATTTTTGGTCGAAATAAAAATATATCGATATAACATCCAATAAGGACTCCCTGGAGGAGATTTCAGATCCTCAAGTTCGTTTTTCGAATTTTGACAAATTTTTAAAAATACAAAATTACCCCATAGGCCTGCCGAAGTGCAAAATATGAACATTTTATCTAATCGAGGTAAAAAACTGAAAGGCTCTGGTGCGAGAAGGGGGTCACCTGGGCACTGATGGAAATTTTTAAAAATTTTCATGCCATTCGATCTGGTTTGGTAGAAAACGATTTTAGAGCACATGAGCGAATTTTTACCTCACTCCTGGGGCTGGGGCCCCAAAATACGTGATTTCAAGGTAAAAATTATATCTTCTCGAGTTTCCAATGAACATTTTTCAAACTTGGCACTTAGGTAGAGGTACTACAGGAGAGTACCTTGAATTTTTAAAGATTTTTTGTATCACTATAATGACTTTGAATTTGACCTTGAAAATTTCAAATCACCCTGGGGCAGGGATCGGGAGGGGGTCTGGTTGCTCCGGGCTCAAATTTTGAGATTTTGGATGTATGTCTCTCCAGTTTCATTTCTAGGAAGTTTTAAAAATTCAGAGAGGGCCCTCCGGAGGTCGCTACGGGGTCCAACACCGAGATTTCTAATATTCCTCCTTCCAGCGCCTGTTTCTAGGAAATTTCGGAGGGCCCTCCGGAGGTACCTCCATAAACTGCCTAAAAACGCGAGCTGGAGGGACAAATATTAAAAATCTCGGAGTTGGACCCCGTAGCGACCTGCGGAGGGCCCTCTCTGAATTTTTAAAACTTTCTAGAAATGGAACCGGAGAGACATGCATCCAAAATCTCAAAATTTGAGGCCGGAGCAACCAGACCCCCTCCCGATCCCTGCCCTGGGGGCAAAATTTTAGTACGGACAGAAAAATAATTTAAAAAATTCTCAATGAATTTCACATCGATCAAAATTTTTTCAGATTTTTTCTAGGTGAGAAAGTTGATTAAATATTAAAAAATCGATATAATTCATAATTTGTGAGAAAGTTGGTCAAATATTAAAAAATTGATATAATTCATCATTATTGTTCTAAAAAGTATTGTTTTTAATCAATTTTTCCCCGGAAGGTTCTTTGAATATTTGATCAAATTCCAGATCTAGAAAAAATCTGAAAAAATTCTGAAAAATGTGATATAGGTACATTGAAAAATTTTCTCAAAAAAATTATTTTTCAGTCCGAACCAAAATTGTGTCCCTCAAGGCGATTTGGAATTTTCAAGGTCAAATTAAATCTCATTTTAGGGATCGAAAAAAAAAATCTTTAAAATTTTCAGGGTGACCCCCCCCCCCCTCCTAGTACCTCTACAAACGTTCCAAGTTTGAAAAAATCTGTTGAAAATTCGCGAAGATAAAATTTTTAGCTTGAAAATCGCGTATTTTAGGACTCCAACTCCCCAGGGGTGATATAAAAATTCGCGCGTGCGTTCTAAAATCATCTTCTACCAAGGAAAATTGAATGACATAAAATTTTTGAAAAAGTTCCACCAATGGCCAAATGATCTCTTTACCACATCAGAGCCTTTGGTACATAGGTAAGTACTCTATTTTCAATCTCCAAAATCGATTGGAAGCTGTTTCGAGACATTATTTTGGAATTCTCCAGCAATTGAAAAAAAAACCAACAGGCATCATAGCGGAATTTCGAAGAAAAAAAGTGACTTTTTTCTGACCAAAAAGTGACCAAAAAGTGACCAAAAAATGAACAAAAAGAAACCGAAAGTAACCGAAAATTCAACCTTTTTGGAGGGGAATTTTTTTACAGCTTTTTTGGGGGAATTTTTTTTTGTACTCTTCTGCAAACATTTCAAAGATAAATCAACTGAAACGGCGTGAATAATTTCATTCCAGGTATCATAGTGAAATTCTATCAAAATTAAGTAACTTTTAATAACTTTTTTCGAACAAGAAATAACCAAAAAGTAATCAAAAAATGAGCAAAATGTACCCAAAAATTCAATTTTTTAGATGGGGAGGGGGGAATTTTTTTTGGAAGCATCTTGCAATCATTTTAAAGATAAACTGAAACGATGTGAATAATTTTATTAAATTCCTTCGTCAAAACTATAAACAAATAATAATTTCATTACGGTTGTAACACACAGTGTTGCCGAAATGTTGAAAAGTTTCCAAAAATGTTCCGGGATTCGTAAAAAGTTCTGGTTTTTTATTTCACCACTATAGCTAAAAAAAAGAGAGCTGAGAATTCAAGAAAAAATGTGGGGAGGGGGTCAAAACTCAATGAAAAAATTAGGCAATCTGAAAATCTAATTTTTTTAGTGGCACTTTGGGAGGCAGATATACATAATTACTTTAATTATACAGATTTGAGCAAAGAAAAATTGAAAAATGACGAGATTTTTGAAACAAACAATTAATATATGACCTATATAGGTATTAGGTATCTACTCTCTAAATCTGAATCAATGAATTTTCGTAAAACTGTCCCTTTTTGAATCAGTGAAATAAATTTATTTGAAAATCTGTGAAATTTCAATTGTTTGATTGATTTATTTTAGTCAAAATCACTGATTTATTCTGTCAAATGGGGAATTGACTCAAAAATCAATTACTTTACTGATTTAAAAAGCAGAATTTTTTCAAATTTATAAATATAATTATTGAAATACTGCTCGAGCGAAGCAAGGGATTTTTTTAAATTAACTTTTAATTTTTTGAAGAATTTTGAAAAATAGCAATTTTCACGTGAAAATTTGAATTTTTGCTTGAAAATGCGAAAAAAGTGACTTTGGGAGGAAAAAAGTGACTTTTAGTGACCAAAGTCGAAAAAAGTAACAAACACCCTAAAAAAGTGATCTGCTATAATGCCTGAAACAACACAAAAATTAGTACTTGAAAATGTGAATCATCCACTCTTATGACCTTTCTGATCCATTAAGGTAAAATTATCCGAAATTCGTGACTGCTGAAATAAATCTATAAGTATTTTTTTGTAGCAAAAATTTTCAATGAAAATTGAAAAATATGCTATCATCACACGAATCGAAGGAAAAATTCAAAATTTCAATAAACATCCTCTTTTCGAGCTCTCGAATTGATTAAAAGCGGTTTCGAGTCAATCGTAACCCTCTAGAAAATTTTGGAATTTTTCTGTTCAAAAAAATATTTTTCATGGAGAAAAAAATGGCTTTGACCCAGCAGTGATTAATTTTATGAATAGGAGCAAAACTTCGTATGAATCATTTTTATATTTTTTTTCAATGTTGGAAAATTCAAAAATTTTCTGCAGGCTCCAGCCCATCTTGAAACCGCTTCTAATCGATTTGGAAGATCAAAAATAGGGCATATCACTTTTTCACACTTTGTATGTACTTTTTTCAGGGTCATGAAATTTTGGAATAATTTTGATTTTTTTTTTTTTTAAAATTCGTAAAAATTCAAAAAATGAACTTGAGTTTTTCAAATCTCGGATGGTAGTTCTTTTTAGATGTTCTATGGATATATTTTTGTTTCAGTTTAAAATTTTACTGCCATTCGGGATTTTTGATATCATTTGAACAACGGAACTCCAATTCGACAATTTCCACTTAATTTTCGCACTATTCGAGACCCAACCAGTGCAATCCGGAAATCCTCCCACGCTGATCTCGAAGACCACCTTCCTTCTTGATGAACGTTTCATTGCTTCGTCTCAAACCTCCTAATTCTCATCGTCTGCTTCGAACAATCGTATAAAATTCGTCACGATTGTTCATAAGTATTCGAGTTAACCCATCAAACATTCCACGCAGACACAAATCATCCGCTTCTTTACCCCATTTCGAGATTCACGCAAAGACGTCTTCGTGACGTCATCGTGTTCTCGCGTTAATCACATCACCCCTTATAATCGACATATGTACCATTCACGAACCATCGTATTTCTCTCTCTTTCTTTCCTCCCCTCGTCAGAAAACCAAATAGCTGCGAATCTGCGACGAGCGTCTCTTTATTGACTTACGCGATGCAATTTCCTTTTTTAAGTAGTATCGAGTCCGGATATTTGAACCGATCCATCACTTCTACGTCGCCGATTTCTGCTTTATCTGGGTTTCGAACGTTTCCTGTATCATTATAATTATAGTATGGGTATCGCGTTGTTCTGCTGCTGTGTAGTATTTTAGGGAGTTGTAGTACAGCAGTAGTGCCTACTTGATTAGGTCGAGTAGTGTTGACATTTTCGAGCAGTATTTTTGATTGAAAATTATCAAAAGGGTCGAATTTCTTGAAGCAGGAAAAGAGTGAGGTACGAGAAAAATTCGGAAATCAAGAGTGTTCGAGGTGAATTTAGATACGTTCTAGAAATGTCGAAAAATTGGAAATTATTTTTTAATGGTTGAATAATGCTTCTGAGGCATTAAAGTCTGATTTTAGTTTATTTTTAAATTTTTAAAAAAATATGAAAATTTTTCATTTCAAAGAAACCCCTGTTTTGAATCGTTAAAAAATCAACAGGTGTGCCCATTTTTTGAGAAAAATTAATCCAAACAACCAGATTTCCTCTTTTGATTTCAATTTTTCAAATTATTTGGACTTTTTTTTTAAATATGTGGGCATTTTCCCCAAATGTTGATTTTTTTGAAAAATGGCCATTCTTGAATGTCATCATGTCAAAATGTCAAAATTTCAACGTTTATTTTGAAATTTTTTTGTAAAAAAAGAATCTCTTGAGGTGTCCGATTAAAACGGGACTTCGATTTCAGAACACCAGCAGTCGAAAATTTCAGATGCCTCAGTCAATTATCTAAATTTACAAATCATTTCTTTCAGAAAAAATAATAGGTACTGTATTTTAAAAAAAGTACTTATTCGCCATTTTATGAAAAGGTACCCAACAAATATCGACCTTCTGAATTCAACTTTGACCATTTCCAGCCATTCTGAAGCCTCCAGTTTAGTTTTTATTTTCTTCGGCATTTTCGAATTTTTCAAATTTCTTCAGAAAGCATCCAAATAAAATTGGGAAACTAAAAATAAAGTTCTTGTTTTATTTCGACTAATTTAACGAGAAAATCCTCCTTTATGGTTCAATTTTCAGATGAAAATGAATAAACTGGAAAAAATTCGAAATAATTGATAGATGCTCCAAAATAGCAGAAAATAGTCAAATTTGGACTCGGAAAGTCGATACTTGGCAGGGATCTAAATATCAAATTCGATAAAAATTACTTTTTTTCAAAAATAACACCTTTTTTTGCAAAGAATAACGATTTTGAAAAATTCAAATTTTGGCTACGAGGATTTTGGGATACGTTCTTTCCAAAACTCGAAGTCCGATTCTAATCAAAAGTGAACAAAGTATACCTCAAAATATTCACTTATAATTTTTTTGCTTGATCAAATGTAATTACATCAATGAACTGGTTTTTTCCGGGGGGAGGGGGGAGGAGGAAACAGCTGAAAATTTTCAACCCTTGTTAAAAATCTACGAAAAAAGTGAATATTTTCAACAATGGTCACACTTATAACCAATGATTTTCATTCAGGGATCTTTGAACTCAGATGAGGAAGGTCATGGAGCACAAAATTCTGAGATACTAGAATTTTTAAAAAACAAAATTACTGAGTAAAAGTACTTTTTTGAGCATCTAATTATTTGCAGGATCTGGCTACTTTAATTCTCTCCCCCCCCCACCACTAAGAATCTGAATCTATTTTTTTCAAAGCAGCATCCAATAAAAAAAAATTCATCAGTAGATAATACAAATTCAAATTTTCTAAAATTTATTGCTATTCTCATTTCCAAATCAAATTTTTTCGAGTTCTTCAATTCTATTGTTTTGAAATTTTCCAACAATAAAATGTTTCAAACTTCAATTTTCTCAAAATTTTTCCATTTTTTAAATTTTACTTTCAAAAATTTTCTTCCAATTATTAAATTGGAAAAATTTATACGAGATTGAATTTTTTTCGAAAGTTCGTGGTATCTGCTGGATCTGGAAAATGAAAATGTATGCTATTTTCATGTTTTGCATGCCATTTATGTAGAATTTTTCATGCTCCAAATTTGCCCAAAAGACACCCCCCCCCCATACTCATTTCAAAGGAAATTGCAAGCTCTTTTCTAGTAGTTTTATTTTGATGAGATATCCCTTATTAGGTAAAAAATAAAATAAAAGAATTCAAGGTACCTAAAAAATACTCTAAATCAACACAGGATTTTAGCAGGACCTTTTAAACGAATTTTGCAGAAATTTTCCCTGAGCTTTGAAAAAAAAGTCCTCCTTATTCTCCACTATTCTTTCAACAGATAAATTTTAATTGTTTTCTAATCGCCTCTTCTTCCTCCTGTTCGAAAGGTTGTATTCTAATTCATCTATGAATTAGGCCTCAACAAAACCAGGACAAAAATTTTATAAAATTAAAATTTCAGATACCAAAAAATACTCTAAACGAATTTTTATTTAGGTATGGATTTTTTACCAATATTGAATTTTAGGGGAAAAAATTTTTCAACACAAATGACGAAAAGGATACATTTTTAGAAAATATAAGTTTGAAAACAAAATACGTATTCTTCGAATTTAGGACGAATTTCGTGGCATTTTTATCCATATAAATTCATCAAAATTTCAAACGTCAGAAGGAAAAATAATATGGCCCGAGCCAAACCAGAGCAAAAATGTTTGAAAATCGAAATATCAAAAATACAGAAGCCCTGCCCGAACGAAGTGAAGACGGAAATTTTTTGTAAAAAATGTAAGTAAGTTAAAAATCATTTAAAATCTTTTGATTGAAAAATTCAATAGGAAAATGTTTAAAATTCATGCGTTTCGTAGTAAAATCATCAAAATTCGTGCTATTTTCATCTTTTGCATATTTTGCATTCCAGTATACACCATGAAATTCGAATTTGAAAAAAAATAAAGTAAAAATTTTAAAATCAGTGGAAAAATTCTCAGAGCTGAAAAAAATATTACGAAATATGATAAAAATCAAGATGAAAAAATGTTGAGAAAATTTTAACTAAAAATTTTTAAAAAATTGGATACAGATCAGAATTTAAAAAATTGAAAAAAGCTGAACTTAAAATAATTTTAGACTCGGATCGTCGAAATCCCATTTGGAAAAAAGTTTTTAGGATATAGGTACTAAGTAAAATTTTGAATAATATTACATTTCTACACAAAAATTTCGACTTTACAAAATTTCGAAAAATTTGTAAAAATGGATAAATTAATTGATCTCGAACAAAGCGGAACGAGAATTTTTACTCAAAAAAGCATCCAAGCGCGAGAGAAAAATAAATTAAAAATCTCAAAATACAGAACTTGCAGGTAAGACATCTTGCCAGCTCACTTTTACAAACGCCAGGCGATGGTATAACAACGTAACATAATACACACTTCTCTTGACTGAAAAGGTATTTCGTAAACGTAGCTAGGCATCCAAGTGGTCGACGAAGCGAAAAGTGTCGGTAAATCGATGCTGATAGGGCGGGGGAGGGGGCAATGGAAATGCAGAGATTGCAATAGAGAAGCACCTACGTCTATAATCAAAACTCGTATTCGAAAATACCCCATTAATGAATAATTTTCGTTACCCGAATGGTTTCTCGGGGGGTGTAGATACTACACCAAGTACCGGAGAAGATCAGGACAGTAGATTGGAGGAAGGGGATGAAACAGAGGCAGAGTCCGACAAAAGGGTGTGACGAAATCGTTTCTCAACATATCTGAATACAGATAATGACTCCGTTCTCAGCATCGAGCGTATAGATAGAACACTACGTTTCAAAGACGCGAACGAAAAGAACCACCAGATAGGAGCCCGATACACAGGAAATATTCGACGAGGACGACGACAGAAGTGGTCAAAATGGGTAAAAGCTCGCCTCTGCTCGATGGCGTCTAACTATTAATCTAGTTTCGAATCTTGTTCTCGTTGTTTCATCCATTTCCAATTCTCCCCGTGTACTCGCGCTGCCGGAATCTTCACTCGTATCTATTCACGATGTGTAGTATAGGAACCGAGCTTCCAGAGACCGATTCGGCTGCCTATATTGATTTTAGATTTTCATTCTGAGATAAATTGAGTCGGACGGGTTCTCTTATTACTACGTAGGTAGGTTTTCGAGTATCTTCGATTGGTCGGTACAGAAATGCAGCTTCGAAGAGAAATTCGACCAAACGATTGTAAAAGTATCTCGTCGGATTCGCCGTTTCTCGTATCAGATTCGTCGACTGTACCACGTGGGGGTATTTTTTCTCACCCTGCACATTAGGGTGGAGTGAAAAAAAAAACATATCTTGGATTTCGACCAAATTTGGTGGGGTGGTTTACTTTGAGTGGGAGACTACCCAAAAAAAATTTGAGCCCCCCAGGTGCAAGGGGAGGGGAGCAGGGGGTGCTCAAAGTGCACCTCCTTTTGAAAAAAACGCAGTTTTTTGTGTTTTTTAGAAAATCAAAATAGTGCGAGATGCCGTCACAGCACTCAAAAGTTGCGATTTGAGTTTGTACAACTCCCTGAACCATCGCCGTCCTCCTCTGATCAAAATTCAGACTGCTACCAGGGGGTCCAAAAGTTGCAGATTGCAATATTTCAATAATATGAATTTTTCACTAAGCTGGAATGATTTTTTTCATCAAGTAATTGAGCAAAAAAATTTTTTTCGATCACTGAAAGTAAATTTTGAAAAAAAAAATGAAAATTTTATGCACCAGTGCAGCCAACAGCGATTCGTAAAATTCCAAAATACAGAATTTATGGCAACTTTGAATTGATTACTTTTTCGCTTGAAAATATTATGAATTTTTTTCACTCACTAGAATTAAATTTCGGAAATTTTTCGGAAAATTTTGTATATCAGTGTAGCCAGTTGTAAATTCTACTCTATGGAATTTACGTTTATCTCGAATTAATTTTTTTATCGTTTGAAAAATTCACAGTATTATTTTTGTTTTCAATCAGATCAATAGAAGTATGTTTTGATTTTGAAGCCATTGTAGAGAAGCCAAGCTGGTAGGCTGTCAGCTCCATAAGAGAACGCTAGAGAATTGAAAAAAAAAACAGAACGGTATATTCTCTCGCAGGCATAAAAATAAATACAAGACAATTTTTTTGAAAATTTGAAGACAAATACGTTTTTGGCGAAATATTAATAAATACACAATCGATTCAACTCAAGTACATACCTCTCAACTTGCATGTGGAGAGGAACGCGAACAGCTAGGTACCAAAGTTTTTTTTTTTATTTAAAAAAAAATGTTTTTTTTTCAATTTTCTAGCGTTCTTTTATGGAGCTGACAGCCTACCAGCTTGGCTTCTCTACATTGGCTTCAAAATCAAAACATACTTCTATTGATCTGATTGAAAACAAAAATAATACTGTGAATTTTTCAAACGATAAAAAAATTAATTCGAGATAAATGTAAATTCTGTGGAGTAGAATTTACAACTGGCTACACTGATATACAAAATTTTCCGAAAAATTTCCGAAATTTACTTCTAGTGAGTGAAAAAAAATCATAATATTTTCAAGCGAAAAAGTAATCAATTCAAAGTTGGCATAAATTCTGTACTTTGGAATTTTACGATTCGCTGTTGGCTGCACTGGTGCATAATTTTTTTTTTTTTCAAAATTTACTTTCAGTGATCGAAAAAAATTTTTTGCTCAATTTCTTGATAAAAAAATCATTCCAGCTTAGTGAAAAATTCATATTATTGAAATATTGCCGTCTGCAACTTTTGGACCCCCTGGTAGCAGTCTGAATTTTGATCGGAGGAGGACGGCGATGGTTCAGGGAGTTGTAGAAACTCAAATCGCAACTTTTGAGTGCTGTGACGGCTTCTCGCACTATTTTGATTTTCTAAAAAACACAAAAAACTGCGTTTTTTTCAAAAGGAGGTGCACTTTGAGCACCCCCTGCTCCCCTCCCCTTGCACCTGGGGGGCTCAAATTTTTTTTGGGTAGTCTCCCACTCAAAGTAAACCACCCCACCAAATTTTGTCGAAATCCAAGATATGTTTTTTTTTTCACTCCGCCCTACTGCACATGCAACATCTCCATTTGATCCGCTGGCGAGCTCAGATTTCCAAAGCATATCGTCCCTGGCCCCCCGAAACCTCGAGTATTGGTTTCGTTATAAAAGATACGTGCTTGGAAAACGTAACATGTCTCGAGCCTGGGCTTTCTAATCGTAAATCATTAACGAGTCTGCCAGACTTAATCCGAGCTGAGTTTGGGACTCGCTGCGAAGCCACTTCCGTTCGAAAATCGTATTAAGATTTCGGTACCGAGAGCATATCGAACTGTATGATGAAAAATTAATGGCTCGTTTAGCCATTTAAACTACATTTGCTCCATCTTTCTCGCTCTGTTCGGGCTCCCATCAGCCACCCAGATCGACTCATATGTGCACCGTTTGGCGCATCTGAACCGCGCCATAACTCGCCGCCGCAAATAAATCACTTGCCAGTCGATAGATACGATTACTATTCTCGTACATATTGTTCGACCCCCTCTCGCCTCAGGCACCTCCCCACCATCTTCGAATCTCATCCAGTGCAAAAGAACTCCACTCGTAAACAATCTGCGCGCTTACGAAAGATAAATACTTATAAATTAACGATAATTAAATTTTTCAAATACTCGCTATTTTCAACCCCCCTCCGGCCTTCTTCGCCGCCAACAAATGTAAAATTAATTTCGGAAAAACGTTGGCGATTTTTTACTTCCTCCGTGGATTCAATTACATTAATGGGCATAAACTGTGCAAACAATATACAAACCTCTGTCGTGTCCCTCGTTCCCTTCCTTATCCATAACCAAGATTTCCATCGTCGTTGCCCTCGACGTAGCTAACGTTAAAATACGATACCTGAAAAAAAAAACCTCGTTTCGTATCCCCGTCCGAAGCTTCTGGTCGGACCGATTTGGCGGATTCGTTTTTATTTTCCCATCCATTGTATTGCATAAGAACAAGATGGCGTTACCTCGACGCTGCCACCACTGGCTCCAATATCTTTAAAACCGCAGCACCGAACTAAAATGAAGACTTACCTGGAAAAAGAAAAAAAAAGTACGGATTTATATTAGTATTTTTTTCCCTGTAGATTAATTCGAATTTTTTTCCAGGGATGCCGCCGCTGGCGCCCACCTCTTTCTAATTTTAAAAGGGTAAGTAAGTACATAGTTTTAAATTAGGAGATTTTTTTTTCTAAAGGAGTAAAAAAAAGGGTGCTTTTATTTATCGGAGATTTTTTCGCGCGTAGGAATATTTCCTTGGATGGGGGCGAGAAAGAAGAAAATTCTTTTATTTTACAAGTCTGGCGAGCTTTAAACATTCCTCAGGTGTTGGTGGAAAAGTTTTATGGGTTTTATGACACAGAGCGAGATGCTTATTAGGATGATGGGTCGATTTGCATTTTCATTTTCGTAATTTTTTTCCCTCTTGGAAATGGAAAGTCTGTGGTAGTCGAGAATTCGAATGGGATCGAATGAAAGTGGTTTAAATTTCTAGTCTTCGTTATTTCTACAAGTTTTGTTTCGTGGTTATTGAAAATATTGTTAATTCTGAAAAATTATCGAAATTAAGTAAAAATTGCCTCAATTGCAATAAAAATTATGGTAAAAATGTCTTAAAACTTTTTTTTTAGAAAAGGCATAAATGTTATTTGAAAATTTTCAGGAATTATTGAAGCATTGATCGAGACGATATAAAACAATAATTTCAAGCTTTTTTGCATTTTTTTTCACATATCGTTCACTTTTACCTGTACAGTACCTCTGAATTATTTTGAAGGGATCTTACACAATTTTTAAATAGATTTTATGACTCATTTGATAGAATTGGGGTCGCTTACCCTCTATGAAGAGATCGAAACGTTTCAGTTAGCAAATCCGAACGTTTTTTTGATTTTAATAAAATTCAGTTTGCTCACTCAAACACTTCAAAATTGAACCTTCCTCCCTAAACAATAAATTCCAATAAAATTTTCCAGAAAAATTTTTGGTCTAAATTTTGAATTTTCCAACAAATTATTTTTTAATGTTATTTCAACTAAAAATAAAAAAAAAATAAACGAGGGTGTGACTCGATTTTTCTCGAATGATATTAAACTAAATCTACAAAATGGTTCAGAAAGATGGAGGGGGGGACTAAACAAATCAAAATTTTCTGACATTATTAATGAGATACCAAAATACATGGTTTTTGACCTTCAGGGTCCATTTTTGATGTCATTTTACGAAAAATCGCCAAATTAAAGGTATTATTTTCTAACATTTTGAATCTTTTTACTTATGCAATAATTTTACCATTGCTGGGAATTCAGCTCTTCTTGAGACTAGGACCCTTTTCCCATTCCACTCATACTTACTCCCTTATAAATCGAACTTAAAATCTGAATACACCCACGCCTCAGAACCAAACTTTGAGCTGCTAAACTTGATTTTTCGCAAATTTTTGAAAATTTGAAAAATTAGAAATTTTTCTTGAAAAAATAAAAAACTTGAAAAGATAGAAAGTTCTATTTAAAAATTTTTTAAAAGTAATTTGTAAAGTATTAAACTATGAAAAAAATGGAAAATGTTTTGAAAAAATTTGAGCCTTATTTTTTAATAATTGATTTTTTTTTTCTTGAATTGTAGGTACTTGGGTACAGGATTTTTCAAAAATTGAGAAGCTATGAAAAATTACCACCGATCATTTTTATGGGTAAAAATATCAGTCAGTGTGGAGTGGTGAAATTTTTACAACATGTCGTTTCGAGGTCTTAACACAACCTTTGGGCTATCTACCCTCGGTCACTTATCAAAAAAAAAAAAAGACAAAAGGTTAGTAGATCACCCCTACTATTCTTCCTTGTAGCTTGTAATTATTTCAAAAATGGGCTCTAGATGTGAAAACCATACTTTAGTTGACATTCTATCCAACTATTCCCAAAATTTTGAGTCTGAACCTCATTCTTTGTCTTTTGAGTCAAGTTATGATTCTTTAAAATGAAATTTCAAAAACGAACTTTTAAAAACATTTCTTGAAATTTTGAGCTATAACATGTTTTTTTACGGGGGGGGGGGGGGGGGGGGGAATAGGACGCGATGAAATTGCAAAACTTACTAGCATGGTTACGGAGTCAGAAAAAAGAGATAAAAAACCAAAGAAAAGGAGTGATTTAATAAAATTACACAAATTTTTTACGTATTTTACCATTTTTTCTCTTTTTATACATTTTTCCTTCAATTTTTAAATTACCAAACAATTTTAATATATTTGATAGTAATTTCACATCAAACAGCTGAAATAATCAACAACGGGGCGGCTCCATTTCAGAAGTCCCAGCCATTCAAAGGGTGGGGAGGGTGAGGGCCAATCAATTGGGCTTGGTTTGTGCTCTCATGTGCTGACATGATTTTTGTTTGTGCTTACCCCTTCCCCTGAAAATGAATGTACATCGGGGTGTGGCATTAAAACTGATGCCCCGCCCATTAAAGTTTGAGGAGAGGGAGTGAGGTCAATAAATTGTGCGCAGTTTGGGCTCTCAGACACTACTTCTGTTTGTGCATCTCCCTTCTACGGGCGGGGTGTTTGAAATGCATCTTTAAATCTAGAAAATTGATCTTCACAAAAAAGGTGATGGTACTTTTTTTTTGATTTTTCACTGATATACTATACCTGGGCGGGACTTGAAAAATGATACCCCGCCCATAAAAGGGAGAGAGCACAAGCAAATCTAATGTCAGCACGGAAGAGCACAAACTGAGCACAATTAATCAATTGACCCCACTCACATCCTTCTCTTTAATGGGCGGACACCATTTCTGATGCCCCGCCTACAGAAGGGGGTGGTACAAACAAAATAATATCAGCACAAACAGAGCACAATCAATTTAACCCATTGTAAAGGGTACACATCAGAGTCCTGCACGGTATAGTTAAATACCCGGTATAACCGTACAACTAATCGGATAATCTAACTAGTTATATTCTAACTAGTTAGACTTTTGATGCGTGCGCAACTGACGAATACAACTGTAGTTAACTATTATTCGGTGGTACGATTAACTAGTTAACTAGTTATTTGACCAGATTCGTATTTGTGTACTGGCATGAGTCATTCATCCCTTGCAAGACTTGAAAGATAAGGAAAGTGTAGAGGCGGCGCATGCGCATTTCATATGAATTTAAACTAACTAGTTGGCAACTAGTTAAAAATAACCGCCTGGCAAACGAATAGTTACTTTTTGCTGAAACCGATTACCCCATAGTTAACTATTATGAAACGTAATATCTAACTAGTTAGGATTAGAGGTCTGCGCCGCTGGTTGACGCCGCCGCCACCGATGAATATCCGGCGCGCTGACTAACCGCCGCTGAATTACAAAAATTTGGCGCGAGCCGCCGCCGCTGCCATTCATCAATTGGCGGCGTGCCGTTATAACTGTACCGAAATACCAAAAATATACCCTCAAAATTACATCAGAGAGTTATTTTATATTTTTGAAGCACAAAGTGTCAAAAACTTGAAACAAAGTAAAAAACGTCTTTTTTGAACATTGAAAATCTAATTTTCTCAAAGCGTTGCTCTCGCATCGCTCGGGCGACGGGCATAAAGATTTTTAATTTTCAGTTGTTTACCCCGTATTTTTTCCTTTGCGCCGTTCACGCCGCCGCTGCCGCCGCCGCTGTAGCCGATGAATTTTAAAAAATGTGCCCCCGCCGCCGATTAACCGTCAGTGCAGACCTCTAGTTAGGATGAGTCATTCATCGTATCGTCAGTATAGTTAGAAAAATAACCAACTAGTTAGGATTTAACTATACCGTGCAGGACTGGTACACATGGCCTTCTCGGCTTGTGGCGGTGGTAACCCTGTTTGCTGAGACTCTCATGAGACTCTGGCTAGCCTTCCAACCACTCGCAAGTTGGAAGAGAAATCAGTTCTCTTGTCACCCTTCATTTGAGAGATCCGTGTGTAGTTCGGAGTAGTAGTGTTGGGCGATTAATAACCAATTAATCAAACAAAATAATCGGAAAAATCGATTAATCAATTACATAAAATAATTGTCCAATTAATCGAGTTTTTTTTAAATGTTCGATTAATTGAAAACTTTTGAGTTTTCGTTGAAAATACAATTAAAGCATTCCAAATTCAAAAAAAAACACTGTTTAGTGACAATTTAAAGACATTTCAATAATAAGATGGCACAAATTTGTCAATTTCAGACTACTTTAGCCTGATAATTGGGGCAATTAATAATCAAATGATCAAAAAAGGTGATTAATTGGTCAAAATAATTGGGAAAAAAGAATAATCGATCATATAAAATAATCGGCTCAAGTTTTTTGATTAATCGATTACTGAAAAAATTGAAGTCCGATTAATCGATTATTCAAATAATCGATTATTCCCAACACTCCCGAGAAGCCAATGTGTCACAAGTCGAGTGCAGACTACTCCGAGACCCTAAAAATATCTCCAACATTGATGCTTATGTATAATTGTACAGGTTTTCATTAGTCAAAGTAATTTTAATTATTCGCTTTATTCTCACGTTTTATGTTATGTATAATCTCGTTGATGCTGAATAAAGTGTTTGTAGATGTTCAAAGTTGTATTTGTCTAATTTATTTACCCGTTTCACATACCTCACGCATCCAACCGTGATTTGTGAAAGGGGTACAGAAATCCCTGTGACGGCTGAGGTAGTACCTATTTCTTGTGGCCACACAGAAGCAATATCAAGGAACGCCCTTGAGAGCCCTGCAAAAATTGGAGCTCCCTCTCAAGGTTGAATGCGAATATATCAACAAATTTCCTCCTCCCTAACCTTACCTTCACACCACTCCCTCCCACCAATGGGAGGGGCGCCATTTCTGACACTCCACCCATAGAAGGGAGGGCACAAGCAAAAATAGTGTCAGCACATGAGAGCACAAACCGAGCACAATCGATTGCCCTCACACTCTCCACCCCTCAACCTTGAATGGGCGGGGCACCATTTCTGACACCCCATCTCTACACCCCCCCCCCCCTTGAATGGGCGGGGCGTCTAAAATGAATGGACCGGTCCAAAGATTTTCGAGAATGAAATTTTCAAGAAAGAGTGGCGAGTAATCGATGGGAGAGGGGCAATAAAAATTTAAAAATCTACTATGGTGATGAGCTGATGACTTTTTATGAAAATGTCACATTTCAATGTTCAGATTTGTCAAACAATTTTAATAAAATCGAGAAATGAAAACAATCATACTCGACATTTCTGTAAATTTTTGATATTTGGACTTCGGAAAATATAAACAACAGTCCTTCTTCGTGTGGTTCATGCTCCATTTTTTTTTTTTGTCGATTATACGCAATTACCAAGCTGCTGCAGAGAAATCCATCACATTGATGGGGCTTTCCATCCAATACCGATTTGGAAAAAATTAACACCCCAACAATTGAGCAATGGAAAAAGGCAATCAAAACCACCCATCGAGTACAGGTTCAGATCAGAATTAAAATTCAACTTTAATAAGAAATGACAACGCGCAGATCGCACAATTTCGCGCCCGCCTCGCATCGCCATTAAATTCCAGTAAAATCGTATCATATTAAACTTAAGGTCCCGTGCCGTTGTTTCGCTATATCGTTGTAAAACCGAATAACTTCGGTACTCGAGTATACGAAGAAATTATTAAACTTTGAACTTTACACATCGTCTTACCAGTATAGTTCGCGTTTAACGAGAATTAGATGGAATTTTGAGAAGCTTTATATTAAAATCTTGGCTGCCGGGGGCGGATGCTTTCTGGTCCCAGAGCCAGAAAATCGAGGACATGACGGCGCAAAAGGACTAAAAAACGTCCTTTTTTGGTCCACGCGACAACTGAAAGGAATCGACCACAGCGTCACAGTTACCTTCATCTTATAATCTTATCGATATAAAAACATTTCTTCTGCGGAGGAAAAACAACAAGTACGTCGTACAAAAAAACCTAACGATAATTTCCGCTTCGATTGTTCGCCGGATCGTCGTAATCGCGTTCATAAAAACAAACAGAAAGTATACAGATTGTAGGGGAGTGGGAGGTGGGGGGCTTGGCATCGATACACGAGCGCACAACTGCTCGGATGCCTGGTTTTTCCAAATAAAAACCGAGTGGAAAACTACAGTATCGTTAAACTTCGACTCGAGCCTGGTTCGCTCGCTTACAAAACTATCTCGAATATGGATACTTATGGTTCGAATGGGACGACTTGTGTATAAGAAATCGAACCCAGCCGCGTCGAGCCGACCGACTCGCGTTTGTAAATCCCACCTCGGATAAACGATGGTTATTTAATGAACAATACAGACGCTTACAGCTTTTCATTTCGCTTTTCACGGTATTACAACGGTATTCGAGCGAAGGCGGCAAGGCGCAGAGCGTCGTCGCCATCGAATCGGATTATTTCACTGTATGCATTCGCTTCTCGCCAACGCTTTTCGTACTATCCCGAATAAGCTACGTAATTGACGCGGCAATGCGGCTCGCATTAATTTCGCGTACGTAGATTTTGTTGCGGAACGGTTTTCTGCGGAGGGGGGAGGAGGGTGCTCGAAGGGGTACTTCTCATCCGCATCATCGTCCGTTCATTCCGCATCGTCGTCCGGTATTGCGTAATTTTTACGTAGACGATTTAGATGTAATGTGGAGTACGCGTCAATGCAGCCTGGATACGGGCTTAATTAAATGTCGTGCTGGCGACTAAGTCGATTCTGGTGACGGATTTCACGCTGCGAAGGACGCGAAAGGCTCGAACCAGAGAATCGACCGAGTTCTCACGATGATTTGCGTAGGTAAGAGATGTCGGGTCGACAACGGAACGAATTTCGATCGGATCTTGTGCGACAAAATGGTCCGATGGTTCTGTTTCAAGTTCGAGTACGAGTGCATGAGACAGGGGCTCTGATTTGAGCGATGATGTGAAATTTTCGAATCGTTTTTTCCCTTCCCTAATTCTGTTGTTTTATTTTGAATTTTGGCAGGTGATCTTTAACATATTAGATTGAGAAATCGTCCAATCCAAATTTTTAAAAAAATTAACCAAAAAAAACAAATCAGTTTGAAAAACAACAAAAACAAAAAAAATCATCATTTTCAGAAAATATCTCAAATTTTATGAAAAAAAACCTCAACGAATCAAAAATTTATCAGAATACTCTCCCCCTCCCCTCATTGAAAAATCCTAAAAAAAAGTAACCAAAAAAGCGAACAGTTTTTGAAAATTGTCAACTTTCAAGGACGAAAAAAAATTGAATCCCGAATTTTGTATCTTTGTGGAGGTATTTTTAATGTGCCAATTTCCTGGTTTTGAATTTTTCTTTGCAATTTCCACCCCTTCCCCCTTCGTTCCGGTTTAAAAATTTCTACTCTTGAAAATTGAAATTGTGAATAATATATAAATTTTCAAGAGTAATTTTTTGGTAAATTTTCGTTTCGGGTTGAAAAAAGGAAAAATCGTGCTTAGAGACGAAAAAATTTGAAAAAAATCCACTCCAGTAAAAACTTGCAATTTTTTGCTCCCTCCAATAAACGAACTAGCTCAGTATAAGCGCATCCAGAAATTATGTAAGGAAATGGCTGAGAATTTGAAAAATATTGGGAGAGACTCGTCAAATTTGGTGAAATTCTGCCTTTTGAATCTTTAAAATAAATTTAGCTAAAAATCAATGATTTCTCTTTGACCTTTCAGTTAAAATTACTGATTTTTTTTGACAAATTGAGAATTGGCTGAAAATTCAATTACTTTTTATTGCTGAAAAACCAGTAAAAAATTACCAATTTTCGGTAAAATTTGTTTAACTAATTCAAAAAATCAGAATTTCATCAAATTTGACAAATTCAGATATAGCCTATCTAGGTACAAAGTAATATAGGAATGTTCATTCAAAAAGTACCTACCTAGGCAACAAGTTTTTGAAAATCAAAAAAAAATATGTACAATTTTTTTTTTTTGAAATTTCTTCGATGAAAAATCTCCCTGGTGAGCTCAAGTAGGGAGCTCGAGCCCTCTACGTACCCCCCCCCCCCCCATGCGCTAATGTAGCTCAGTCATTTTTGTTCTGAACATCGAAAAAAATCCATGAAAAGCTGAATTTCACACCTGTTATCGATATTCGATAGGTACCCATTTTTTTTTCTTTTAATCAAGTAAAAATTTAGCAAAATTCAGCCAATGTAAATTTGATCATTGATTGAAGTTTGCTGAATTACCACTTGATGAAATTTTTATTAAATAAAATTGTTGACTGTTAATAGTTTTTATGTATAGTCTAATATTTTTAAAAAGTAGGGAAGAAGTCAATTGTGGTCGAGAGGGGAGCACAAAAACTTCATTTTTGAAACCAAAAAACCCACGACTAGAAAATTTTTCTAGAAATTTTTTCTTTTTCGACATACTGAAATTTTTTTACAATATTTCCCTACTCTATTGAAAAATTTTTTCTCAAAATTGTTTTCAACTCTAAAAGTTTTTTCACAATGTTTTTGGCTCTAAAAATTTTTTCTCAGAAAATTTTCCAACTCTAAAATTTTTAGGATAACAAAAATTGAAAAAAATTGAATTTATAAATGCTCAAGATAAAAAAGTTTCTCGAGGATTTGAAGACTTAAAAATTTCAAGATTGAGGAATGTAATTTTAAGGTTAACAATTGAGAAATTTTCAGTAAATATAAAAATATTAGAAGTGAAAAAAAATTTCAGCAAGCGAAAAATTTTAGAAAAAAGCTTGGAGTTCGAAAAAAATTAGAGCAGAAAATTTTTTGGAATTGAAAAATTAAAATTTCGAGAAAAAACCTCGCGAGTTGAAAAAAATATCGATCCAGAAAAATATCGGATCGGTATCGCAATCCCTGATCTAGATCATCCACAACACTCACTAAAACATCATACTTTCTAAATTTATAAGGGTCATAATAATTAGCTGATGTTGGTTTGGAAATATCATGTTTTGCCCCAAATGTGAATCAGTTGTTCGCTCGTAGCTCATTTTTGATTTCAAATTTCGTTGTTTGTAAATGAAAAAAAAAATTGAAAATTTTGCATTCAAGTATCTTTCTCACTCTAAATCAGTGAAAAGTCACTGATAAACAGTCAGAATTGCAGATCAGGAAAAAATCAGCGAAATTCACTGATTTTCGGCGAATTTTCGTTGATTTTTCAAAGATTTTCACTGATTTTTCTGCTAATTTCATAAATTTTACTGACTTTTTAGTAAATTTTCACTGATTTGTTTTCATTGAAAATTTTTTCACCTATTTTCTCCTGTGCTGCAATTTTGATTGTTTCTCAGTGACTTTCGATAATTTTTACTGATTTATAAATGAGAGAGTACTGGTTTTGGTAAAAATAATTTTTTGTGGTGAAAAATTAGAAGACTTGAGCAATTTAAAATATTTTCACCATAATCCTAATGTTGGCACCACAAAAATGAAAAATTAGTATCGAATCGAACCGCCATCGGTTCAGGGAGGTAAATGAAGTAGAAACTGAAATATTGCACCATTTTAGTCCCCTGTCCACTTTTACGCCATTTTAAATTGGGTTTAGGTCTCCATGAAAAACTGCGATTTTTTCAAAAATGACCTACTTCGAGGACCCTTGGCTCACCCCCACAGTGAGCTAGAGGGCTGGCATTTCTTATAATGAGTTTCCAACTCAAAATTAAATGTGGATTTTCTCGTTGAAGTAGTCGAGAGGAACCTAGAATCGAATTCGATTTTTAACTGCCTAAGCATGTAAGACATCCCGGCCAAAATTTGAAAAAAAAAGTAACATTAGAAACCTCCAACAGTCGGAAAAGTAACCAAAAAAATCCAAAAAAGTAAAATTTTTAAAATTTTAATTCATGATTTCACCTACAAAATGTAAAAAAGTTATTCGAATTTTTACTTGTATTTCAATAAAATCATAAACATGAAATACTTTTCTAAAATCATTTTTTTAAAGCAATTTTTGATTTTTTTTTAAAGCAAAATTTTTTTAACCCATTTTTTAATGCAAAAAAATTGATTTTTTGCTCAAATTTTTGAAAAAAGTAACTTTTTAAAGTAACGTTACTTTAAAAGTAACCTAGGATGCCTGAAGTGTGTAAATGTAAGTTTGGCGAAAAAATACTTTTTCTCAAAAATGTCATATTTTTGCTGGAAAAGTCAGATTTTTGAATTTTTAAAAATTCGTCAACAATAAAGATATCAATTTGGGCAGCTGAAATTTTTGATGAAGGGGTTTTAGAACATGCTCTTTCCAAAAATTAAAGTCTCATCAATCGAAGACGGACGCTCAAGTAGGTAATTCCTTTGTTACATGAAATGCGATTCTTAATTTTACTCAGATCAAGTCTCAAGTTGAATTGTAGAGTTCCTTTGAATTGTCGAAGTCGCGACCAATTTTTTGATTAGATTAGAAATCCGAAGCTCGATTTTGGCGTATTTTGATTGCTTTTCTTCTTATTTTAATTGATTATTTTTGTGTAGCATACGCGACTCTCGAATTTCTCCATTTTTTTAAAACTCGATACAGCGTCTTGTCGTTTCTTCTCTAATCCCTTCTTCCTCCAACCCGTTCGCAATATTTCGCTACTAATGAGTAATCGACGACTGATTTCTAAATATAGCTCGCCGCCTACGATCACTCTCATTCGATACCTGTCTATTTAATCCAACGTGAACGCGATGGCTCCCCATTCGCGGCAATTCTTCAACGTCAATATCTCTTCGACGAATCTATAAGCGGAATTCTCACCCACCTCGTGTAATCTCACAGCGAAAAACTTATCGGAGAATAACGACTGTACACTCGTAGTATGTACGACACATCGACGAAAATCCGACTCCAGAAACACCAAGAGGGGGGGAAAAAAAAACGTTAACTGGGATCGAGCAACGAGATACTGATCAACCATTCTTTTAACGTAGTTGGCCAACTCGACAGAAGCCATAGCAGAGGTGGCTAATTTCACGAACGAAAATAGCTTATTGTGAAGTTCTTCTTTTATTGCAAAAAGTACCCCTTTTCTTTACGTCTCCGTTTCTTTTTTTTCCTCTTTTTTTGACACTACATTCTCTAGCCATTTAGCGAGAAATTCATTTCGCGTAATGCTGCTCCTGCTCCGAGTAATATACTAATGTCATTTGACTTTTAGACGACAGAGGGTACTCGGAATCGTGCTGTAGGAAGACTTCTTTCCTTCGCTGACGTCGTTGTAATTACCCGAGCTATGTTCTTAAATGGCTTTTTAATTGCATTTTGGCATTTTAAGTTATTTCGCTTATGCGTTTTTACAATCTGTTCTTGGTACTTTTTTTCTTTCTTCTTAGCTGGTTTCTATAATTTGTATGTGTGGTAGGTTTATTTGGCGCAGATTCGTTTCGAAGGAATGTGATTGGGTAGAATTTTCTTGAGATTTTGGAAATTTGGAATCCGATATTTCACGAATGAAAAGTATCGATTATTCGGATATTTACAATGAAAAATGGGCTAGGAAGGAGCTAAAATCATTTTGCAACACAAAAAATATGGCATCAAGAAAAATACCAGAAGTCTAAAAATAATTTTCTTGCAGATTTTATAAAAATAGACCAAAAAGTCAAAATTTATTTTTACTCGGCACTTTTTAATTTATTAAAATGGGGGGGGGGTGGCTGAGCTAAAGTTTCTCAAAGGGACACAATAATTAATTTTGATCACTAAGAATAAATTTTGATGATATTTCTTGAAAAATTTCATGACAGGGCAGCTAAATTATTAGGTACATAAGTAATCTTTACAAAATTTAAATTGCTCGTAATAAATTAGCAAATTTTTTATTTTTGTTTCGGAATTAAACCACTAAAAGTTGCTGGAGAAAGATTGAAATTCGATTTTGAGTTCCAATACGAATTCGCAATTCAGCCAGAGATTTAAAAAATGAAGATAGGTAATTTTAGTCCTGTACTTTTCCAATTTTATTCCTTTGAAATTGATGGAAAGGGCCTCCCCGCAGGCCTAGCGAGAGAGGGGTGCAAAGGGTGCATTTGCCCCGGGCCCGCATTTTTTTCAAATATCAAGAGTTCGCAAACGCCTCTAAAAAAAACTTGTAAAATATCAAGAAAAATAAGCAAAAAATTCAAGTTTACAGACCTAAATTGCAGTTTTTTCGAAATTTTACCAAAAATTTTCGCCCATGCTTTGCTCGGGCTATGATGTTTTCCATATTTTCGGAATTTTTATTCAATTTTGATTCATAAAACGAAAAAAAATTACCCCCTCCTCTTTAGGCAGCTTAAGAAATTGTCTGAAAAAAGGTGGGCGCGCACAAAAGCTTTATATCGGGCCCGCAAGATGACGAAATCCACACTTTCATTGATTGGAACGAAACTCACCGAAAAGGTCAGTCTTGATGTAGAAAAAACCCACAAAATTTTTGGCTCGATCCTCCTCCACCCCTTCCCGATTAAGAACATTTGAAACAAATCTTCCAGAAAGAAGGGAGAGGGAAGTTGGCTCAATTTCATATAAATTTTGAACAGAGAAGAAAATCTATGAATAATTTTAGGAGGAGAAAAAAAAAAAATAGTAATGACCTATTTCAGATATAAATCAAAAATTGTAAAATATCAAGGATTGGTTTTGAATCTCTGTTTTGGGAAAATTTCTGCCTTTCCTCTGCCCGGCCCTAACAGATTTAATACTTTTTACAATCTGATGGACTTTTTTCAAAATTTCATGTAAACGGGTTCATAATCTTAATTTTTCTTAACCCTTCTTTGAAAGTTTGGCTGCCTATATCAATGACCTACATATTTGCTGAAAAAATAAAAAATTTGCGACCAGAGGGAGTTGAAAATTCCAAAAATTTGTAGAAAAAAATTAGGGGACCCATGACTGAATTTTTTCTTAAAAAATTAGGTACTTAGTCATACCATATTTGTGGGAAAGTACCGTGAAAATGTCATTTTTTATAATTTTCAAAGATCACTTCAGAAGGCTGAAAAAGAGTCGTTTTTGTAGTTTTTCACAGAAACGACAAAAAATAACCATTTTTGAAAAAGTTTCGTAAAAAATTCATTTTTGATGTTTTTCAAAAACCATTTCAGAAGGCTAAAGAAGTGTAGATTTTGTCGTTTTTCACAGAAACGACAGAAACGACAGAAAATGACCATTTTTGGGAAGTACCATAAAAATGCCATTTTTAATAATTTTCAAAGACCTTTTCAGAAAGCTGAAAAAACGTCGTTTTTGTCGTTTTTTGAAGAAACGACAGAACAGAACCATTTTTGGGAAAATCCGTAAAAATTTAATTTTAGATGTTTTTCAAAAACCACTTCAGAAGGCTAAAAAAGTGTTGTTTTTATCGATTTTCAATGAAACGACAGGAAATGAGCAATTTTGGGACAGTACCGTGAAAATTTAATTTTTGATAATTTTCAAAGACCACTTCAGAAGGCTGAAAAAGTGTAGATTTTGTCGTTTTTCACAGAAACGATAGAAAATAATCATTTTTGGGAAGTATCATAAAAATGTCATTTTTAATAATTTTCAAAAACCACTTCTGAAGGCTGAAAAAGGTGTCGTTTTTGTCGTTTTTCGAAGAAACGACAAAAATAGTCATTTTTGGGAAAGTACCGTGAAAATGTCATTTTTGATGTTTTTCAAAAACTACTTCAGAAGGCTGATGTTTTTTCAGACTGCGAGGGGGTATGGCCAATTTTTTAAGAAAAATTCCAGTCATGAATCCTCTAATTTTTTTCTACGAATTTTTGGAATTTTCAACTCCCTCAACCCCTACCCTCCAATTTTGCGAAAAAAATTGAGAAAATTCTCACGTATACACCTGCCTACTGACTATTTTCCGTGAAAATTTCAAAATTTTTGGACCAACCCCTCCAAAGATATAAAATAATCAATTATGAGCATTTACGGTCATAATATTCGGGTAGGGGGGAGGGGTCGGGCCAAAAAATTTTGTGGGGTTTTACATCAAGACTGACCTTTTGGGTAAGTTTCGTCCTAATTAGTGAAAGGACAGATTTCACCATCTTAATCGAGGAGGCGCTTTGTTGGATGAAATCAATCGATCAAATTAGCATTTTAAGTTCATATCTGCAGATTCTGAAGGCTTGGTCACCGAAGAAGAATCAAAATTTGACTGGAGCCTCCAAGATTGGAAAAAGTGTTTCACCAAGTAACAAAGTTGAAATTATCGAATCAATTTTGGAAATATTGTAAAGTTGCGGAAGAATTTTAAAAATCTGTTGTGATTTTAAAAACAGCTGAAAAACAATTACCACAAAAATTCATATTTTTGCTGAAAAAGTCCAATTTCAAAAATTCTTAAAATTTTCCAAAAATAACGATATCGCCTTAGGCAACTTAAATTTTTATTACGGGGTTCTTGTGGCCATTCTCTTTCCAAAAATCAAAATTTGGTCTCAATTGAGTCATCCCTGATGAGAAAAATTTTCCATTTCAACGATTTTTCACAATCTCGCTCCAAAAAAAAAAAAAACAGAAAAAATTGTTACTGTTGCATAGAAAATTTTCAAAAATGATGGAGCGAAAAAACCCACCCAGAAGAAAGGTCTCAGCACGTATAATTTCCATTCAAAGTGCTACATACGAGCACAATATGCAGCATCTGAACGTATCATTCGAAAAAGCAATATTCGAAACGTATTCAAACCGAGTATGCGAATTAGCAAGATAATTTGTTGTTATCAAAGTGGAAAATTGTTAACAACCTTATTATAAAGGTCTGTTTAAACGGTAAAATCTGCTAAGATAATGTTCACCCCGGCACCGGTGATGTGTTTCGTTGGTATACATTTTCTATTTGGAAACGAGCGACAATGGGAAATGAAAGGAGAGCAGATACAGTACGTACGTATGCTACGTGTACTGTATACTGCATAAATACTCGTTTAAAACCACGCTGTCTATGACATAATTAATCTTATACGCTGAAATAAGAGCAGCGAGACGACACGAGTCCTCGTTTTCTCTAATAATTCTCATACGAGCGACGAAAAATTACTATCGTATTTGTAATTCCCTGCGTGAGAAATAATTCTAAGACACCTTTTTTTTTTCCCCCGAAATATATTTTTAATTATTTGGAATTTCATCGACTTGTGGTTTTTAAGAATCGATTCTTAAACTCGAGGAAATGTATCGTAGCAACCGCCAAATCTTCAGTGGCGAAATACAACCACGCTCGAGAATACGTAGTAGGTACAATGAAAAGCAGGATTCCTTCGCTCCGTCGTGTAGACAACTTTTCTGACATGAAATCGACAATGCGGTTAGCAGCGTTCAGTTCAATTTCTGTATCTAAGCGAGTCGCCAAGTTTATTGGCGGTTTTGTACGACGACGTTGTGCTGTTGTGGGGGTTTGGAGGATTTTTTTTTGAATAATGGTTTTAGGCGATAATCCGACGGTTCAATAAACTGGCTGGAAATTGATTGGGAAGTGTTTTGAATCGTCTTGACATCGAAGTGAGAAAATTAACTTAGAATGGAATTTTAAATTGAGAAAAAAAATTTAGGAAATGAGATAATTTTGGGCAAAATTTTTAAAATTGATAAAGATATCAAAAAATTCGTTCAAAAAATTAATATTGGAAAAATCGATAAAAAATTAAGATCTCGATTACCTAGAAAAAATTAATTGATTACTTTGAAAGAGTTGGAAAATACTTATCAATAAATTTTGAAAAATCGATGAAAAAATAAAAAATAAAATAGAAAAAAATTTAATAGTAAAAAATTTAACGAACTGATACTAAAAAAAGTTGACTAAAAAATTTGCACTTATCTATATGCACTTGAAAATTGGAAAAAAATTGCAATAATCAAAGCCAAAAATAGAAACATTAAGAAAAACAAAAAAAAAAGACAATTAATCAATGAATTACTTGTATTGAAGAAAAATTCGTAGGACTTGAATTTACGAAAATGATAAAAATTTAAAAATGTATAAAATAACAAAAAATGATAAAAATCGATTGTCATAATATATGAAATTCAAAAATAAAAACTGGTAATTGAAAAAAGTTAATCGAGATTGAGAAGTACAAAAGAGTAATTTTTTTAAAATGAACAAAGTACAAAAATCATAAAAACTAAAACAGTATTGATAAAAACATAAAATTTATGATAGGTATACTGAAAGATAAATAGAAATGGAGCTAATGAGATTTTTGAAAAAAAATATAAAAAATCAATCATCGATGCAAAAAATAATAATTTAATGATTGACAGAATTTTGGTACAGTTTGAAAAATTAACACACCTCAAAAAAAATGATTCAAATTTCCAGTAAGTAAAAAAATTGAAATGATAAAATTGACAAAAAAATGAGAAAGAAATGAAACAGAAGAAAACGAAGAAAATTAACGACTATAAAGAGTAATGAAATTTTAAAATCCAATCATACCGGAAAGTTTTCCTTAAAAAAAGTACCTAATAAGGAAATGGAAAAAATTACAAAAACCAGAAATTAAATGTAATAAGTCATTAGAAACAGAAAAATTAGCAAACCATACATTTTAAAATTTACAAAACTGAAAACAAAATTCAAAATTGTTGATAAAACTGAAAAATTTTTATTTCAAAAAAATTAATTAAAAATATAGATGGAAGATGAATTTATAATTCTTCTGATTGGAAAAATTGGTAAATTCGAAAAATCAAAAAAAATCGAAAAAAGGTACCAAAATTTGCGAAAAATACCAAAATTAAAAATTTATAAAAATGACTCGAAGAAAAACAATGAAAATTGATGCCACAAAAGAGATTAAATTTCAAAAAAAGCTTAATGTTTGAAAAATTTACAGAAATTATTAAAAAAAATTAAATTTAAAAAAACTGATGAAATTGAATAAAATTGAAACAATAAATTTAGAAAATTGAATAAAAATTGGAAAAAACAATTAAATTGAAAAATTCTTCAAACATCATTGATATACCTAAAATATAACCCTATCAGAAAAAAAGAATCAAAATCTAAAATTGATCAACCTTGAAAAATCAGTAAAATAAATTAATTATAAAATTGACGTCCATCAAAAAATTAATCAATTTTTTAAAAAACAAGTCATGAAGGTCAAATAATGAAGAAATCTATGCTAAAATTCCTTAAAAAGGGCAGAACTTGAAAAAACACAAAAAAAAGGAAAAATTTTATTCCGAAAAATTACTTAATAAAATGACAAAATTGAAAATCGATGACTCAAAATATTAAAAGATATTTAAGAACAAAACAGGATGAAATTGAATAACTGAAAAAAAAACACAAAATGACCTAGCTATCAAATTCAAGAAATCGATCCAGTGTGTATTCTAAGGGGTTTTTAGACTTTGTTTGGGTAGCTCCAAAAATCTGTGGGACAGTTTCAAAAAAATTTGGGAAGTTCCGAAAAAATTTCTGAAAAAAACTTCCCTTTCAGTACTAAAAAATTGAAAAAATAAGTGCACAAATTTCAGCTTTTGGATACCTTTTTCCAGAAAACTTTTCACCCTCTCTTCGCTCTGGCTCAGAAACTTCACACAATTCATTTTCAAAATGATAGTATAGTATGAACCGTCTTCCCTTCTAGCCCGGGCAATTGAATACCTATTTCCAAGGGGAAAAAATATCCTTCTCGTTTATCAGGAGACTCGATGACAATCTTAAATGGAATTTTGAAATCGTTTCGATATTTTTGAAAGGAGAGGAGCTCATTAAGGAATATCATTTTTTTAAAAGTCAAAAAAGTAGCACGAAAAAAGTACGAATTTTATGAAAAAAATATCAACTCCCGGATACATTTTTCTTCAAAAATTCTCACCTTCGCTTCGCTCGAGTTCTATAAATTTACACAATTTGATTCTCAAAATGATGCCTTTCCATTCCAAATAATTTGATATTTTGAAACGGAAAAAAATTTTCCCTTTTTTTCACGAGGGGACTTGGGTGGCAATCTCGAATGGAATTTTCAAAAATTGTTCGATTTTTTTTTTAGAAGTCAAAAAAATAGTTCGAAACAACATGAATTTTTGTTTTTTATTTTCAATACGACTGGTCGACAAATTTTCATTTAATATGAGTCAGCAAATTTCGGCCAATTTTTTCATTTTCATCCTCCCCTCCCAGATTTTTTGACCAAGTTTCGTCCCTGATCCTTATCGTCATTATTTTTAATACGTACATTTTACTGAAAATTTCACATTGAACAGGAATTTGAAATTGGATTGCATGTTTGTCCCAAGAGAGAAGGGGGTGAGGGTAGCCGAGTAGGAAAAAATTGTAAAAAACATCAATTTTCTAATTTGGGCAACTCTAAAAAAATCTTAGAATCATATTGTTCAAAACCT
This sequence comes from Pseudococcus viburni, assembly GCA_033439095.1. NCBI lineage: Eukaryota > Metazoa > Arthropoda > Insecta > Hemiptera > Pseudococcidae > Pseudococcus > Pseudococcus viburni. The sequence continues at coordinate 87,605 of JAVBJF010000146.1, forward strand.
AAAAATTCTGAAAAATAATAAAATGAGAAAATTTGACAAACATTATTCTGTGACGGTAAGACGGTCGACTCGGCCTACGCGCGCACATACGAGGGGGTAGAGGTATCTAGGCTCATTACACGAATTGGGAAGAAACGCACACGAAAGGTTTTCCGAACTGGTGTAATTGGGCACCTCAAAATTGGACTGGTACTGCTATCGATTGAGACTGGTGAACACTGTCAATTGCGAGCACGGAGCTCCACCGGGGTTGAGCAGCCAGGAGACCTGTACGGACGCTGGGTAACTCGACTACTGAAGATCAACTTCAAAGTTCGCTACCAACGTACCCACGTTGGTAGGATCACCTCGACCGGTTATACCTATTTTTGCACTCGTCACTAAATCCTCTCTCCCTCCCCATAGGAGTAAGACGGAGGGCCAAGTCCCCACGTTACACTTGCCCCCTCGGGCTTTCAGCCGGTATGACCGAATACCCGAGGAAAGTTCGAGCAAACGCGGAAACTGGACCCGTCCATCCCCTGCCCCCTCGGGCTTTCCTAAGGGAGAAGGAGAGACGAGATAGTGACGACGGAGAAAACCAAAAATCTGGCAAAAGAGTGTACCCTAGGTACTCTTTGGCACATCTAATGCAGAATTTGGAAAAAGAAGCTCAAGCCACGAATTTTGGAGGATGATCAAATTTTTTACGCTCCAAAGTTTGAATTTGGCTGAGAGTTAAAATTTCACCCCGAAACAGATCCGAAGGGTCGACCTTGAGGGATAAAATTTTGCGCCTCAAGAATCAAAGATCTAAATTTTGAAAGCTGACAAACGAAATTTCGGTTATTAAAAATTCGTGTTTGGGGTTTCGTCTAAGGTGCCTATGTTTTGAGGTGATCGTCGATCGCCGAGCCACCCAGAGAACGCAAGCTCCCCCGACCACCCCCCACCCGGTGTTTGCAATTGAAGGGAGGAAAAATGGGTAGGAAGACGAATGGGATAACGAGGACTGAAAGATGATCAATAATGAGAACGAAGGAGAATATAGGACCAGTACCAGTCAACTTTGTGTGAGGTTAATATTGAACAACATATAAAATTACAGAGAGAATGCACAAATGAAAATATATACAACTTAAAAATTAAGGGGAAAAGAACATAAAATTCAAAAACAAAAAATTCTTTTGGGATGATCAAACATGCGATATATATATTATAGGGGAATGCATAAGAATTAACGAAGTACGAGTGACGATGATATGTTGAGGTGATGATTTATAGTACGTTCGATGATTTTTTCCGCTATACGTGGCGGCGGTTCGTAGTTTTATGTAATACCTGTAGAAAAGAAATGTCAAGAATAATCAAAACAGTCACCATATGAAATTTATACGACGGATAAGAAAACACGTCGAAGAGTTTAAAATTGGGGTAAATTTGGATGTCTATGCGCAAATTTACGTTTCAAAAATATTTAGGATTCATATTTCGCTAAATTTGTAAAGAGATAGCAGGGATTTTTTGCCCCTGTATGATACACCGATTTATTTAAATTTTCGTCTTAGGGATCCAGTGTATGATTTTGAAATACTAGTAAGAACTCTTACCGATTGTTATTTGTCGCCGAATTTGGCAGTGCGATCCATCAGATAGTTAGTCAGTGCTTTTGTTTCGGCATAGTTGTAATAAATACGTTTGCCCCGTCTTGATGGTGCACCTACCCGCACATTTGCGGCGATCGCGCTGTCGAAATAATAGGTAATATTGCGCGGTTTCAATTGAAGCAGGCGCCGATTAAAGTGGTGTAGATTTTCCGGGCAATCGGGATATGGGATTAAGGGTAAGACGAATAGGGCCGTACACCCTTTTCGCACTAGTTCGTCTACCGTTTGCTTAAACATGTGGATTATGTCCTCGAGTGCGTAAGTTGCATTATGAGCTTCGTAGCCGCCGATGGATAACAAAATCTTTTTCGGGACGTAGGGTAGCTGCTCGAGGGCTGCGCAGAAGGTGGACATCGGGATCTGGGGTGAATAGAAGTCCTCGTGAATGGGAATTGCTCGTTTTTTATTCGCCACCGCGTTCTTGACGACATTGTACACGTGACCATCTCCAAGGAACAGTAGTTTATTGCAAAAGAATAGAGTTATGTGTAAAAACGTTGCAGTGCGCACGCCGAATGAGATCGAGTATTCGGGATTTAGGGGCGCAAAATCGCAGTCCTGCGCCGATGATTTTTGAGTCTCGTCTGTTTCAGAGCTCGATGGGGGTGTAGCATCGACGATCTGAGCTGGAGGTTTGTCCGGTAGAGTTGGCACGTCGGTGACGACGGATGAGGTGGCCTGCTCGGAATCTGCGATGTTGATCGATGTTCCGTCTGCCGGAATTGACGTATTTAGTACGATAGATTCAAATCTATCCTCGACTTCTGTTATATCACCGGTTGATGCGGTCGTAGAAGGTGGCAGGGCAACGTCCGCAGGGTTTATCGGCTTCGGTATTTCAGTCGGCACGTTCTCTCGCTGCGGTTCGTTGGACGCCAGCAGGATTTTTCGTAACGAAATCGGGATTTCGGTGATTGGGAACTCGCTTTGCAGGAATTGTCCCTCGCAGAGAAGATTTGCGTCGATCTGCCGAGATAGTTGAATTTTCGCAGAGCAGGACGGATGGGGGCAGACGATGCGAACGTTGGCGGTGGATTCCAGCTGCGACGCCAGCTCCGATTCTCTCTGACGAAGTAATACCAGAATGCAGGTAGCATGGCACACGTGGCCACATACCCTGCTCACCTGCACTTTCTGCGATCCCGGATTTGCAATATCGGCGGAAAAAAGGTTTTTACCGCATGCGGCACACACGAATGACATCTCGGCACTTCACTGTGTGACACGACGCGAAAATGAGAAATTTGGATGAATTAACACGGATTTGAGAGTCGTAATAACACGATGAGTACGAAGTATCGCAGTGTTAACTTCACGAACGCAAAAATGATACTGGATTTTTGACTCAGAAATAGACCAGTTGCGATTTTGTAAAGGATGGTGATAAAAGAACGCTTCAGTTTTATTGAAGGATTTTATGAGTGGGGTGTATGTTTACGCTGACAAAGTCACGTATCGGTTCGCCGACACAGGCAGAAGGCGATAAGGATTTCGGCGAACCAGTTTTTACGTTAGCAAGAATTCGTTCAATAAAATTGAAGATTTAGCTGTGATGCAACGTTTAGGTTCACGATAAGGATGTTTTGTATTCGGTGAAAATTATCACGATAAAATTCGGTCATATTGCATTCGATAATCTGATTTATTTTTAACACTGGATTATCTTTTAGAATGCGATATTTCGTACGAGAGTATGGAATAAAATATGCCCCTGGATGGCGTACGTCTAAATTTATATAAAAGTTCGATATTTCAATACTTTCATAGATGTCAACAGGTATTCTGGGTGAAAATATTATTTATAATTACGTATATGGAGTACCTGGCCAAGTTTAAAGTGTAATGCCTACTTTCTATAGAAGAAAGCGATTTAAATACTCGATTATGGACCTGAGCGATTTATCAAGGTCATATTTACAGTCTTGTATGATGTATACAGATACTGTGTAAGAATGTCCAGATGACTGGGATGATACATGTTCATTTGCAACCCAGGGTACTTATGTCAATTTGAAAATGACAAGTTGACTGTAGGTACACCGGACCACCAATAAATGATTCACAATTTTAATCAAAATTGGATTTGATATTCTCTGTAATTTCAAAAGTGGTATTAATTTTTCTCGAAAATCGGATAAGTAATTCTTCAGATGCGCACGCATCCCCCGCTTTCTGGTAAAAATGAATACACCATCAAGTATTAATTTCAATATCTACTTTTTGAAAGCGATTTGAATACTCAAAGTGTACTTCAAAATAACCACAAACGGGGTATACGCACGCATACCCGAGGAATACATAATTTCGGATTTGATGTACATTTTATGAAATTCCGTTGAATTAATTCAAGCTAAAATTTCCGGAAGAGTACCATACGATATATTTGCCTTCTTACCTTTCATCTCTCCGACATGTGTTAAGTTCAAACTTATATGCGAGCATATGAGTTGATCACAGGTAAGAGAGACGAAAGGTGTGAATTCTGTACGTACATTTTCCGATTTTACAAGCATATTTCCTTGTGATTTTATTTCTACGTTTGTCATTCTCAGAATTGCCATTTTTTATTGCATTGCAAAGGAATGCTTTCGGCGTCTTGAAAAATTACGCGATTTTGAACCAGATCTATAAAACTGGTTTTATGTTGAACTTGGAACAACTTTTGCAATAGAAACTTTTGCGACAAGCTTGCCTAGTGTAATGGAATGCTGAAATCTTCACGTCCCAAGGCCATGTCGTTGAGCACACCGCCGACCCCAGCGGTTGCTACATTCCGCATGTCCAAAGTTCATAAAAGTTCGGTTCATACCTAGTCGTTAATAAAGTTACCTTTAGTGTGAGCTTTCTCCCTCCGTACACCGCCTTGCAATCCGTGGAACCGGGTTTAGCGCTATACCGATCACCGGGAATAAGAGGAATACGAAAAGATACAGTACACCAAAAGTATTTTAAAACGTAAGCCGGAATGTAGCCGCGGCTTCAAGGCTTTGCAGGTCGTAAAAGATCGTTCCGCTTGATAAGTGAGGGTTCCAGCGGACTGTAACGTCGATGCTAACGAGATTTCGTGCTGTTTCTAGCTTAAATGGAAAAAATTAAGAAGGTGTTATTTTATAAAATACAATGTGATTTTAGGCGGATTTTAGAACTTTGATGATTTGGGATTATATTACGCCAAATTTGAATAAAATATCGCACCGAATGGCAGGTGAATTTTTTGTTCGTACTTGATTTCATCGATAAATGCCGGCACAAGTGTAGGCGATGACTACACCTGTCGCAACACCCGTCAGCGAAATTTCTTACTGAGAAATGAATTTTTTCTGCAGATCCTAAATCACATGATCTTGTTATTCAAAGCTATAGGTCTGCGGATATTTGATTACTCGCAGCACCCTTTGCCCCTGTCAGATTATTTTCGTGACATGAGCATTATATAGACTTGATTAACCATGGTTTGGGATTTTTTGACTCACCAAATAGGTAGTTAAAAACACGTTTGTGTGTCTCTATGCCGTAATCTGTATTCGTACAGTGGCATGATTTCTGATTGATTATGATCAGATAGGTTTTTCAATAATCGTCATGATAATTTGCATGGCGGTTATGTTGCATGATTCGTACCTTTGTGAGTAAATGTGAATTTTCTGGGCAATTTTTGATGGTTTTTATTCACACGGATATGTGTAGGTTTACCTTTTACGTCAGATTGACATGTCTGTGATAATCTCAATTTCAGTCTGAGACAGACGATTTGAGTACAGGCCTGTCAAAAATGAATGATTTTGTGCATGTTTGGTACCGATTTTCTATATTGATAGGTATGCTAGTACGTATGCATAGGTAGGTGTGCGATTTTTCAAGGTCATTCTGTCTTATAAGAATTTCTAAAAATCTTTCAGAGATTTTTCTTATACTCAGTTTTGTCACATATTTTCCGTGCAGCAAGCACACGAGTGAGTACCCCTCATGCATTCACCACACGGAAATAAATGATTAACTGGATTTGGAGGAAGCCATTGACATCGCGCATATGTTTTTCAGGATAGATAGGCGCTGAAAATTACGTAGAGGTGTCCACGTGTGTTAATGGTCGATCTTGTTTAGACGATTTTTATGTTTGTATATTCGCTTTTGAAATTTCACCGATGAATGCCGACACAAGTGTATTGTTTCAATTTCATCTACAGTAGGTGAATTGACTACACCCGCAGCAATATCCACCAGTGAAAATTCACCTGAGGCCATGTTCCATTTTATGCCCCATGATGTAATTTTTTGGGATTCAACTCGCCAAAATTACGTCTGAGTTCTCAGTTTTGTAATCATGATTTTTGTCCGATATTTGGGATTATTCTCGCCAAATTTTCTTGATCATGTTTCATATGTATACGGATATGTACTCGTATGACATAGATGTGCTCGTTTATATTGAGCAATAGGTACCTAGGTGTTGATTTCAAGTACAATCTGTATTCAGACGATTTGATTACTTAGATGCCTACTTGTAGACAGTTGATAGAAGATTTTTCTGCTGCAATTTACTGGAAAATCTTGATCCAACGTCTTCGGGGGTTCGTTTCTTTTTACGTTAATAAAATTGAGTAAAATTTTACGCCAAATTATTTTACTGGGTCGCTTACGTTAAAACTCGCAAAAGGAAGGGAAAAGTCAAAATTATCATAATTTATCTGTCAAAATTCTCAGCTGAAGGCTTTACATTATCTGTACTTCTACAAAGATCAATATTTTAGAATAATTATTGGGTGCACATAAGGTGCTTTCGAACTTTAAAGGCTATACTTTAAAAATTCTAACTTTTACGCCTAGGAAAAGCTTAAACTAGTTTACCTCCTTTTTTTATGCAGAGAAGATAAATAAAAACTGCCTACTACTTTAATTTTAAGGATAAAGGAAGAAAGAACCCTGTGTTTTTAACTTTTTCACCAGTGGAGAAAAAACACTAAAAAAATTAACCAGACGTATTTACCTTGATGGTAAGTAGAAGTGTGCGTCTTGATCGCACACAGCACTGGAAAATCGTCCGCATTTTCCAGGATCCATTTGATGTTGTTGGATGCTCCACTCTTTTCGATGGCAAAACACCGCGGCAAAAGTGAAAAACCTCCGAAGATTTGATGTTTAAAGGACCACAAATCCACAAACGGTCACCAGCCAGGTGCTGGTTCGGGTGCCCGTAGATCCCAAAGGGATTCGCATGGCGGGCCAGGCCATGGATTTATGGTGATCCACGAATATTGGGCGCCAGATGTGACGGTAAGACGGTCGACTCGGCCTACGCGCGCACATACGAGGGGGTAGAGGTATCTAGGCTCATTACACGAATTGGGAAGAAACGCACACGAAAGGTTTTCCGAACTGGTGTAATTGGGCACCTCAAAATTGGACTGGTACTGCTATCGATTGAGACTGGTGAACACTGTCAATTGCGAGCACGGAGCTCCACCGGGGTTGAGCAGCCAGGAGACCTGTACGGACGCTGGGTAACTCGACTACTGAAGATCAACTTCAAAGTTCGCTACCAACGTACCCACGTTGGTAGGATCACCTCGACCGGTTATACCTATTTTTGCACTCGTCACTAAATCCTCTCTCCCTCCCCATAGGAGTAAGACGGAGGGCCAAGTCCCCACGTTACAATTCATTTTATAAAATTGGTAAATTTCTCAAAAATTAAACAATTTGGAAATATACCCAAGAAAAACTTGACTAACAGAAACTTCTTCCAAAAATATTAATACCACAAAAAATTGAGAATGGAATAAAATTAAGAAGTTTTGCAGAAATAAAGACAACAAAAAAAATAATGGACTACATTTTCTTCCAAAAATGGTGAAATCTGAAATGAAAAATACTTTAGGTTCCTAAATGATAAATTGAACGTGAAATTTGTAAAAATTTATGATATTCGATATTCGAATCCAATTTCACGTGTACAATGGACTGAAAATTTCAATTATCGAAGTAGATCAAGACCAATACATACTATCAAAATGGAATAAAAAATTGATAAATTCTTCACCATTATCGATATTAATTTCTGAAAAAATTCCCATAAACTCGAGGCAATAATCACACTCGAAAAAAAAGAATCCAAAAACCCCACTCTCCAAATCTTATTTCTTTCACAATTCCAAATCTCAGACCATTTCCAATCCTCTCACCAAAAATCCCATCAACTCCTAGTTCAAAAATCACCGCATAAATATCTCCTCGTACCTTTTTCAGTCCATCGTTAAATTTTTCACCTTATTCCCTCACTCAACTCCACCTCGTCCCACCTCTCACATGACGTGCTCCTCGAACCAAAAAAAACACTACACCAAATTATCGCAAAATACCTCAATTCGAGCGCGACTAAAGCGAGAAAAAAAATCCATTTCGAACACGCAACCATTACAAGACTCGTATTAACATACCGTCTCGACTTAATTGGCGGGGTTAATTAAGATCTCAAATATGGCAAACCAGATTACACGCCATACATGTGCATTTAGTTAAAGGAGGAAATGATACTTAACGCTGTACGTGCCTCGACGCCGAATTATTTGTCGACACGAGCTAGGCGGAGCAGAGAAGGGTACAATTCTACTCTATACATTGTATATTCTCACCATAAATATGCATTACGTACGTATAAAATACATACTGAAATAATAACGTTGATATTTTGTGTACTTGTACGAATACGGTGGAAAATTTCGCCATACGAATACAATCGCAGATCGACGAAGAAATAATACACGACGCAGATCGCGCCAGCGAAACCGCTCGAGCGTGAAATTTTCCACCTATTTGTCATCTTATTGTATAAGCTGCGAAGACGACCGGCTCGACCCACCCTGTTAATAATAATTTGATTGATTACCGAGTACAAAAACGACGACATACACGACGAGGTGTAATTATCAAAAGCTACCTAAGTGGTAGCTCGTTCGGTGGCATGTAACACGACGACCGACAGAACAGGGTTCGCTCCGCTCGTAATCGACGTAATCATTAACCCTCCCCGAAAGAATTTAATGGTCGCGAGTTATTAGCCCATCTGACCATGGTACAGAGACGAGGCGTGTATTTGGAACATTACGTGGCGAAATGCACCATCGACTGGTCGTCGCGCCGTGCTCAGCGTCGTAATAAGTGTGCTGGGCGAAGGGCCGGTAACGCTGCCATATTGTGTGCCATTTCTAGCACGATATATCAGAATCCACAATGAGCCGGGACTAGGTTTTTTCCAAAATTGACGAGTTGATTGATTCGATGACTGGCGTATTTCGGTGCGGCGAGACAATGGCGAGGACATTTTTCAACAGGAGTAACGGAGGGGGTTCATTGTGTATTTTTTCAAAAAATTGTGCTTTTTGGTTTAGATAGTCGTCAAATAAGCTCTAAAATTAATTTCAATGCATTTAAAAATTTTTTTTTTGCAATGTTCTGAAAATTTTGAAATTTTGAATTTTTAGAAATTTCCAATGAATTGAAGGGTTTGCCCAATCGGATGATATGAATCGAATTTATTTTTCAAGTCTCCCCGATGAAATTTTTTTAGATCTATTAATATCTGATGATACCCAATTTTTGGAAATTTTTTTCTAAGAATGAATAGTCCAGGCGTTTTAGGAGTTGACCCTCAAAAATTAAAGCCTGATTTTTTTTTCGCCGTTTTACATTCGTAATGGTTCACTACACAACATACTAAAATGGACACCCCACAACCCTCCGCTACCCTCAGGGGAGGGGTAAGCGTCCGCTGAAAACCGGTTTTTCGTGAATATTTCCTCAAATAAGCCTCAAAATTGAAAAGTAGTTATGAACAATCTTGTTCTACGCGTAATTTCCTATCGGGAGGGGTTTTTTCTTTTTCAAAAACACTCACTTCCTTAACCAAAAATTAAGGGTAAAAATCACCTATTTTTCAACAATTTACAGCATTTTTGGAAAAAAACAAAACTTTTGGAAATATCTCCTCAAAAAAGCCTCAAAATGGAAAAATGGTTATGAACAATCATGTTCTACATGTAATTTCCTATCAGACAGGTTTTTTTTTTTTTCGAAAACATCCACTTCTTTGACCAAAAATTAAGGGTAAAAATCACCTATTTTTCAACAATTTACAGCATTTTTGGAAAAAACCGAAACTTTTGGAAATATCTCCTCAAAAAAGCCTCAAAATGGAAAAATGGTTATGAACAATCATGTTCTACGTGTAATTTCCTATCAGACAGGTTCGTTTTTTTTCGAAAACATCCACTTCTTTGCCCAAAAATTAAGGGTGGAAAACGCCTATTTTTCTAATATTCACAGTATTTTTGGAAATGATAGAAATACGAAGCTGAAAATATCGTTTTTGAATCCTTACGACACAAAGAAATGTTCGTATCATCAATAATCAGCATAACATCGCGTTTATAGTACTTTTTCTTTCCACAACTTCGATTTTTTAAATGCAGTATTCAATTTCAATAACCTCCTTTATAATTAACCGGTAGGGTTGAAATTTTTGCAGTGACTTTTTTGAAATACCCTACGGGCATGTATTAAAAAAATACTCATTCTAGGTACTTTTAGCTTCGTATTTCCATAATTTCCAAAAATACTGTGAATATTGGAAAAATAGGTGTTTTTCACCCTTAATTTTTGGGCAAATAAACGGGTGTTTTCGAAAAAAAACGAACCTGTCATAACCATTTTTCCATTTTGAGGCTTTTTTGAGGAGATATTTCCGAAAGTTTCGATTTTTTCCAAAAATGCTGTAAATTGTTGAAAAATAGGTGATTTTTACCCTTAATTTTCGGTCAAGGAAGTGAGTGTTTTTGAAAAAGAAAAAAACCCTTCCAATAGGAAATTACGCGTAGAACAAGATTGTTCATAACTACTTTTCAATTTTCAGGCTTATTTGAGGAGATATTCACGAAAAACCGATTTTCAGCGGACATTTACCCCTCCCCTGAGGGTAGCGAAGGGTTGTGGGGGTGTCCATTTTAGTATGTTGTGTAGTGGACCATTACGAACGTAAAACGCGAAAAAAAATCAGGATTTAATTTTTGGGGGTTTAGTACATTTTTTCTCCAATTTGCCTGGACTAGAAGGGTTGTGTAGGGATGGAGTAAATGGGTGGTGAAGAGACTTCGAAAATTTATATTTAACAATTTTTCCGAACAATATATTGAAATCTACATTTTCAAGGTCGAGGAATATGAATTTGGCAGTATTTTTCTCGTAGGGATGAAGAGTTGGCGTGAAAATTGAGAGAGAAGACTTGGGAAATTTTAATTTTGCAATTTATCGAGTGATTCAAAACATTAAATTCCGTTAGATTACCTACTCAAAAATATTGTAAATTTAAAATTTTCAAGACTCGTCTTTTTCCCACCTCAATCCTTCATCTTCAAGACAAAATATTGCCCAATTAGTATTCTACGCAATCAAAAATATAAATTTCGGCAGATCACTCGAAAAATTGCAAAATTCAAAATAAAAATGCATCCCAATTCATATTCTACACCCTCGATCCAAAACATAAGACTCGAAAAAAATGCGAAATTCAAATTTTCCAAGTCCTACATCCCACCCTTCACCTCAACCTTTCATTTCCAAGAGAAAAATATTGTCAAATTCGTATTCTGCACCCTCGAAAATATAGATTTCGGCATATCACTCGAAAAATTGAAATTTTGCAAATCTTTTACCACCATTTTTTACCCCTCCTCCACCAAATTCTAGAATTCCAAACGGAAAAACTTTGTAAAATTCAGATGTCGATATATCACTCGAAAAATTGAAAAAACATTTTCCAAGTCTCACCTCCACCCCTAAGTACACCTCTCCCACCAAACCCTTGAATTCCTAACGGGAAAATATTGTCAAATTCGTATTATACATTTCGATATGTCACTCGAAAAATTGAAATTTTCCAAGTCTCACCACCTTCCCCTTCCCCTCCCCAACAATTTTATGAATTCCTAACGGAAAAATTTTGTCTAATTCGTATTTTACGCCCCCGAAAACATAGATTGCGATATGTCACTTGAAAACTTGAAAAATTGAAATTTTCCTAGTCTCATCCCCTCCCCACTCCTCCCACACCCAACTCTTGAATTCCTAATGTAAAAATATTATCAAATTCGTATTCTGCGTCCTCGAAAACCTAAATTTTGATATATCACTCGAAAAATTGAAAATTTTCAAGTCTCACCCCTAACCTATCCCTCCCCCCACCCAACCCTTCATTCCTAATGGGAAAATATGGACAAATTCGTATTCTAGGCCCTCGAAAAGATAGATTTTGATATATAAATATATATCATGGAAAAATTTCTATATTTCGATTTTTCCTTGCTTTACTAGCCATTTTTCTCAAATTTTGAATTTTTAGGCTCCGGCCCCCCAAGGGGTGGAAAAAATTCACGAAATGTGTCCAAAAATTTTATAAAATTGTAATAAACAAGAAAATCAAGAAATTTTGTCATTTTAATTGAAATTGAGAAAAACAAAATGTTTTCCTACTTCATGCTTAAATACAACTTTTTGTACCTAATACTCAACCTGACATTCTGGCGTGCTCCTCTACACCAAGATCAAATGGTAAAAGGTAAGAAACAATGGAAATTCTAAAGTATTAAATATCATTAGATCTAAAAAATTTTCATCTGATCCCCAGCAAACAACTTTTGCACGGGGTATCTTTTCAAAAATCGAAAATTTTTGTTTCTCATTTCATCAAAATATTTGATATTTTACCCCCCCCCCCCCCCATAGATTTTTTATTTACTGAGACCAGCCGAAAATATTGCAGAGGCTATCGTGGAGATGGAAATTGTTCAACAAGTGTTTATTTTTTTGAAGGAAGAGAGCAAAAATGAAAAAAAATTCAACCACGAAGGAATTTTTTCTCATCTTTTGTAATTTTTAAAGAAATTGTCCGATCTTTGTACTTACATTTTTGCAATTTTTTCACCCAGGAAGAAAACCAAAACCTTCCAATCGGATGGAGAGGGATGAAAATGGGAAATTTTCAATTTACGAATTTTTTCAATTTTTTCTTAATTTTCACTTTTTCGTTGGAAATAAGGGAAAATCTCCGAACACTCGATTCACGTTTCACGTCGACGAGATCAAATGAATTATTTGCGACGAAGGTCCGGGGGTCGTATCGTGTCGTCTTTGTAGCAGCGAGAAGATACCGATGCTTGAAAAAATAATTATTTAGACACGAGCACCCGGTATTTGGCCAATGAAGACGAATGAACCCGACTCGACAACGCAAAAAGATAAGATTTCTTTAATTGACCGTTTAAATGGGATTTGTACGAGAGGATTGACGGTGGATGGAGGGAAGAATCGAGCGGCGAAGAGATGGTTTTAATTTATGATCGCGTCGCGTCCGTTGCTGGGGTGTCAGCGTCAGTCACATTTCGAATTAACCCCGCCACGCCGATTGCGTCGAGATGTCGATGAAAGTTTCAGATTTAATTATTTTCTCGGTAATTTTTTTCCCGGAGTCAATCGACGAATTCGGAAATATCGTCGGAACGAAGGAAATCGAATGAAAACGGGTCGGATTTTCAGAACAATTGTTCAAAATGATGTCAAATTGGTTAAAATATCAATCAGAAATTCTTCTCGCTGTAAAAAAAATCGTTCGGATTTATATTGAAAATTATTCAAAGTAGATGAAATAGCTGGAAAATCCGTTAAACTTTTAGAGATTGCAAAAAATGATAAAAAATGATAAAAAATAATAAGGAAGTTGATAAAAAATTTTGAAATATCATTAAAATGTTCAGAAAGTTTGTTAGTATTTTTTTTTCATTTTTTCTTACGTAATTTTTTGCAATTTTTTGGAATAAGGAGATCAGGGATAAAACATTTTGAGTGAATCAATTTTTAAATTTTTTCAATTTTTGCACATTTTTTTCAACATTTTTAAAAAAAAGAGCAGAAAAGAAAAAAAAATCATTCGACAATAATGGAATTTTTTCATCATCTATTGCGAATTTTCTGAGGGTGAAGGGTAAAAACCAAAAATAGAGAACGTTTTCAACTCATTTCGTAATTCTTACTCAATTTTTGTAATTTTTTCATTGAAGAAGAACTGCAGCGTTAAGAGAACGACAAAGTTTACTTTTCCTTTTGTTCCCAAAACGAAATTTCATTCTTGTTTTTTTTTTTCAATTTTCGCTCTGTATTTGGAAAGGTCGGAGGAGGAGGGGAAAAAAACTCATGACATAAAATTTTTCTCAACATTTAAAATTTTTTCAAATTTAAAAAAAATGATAACTTTGGAAATGACGGTGGAGAAGGTGATAAAAGTATAACATTTTTGATTTGTTTGGAGCTTTTTCTTTCTTTTTTCAAAATTTTAGTACATTTTTTGAGGGGAGGCGATTAATTGAGATACTATAATATTGTCTACCTAGAAAATGTACCATAAGTAGCAACAAACCAAGTTTTTCTGAAATAGGCTTCAATTTGAGGCCCCTCGAGGGACTTAGCCCGGAGACTCAAATTTTTTGGAAATCCTCCTCCAAAAGTAAACTACCTCAAATTTTCGTAAAAATCCAGGATACTTTTTTCCACCATCAGCCCACGCATACGCACATCCAACAAAATGACCCCTCACCACCTCAAAGTCTGAAAAAATGTCGATTCGCCGCTGCCCACGCCCTTCCACGACCCATCCCGCCATCCGAATCCTTTCGTCGTCCTATCGCGTTAACGTCGCTGGCTGCTCGTAATAATGAGAAAATCGCTCGTAAAACATGTAAGCACGAGGCATATTAATTAATACAAATTGTATTCGGCGCGTAATTTTAATTTAATGGATATTAACGAAAACGTCGACGTCGTCGTCGGCGGTGGCGCGGCGCAACACCAGGTGTCCGCGGCCATATGTTGCCAATTCGTGTGTTCGAGCACCTGGTTAAAATAAAAGCCGTATACTTCGATAGATGATGATTTCGATATTGCTCTTTTTTTTTCCACTCTGTCCTCTCCTCTCATGTATACTGACATGAGCCATTTCTCGGCGGGGATTTATCGTTAATAATTTACGTAGTACCAGAGAGAAAGAGGCAACAAGTATGCACTTATTTTCGGAGACTAGACTTACCCTGATGTCTATTTCGTACAGCTTGAAAATTTCATTCAAACAGATGAACTTGACAGCGAGGTGTTTACTGGCGAGAAAAACAAGAAACTCCAGAAATTAGCGAGAGTTTCACCTTCGTAGCAAAAAAAACACCCAAAAAACTAGAATTCTACCTTATCCATGGGGGAGGGGAGAGTTAATCAACTCGAAGTAAAATTTTGAGCCGAAACAAGAATAAATCGAAAGTACATCGTGTCTCGAATTTTGAAGAATTTTTGAAATTTCGAAGCTACCACATCATCCAGCAAAGTATGAAAATTTGATCAAATCAACGAAAAAATCTGAAATTTGGTACATATGTATCCTATTTTCAACCTCCCGCATCGATTGCAAGTGGTTTCGATACGTTTCGGAGTTTCTAGAAAATTTTGGAATTTTCCAGAATTGTAGAAAAGTCCATAGAAATTGTCCTTGTGGATTTTAGCCCCTGTGATCGCAGATTTTCCATATTTGAAAATTCGCCCACAGGGTATACGTATCGATATGGAAATCTAAAAGTTGATATATATCCAATTTTTGACCTCCAAAACTGATTGGAAGCGGTCCAACACGTTTTGGGGCCTCCAGAAAATTTTGGAATTTTCCGGCACTAAAGAGAAGCTAAGGTGATCCGCGATTATAGACGATAAATTTCACATAGACCATTTTTTATGACAATAAATATTCTCCGCAGTGCTGGAAAATTCCAAAATTTTCTGGGGCTCCAAAACGTCTTATAACCATTTCCAATCAATTCGAGTGGTAGAAAATAGGGTAATTACCAAATTTCAGCTTTTTTCGTTGATTAGATCAGATTTTCTTATTTTGCAGGGCAATGAGATATGTAGGTAAGTTTAAAATTTCAAAAATTTGCCAAATTTCGAGAAATGAAATTTAGCAACTAAAATTTTGAATGTGTGGTTCTTCTATGATGTACTTTCGATTTATTCTTGTTTTAGCTCAAAATTTTAATTTTGAGTTTGGATATCTGACTTTTTCTTCAATCAATTCTATCAAAATTATTGGAAACGTGTTTCTACTTTCTAGAAACAGAAACTGAAACGTTCCCGAGGAGCGTAAAATAACATGGAAAAACGGAAACGGAAACTTCTTTCACGTTTCCACAATGCCAAGAACTGAACGACTGGAACTATAAGAACCGAATTTTGAAGAACGGTTCTTGAGAACAAAAAAACTGACTTTTAAAAGAACAGGTCTCGAGAACGAAAACCCAAGATCGAATTTTTGAAGAACGGAATCAATGAACCAAAAATCAGAACTGAATTTCCAAGAATAGAACCGAAGAACCAACGACCAACCTGTCCTGTGTTAAGTATTTTTTCAAATTTTTTTAAAATATGTTTTTATTTTCAGAACGCTTTTTTTTCACGTCCAATTTTTTTTTCTAATTTTCTCAACTCAAAGTTTTTCTTTCAGTTTTTCTTGACTCGAATTTCTTTCTTTCAATTTTTCCCAACTCGAATTTTTTTTCCAATTTTCTCAACTCAAATGTTTTTCTTTCAATTTTTCGCAACTCAAATGTTTTTCTTTCAATTTTCCTTGACTCGAATTTTTTTCTCTGAATTTTCTCAATTCAAATTTTTTCTTTCAATTTTTCTCTCTTAATTTTCTCAACTCAAATTTTTTTCTTCTAATTTTCTCAACTCAAAATTTTTTCTTTCAATTTTTCTCTCTTAATTTTCTCAACTCAAATTTTTTTCTTCTAATTTTCTCAACTCAAAATTTTTTCTTTCAATTTTTCTCACTCAAATGTTTTTCTCTCAATTTTTCTTGACTCGAATTTCTTTCTTCTAATTTTCTCAACTCAAATTTTTTTTTTCTAATTTTCTCAACCAAATTTTTTTTCTCAATTTTCTCAACTCAAATGATTTTTCTCTCTTAATTTTCTCAACTCAAAATTTTTTCTTCTAATTTTCTCAACCAAATTTTTTTTTCTTAATTTTCCCAACTCAAATTTTTTTCTTTCAATTTTCTCAACTCAAATTTTTTTCTTTCAATTTTTCTCAACTCGATTTTTTTTCTAATTTTCTCAACTCAAACTTTTTTTTTCAATTTTTCTCAACTCGATTTTTTTTCTAATTTTCTCAACTCAAATTTTTTTCTTTCGATTTTTTTCAACTCAAATTTTTCTCTCTTAATTTTCTCAACTCAATTTTTTTTCTTTCAATTTTTCTCAACTCAAATGTTTTTCTTTCTATTTTTCTTGACTCGAATTTCTTTCTTCTAATTTTCTCAACTCAAAATTTTTTCTTCTAATTTTCTCAACCAAATTTTTTTTCCTAATTTTCTCAACTCAAATTTTTTTCTTTCAATTTTTCTCAACTCGAATTTTTTTTCTAATTTTCTCAACTCAAATGTTTTTCTTTCAATTTTCCTTGACTCGAATTTTTTTCTCTGAATTTTCTCAATTCAAATTTTTTCTTTCAAATTTTCTCTCTTAATTTTCTCAACTCAAATTTTTTTCTTCTAATTTTCTCAACTCAAAATTCTTTCTTTCAATTTTTCTCTCTTAATTTTCTCAACTCAAATTTTTTTCTTCTAATTTTCTCAACTCAAAATTTTTTCTTTCAATTTTTCTCACTCAAATGTTTTTCTCTCAATTTTTCTTGACTCGAATTTCTTTCTTCTAATTTTCTCAACTCAAATTTTTTTTTTCAATTTTTCTTAACTCAAATTTTTTTCTCTTAATTTTCTCAACTCAAATTTTTTTCTTTCAATTTTCTCAACTCAAATTTTTTTCTTTCAATTTTTCTCAACTCGATTTTTTTTTCTAATTTTCTCAACTCAAACTTTTTTCTTTCAATTTTTCTCAACTCGATTTTTTTTCTAATTTTCTCAACTCAAATTTTTTTCTTTCAATTTTTTTCAACTCAAATTTTTCTCTCTTAATTTTCTCAACACAATTTTTTTTCTTTCAATTTTTCTCAACTCAAATGTTTTTATTTCTATTTTTCTTGACTCGAATTTCTTTCTTCTAATTTTCTCAACTCAAAATTTTTTCTTCTAATTTTCTCAACCAAATTTTTTTTCTTAATTTTCTCAACTCAAATTTTTTTCTTTTAATTTTTTCAACTCAAATTTTTTTCCAATTTTCTCAACTCAAATGTTTTTCTTTCAATTTTCCTTGACTCGAATTTTTTTCTCTGAATTTTCTCAATTCAAATTTTTTCTTTCAAATTTTCTCTCTTAATTTTCTCAACTCAAATTTTTTTCTTCTAATTTTCTCAACTCAAAATTCTTTCTTTCAATTTTTCTCTCTTAATTTTCTCAACTCAAATTTTTTTCTTCTAATTTTCTCAACTCAAAATTTTTTCTTTCAATTTTTCTCACTCAAATGTTTTTCTCTCAATTTTTCTTGACTCGAATTTCTTTCTTCTAATTTTCTCAACTCAAATTTTTTTTTTCAATTTTTCTTAACTCAAATTTTTTTCTCTTAATTTTCTCAACTCAAATTTTTTTCTTTCAATTTTCTCAACTCAAATTTTTTTCTTTCAATTTTTCTCAACTCGATTTTTTTTTCTAATTTTCTCAACTCAAACTTTTTTCTTTCAATTTTTCTCAACTCGATTTTTTTTCTAATTTTCTCAACTCAAATTTTTTTCTTTCAATTTTTTTCAACTCAAATTTTTCTCTCTTAATTTTCTCAACACAATTTTTTTTCTTTCAATTTTTCTCAACTCAAATGTTTTTATTTCTATTTTTCTTGACTCGAATTTCTTTCTTCTAATTTTCTCAACTCAAAATTTTTTCTTCTAATTTTCTCAACCAAATTTTTTTTCTTAATTTTCTCAACTCAAATTTTTTTCTTTTAATTTTTTCAACCAAATTTTTTTCTTTCAATTTTTCTCAACTCGAATTTTTTTTCTAATTTTCTCAACTTAAATTTTTTCTTTCAATTTTTCTCAACTCAAATGATTTTTCTCTCTTAATTTTCTCAACTCGAATTTCTTTCTTCTAATTTTCTCAACTCAAAATTTTTTTTCTAATTTTCTCAACCAAATTTTTTTTCTCAATTTTCTCAACTCAAATTTTTTTCTTTCAATTTTTCTCAACTCAAATTTTTCTCTCTTAATTTTCTCAACTCAAATTTTTTTCTTTCAATTTTTCTCAACTCGATTTTTTTTCTAATTTTTTCAACTCAAATTTTTTTCTTTCAATTTTTCTCAACTCAAATTTTTCTCTCTTAATTTTCTCAACTCAATTTTTTTCTTTCAATTTTTCTCAACTCAAATGTTTTTCTTTCTATTTTTCTTGAATCGAATTTTTTTCTTCTAATTTTCTCAACTCAAACTTTTTTCTTTCAATTTTTCTCAACTCGATTTTTTTTCTAATTTTCTCAACTCAATTTTTTTTTTTCAATTTTTCTCAACTCAAATTTTTCTCTCTTAATTTTCTCAACTCAATTTTTTTTCTTTCAATTTTTCTCAACACAAATGTTTTTCTTTCTATTTTTCTTGACTCGAATTTCTTTCTTCTAATTTTCTCAACTCAAAATTTTTTCTTCTAATTTTCTCAACCAAATTTTTTCTCTCAACTCAAATTTTTTTCTTTTAATTTTCTCAACTCAAATTTTTTTCTTTCAATTTTTCTCCTCAAATTTTTCTCTCTCAATTTTCTCAACTCAAATGTTTTTCTTTCAATTTTTCTTGACTCGAATTTCTTTCTTCTAATTTTCTCAACTCAAATTTTTTTCTTTCAATTTTCTCAACTCAAATGTTTTTCTTTCAATTTCTCTTGACTCGAATTTCTTTCTTCTAATTTTCTCAACTCAAAATTTTTTCTTCTAATTTCCTCAACCAAATTTTTTTTTTCCTAATTTTCTCAACTCAAATTTTTTTCCAATTTTCTCAACTCAAATGTTTTTCTTTCAATTTTCCTTGACTCGAATTTTTTTCTCTCAATTTTCTCAACTCAAATGTTATTCTTTCAATTTTTCTCAACACAAATGTTTTTCTTTCAATTTTCCTTGACTGGAATTTCTTTCTTCTAATTTTCTCATCTTAAATTTTTTTTCTTTCAATTTTTCACGACTCACATGATGAATGTGATTGCTTCAGTCATTTTTCCAGTCATAAGTTGTGTCATTACATGATAAGAACTTGGAAAGAAATTGTCAAATTATAAGAAAAAAATTTGAGTTGAGAAAAATTGAAAGAAAAAATTTTGAGTTGAGAAAATTAGAAGAAACAAACTTGAGTTGAGAAAATTAAGAGAAAAAAATGTGAGTTGAGAAAATTGGAAGAAAAAAATTTGGACGTGAAAAAAAAGTTCTGAAAAAAAAACATATTTTAAAAAAAATTGAAAAAATACTTAACACAGGACACGAGAGTCAAAAAAAAACAACAAACAAGTGATTCAGTCATAGGCACACAAACTGTTGGTCGTTACGAGATAAGAACTTGGAAAAAAATCCTGCCGCAACATTTCCGACGCCTCAAAAATGAAAACAGACGCTCGTAGAACACGAACCCAAAATCGAACGGACCTAAGAATAGCGCAATTAAGCTCGAGTTTCGAAGCTCTGGTTTATTTTTTTCAAAAATTGGTAATTTTCGTGATTTCGCGACGAATTTCCATCCGCTGGTATTTCCATCACTCTGTTTTTTCCACATAATATTCGCCGACGAGAGAGAAGAGGGTCTTCGACATCGAAATGACAACGATATGAAATATTAATTAGGGTATTAAAAGTTCGCTCGTACACTTCGGAGAGTTGTGTTTTTTTTTTCGATGGCGAAATTTTGCATTATTAATACCGAATATCTAGTACGGTTTTTGACTTCGGCAGGCAGCGCAACGAGAAGGCAGGGAGAGGCCGCCGGAGCGAAGGGTGTTACGTTATAAATCGTATGCGACCGGCACCGCGAGCTTTTGGGACTCAGTCGAAAGAAGAAAACCGCGCGACAAATTTTCTAAAGGTTAATGGTTATTTTTTGACAAGAGGGAAAATTAAATGAAGTATGAACCGTATTACAGACGTCCCACCGGACGACGACGAACAGCAGAGCCGATGCCTTCGGCGCGACGATAACGTTAGACGTACATAAATTATTTTAGCGATAACGTCGTACGTTACCTATCCGGCATACGAGCCGGAGAGTACCGAGTACGACAAAAATATATCCGCGACCTCAGCTGCATTTCTACGTAGGTATTTCTCCGAGTGTATTTTTTTTTTCACGTGGAGATGGCTCGCGTTTTCAATGCTGGTGTTTTGTAAAAGCCAAATAAAATGGCAACTTGACTCGGAATTAAATTAATGGAAGTTGTAAAGTACCGGGTACGCAGACGGATAGATAGGTAATATTAGAAGAAGTGCGTTTAGTTTACTTTTAAATGGATTTTAAGAAAGTTTCTTCATTTAATTTCAAGCTCCACAATCCAAGCTGCTACCAATATCTGTCGAGAGAAAAAGTTTCCTTCTCTTAACGTCTTTTCCGCGCCACGCTCGGGTACCGCGTACCAAACGCCATCGCCGGCTTCTCCTATAAGATACTTAGACTTATACACATTCGAGTCCGAAAGCATTCTCCGCTCTCGCCGCGCCCGCGACCATCCTCGTTGTACGTTTTTTGCGCTGCGAAATTTTAACGCAATTTTAACGAAACCGTTGGCGTTGTTTTGTGTTTCTCTTATTTCAACACAGATCCGTTGTCCTCCCTGCCCTCCGAGCCCAATCCACGTGTAATTAGAAACGAATGCGTTAAAAACCGTTCCAACATCGCAGCGTCCGTTTTTCTCGGAAAAAAGCTCGCGAAAGTAGAAAAATTTTATTTCTATGGTAAATTATTATTTTTTGCCATTCTCTAAAATTTTTCAGTCTAATAATAGAAAGTTTGTTACTAAAGTAGAATTTTTTACATTTTTTTGCAATTTTTTTAAAAAAGTCGCCACTTTTTCAAATTAAGAGAAAGGGGGTCAAACGGTCCTGAATAGTCCAGCCGATCCAGAAAAGTCAAGCATTTGACCAACAGGTAAAGCTAGTCTTGCAAAATCAAGATTTTTGACTTATTTGACTTAAAGATCAAGCTTATTTAAAAAATTGAAAAAAATTGGGTGTTTAATTTCTGGAAAACTAGAAAAATTGGAAAATTCTGAAATTTTCGCTGCATTATTGTAAAAATTTAAAAAAAAGGATAAATCATCAAAAATAAATAAAAGTTACCCGTCAAGCATAATGGAGTCAAAAGTCGGAAAATGAGTTTCCAAGTTAATGGCAAAGATGTAAATTCATGTCGAAAAAACAAAAAATCGTTTTTTCACAAAATTTGGTGGATTGACATGTGCACTACACTACCCCGAAGTCACAGATCAACAATCGGCTGGGAAGTGGTAGAAAAACGCCTTCAAAGGTGATGAGGCTTTGAAAAAAAAACAAATTTTTAAAAAATTTTTCGCAACTTTTTCAGATTTAAAAAATGTTATGCGTAATTTGACGAAAAATTTTTTAAATATTATTTAAAATGTTCATTTTTAACCAAAAATAACTTTGTAGTATTCATTTCTTATATTTCAACCCATAAAAAATCAAAATGCAGCGATTTTCTTACTTTTTTCTTTAAACACGCTTTTCTCAAAATCAACTTTTTCAGTACTCTCAAAGTTCAAATGTGAATAAAAATTTCAAATTTGAAAGTTGGGGGCTCGTTTTAGACTCATTGTGAAGAGGATGGTCTCTAGTTTTCAAAAAGGCCAAAAACACGATTTCAAAAAATCCGACTTGTGGTACCTTTGTGCTTAACGGGTCACTCTGGAAAAATTTTCTTTGGATATTTTATTATAAATTTTTCAAAAAATTTCATCCTCGCTTGGCTCGGTTCAAATTGTTACATCTCTTCGATGATTTTTTTATTCATCATTTTTTGTCGATCGTAATGCACAAAAACAGATTTTTAAATGCATTTCTTTGTCGATTAAATCATGAATTTAAAAAAAAAATTCCTCGTTACGCTCGGGGTAATTTACACTTTTTCCTTTTGCGGTATTCATTTAATTTTTTTTTAAACGTACTTTTTAATAAAATATGATGAGAAAGGGCCATGATGCCCTTGGCCACGATGTTCAAAAAAAAAGGAAGAGGATGAATGGAAGAGAATTCAAAATTATTGGTCACGTTTTGAAAAATTTCATCGAGGGGAAAGTAATGAGTTTTCAACGTTTGGTCTTTTTTGGTAAAAAATTTTCGCCTTTGCTTCGCTCGGGCTCAAGACATCTATACAGGGTGGACCGAAAAACCAAAATTTTCGATTTTTGAAAAGATTTCTTGCGCAAAAGTTGTTGACTGGGAAGACTTGGAAAATACAAATTTCAAAATCGATTCATATCTTCGGATCGCGCAAGAGCCTTCAATTCTTTAAAAATTGCCAAAAATTCAAAACTTCAAAAATTTTGAAAAAATTAAAAATTGATCGAGATTAATTTTAGAGCGTATTTAGAGACTATGTAGACCGAAAAACACGTTTTTTTTTGAAAAAAAAAACTGTTTTTTATAATTTTTTTCAATTTTTTTCATGGGTAAAAAAATGTAAATTTAAAAAAGTTATAATTGGTTATCGACTTGGAAAACACCAAAGAAACTGGTTCATCTTGCACGGTTTCAAAAAAGCGAAGATATCGAAAAAAGTGTGAAATAAAAGTTGTAGAGAATTGAAAACTAAACATTTTACATTCTGTATTTTTTTTTCTCATCTAGCAATGGAGAAGAGTTGTGGCTTGAAAAATAGAAATAAATACAGGGTGTTTCATAGTTGACCGCGCTCCTTCCAACCAGTGATTGGACAACATACCCTGAGCCCAAGTATGTATGTTTGCCTAACCTTTAAACTGCAGGGGCGGAGTTATGCTCTTCGAAATTTTTCTTTTTGAATTCTGCTTGGCAGTTTCTACCGAGCGCTACTCGACAACCAAGATAGGTAGAAAGTTGAGCTTTGCGGCAACGGATAGACCATTTTCTCTAGAATTTTTCTACGTTGTTGACAATTTTTGTAGGTAAACTAAGGTGGATGTACCACATCAAAAAATTTTTTTAAAAAGTGAAAAAAAGTCGAAGATTTTTTCTATTTTTGTAAATAAGTAAAAAAGTTGTCCTCTTTGGGCACCATTTTTAGCAATGTTTCTAGAACAGAAAACTCTGATCTTTTCAATGGAGCAAACCCCACTCCCCTATCTTGCTCGAATCAAAATTTAAGAGCGTTTAATGTGGAGAAAAACACAAGAAAAACGTCACTTTTTTGATTTTTCAAATTTCAAAAATTTCTATCTTTGCGAGTAAATGAGATAGGGGAGGTGGGGTTTGCAGCATTGAATTAACCAAATATAACACTACACAATATAGGAATGATATACCTCAATTTTACAATTGGAAATTTTATTTCTATTTCTCAAATATTTTCATCGTTAAAATTTTATTTTTTATTCCAATTACTTATCTTTATTAGGTACTTTTTAAGATTTCACTGATTCGAGTTAGGAAGAAATTATAAAAAATATCATGTTGAAAACTTTTTTAAAAAATTCAAAGAAATTTTCAAGTTGAGAAAAAATGTTGAAAAAAATTTGAAGAAATTCACAAGTAGGTAGGTAGAGGTACCTACTGAAATTTTTCCAACTGTAAAATTTTCTAGTCCAAATTTAAAAAAAAATTTTCCAACTTTGGATTTATTAAAGGTTTTTTCAAATTCATATTCTTTCAAAACATTCTTTAAATTCGAAATGTTTTCAAATATTTTAAAATTGTTTCAATTTTTTTCAAGTTTAACGTTTTTAAAAAAATTTTCAACTTAATGTTTTCCAAAACTTCTTCTGACTAAATAATTGACAGGAAGTTTAAAAAATATTAAATTAAAAATAAATCAATAAAATCAGAATTGGAAAAACTTTTGTGAAAACTAAAATTAAAAAATATATTGTGTTGGGGAAATTTTTAAAATGGAATAATTTGAAGAACATTTTAAAAAAGTTTATGTAGATCAGAAACAGTAAAAAATCCAGACTTCAAAAATTCCACCCCTTTTCCTTTCAAACTTCCTTCTGCTTCCATCCCTCCCTCATCCAAAAATTAGAATAGGAAATCCACTCAAAATCAATTAAATTTAAGTAAAACGTGTGAAAATTGATGAAAAATATGTACTTTCACTTCTATCGGTGGAACCAAATAATAAATTTTTCGATCTCAAAAAAATACTCTTCAAATGACTTCTTGCTTACACGATTTCTTTTCAATCACGATAAAATTCTAATTCGCAGCAGATACCATTCTCAACCTATTACCTCCATATAGAGCAAAATTTTCCAACTTTTCTTCAACCAAACATCCCAATCTCTGTTTAATTTTTGACGAATTCCAATCGAAACCACCACACGAATCAGGGAAGTGAGAAGCCTTTCGGGCATCGAAATTGGACGCGACGCAGCCCAACGCAAACCCTACGAATCGCTGCCGAGCCTACCCCGCAAAGGATTTAATTTTCTCGGACGAGCGAAACGAAAGGCAAACGTATATTTTCACGGTACAACGGGTTACAAGTCGAACTGATTGATTTAGGAGCACGTACGCGTAAATTTACATTTTCGCCAAGTCGTGTTCTTCGTTCATCGGCTCTTCAGGCTCGCGTAGGTATCGGAAAATCTCCACATTTTTCCTTCCCCTCCCACCCTCGTTGGGTGCGTTTCCCTATCTCGATTCTCGAAAAAAGAATATAACAGGATACAGATGGTTGTTGCGGGTTGCATATTACACGTTTCGAGTGGGAACCGTAGGAAAGACGCGACGTCGACGTATAAAGGATACGATAGCGATATATGTACGGTATGGTATGGTTTAAAGGCGAGATACGATACTTTTGGTCGACGTCAATTTTGTTGTGTGTGTTTTAAAGAGAAAGAGGCGCAGAGGCGCAGCCAAAGGAGAATGGAGAAGATTTGGGAAAGCCGACCTTTCATTGTGGGTTATATATCAAAGGTTTCCGGTTACATAAGTGACATTTAAACGGCAAAAAGGGTAGAAATTTTAGTTGTACGTTGTGTAATTTGAATTACTTCAGTCAACTTTATGGATGGATGCATCTTTTCTACGTTCGCTCTCTCGTAGTCGGATACGTTAGCAGCCTTATGCCTATAACGCTGCGTGCCCCTTGTCGTCTTTTCTTCTTATTGTATCGTAGGTCTATAGGTATCTCCTGAGCATGATTACGTGTTTTTGTGGCGATAGTGGGACCGCAGGCGGAGATTGGGGTCATGGGGAGCTCAAGCCCTCCAAATATTGAATTAGTCCCCCCCCAAAAAAAAGTTTGAAAATCATTTTAAAAAAATATAAGTAAAGGAGTAAAAACAGAGCACAAAATAACCATTCTTCTTTGGGTACGAATTTTAAATTTCAATTCAAAACTTAATTTTTTAAACTCTTGGGCAGTTTTTCAAATATCAAAAAATATCATTTCGCTTAAAAAAATTCGTAAATACCTACTCAATTTTTAAGGGATTGCATAACAATCAATTCTGTAACAAATTCCCTTTTTTTTAAACTCACTAAAATGGTCTCTTTTACAGCAAAAATAATCAAATTTTCTCAAAAAGTTCAAAAAAATTCGTCGAAAATTGGAAAATGAAAATAAAAATTGTAAAATTTGTTTAAAAATCGAAAAAATGTCCAAAAAAAATTTGAAAAATTTTGTTTTAAAAAAGCAAATTTCCCGGCTGTATAAGAAATTTTTCAACTTGTTAGTCATGTAAAATGATAAATTTCCTTGTAAATTGACAAATTTACGAAAACATGCTGATTTATAACAAAATTTGGCGAATCGTTGTGAAAATTTCTCAAATAAATTGCAAATTGGATGGAAAACTGGCACCAGAAAGCATACACTTTTACTATCCAATACGTAAATTTATAAAAACACGAAAAAAGCACGAAATTTCGTAAAAAACTTCGAAAGTACAAAATTTTTTCTCCAAAGTAACGGAATTTTTTCAAACAACAAACCATTAAAAAACAAATGACCGTATTTTCTTTCTGAAAATAATCAACTTTTCAAATCTTGGCCCTCGTCTCGTTCGGGGATACGAAGCCTAAGTATAAAAAATATAAGAGTGGGGCAGAGGTGCAGAGGATTTCGCTTTCTCTTTCAGTACACTGAGAAAAATGGAGAATGAAAAATGAATAGGAAGTGTTGCAAAAAATTATAAATTTTATTTAAAAAAAATAAATTTTATCCAAGAATAATAAATTTTATCAAAAAAAAATAAAGTTTATCCAAAAATAATAATAACGGGGCACATTCGCAAAATTAGCAATTTTTATCAAAAAAAAGAATTAAAATTTATCACGAAACTTGGTAAAGTTTATTGCATAGAAAATAAAGTTTGTCAATTTTGCGATAAATATTATTGTTTTTTGAATAAATTTTACTAGTTTTGTGAATGGTGCCTTTTTATTATTACGTTTAATAAAATTTATTTTTTATTTTTTTGAGTGTACTAAAATACTGATTTAAAAAATGAAGAAATTTCAACTTTTAAACTTTTTTTTTCAAAAATTTTCTACTTCGCTTCTCTCGGGTTCGATTAATTCACACGATTCTTTCTCAAAATCATTATGAACCCTCTTTCTTCGCATTCTAGACAGTTGAATATTTCGAAGTGAAAAAATATGTTCTCTTCATTTATTAAAGGGAATTTTATAATTTTTTTTAATTGAATATTTAGATATAATATTTTTAGAATTTTTACATCAATTTTTTTAAATTTTAATTTAATAAATTTTTTAAAGTGTCGATTTAAAATGGAATTTTCAGAAATTTTTTGGAAGGAGAGCAGGTCATTCAGGAATATAGTTTTTTTTTGGACGTCGAAAAAATAGTATGAAAAAAGCATGAATTTTTTTTTTCAATTTTAGTACCTACAACTGCCGGTATTTTTTTAAAAATATGAATAGGCAAATTTCACTTTTTCTAAGAATATGAGTAGGCAAAATACTCTTTTCTTAATAATATTAGTCGGCAAATTTTTTATTTTTGCCCCTCTAGATTTTTGCCCAAATTTTGTCGCTGAAAAGGGGGTAAACAAAAATGACGTAGGTAGTGATACTGGTACAAAAATTTTTGGAGGGTCGAAAATAAATATTTTGTTATGCGTTTCGTTCTTTTTTAACTGGGGCTCAAGCCCCCCCCCCCAAAAAAATACGATCTATCTCCGCCAATGAGCGGGGACATAATACTTTGCGTATGAGCACGAGAAAGCTTTTTAGTGCGGAGTGAAGATCCTGGGTGAGTGTAGTTTTCCGAATAGATAATAATTTTTGTTGAATTAGGGATACTTTCGATTAGGGTGGTAAATGGCAATGTTGCGGATTTTTTCCGGTTTCCATTAATTTTTTCCTCTTTTATATTTTCGGTACAATGAAGCATAAAAAACTTACATGGATAAGTTTAAGGTTACTATGCGAACGACGGTCTCTTGAGACTGAATGATACATATAAAGTTGAAGGGAGATAGGCAAAATATTTTTCGTAACGTACGCGCTTATCGATTTCAAGAATTCAAACTGAAATTATCGATGATAAAAAAGATCGTGGAATCAGGCATCTGAGAAAATTTTTACAAAAAAATTACCAAATCAATTCTTAGCTCAGTAGGTATTTATCTCAGACGAATTCTCTGAATTAAAATAAGATTCGATCGAGGCTGAACCAACAAAAAAGAGCCAAGTCCGCCAAAAAATTAAAATTATATTTTTGAGTGGAAAAAAATTGAATTCAAGTTGAAAACTTTGCGGATATGTGCAATGGTACTTTTTTCTGAAAGTTGGAAAATTTTAAAAGTTGTAGGAAATTTCATATTCAGAATGATAAATTTTCCCCATTTTAAACTTCTGTCTCCAAACTGGATCAGAAAAATCAAAATTCTTGCTATTTTCTACCTTTTTCTTTTCATTTTCACACTATTTTTTTTGCTTCAAATTTACTCAAAAACGATCCTCTCCTTCACGTATACTCGTTTTATAGGGAGTTTCGAGAATTTTTCCTAGAAATTTCATTCTGACGAGATAATTACTTAATAGGTAGAAATTAATACAAATTGACGAGCAAAATAAACAAATTCAAGGTGTCTTAGTAAATTTTAGAAATCAAAAGGCAGGATTTTAGCAAGACCTAGTTTAAACGAATTTTGCAGAACTGTTCCTTTGAGCTTTGGAAAAACGTATCCTCCTCCCAACCCTCCAATCTTTTTTCAACTTCAAATTGCCTTCTCTTTCTCCTCCTCTCCGTCTTTCCCCTCCGTCCTCTCCACCACAAAAGGTTTTATTCCAATTCGTTTATGAATTTGGCCACAGCGAAATCAGTACAAAAATTTTAGAAAATAAAAATTTCAAATACTTACCAAAAAAATTTGGGACAAATTTTAATGGATTTTTTCACAATGAAGGGGCAAATACTGCTTCTAAGAACATCACGTCAAAAAATTTTAAATCATGGGAATAGATAGTACTTTGAAAACTAAACAAATTTTCACTTCGTGACTTTTTGCCTATCTTTAAAATTGAAGGAGCTACAAAAAATCGTTCAAAAAAATGCTAAAAAATAAACTATTAACCAAGGGAATGGACAGTACGTTGAAAACTGAAAAATTTTGTTCTGTAGACTTATTTGCCTAACATCGAAAATGAAGGGGCTACGCGTCACTCAAAATAAATGGTCTTCAAATTTTTTTCAAATTTTCTCAATTTTTAGTGGCCTTTGGCCCTTTATTTTTGATGTCAGGCAAAAAGTCTACAGAACAAAATTTCTTTAGTTTTCAAAGTACTATTCATACCCTCGATCAGTTTAGTTTTTGAAAAAAAAATTTGAACAATTTTTTTGTAGCCCCTTCAATTTTAAAGATAGGCAAAAAGTCGTGAAGTGAAAATTTGTTCAGTTTTGAAAGTGCTATCCATTTCCATAGTTGAAAAATTTTTTGACGTGATTTTTTTAAAAACAGCATTTGTCCCTTCAATTTTCGAAATAGGCAACATGTTCATCTCAAGCTTTTTTTTAATGGTACTCGGTTATATCCAAAAAAAAAATATGTTTGGCAGACTATTCATGGAACATCATCCATTAAAGGTAAAAAATTGAAATATAAAACTCATTAAATTCTAGGGAAAAAATAATTCAACACCGAATGCAGAGATGGTGAAATTTTCAAAAAATAGGAATTTCAAACACAAAATGTAGACATTTTGAACGAATTGCATGTCATTTCTATCTAAATGAACTCATCAATAAAATTCCAACCGTCAGAAGGAAAAATGTTTGAAAACGAGAATACCTAACTCAAGTTCGACGAATTTTGATAATTTTTTATGTGCTTACTTCACTGGATCATTACAGAAAAATTTTTGTTTAAGGAGATGGCGACTTACTTAATAACTACGTCCATCTTCCTTTATTCTTCTGAACAAAAATCATTACTAACCTGAAACAAACAAAATAAAATGAATTGTTAAATTGGTTGTAAAAATGAACGCTACTAAGACGAGCAAACATCTAAAAAACATTTTAATGAGAATCATATCTACGAGTACCAAGTGAAGAAATTAGTATTGTAGCAGATCTTCAGCGAATTGAGGGCTTCTACAAAAAAATTCCTCAAATTCACTCTCCATAAATCAATCAATCACGTTATTTGTAGGAAGTTACCAAAATAAATGTTCTGGGGAAATGAGGAAAGGGAGAGATTCTTTATCAAGATTTTGAAAAGTTGACAGATACAGGCAATGGTGATGGAGGGGGAGCGGGGGGAGGGGGGAGGTGGGAGAGGAGGAGGTGAGATAAAAAATAATCAACAGAAAAATATTTCATGCCAAATTTTAAAATGAATTTTATTCAATTTGAGCTAACTTTAAAGATCGTGTTTCAAGATCCTTAAGTACGATTTTTTTGAGAGGGGGAAGGGAGGAACAAAATTTCTCGACATAAAATAAATATTCGGAATTATTTTGCTGAGATCTTACAATTGGAGTAAAAAAGAAGACTATTTTGAGACATGCAAGGTGGGTGTGTGTGTTTGGGGGGGGGGGGGGGTGGATAAAATTTCTTAGGTAGATAACAGGATAAAAATTCAAAATATTTTTTAAAAAATTTTACATAAAATTTTTGCAAACGTTGAGGAAATCATTTCGAAATTTATGTCGTATTTTCGGGAAAGGGAAAAGAAGATTTTGAACAGAGAAAATATTTCAAAATTAATACAGTTTTAGTGGATTTTTATTACATTCGAACTAAAATTTAAAATCATTCATCATATTTTTATGAATTTATGGCGAATGACGTGAGATTGTGAAAGAGATGAAAGGGTTGAACCAAAATTTAAAACTCTTGGGATCTTCATGAACGAAGGGGAGGGGGTGAGACCTGAAAAAATATTTCGAATTTTTATTCAATTTGGCCGAAAAGATTGACGACCATTTTGAGATCGTCATGAATTGGGAGGAGGCGGAGAAAAGAGAGAATACATTAAGATGATTTGAGTAAATCTTTATTCAATTCGAGTACGAATGAAAAATTTTCATATTTAAAAAAATTTTGTCGAGGCAATGAAAGATTGGTATTTTTCTACGTACGATATTTGCCAATAATCTCGGAAATTCAAAATTTTTACTGAATTCTCGAAAACGCTGAAAGAGGTTGTTTATGCATTTAGGTAAATTTTTTTTGAAGGCTTCTAGTGACTCAGTTTGTTAAATTGACAAATTTTCGATTTTTGAATTGCCATTCAGTAAATCTCAATCGGAAAATTTCAACCCCCCTCCCCCATTAACACACACGCCATCAAACTTTCAAGTCTCCCACCCCTTCTCACTCATACACAAAAAAAAGTAACCCCTCCAATCAATTTACTAGACATCAAGGACGAATCGTTAATATTTTCGCTTGGAAGAAATGCATACCACAGCAGAGGACGAAGGCAATCGTTCGAACGTTATTCAGTTGCCCTGAAGCGTGAAAATTCCCTTTGCCTTGGAAATTAAATTAACGTTTCCAATAATAAAACCAATAAGAGGATAGGGTCGAGTTGCCGACTCGAAAAAAATATTTTTTAATAATTTTCCTCGTTATTTCGTCGACTCGTGTACCGATAATCTCGCGTCTTTGAGCCCGAGCTCGAGCCCGCCGAAAGGAAATTCGCAATCCGCGCGGAGACAATTCAATGAACCGTGAATGTCGACGAATTGGACGTCGATCGACCACCAAAGAAAAGGACGAAGCAATGATGAAGTTTCAAATACAAAGATACGATAATAATAATAATCTGGCCAAGTATTCCATGACGATCGTACAAGCAAAAAGTAGTCTTGTCACAACATACGATTTCCGATACACAAATACACGCCATAAATTTCGCCATGTCGATTGTCTAGTCCCTTATTCGACACTGGAAGCAACACGGTACAGATTAGGGTCCCTTTTCTTTTAGCCGATGACGTCATAGTATAGTCTACGTTTTACGAAGGATAAACCTCGGTAAGGGGATGGAAATAACCGATGATGCGGAGAAAAGGATCAAAAAAGTCTCCTTTTCTGTAGTCATCGAAATATTTACGTATCCGAACGTCGAAATAAGTCGTCTTTTCAGATCACGTCAATTTTCAGAAAGACTTGAGGAATATTAATGGCGCTAATTCAACTCTCGTATCATTATATCGCGACGTATTAACCCCCCTGCTCGTCTTAACGTCGAAAAATAACAGAAAAAGTGTATATTTTATGCTCCATTAGCAAAATCAAATACGAAATAGGTACAAGAGCGAATCAGTCACGCGTTCTTACCTCCATCTCTCTTTCCTCTCGTTTTTGAAACATGCACACGTAATAAAAACACCCCAAAATGCTCTCACGAGCCATCGAAGTAAATTTTTCGTACGTGTAGCATACTCACAAAAAAAAAAAAAAAATAGAAATAGTGAAAATTACATGCTACCCCCTCCCCTCCCGTCCACTCATTTTTTCGACTTTTTAAAAAAATTATTTTTACTTCAATTAATAGGTATTTAATATAGTTATTGACAAAAAGAAGAGAAAAAATATTTATTCGAGAATTTAATTCAAAAGTGGGCATTCTTACTTCACATTCTTACTGAATGCCCCAAATTTCAAAAAGAAAGGCTCACACTAACAAATTCTAATACCCCACAGATATTTTGAAAGACACCTGGGCTATTCCATACTAAAACGGACCAAAAATGAAGTCGGGTCTTCCGATTTCGCTTAAATTTTTTTTACGAGTTCCCCTTGGTGGTCTATTCACAAAACCACGATCATTTTTTTTCTAACCCTCAAGGGGGCGGGGGGCAGGCCTCGAAAATTTTATGCAATTGCGATTTTTAGCAAAACGGTTCAACTTTGAAGGCTCATATCTCGAGATAGGTGGTACTTGGGAGAACGCTGTTTGCAGGGTCGGAAATAGAATTGATAGAAGATTCAAACGCGATAATAACATTTTGAAAAGCTCAAAGTTGAACTTTGGCAGTGAAAGCTCAACTTTCATGACGAAAACAAAGTATGAAAGCTACCATTTAAAAATCTGAAAAAATTACTGTAAGTAGTGCTTTTCACCCTCTCTTCAACCAACAAATTTTCAAGATGGAGTCTCTGAACCCCTGGGGGTTAGAGGGGTCCACAATTTTGACCAAAATTCAAAAAAATCGAAAAAGTGGAGTAACCCATCGATTACCACTAATTCGAGGACGCTGATTTCGAATATGTACTTAGTTTTTTGATTCGACCCCTCTGAACCCCCTTCAGCCTCCTTGATGGGGTCAAAATTCAAAAAAATGAAAAATAACGTGTGGCATATCGTTTGATAGGTTTTTGAGGGCCCTGAATTCGAATATTTACTTATTTTTTGGATTTGACCCTCCAGTGTCCCCCTAGCCCCCCAATTTTGGGAAAAAGTATGTTAAGGAATGAAAATATCGTGTGACGTACCGATTCCAACTAATGTGAGGGCGTAGAATTCGAATATCGACTTACTTTTGTGATCTGAGGACTTCCTCCCCCGTGCGCTGACCCCCCCCCCCGCCAGTAATAGCAACAACACTCCTAAAAACTCGATTTTGTATTCCCTAATAGTGTAGCATTTAAGTTCACTTCATCGAATATGTTTATACCACTTCACTTTTGAAATTTTATTAAATAATAGTTCGTTACTAGAATTCCAGGTTTTATTTCTATATTGCATACATATGAGGGGCTTAGTTCCAAAACTCACTTTTGCCAAAAAAAATCGATGTCGTTTTTTTTGCAGATTTCGATTCAGTATGAAAAACTGAACCAGAATCCGCAAAAAAAACGACATCGATTTTTTTTGGCAAAAGTGAGTTTTGGAACTAAGCCCCTCATATATACGAGTCCATATTTAAACAGCAAATGAGTAAAAAAATACGGTGGAGGGGGGTGGGTCAGCGCACGGGGGAAGAAGTCCTCAGATCACAAAAGTAAGTCGATATTCGAATTCTACGCCCTCACATTAGTTGGAATCGGTACGTCACACGATATTTTCATTCCTTAACATACTTTTTCCCAAAATTGGGGGGCTAGGGGGACACTGGAGGGTCAAATCCAAAAAATAAGTAAATATTCGAATTCAGGGCCCTCAAAAACCTATCAAACGATATGCCACACGTTATTTTTCATTTTTTTGAATTTTGACCCCATCAAGGTGGCTGAAGGGGGTTCAGAGGGGTCGAATCAAAAAACTAAGTACATATTCGAAATCAGCGTCCTCGAATTAGTGGTAATCGATGGGTTACTCCACTTTTTCGATTTTTTTGAATTTTGGTCAAAATTGTGGACCCCTCTAACCCCCAGGGGTTCAGAGACTCCATCTTGAAAATTTGTTGGTTGAAGAGAGGGTGAAAAGCACTACTTACAGTAATTTTTTCAGATTTTTAAATGGTAGCTTTCATACTTTGTTTTCGTCATGAAAGTTGAGCTTTCACTGCCAAAGTTCAACTTTGAGCTTTTCAAAATGTTATTATCGCGTTTGAATCTTCTATCAATTCTCTTTCCGACCCTGCAAACAGCGTTCTCCCAAGTACCACCTATCTCGATATATGAGCCTTCAAAGTTGAACCGTTTTGCTAAACATCGCAATTGCATAAAATTTTCGAGGCCTGCCCCCCCGCCCCCTTGAGGGTTAGAAAAAAAATGGTCGTGGTTTTGTGAATAGACCACCAAGGGGAACTCGTAAAAAAAATTTAAGCGAAATCGGAAGACCCGACTTCATTTTTGGTCCGTTTTAGTATGGAATAGCCCACCTCCCAACATATTCAAAAAATTTTAACATTCCTCTCTAATACAAATTTAAAATCCCTACTCTGACGTAACCCCCTTTCCCACACGCCTCTAGCCTTAGTCGCTGTATATGGCGTTTATAATAATAATAATAAAAAAAAAAAATAATTTTTGAAATTAATTGATTCGGTCATTTTAAAAACCCCATAAGTCCCATATTTTGTGATTTTCACTTTTTTTTCAATTCGTATGTTTTGTTGCGCGCTCTATCGATTGAACATGGTCCCACATTCCAGAAATCAGCTGTTTCAGAGATACGAGGTCATTAAAAAATGAGTCCTTTTTAAAACCCCATAAGTCCAGGATTTGTGGGGTTTTAGAAATGGACACGAATTGTAGCAAGACACAAAGCCCAAAAAAGCAAATTTTACGATTAGAATTTTTCGTTTTTTTCCTATAATAGTAATCATTTTTCACATTTTTGTTCGAAAATTTAAAAAAAGAAGTAATAATTTTGAAGTTTCCACTGTGTTTTTGTCTAATTTTATGACTTCGATCATTTTTCCAGAATTAGAAGTACTTTGGATGACATTTTAATCGAGTTTCAGTGTTGAAAACTGCGGGGATTTCTAAACCAATTTGTGGGAACTTTGAAAATCGAAATTTGTCCTAAAAGATGTATTTTTGCATGCTCTTTCCATTTCTGACATTGATTTGCGCCATAAGTTACGAGATTTTGCTTGAAAGTGTTTTTTGTTGTTCCTGAAAAATTTAGGTCTTGGGACTTGTGGGTTTTAGAAATGACCGAATCAATTCATCCATCAGTTTTGCAATATCGACAATTGATTTCAATTTGATCTTCATGGATATGCAAAAAGGTACCTAGATGATTCAATTGGGGAAAATCTTCTTTGAATAGAAAAAAGTAGAAAAAGACCATTTCAGTAAAAAATTTGTATCCCCCCTCCCCCTCCAGCCAATTTTAGTTCGCTCCGGAAAGTGTTTCCTTCTGTTTGGATTTTGAAGAATGCAACAGTGTTGAACAGATTTTTGAAAATTGCAATATGAAAAAATGGAAAATTATTATTGAAAATGAAAAACGAGGTCTTCGACGGGGAGGGGGGGGGACTGCTGGCCTGGCAAAATTGCATCTTTAGACAACATATTTGGAATAAAATCAGAATTTTTTGAAAATGACAACCTTTCTGTGGAAAATTTTTGTTTTTGAATCGAAAGCCATCGGAAAAAATCACCTCCAGGTGGAAATTTTTAATTTTTCCCCTTCTCCTTCTCACAGGCTAAATACAGTTCTTCCGTAACAATATTTTTTTTTTTAAATTTGAAGTATATAAGAGAGAACAAAAAAAAACTGAAGAGCTTATTCGGAATTTTGAGCATGGGTCCTTAAAAGATAGGTAACTACTTTCATATTTCTGAATCAGTGTAATTTATCAAAAATCACTGAAAAACAATCAGAATTGCAGCACAGTAATAAATCAGTGAAAATGTTTTCACTGAAAGCAAGTCAGTGAAAGAAAATCACTGGAAATCAATGAAAATTCACTGAAAACTCGGCGATATTTATGAAATTTAGTGAAAAATCTGTGAAATTCTTTGAAAAATCAGTAAAAAATCGCTGAAAATCAGTGAATTTCGCCGACTTTTCCTGTGCTGCAATTCTGACTGTTCATTATTGATTTTTCACTGATTCGGAATGAGAGAGTAGGTGCCTGAAAAATAAATTTTGAAAATTTCACTTCTTTTAATTATTTTTAGGGTTTTTATTGGTTTCGATGAAATATTTGGAGCCAGATTAAGCGGAAGAAGAGCAGAAGGGGTAGCTGGCTTTTCATTAATGACAAATTTTAATTTTCAGGCAAAAAATTAAATCCGGGTGGAAATCTTTTGAAATGTGCGACCTTTTTTTGAAAAATTTGTGTTTCTAGTATTGGAGGAAAATTGAGAAAAATCACACTTTGAGTCGAAACATGCAATCTCATTTTGAAATTTTTTATTTTTTGTCCTTGTTGACCATTGAATAAGCCAAGAGAGTACTATCTTTTTGTAGAACGAAAATGGAAGAAACTTTGGAATATTCGAACATGAAATTTTGAAGAAAATTAATCGATGATGAAAAATGAAGTTTTTAAAATTTTTCTCAATTATTTAGTATTTTGATAGAATATTAAAAACGACTTGAAGTCAAAAAATTAGGTTCAAGTGTGAAATTTTTCGAAAATGATGACTCTTATTTTTGTAATGAGGTAAAAAACAAAAGGAAAAATTGTACTTTGGGTCGAAAAAGTTGGGAAAAATTCCATTTCGGTCGAGAATTTTCAATGTTTTTGCCTCAGAGAATATTATCTTTGTATTGAAGCAAGGCAACAAATGAAATATTGAGGTCTGTTCTGCTCACGGTCGCTGATTTTTTCGATTTGTTCTGTTCTGTTCATTGCAATTTCATCCATATTCATTTTAATTTTAGTTTTGATTTTCTAAAGAATTCTTCGGTTCATATTGTTCACAGTCTATCAAAATATATATTTTTAGGGTTGGTATTTTTTAATTTGTTTTAAAAGTTAACTCCCTCCTCTCTCTAAAAATACACTGCAGTTCGCTAAAAATGATTTTCAAAATAGATATTAGTTGGAATTGACTTGACTTGGAATAATGGCATATTTCATAACGAGGGAATCAACAATCGTTTTTTCTCCGAGTTATGGACGATATTTTTCCCAACGGATAATAAAGTTACAATAAATTTTCATAACATAACGAAAAACGAAATTTTTTTTTTTTTTCACCGTCATTTTCATTTTGTTTTCTTACGTAGAACGTAATGTTCACTCTGAAAAGTTAATTTTCTCAAAATTTTTCCCCTCTTTGATTTTTCAATTTTTTATTTTTATCAATATTCAAAATTTCAAGAAGTTTTGAAAAACATGAAGTTGAAATTTATTTTAAAAATTTAAGTCATTTTAGAGTTGGAAGAAATTTTTAAAAATATAAATTTGAATAAATTGAAGAAATTCAGGCTCTTATTTTTGTTACTAGGTACCTATTTAAAATTTCTAGAACCTAGAAAAAATTTTGAGAAACATGGAGTTGAAATTTATTTTAAAAATTCAAGTCATTTCAGCAGTGGCGTAGCCAGAAATTTCTCAAGGAGGGGGTCCGAAATTTCATGATTTTTGAGAAATTGTAAGTTCACCTCCCCCCCATCAATTTTTTTTTACTATAAAAACACAAAATTCAAACTTTATTAAATTTTCATGCGATTTGCATAGCACGTTTAAGGAAAAAAAAACTGATGAAAATGTAATCTTGGAACAAACAACTTACATAGGTACCAATTATTTTGGCCTTAAAAGCCAATACAAATACCTAATAAATCCAAGAATTGGAAGTTTTGAGAAAATTTGATTTTTAATGCTTCAAAAAGGCATTTTCTACGTAAATTCCTGATTATATACACTAGGTAATTATCAAATGTGATTTCTTTCATGCCCGAGCGAAGCGAGGGCGAAGCTTTGAAAAAATTAGATTTTTCATACTCCAAAAAGGCACTTTTTCACGTAATTTTCTGACGCCAAGGGGGGGGGTCCAGACCCCTCCCCCCCCATTTGGCTACGCCACTGCATTTCAGAGTTGGAAGAGATTTTTAAAAATATGAATTTGAAAAAATTGAAGAAATTCAAGTTGAAAAATTTTCACTACTAAATTTTTTCCTATATAATTTTTTTCAAACTGTAAATTTTTTTATTCGAATTTTCTCAAAAAATTTCAACTTGAAATGTTTTATTTTTTTTCAAATTAATATATTTTAATTTTTTTCTATAATTTTAAAATTTTTCTTTCAATTTTTTTCAAGTTGGAATTAAAAAAAATCAACTTCGTGTTTTTCAAAATTTCTTTCGACTGGACAATTGGAAGAAATTTTGAAACGTATCAAATTGGAAAAAAGTTTGAAAAAATAAACTTTAAAAATATTCACCACTGGAAAAATAAAATTTAGAATTTTGAAAAATTCAGAATCAAATAAATTGAAAAAAATTGAAGCAGAAAAAAATTTGAATTAGAAATTAAAATAAATTCGAGCATAGATCGTTGAACTCCCGTTTCAGGCAAAAATATCTCGGAAGTAGAAAAAAT
Organism: Pseudococcus viburni; assembly: GCA_033439095.1. Classification (NCBI taxonomy): domain Eukaryota; kingdom Metazoa; phylum Arthropoda; class Insecta; order Hemiptera; family Pseudococcidae; genus Pseudococcus; species Pseudococcus viburni. Next base: position 126,841 of record JAVBJF010000146.1, read on the forward strand.
TAAAAAGTTCGAAGTTCAAAAGTCAAAAAAACGGTGCTAAAAAAAATTCCTAGACCAGAAATGAAAAAATTCTTTTGGAAGGTGAAAGTGCCATCTCCTCTCTGTGGCACTTTAGGACGCTCGAGGCTCGAATTATTGATCATCGAGCTACGAGCTTATCGCTCGTCCAAAAAAGAGCTTTCATTAGATAGGTACACACGACGCTCATTTTTCTTGCTCTTCGTACGCGACGTCGTCATAAAGTGCAGCAGTATTTTCCCTATCTCGTCAGAGCTCCCCCCCCCCCACTCCGTATTCGGGTCTAGTATTCCAAGTATACGCGTCATTTTAATAATATCTTTCGAGTGTACACTACACTTTTTATTTTTTTTATCATTTAAGGGCTCTTTTTCTGCCTCTTTGTTGTTCAGAAATCAGACGTGATTTTCGCCAAGATGAATGCGAATTGTATTAACACACAAACGACGCGAAGTGATACGAGGGTGAGTTCGTACGTATAAAAATGTAACCTATACGCGGGCGAGGGTGTCTCGTCGTCGTCATTCCAATAACTCGCCCACAGCAGCATCCAAACCACCCCGAACTATTCTCCGGGGCGCAGGGTGTGTAGCTGATTCATCACTTCCATTGTTTATTACTCTGTAAACCGCGTCAATCGATACGAGTTTTGTTAACTCGATCTCGAGCATGTACGTTCACTTGTATATTGCGTACATGGCGCAGAAAACGTCTAATCGAATTTTTCACCGAGCTCGGCTTCCCTTTTTGATGAGAAAAGAAGACGAATAGGAAAAAAAAACCAACGTCGAAGCGAAAATATCGTTTTTGTCACGATCCTCGCCCAAGTTCGGTATTCGGTTTCCACTACGTAATAATCACGATCCTCTTTTGCACATAATGCTGCTATACTCGCGTTATATCGAAGCGGCGCGAATTTGTTATTCAAATACGTAGGATATCGTAAGATGGCGTTCGGATAAGCGGATATTTTTTCCTCCGAAGAATAAATCGTCGAACGTTTACGAAACGATAATATTTATACAATTGTAAGTCGCAATAAGTGCCATCAATTCGCCAACGCCGACATCAAAAACATACGTCGTGTCATCTGGAGTTATTCGTAAGATTTTACGAGTTGGTTTTTTTTTCTTATCAGCGCCCAGTTGTAATAATCGCCGGTGACATGGATTATTTGGGTTGGATTAGGTACCGACAATTCGAGATATTTTGCTGAAAGGAATCGGCGGATGCTGAGAGTCGCGATAGTGATAAGAGAATGGCAAAGATATCGATAATCAAGCACGTGTGGTGTCTAGGTCTCAGGGGTGCTGCGAAGGGGTATTTTTGACGAGCAACTCGTCGTTGAAAATTGGGGGGGGCGAAAAAAAATGCTAAAAAAATTGCAAATTCAAATTTTAAAGAGAAAAAAATAAATTAACAATAAATATTAGAAAATAATTGAAAACAAACCCCCCTATAATTACAGGACCCCCTATCAATAGACGACCCCCTCCCAAAATTTCATCAATTTGACGCTAATTTCACTCATTTCTAACTCAATAATGGCAAAAATTTTCTTGGGAACGTAAAAACATGTACTAGTAAACAGGTAAATTTTCATTTTTTTCAGCAGCGACCCCCCCCCCAAATCAATATAATAGACCCCCCTCCCCCCATCGATAGACTGGACCACTCTAAAAAAATTTATGCCAATTTGCTCGAAAATTTTGGTATTTTCAAGCACTGGAGAAAATCCCATAAAAAAGGTCCATATTATGCACTTCAGCACTACCACTTTAGTGACCCAATTGATCGATTAAAACACAATTTTCCAAAACTCCAAACTTCGTTTTTGGCAGAAAATTAATTTTTTCCGAAAAAATTGATAGGTAGTCAAAAAATATAAATTTGAACTCAAAGTTGCGAATTTTGAAAAATTCAGCTTCAGTTGAAAAAATAGATCAATAATATTGGTTTTCCGCGGCAAAATTCGACAGATGCAATTTAATCCCTGAAATTTTTAAGATTTAACCACGGGAAAATTCTATCCAGATTTTTTTTCGTGTCTTTTGTTCATAATGGCCCACTAAACAACATAATAAAATGTCCACCCCCAGAAGCGACCGCTACCCCCAAGGGAGGGGAAAGTGTTTGCTGAAAACCGGGTTTTCGCGAATATGTCCTCCAGTAAACCGTAATTATGAAAAATGGTTTGAAATCGTGTTCTACGGTCAATGTCCTATTAGAAAGGAATTTTTTTCAAAAAAAAAAACACTCACTTCTTTGCCTGAAATTTAAGGGTAAAAAACACTAATTTTTCAAAAATAGGCAGTATTTTTTGAAAAAAATCGAAATTTCCTCAAATATGCCTCAAAGTTGGAAAATGTTTACGAAATCGTGTTCTACGAGTAATTTCTTATCAGAAGGGTTACTTTTTTTTCAAAAACAACCACTTCTTTGCCCAAAACTTTTGGTGGTATTGTATTTTTTTGTACCCCCCCCCCCTTAAAGTTCGTAAAAAATGAGTAAATTTGTGAAAATGGGGGGGCCTACTTGGAAAATTGGGGGGGTTCTCGTCGTTGACTCAGGGGGTTCGTAGCACCCCTGCTAGGTCTACCTGCGTGGATTTTTTCTACGACTGATAAAAACAAAAGAACGAATTCTGATACCCTGTCCCCCTCTTTCCAACAGAATTTTCAATTTTCACAACTGCTGTAACAAATATTACAATAAATTGCATTTTGACTTTTCGGTTGCTTAAGTTGGACGTTTGTCCTGTCAAAATGATAAAAAATTATCGAAATTAAAATTACGAATTTTTTGAAGTCTGATTTTCGATTTTACTTTTTCCAAGATTTTTTTCGAGTTTTTCTTTCAGTTTCTCAAATTTTTGATTAACCTCCTCTAAAGTTTTTTCAAAAAATTGAATGCTGTGAAAAGCAACGGAAGAAATTGAAGAGCTCTTTTCCAAAGTGGGTCCAAGTCAAAAAAAAAAAAGTCATTTTGCATAAAATAATAAATAAATTTTTGATGCCCAATTTGTTGTGGGTTCGATGTCACAAAAGTGGAAACTGTAGGTCCACTCTACATCTCATTGGTCAGAAAAAATTCTTCGTGGAAAATTTCATTTAAGCGAGTAAAGGGTCGTCAAAGTTGAAAAATCGATCGACTTAATCCACTGGAAGCCAAATTGTCCTTAAAAATCAGTAATTGGCAGTTTCAAGTAATCTAAAACTGTGTTTTCCCACAATTTTGGGGAGCTCAGAAAAATAAATGTTAGAAACTCAGACCGGAAAACCGCTGGTAACACTGAATATTTGATAGGTATGAAAGTGCCGTATTTGTGTTTTGTAGCTTCCTTTCTGTACCATGGGATGGCATGAACTCGATTTTTTTTTTTTTGGACTTGACTCACTTTAGAGAAGAGCTCTTCAATTGTGGTGGGAATTTTACGAAAATTTATGAAAAAATCAACGCAGAAAACATGAAAATGATCGGAAATTTAAAAAATTGTTCCAAATGTTTATGAAAATCATTAGAAATAGGAAAAAAATGCAACAGATTTTGAAGAGAATAGTTTTCAAATCAAGTATGTTATGAGGAGGAAGAAAGAAAATTTATTTTCGGCTCAGCAGATCAAACTGCTACACGAAAGTGAGAAAAATGAAACATGATAATTTTCAAAATTTCCAAGATGTTTTCGTACCTAAAAAAAAACTGAATTTTTCGAATATTATATTATAATTTTTTTGATATTTGGCAATAATTGAAAAAAAGTACGAAAAAAGTCACATGTCTTGAAAAGTTGAAATTTCAACCAAGGAGCATAAAATCAATTTTTTTTTGCAATTTTTCAGCATTTTGTCAAACCTTGAGAAACATGAAAAAATTTTATCACCCAACCACTTGCTGAGAAAATGTCATTGGTCAAATTTTGTCTCAAAAATTCTTAAAATTCGATTGTTATACAAAATCGAATTTTAAGAATACATATTTAAATTTTCACCCCTCCTCCTTCTCCTCCTCCTCCTCCATCCCCCGTAAATAACATATCCATGAGAAATTGTTCTTATAAAAATCATTGCACAGTTTGACAAAAATACAAAAATTGTCCTTGTGAGTTGTAAAGCTGAAAATTGTTCGAAAATTAGTTGGAATATTTTTCAAAAAATACGAGTCAGCAAAAGTTTTTGAAAATTTACGAAAATTGTTGGAAATATCGATGAAGAATTACGACAACATTGAGAACTCTGCGAAAAAAAACAAGAGATAATGTTTTTAGGGTCGAATCGAAACTGTCATTATTAGAGGGGCAAAAAATTGAAAAAATTGACTCGAATAGAATTTTCTACAATTTTTCCCATCCAGCCTGCATTTTTTTTTGAATAGGGCCATCATTTTCCCCAAACTTTGACATTGAACCTAATTTTTCTGGATAAAAAATTAAATTTCTAACTGGTGAAATGTGATCGTGAATCGTATTCGAATAATTTTTGCATATCGTGATTCGTTATTAGTGATTCGAATCACTTTGGTCATGATTCGAAGTGTTTCGAGTCCAGCAAAAAATGGTTTTTCATCCAATTTAAGAATTTGAATTTGAATTTTACACTAAAATATGGTGCAAGCTTGTGGTAGTTTTATTAATTAGAAAAATGGAAATTACAATTGTGAATAAGTAAGTATGTAATTCATTTTCATTTTAACAAAAACAGTGATTCGAAAAATGATTCGAATCATTTCCGCGAATCATGATTCGTGATTCGAAAAAATAATTCGACGAATTATTTCTTTAAATTTGATTCGTAATCGTGATTCGAATCACCAATTCCGTGATTTTGCTCATTCCTGCTATCACAAATTTTCGCAAATTTGAATTATTTACTAAAAAATATTTTCATAATATTTCGACTTATTTTTACATCGTTTAAAAAAAAATTAAAAATTTTAATGACTTTTAAACATTTTTTTAATGAAAATTTTTCAAAAATTATCATAGAATTTCAACTATTAAGTATAAGTTTAAAAAAATTTATACCAACTCTGAAAGAAGTTTGAATTATTTCTTTGACATTTTAAAAAAATTGCTCCGCATTTTCACCAATTTCAATCCTATTTTATTAATTTTCAGATATTTTTATGGCAACTCGTGATGATGTTTAAAAATTTTAAAGAAATTGTCAGTATTTTTTGGTCATAGTAAGTACTTCGACAAATTTTCGTGAAATTTCATCAAAAATGTTTGCCAATGAGCAGGTATTAGAGTGAACATTTGTGAATTTAACAAATTCCCGATGAAAAATTGTCCAATCGATTACTTCCCTTCCTCCTCCTCTTCCCCTTGAGCAGAGAAAAAAGGAGTGAGAAAAACTTCTTAACTTCATACTCATCTTCATTTATTCGTCAATTCCATCCAAGACTCCCGTTCTCATTCCTCGTAATTAAGAAGACATTCAAAAGCGAAGAAAAAAATTCCAAATATTTCATCGTAATTTCCACGACCGGCCTCAGAATCACTGGTGTATTTTTGAAAGCGAAGAGAGATTTATGAATTACGCGTACAATGTTGTTTTCGAGCCCTTGCTCAAAATTTCATGTTTTTTTCCCTTTTTCCGAACGCGAAAGAGAGAAGGAAATAGAACCATAGATTGGTCATGTCAACGCTACCGAACGATAGTTCGGAAACTAGAAAAATATGTACACGGAAGAATTACCATTACGGGGCCAAAAAGAAATAAACCCATTTCGCCTAATTGCTCGGCGTGAATGATACGTGTTTGTGAGTGAGGCGATGTAGAACCACATGCCAGGGGCTGGCGATGGCGCTGGCGTTATCTTTAATGCTTCAAATGACCACCAACGTTTCCTGATGCGTATAGTTTATATCGTACGAACAACTGCTGAATGTACAAATATACAATCTACCAAAGTGGTAAGTCGATAAAATAATCGTTACGCGTGTAAAAGCACCGAATGTCGACTCGGAACCGGATCACACGCTGGGGCTATGTTTCCACCAGCGATATTTAGACAAACGTCTAGTTTGGTGATTTGTACGCGTTATTTAGCAGCTGCGTGTGGAATGTGGCGATGAAGCTATCGAGGTTTATATTATAACGGGGAAAAAAGAGAAAAAAATAAAGTAAACGTTCGCTTTTGTTTGGTATTGTGATCGAGAGATTTCCGGGTTTTGTTTCATATTACTGGGTTTGGCCTTTTTTTTCTTCATTGACACGATCTCGATTGAGGAGCTAAAGGTTACCTATTGTTGGTGCGATTCGACTTTCGAAAATTAACTGTATCTCAAGAGGACGTCATTCATGGTGTTACAGATTTTCTTGGAAATAGTTTCATTTTCAGTTCGATGATAAATGAACAAAAATCAACACAGAACAGTTCTGGGAATTTTAAGTTTTGGAAAACTCCGAATAGTGAATAGTATGGTGACTAGGGTGGATCGTTTTGCACTTCTTTTTCGAAAGTTGAACATGGAGTAGCCAAGAAGTTGTGGGCTGGACCTCAAAAAATCTAGTAAAAAGTTCGACCTTCGACTCAGCCCATCTACCCTTCAAATAGACCTTAAAATTCAATTACCTACATTCAAAAAATGAGTGAGAAATTTTTAAAATTTGAATAAGAATAAAAAAATATATATTAATTTGGAAAAAACTGGCATCAATGAAGATTCCGTTTTCCAAAAATAACATTGAACCTAATTTTTCTCTTTGACCTCATATTCAGGAGTACATAGGTACTTGAAAAAAATCACTTTCTTTACAATTTTCAAGTTTTCTCAAAAAAATCATTCTCTTAATAATTCTGAAAATAACACATAATAATTAATTTTTCTTTATTTTTAAATATTCACAAAATGGGGGGGGGTGAGATAATTATTAACGGAGAGAGCTGAACACGAAAAAAAAAAATTCTTCGATATCGCTAATTATTTGATATGTGATATCTCCCCTCGTGATGCCTGGAGCCTGAGCTAAAAGGCTTAAAAGTAGGGGGATTAAAAAAAAACTATGTTTTTATGATTACCCCCCCCCCCCACCGTTTAATCAAAACTATCGAAGTCGTAAAAAAACGAAAAGATGCGATTTGATATACTGAATTGAAAACTTTTGGGATGAAAATTATTAAATTGTTGTCAAAAATCATCCCACGATTTTACTGAAGTTTTGAGGGAGATGACCTTTGGGATGAAAATTATTTTCACAAATCATCCAATGATTTTTACGGGCGTCAGGTGGCCTTTGAAATGAAAATAATTTTTATAAAATCATCTCCCGATTTTTCTGAGATTTTCAGGGTGAGATGACCTTTGAGATGAGAATCATTTTCACAAATCATCCCATGATTTTTCTGGGCAAAGATGACCTTTGAAATAAAAATAATTTTTATAAATTATCCCACAATTTTTCTGCGATTTTGAAGGTTGGATGGCCTTTAAAATAAAAATAATATTCACAAATCATACCACGCTTTTTATGGAGATTTAGGGTGAAATTACCTCTGAGGCGAAAATCATTTTCACTAATCATCCCACGCTTTTTTCGAGCTTTTTCGAAAGGTGAGATGGCCTTGGAACGAAAATAATTTTCACAAATACTTCCCACGATTTTCTAAGCTTTTTAGGGTGAGATGACCCTAGAGATGAAAATCACTTTCATAAAACATCCCACGATTTTACTGAGGTTTTGAGGGAGATGACCTTTGGGATGAAAATTATTTTCACAAATCATTCCATGATTTCTACGGGCGTAAGATGGCCATTGAAATGAAAACTGATTTTTCTGAGATTTTCAGGGTGAGATGACCTTTGAGATGATACTCATTTTCACTAATCATCCCACGCTATTTTCGAGCTTTTTCGAAGGTGAAATGGCCTTGGAACAAAAATAATTTTCACAAATACTTCCCATGATTTTCTGAGGTTTTTAGGGTGAGATGACCCTAGAGATGAAAATCATTTTCATAAAACATCTCACGATTTTCTGAAGTTTTTAGGGTGAGATGACCTTTGAGATGAAAATAATTTTTACAAATTATTCCACGATTTTTCTGAAATTTTGAAGGTGAGATGACCTTTGAGATGAGAATCATTTTCACAAATCATGTCACGATTTTCTGAGGTTTTAAGGGTGAGCTGACCCTTGAGATGAAAATAATACTCACAAATCATACCACGCTTTTTATGAAGATTTAGGGTGAAATGACCTTTGTGACGAAAATCATTTTCACTAACCATCTCACGCTTTTTTTTCGAGCTCTCGAAGGTGAGATGGCCTTGGAATGAAAATTATTTTCACAAATCCTTCCCACGGTTTTCCAAGGGTTTTAGGGTGAGATGACCTTAGAGCTGAAAATCATTTTCACAAAACATTCCATGTTTTTCTGAGCTTTTGAGGGTAAAATGACTTTTGGTATGTAAATTATTTTCACAAACCATCCCACGATTTTCTGAAGTTTTTAGGGTGAGATGACCTTTGAAATGAAAATTATATTCACAAATTATCCGACGATTTTTCTGAAATTTTGAAGGTGAGATGACCTTTCAGATGAGAATTATTTTCCCCAATCATGTCACGATTTTCTGAGGTTTTTAAGGTGAGATGACCTTTGAGATGGAAATAATCCTCACAAATCATACCACGCCTTTTAAGGAGATTTAGGGTGAAATGACCTCTGAGACGAGAATCATTTTCACTAATCATCCCACGCTTTTTTTGAACTTTCGAAGGTGAGATGACCTTGAAACCAAAATTATTTTCACAAATCCTTCTCACGATTTTCCGAGGTTTTTAGGGTGAGATAACCTTTCAGATGAAAATCATGTTCACAAATCATCCCATTTCCCCCTAAATCTCCATAAAAAGCGTGGTATGATTTGTGAAAATAATTTATTTCATCTCAAAGGTCATCTCACCCTAAAAACCTTAGAAAATCGTGTGATGATTTGTGAAAATTACTTTCATCTCAAAGGTCATCTGACCCTCAAAACTTCGGAAAAGTCGTGGGATGTTTTGGTGGCTTATTTTTCACACTCGTTTACAATCACGTATAAACTACTATTATTATTATTATTTTTTTTTTAATCACCCTACTTTGAGGCTTTTTAGCTCAGGCACCAGCCTTGCGATGGGCTGAACATTTTTCTCTATGGCATATCAAAAAAATGAAATTGAAGAAATTTTTTTCACGATCCACTCCAAAAATGTGGTATCACTCGCCATCATTTTTGAATTTTTTTTAAAAAAATTTGACTATCGTAAAATTTTAAGAAAAATTCAGCTAAAGGACGGATTTAGTCGGAGGGTGAATAAATTAAATTTTCCCTCGAGCTTCGCCGCAGATATCCAGAAAAACTCGCAAAAAGAAATTCTGCCTAAAAAAATTACCTAACTTACCACAAATGACCACAGCCTATGGCAATTAAAATCCAACAGACGGGGGTAAGAGGGCAAATGACATTAAGAAGTCGTACTTTTTTTTGGCACTACTTGACTTCGTATCGCACGACGCCCGTATCCCAGTTCGAACAATTAGCATTTGCAATAACAATTAGCATAGATGGTTCGACTAGTTATTAAACATTATTCTATAATGGATTTTAAATGATAATTGAAATCGAAGCACCACTGTATTACGGTGAATTCGTTGAAAGATGAGGAGGGTCGTGAACTCGCGACCGAATCGTAACTGCGTAATAAAAATCTATTAGGATACGAGACGCATTAATTTCAAAATCGTCGATATCGATGGAATACGAATACCAGGACCAGCCAGGAAGGATGCGAAAAGGCGAGAATAAATAGAAATTACAGGTTTTATGGCAGGAGGTACAGAGTATCTACACGAGATACCTAAATATACGCTCGACCGAGTAACAAGTATATCCTAAACGATTAATCAGGTTCAACTTATCGTCGATTCACAGCTACGTATCCCCAACGTTGAAGAATAGGGAAAAAACAATAGCTAGGGTAGTACACAGAAGTGTAGGTGCCAATACCGATGCAGTACGGGGCGCTATCCCCTATGTATTTGGATAACGTGAAACGTAAATAAAGCTCGGCCAGTCAGCGTCGCTCCGTCCGTCTTTGTGTACATATTACACAGAGCTACCCACACCTCTATACCCACGTACAACACCAAGCATTGCAGACACAGAGACCGAAAAAGATCGCAAAACGTATCAAATATCGGTGAAAATATACGCTACCTATGGTACTTAAAAAAGACCCATATGATTTTCGCTACATTGCCACCGAGTAGGTACTCGAGACCGAAGACCTGGAAACGTTGCACTGGGGCAAAGAGGATAATGAAATTTTTACCACGAGTACAGGCTACCGGATGAAAAAGCGTCAAAGAAATTTGGTCGCTCGAGATGTCTCTTGTTAACTGATATGTGTTGAAATTCGTCGCCCAACGCCCGCATCGTCGTTAAAAGCCAAAAAAAGAGCAGATTTTCGCCGCCATAAAACCCCCCACCTACCCACCCTCCTCTCATATCGGCAACGTGTATTTGAGTGTGTACAATACGCCGAACGTTTAATGGACTTTATAGTACCTACCAAACTTTTCCTCTTTTTTCACCCTCCCCCTGCAGTATTTTTCCACGATTTCCCCCCTCGATGCTGTGGATTTGCGAATAGGACGCGACGAAACTCGCCAAGGACGCGGGCCCGATTTCATCGGAGCGTCGTTAATTCGAACTAATTGGGATTAAGTCCGATTTAAACTGCGAAGATTTTTCAGTTTACTTTTTCGAGCTGCGAAATGGTGGTTTGGAAGGGACGGGGGCGGTTCGAGAGAACCGATGACCTGCAGTCAAAACTTTTAAGCGGTGCCGCGTTGCGAAAAAGGAGAGAAAAAAACGAGATTTTCATCTCTTCTGACAAGTTACGTGAAAGGCATTATAAGCGTCGAGTTTGCGTTTTATAATCGCTCGCGACGAATGCGTCCATCTTTTTATCCGACGATGGCGTCGCATTCAGAAGTCTCAGTTTGGGTGGGTTTTTTCCGTCGACGTTATTGGCGGCAGTGGCGGTGGAAGAAACGGTGCCAGTGATGGAGAAAAGTTGCGGAAACGAGAACGAACGGAAGAGGGTGCTGATTTCCGACGTATTTCGGAGTGATTCGTCGTGACAATTTGAAATCATATCAGGTCTTCGTAATAATGTCTCAACAATTTGTCGATAATCGAATTTTGCTAATAAGAAGCGGAGCATCAGTTTTTACGAACTTCGGTAATGAAAAAAAAATCATGAAAAATGAAAATAAATGAAGAATTACTCTAAAATATTTCATCCATTTAACAAATATTTGGAATCTGTAATGAAATACTGGTCGCTGGACAAAATTACTGGAGTATTACGGTAAATTACCGAGTTGTAATCATAAATTACAGAGCAATTACCGTTATTATTGTAAATTACCAGGTTATAACCATAAATTACCAGGTAATGACCGTAAATTATCAAGTATAACCGTAAATTACCAGGCAATTACTGAAAATTACAAAGTAAATACCATAAATTACAAAGTAAATACCATAAATTACAAAGTTATTATCGTAAATTACAAAGTAATTACCGTAAATTACACGGTAATTACCGTAAATTACACGGTAATTACCGTAAATTACAAGGTAATTACCGTAAATTACAAGGTAGTTACCGTAAAGTACAAGGTAGTTACCGTAAAGTACAAGGTAGTTACCGTAAAGTACAAGGTAGTTACCGTAAAGTACAAGGTAGTTACCGTAAAGTACTACGTAATTACCGGAAATTACTCGGTAATTACAGTAAATTACTGGGTAATTACAGTAAATTACTGGGTAATTACAGTAAATTACTGGGTAATTACAGTAAATTACTGGGTAATTGCAGTAAATTACTGGGTAATTGCAGTAAATTATTGGGTAATTACTGTAAATTACTGGGTAATTACAGTAAATCAATAGGTAATTACAGTAAATTACGGTAAATTGCTGGGTAATTACGGTAAATTACGGTAAATTGCTGGGTAATTACAGTAAATTGCTGGGTAATTACAGTAAATTGCTGGGTAATTACAGCAAATTACGGTAAATTACTGGGTAATTACAGTAAATTACTGGGTAATTACAAGATAATTATCACTTTGTTACCGCAAATCACAAGGAAAATGCCATGGGTGCATTCACTTCCGGTAGAAAATAAGGTTGGCATTGTACCTAGATATAAATAAGGTTGAGGTCAAACCAAAGCGCTGACCAATCAGATTTTTTCATTCATGACAGATTTTGATCGATCATTTTTCTACCCCATCAACATTATATGACTATTTCATGATGAATAAAATGATATTAAAAATGTGCCAACCAGAAATTTTTGCATTTTATGAACAATTTTGCACACCAGCGATTTGTTTATACCCCTTATTTTATACCGGAAATGAACGCACCCCATAAATTACAGTTGATTACCGCAAATCACAAAGAATCGCAAGTTATAGGGTAATTCTGGTGATTATGGGGTATTTACCGTAATTTTCCAACTTTAACGGTAATTACGGTAACATACCAAGTAATTTCCATAAAAATTCAGAGCAAAACCCATAAATCAAATGGTAAACAGTTTTTTACCTGATGATTTGTAGTAAACTACTCAGTAATTACCACAAAATTACCTGATGATTACCTAATTACGGGTAAATTATCCAAATTACCAGTAAATCATCAGATAATTATTAGTAAATTAACGGAAAATTACCGGTAAATTACTCAGTAATTACCACAAAATTACCTGGTGATTAACTATTAATCACCACAAAATTACCTGGTGATTAACTATTAATTACCGGTAAATTATCCAAATTACCAGTAAATTACCGGAGAATTGCCAGAGAATTACTAGTTCATTACCAGAGAATTACCAGTAAATTACCAGAGAATTACCAGTAAATCACCAAATATTTACCAGTAAATTACTGATTGATTACGGTAAATTATCAAAAATGTTTTTTAAAATAGAAAATTCCACAGTATCTATTTGAAGTAAATAACAAGTAATAACAAATTATTTGATAATTGCAGTGCACAAGAGGCAATTTAGGTGAATACCTGGTAACTACAGGGAGGTATTCATAATCTCCTGGTATAAAATTCTGTATACCTTATTCAAGTAAGGCATAAACAAACAAAATGGCGTGAAAATTCGTTCAAATTTGAAAAATTGCTGGTTATTACATTACTATTATAATGATGGGGCAAGAATTACAATTTTTTCTCAAGTAAGCATTGAGCTCTGGAGCAGAATAATTCACTAGTGACGCAATTATGACATCATCTGTGTATGTTTACTTGCCTAAAAATACCAAAATGAACGCAGTTCAGTAAACCATCCGTAATAACTATAACTACCGGATAATTATAGTAAATAACGTGTTATTACCACCTAATTACAAAATTTATCATAATAAATTACCAGGAAATTACAGTAACTTACTAAAAAATGACAGTAAATTGTACGATAATTTGAAAAATCGAAGTGAAACGATTCGTAATCGCATTCACAGCAGATAACTCAGATATTCTGGTAATTCGCCTGATAATTACCCATTTATTGATTAATCACCTGATAATTACCCATTTATTGGTTAATTAGGCGGTAATTACGTAATTATTGGTTAATTAGGCGGTAATTACGTAATTATTGGTAAATTAGGCGGTAATTACGTAGTTATTGGTAAATTGAGCAGTAATTACTTATTGGTAAATTAGGCGGTAATTACGTAATTATTGGTAAATTAGGCGGTAATTACGTAATTATTGGTAAATTAGGCGGTAATTATGTAATTATTGGTAAATTTCTCAGTAATTACGTAATTATTGGTAAATATTGCGGTAATTACGTAATTTTATGTAAATTTTGCGGTAATTACGTAATTTTTGGTAAATTTTGCGGTATTTACGTAATTTTTGGTAAATTAGGCAGTAATTACGGAAATATTTTATAGTAAATTGAACGTAATTTTCGTAAATTGGTTATTATTTGGGTAAATTTGCGGAAAATAACATTCCGGACTTGAACACAATTCATAAAATAATCGAATGCAAAACATAATCACTGCAACTCGTTCAAATTCGTGACCGAGTCACGACAATACATCCACAAAATCTCCAGAACTTCGAGCAAATAAAACACTCATTTGTTAAACTTTAACCATGCCCCGTACGCCACCTTACCTTACAACGCCGAAATTCCAAAAAGCCAGGTAAATAGACGCAAATACCGGCTCGAAAGACAACACGACCTTTGAAATTAAGCACCCTTTTGCGAAAACGCCGGTCCGGTGAACTAGAGCATACATCACGTGTACGTTACTCACCTCTCAATAGATCCAGTCGCTATCCACGCATTACAACCAACGACGAAGACAAAGTCCAGCTGAAAAATACCCCCACACGGAGGCTGTTGCGGATATATGGGCCAAAGAGCGAAGAATAAAGAACCTCGAACCGCACCGGTACAAATTTCGAATACAAAATAAAATAATCAAATTTACCGGACGACCGTCCGCGACGTCGCAGACTATGAGACGTTTTACGCTGGAAAGAGAGGCCCATTAATTAAACACTCGAGCAAACAGCACCGCGAATACAATGCTCGCTTCGAAAATTACAGGGGGAAAAACTCAATTATAAATACGCAAGCAAGCCCTCGACTATAAAGACCACTTTCGCTTCTAATAGCGCGCCGCGTCGCGTCGTGCGCCTTGAGTAGCGACTCTTTCAAAGTGTCTGAGCGTACCGAAGATTAGCGCAAGTCTAATTAAAGTACATCGCTGCAGGCCTCGCGATGGCGAATTCCACTACGAAGTGCCGGACCGGAGGAATAGGGAACTGAAGCGGACGTTTGTGTGCGTGAAAACTGAGTAAACGCCGCGAGTGTGTGCGTAAGTAAACAATCTCATTTGGTCCCAACTGAAAATGGCTTCCCATTGGATCAAATGAGAAATTGAAAATTTTCAAGTTCAATTTTCTCCATATTCAACGCTGCGATTTTTTCGAAACATGAATATGTTAGAGAAGAAACATTCCTCTTTAACATACTATTTTTTCAACATTATTCCTGCGTTAAATTTTAAAAAATTTGAATCCGAAAATTTGAATTTTCTCATTTGATCCAATGTAAAATATTTTTGGTTGGGACCAAATGAGACTGTCTACAAACTGGAGCCAATAACAACAACATTTTTTTGACGTCACGCTTCAGTTCCCTATAGGAATTTTAAAAAAGAGAAAAAAGCCCGCCTTCGAAATATTTAGAACACGAGAATACCAAAACACGATACCGGTATACTTTGAGCGTTTAAAAAATACCCCGAAGAATATTTCCGAGATGTTCGTCTCGATTCGCGCAGTGTACTTTACGCAGTGTACACAATCGCGAGAAGATTTGCAACGTCGAGATGCTCGAGATGGCAAAATATTTATCCAACGAATTAGGTAATTGACAAGCTCTAAACTATACCGGAGAAATTAATACCTGCCGCGCAACTGAAAATTAGCCCTCTTACTCGAGATATTGCAATCACATCCCTTACCAAGATTTCCAAGAGCTATTCTATTCTAAAACAGACCAAAAATAGTCAGTCTGATTTCGCTCAATTTTTTTTTTTTACAAGTTCCCCTTCGTGGCCTACTCAAAAAACCACGATCATTTCTTTTTCTAACCCTCACAGGGGCGCAGGCGGGGAGGCGAGCTTTGAATTTTTTTAGATAAATTACCCCCCCCCTCCACAACTTTAAAGGCTCATATCATAAGATAAGTTGTACTTGGGGAAAAACTATTTGCGGGGTCTGAAAAATAATTAATAGGAGATTCAAAAACGGTAATCACATTTTGAAAAGCTTCAAGTTGAACTTTGGTGGTGAAAGCTCAACTTTCATGAAAAGAACAAAAGATGAAAGCTACCATTTAAAAATCTGAAAAAATTACATTGTGTAGCTCTTTTTACCTTTTTTTTAACCAACAAATTTTCAAGATGGGATCGCTAGACCCGGTAGGAGGGGTGTACAGGAGTCCACAATTTTGACCAAAATTCAAATAAATCGAAAAAGTAAAGTGACATATCGATTACTACTGATTGGAAGGAGCTGATTTCGAAGATGTACTCAGTTTTTTCATTCGACCCCCCCCCCCCTGGACACCCCTACTTGATAGGATCAAAATTTAAAAAAAATGAAAAATAACGTGTGACCTGTCGTTTGTTAGGTTTTTAAGGGTGCTGAGTTCGAAAATTTGCTAATTTCTTGGAGTTGACCCTTCAGTGCCCCTCTATCCCCCCAATTTTGGGAAAAACCATGTTCATAAACGGAAATATCGTGTGGCATATCGATTTTAATTGATTTGAGGGCGTAGAATTCGAATATCGACTTACTTTTCAATCCGACCTCCTCCCCGTGCTCCAACTGACCCCTTCCTACAGTGTTAGGTGATCAATACGGAATTGAATATTCAGGCATCAAACAGAAGTTTTTGAAAAAAATAGTGACCTTTTTTCAGGCAAAAAGTGACCAATTTTTAGAAAAAATAGGCTAAGTTTCCATTTTTTTTCAACCATATCCCCCCCCCATCATTTTTCTATAACTGTATTTCTCTCTGCGATGGTTCTAAAATAATTTTTTTTTTTCATTAATGAATCTTCACTTGAAATTAAGAGTTCTGGAATAAGTTTTAAGTAACTGAAAAAAAGGAATTAATTTTTTTTTGACCACTTTGCAGGCAATTTATAGATTTTTTACATAATGAATTTTATAAAGCAGTTTCGAGTTATGGTATGTATTTACAACCCGAAATCGGGCAGAGGAATTATTTGAAATGCTTGGTGTCCAACCTAACGATTTTTTTTGAACAAATTATGACAGGTTGTTAACTAAATCATACGGATGAAAATCCGGATTTTTTTGGGCTGAAATTTTAAAAACTTCATACAAGCCATTGCAATTTTCAGCTTGATCTTGTAAATTAAAAATCGATGAGGGAGTAAAATGCATATAAATTATTTCGTTAAGGTATAAGAAACAATGTGCTGAGTCCGAGCGAAGCGAGAACGAAAATTTTAGCGAAAACCCCCATTCAAAAAAATGAAATTGAACAGTTTTCTCTCATTGAGATTTTTCAAAATGTGACCAATAATTTCAAATTCTCTTCTATTCCTTCTTTCTTATTTTCAACATCGTGGTCAAAGACAGCACAGCTTATTAAAAAGTACAGTATCAAAAAAAGGAAAAGAAAAAGGACTTTTGATGAATTCTGTAGAAAAAGAGTATAAATTATTCGTGAGTTTAACGCAGAAATTTTTCCAAAAAATTATAATTTAATGAGTAAAGACAAGCATTTAAATATCATTTTTTCTGTGCATTAAGATCAGCAAAAAATGATGAATATAAAAATTTGTATGATACATACTAATTATTTGATTCGAGAGAAACGAGGGTGACATTTTTTGAAAAATTTATGATAAAAGAAGCAAAGAAAAACACTTTTATGGATAGGTAACTTCTTTTGTATTTTTGAAAAAAGTGACTTCAGAATGAAAAAAGTGACCAATAGTGACCGTTTCGCAAAAAAAGTGACTTTTAGTGACCAACCTTGAAAATGGGGGACAAGCCACTAAAAAAGGTGACTCTTTTTGATGCCTGAATATTTAAAAAAATTACAGGGAGGGAGTTGGATCAAAAAGTAGGTCCATATTCGAATTCTAAACCCTCAAATTAGTTAGAATTGATATGCCACCAAATATTTTCGTTTGTGAACATAGTTTTTCCAAAAATTGGGGCTAGAGGGGCACTGGAGGGTCAAATCCAAAAAATTAGCAAATTTTCGAACTCAGCACCCTTAAAAACTTAACAAACCACAGGTCACACGTCATTTTTCATTTTTTTTGAATTTTGACCCTATCAAGGAGGCTAATAGGGGTGTCGGGGGGAAGGGGGGTCAAATGAAAAAACTGAGTACATATTCGAATTCAGCGCCTTCGAATCAGTAGTAATCAATGTGTCACTTTACTTTTTCGATTTTTTTGAATTTTGGTTAAAATTGTGGACTCCTGTACCCCCCCCCCCCCCAATCAAGCGATACCATATTGAAAATTTGTTGGTTAAAAACAGGGTACTCACTGTAATTTTTTCAGATTTTTCAATGGTAGCTTTCATCTTTTGTTGTTATCATGAACGTTGAGCTTTCACCACCAAAGTTCAACTTTGAGCTTTTCAAAATGTGATTACCTTTTTTGAATCTCTTATTAATTATCATTCAGACCCCGCAAATAGTTTCTCCCCAAGTACAACATATCTCAAGATATGAGTCTTCAAAGTGGGGGGGGGGGGTGGTAATTCGGCTAAAAATCGCAATTGCATAAAAATTTCGAGGGCCGCCTCCTCCCCCCTCCACCCCTTAAGGTTTAGAAAAAGAAATGGTCGTGGTTTTTTGAGTGGGACACGAAAGGATACTCTTGAAAAAATTGAGCGAAATCGAATGACCCGACTTCATTTTTGGTCTATTTTAGTATGAAATATCCCAAAAATATAAAATCATCGTTTAAAATTCCACTTTCAAGTAAAAGATTATTCAGAAAGGACGAAAACAATTCCTCAGCTTATTCCAAACCTTTCAGACATTTAGCATGAAAATTTCATCGACCATTCGAAAAACAGCCCACACAAGGTGACATTTCTTTTCACATACAATTTAATTCCCGGAAAAAAATTTCTAAAAATATCTCGTTTCCAACAATTTCACCAAGTACGTTTTTCATACCACTCGAGCCTCTAGCCACTTGTATAAAAACCCAAGGGCCTTTGAAAATTGCACCTTGTCTGCCCTGTTTTCTTGACAAAAAATTCAGATTACCTGTCTCCACGATCCAGAATAGGTCGGTAAACATTTCTATTTGCTCTTCCAATGAAGCCTTTTTGTGTACATAAAGTGGTCGATTTTACAACCGTTGAAATTTTTTTCGTTCATTTCTCGAGCTTATTTCGAGCTGGATTCAACATTTTCTGGACTGATTTTGAAAAATATCCTTGTAAATAGTTTTTTTTTCTCAAAATAAAATCAGTGTTTCGTACTACTTCGACACCGATGACAACAAGCGTCAATAAAATTTCAAATTCAGCGCTGAAATAAGAGAAAAACCCTTCACTCGACGTCCTATATACCTTTTGTTGACTACAGATGTCTGCGAATACTACGCAAACGATCGTTGTATATGACGCAACTAGTCGTATATTTATTAAATATTTATATTCGCAGCATCGTTTCGCTCTTTTTCTTATTTTCTCGTATATCGAATATCATTTTCAAGATGTACGAAAAAAAAAAGAAGAAAGACGAATCGTATTAGCATAACTCGACGCTACGAAAAGAGCACGCCGAGCGAGGGGAGCAAGGCGAGCTTTACGATCAAACTTTTCACAAAGTAGTTTAATATAGTCCGGTATCTTTGTGTAAACGTTTAAAACGTACGTCAGAAGATTATTCAACCCTTGAAAAAGAATTCGCCAACCATCGTCCGTTAACGTACCTATAAAGGCTCGTGCTTTCTTCGCCCTATCTACCTACTTACCTTTTTTTTCCCGCAGCATATCAAATGAAGCGTTAAGGAAAAAGAAGAAAAAAAAGGGCAGGTAATTCGTCTATATTTTATTTAAGTCGAGTATTGCTTTCCGGATACCATTGACAAGCCACCGATCGCTTCCGCGCCTATAAAATTACGTCGAACTACGCAACGGTAATGAATACGACGTACGACGCGACGCGACGAGTAGGTAATCCGGAGTTTTTATTTTTCTGTGAGATTATTTTTTTCATATTTTTTCCGATTTTTTTCCTTCGCCCTCGGTTACCAACTACATTCTAAGTACCCGCACGATATTTTTCTTTCGTGTTTTTTTTTCTATTTATTTTAATTCATGACGGTGCATTTGAAATTAAATCGATTAAGTAGCGAAATTCGACGAAATTTCATCAAAAAATCATGATGCAATTCATGTAATTTATGGTAATTACCAGAATTATGTTGGAAAAAATAATTATCCAAAGTAATTGCAGGAAAAAGTAATTTGGAGCAATACCAGGGGAATTTACAGTAATGAAAGTAATAACACGTTATTTACAGTAGAACCAGTGATTACCAGTAATCAAGAGAAAGCATCAATGATTTTATTTCAAGTAATTACTATAGTGATTTTATGCAGTTAAAGATGATTTTTTTGTAATTACCAGCCAATTTTTCATAATTACCTGTAGTTTTTTGGTAATTACCCGAAATTTGGTGTAACTGCAGGTTAATTTTTGGGTACATTAAAATGATAACGAGTAATTACGGGAAATTTTCAAGTAATTACCAGGAATTCTGATCATTTGAGAATTCAATTATTTTGTATCACTACCAGAAATTTTGAATGAATATCTACCAGCAATTTCTGGTAATTACTCAAAATTACTAGAAATTTTAGGTAATTACCGGTATTTCTGAGTAATTACCAGAAATTTTTGGTGATTATCGATATTTTGAAGTATCAGAAATTTTGGGTAATGACCGGTAATTTAGAGTACTTAATTACCAGCAATTTTAAGTAGTTACCGGTAATTTCGAGTAATTATCAGAAATTTCGAGTAATTACCGGTAATTTCGAGTAATCACCAGACATTTTGGGTAATTACCGGTAATTTTGAGTAATTACCAGAAATTTCGGGTAATTGCCGGTAATTTCGAGTAATTACCAGAAATTTCGGGTAATTGTCGGTAATTTCGAGTAATTACCAGAAATTTCGGGTAATTACCTGTAATTTTGAGTAATCACTGGTGATTTCGAGTGATTACCAGAAATTTTGGGTAATTACCGGTAATTGCGAGTACTTGCCAGAAAATTTGGGTAATTACCGGTAATTTCGAGTAATTACCAGGAAGTTTGGGTAATTACCTGTAATTTTGAGAAATCATTTGTAATTTCTTTCACAAGTAACTTCGTGTAATCACAAGTAATTTTGAGTCATTTTTGATAATTTTACATAATTGCTGCCAATTTTGAGTAATGACCAATAATTTTGAACAATTACCGATAATTTCTTGGTAAAAATGACGAAATACGACCACATTCCTACACTGTTGTGAAATGGGTAATTTCTATCCTTTTTTTTTTTAAGCGACGAAAAACGACCGGGTTTTCAATCAGTAAAAGGTCATTTCTGATCCTTTTTTTTTAAAACGACGAAAAAGGGAATTTTCAAACAGAAAAATAGGCGTTTCTCATTTTTTTTTCTCCAAGGACGACGAAAACCATCATTTTCGAATATTGTGTAACAGTTGTTTTTTATCGTTTCATTCCTAAAATAAGGAACCTTTTTTGATCAGTTTCTTCAAAAACGACGGAAAATCATTATTTTCATAAGAAATAGTGAAATTATCGTTTCTTGTCGTTTCTTCAAAAACGGTGGAAACCGATCATTTTTCAATCAGTAAAATGGACGTTTCTGATCGTTTTATTTTTTCAAAAACGACAAAATTTTTACATTGCAAAAATGGCAATTTCTCATTGTTTTTTCAAAAACAACAGAAATCGATCATTTTCAAAAATTTTGAGGAACTAACTGCAATTTTAAGTAATTTTCTGTAATGCTGGGTATTTTTTTTAATGTTGAGTAATTTTTTGTAATTTTGAAGAATTACCTGTAATCTAGAGTAATTACCTGTAATTTTGAGTAATTACCTGTAATTTTGAGTAATTACCTGTAATTTTGAGTAATTACCTGTAATTTTGATTAATTACCTGTAATTTTGATTAATTACCTGTAATTTTGAGTAATTACCTGTAATTTTGAGTAATTACCTGTAATTTTGAGTAATTACCTGTAATTTTGAGTGACTACCTGTAATTTTAAGTAATTACCGGTAATTTTGAGTAATCACCGGTAATTTTGAGTAATCATCGGTCATTTTGAGTAATCATCGGTAACTTTGAGTAATTACTCGTAATTTTGAGTAATTACTCGTAATTTTGAGTAATTACCTCTAATTTTGAGTAATTACCTGTAATTTTGAGTAATTATCAGCAATTTTGAGTAATTACCTGTAATTTTGAGTAATTATCAGTAATTTTGAGTAATTACCTGTAATTTTGAGCAATTGCCTGTAATTTCGAGTGACTACCTGTAATTTTAAGTAATTACCGGTAATTTTGAGTAATTACCGGTAATTTTGAGTAATCATCGGTCATTTTGAGTAATCATCGGTAACTTTGAGTAATTACCTGTAATTTTGAGTAATTACCTGTAATTTTGAGTAATTACCTGTAATTTTGAGTAATTACCTGTAATTTTGAGTAATTATCAGTAATTTTGAGTAATTACCTGTAATTTTGAGTAATTATCAGTAATTTTGAGTAATTACCTGTAATTTTGAGCAATTGCCTGTAATTTCGAGTGACTACCTGTAATTTTAAGTAATTACCGGTAATTTTGAGTAATTACCGGTAATTTTGAGTAATTACCGGTAATTTTGAGTAATCACCGGTAATTTTGAGTAATCACCGGTAATTTTGAGTAATCATCGGTCATTTTGAGTAATTACCTGTAATTTTGAGTAATTACCTGTAATTTTGAGTAATTACCTGTAATTCTGAGTAATTACCTGTAATTTTGAGTAATTACCTGTAATTTTGAGTAATTACCTGTAATTTTGAGTAATTATCAGTAATTTTGACTAATTACCTGTAATTTTGAGTAATTATCAGTAATTTTGAGTAATTACCTGTAATTTTGAGCAATTGCCTGTAATTTCGAGTGACTACCTGTAATTTTAAGTAATCACCGGTAATTTTGAGTAATCACCGATAATTTTGAGTGATCACCGATAATTTTGAGTAATCATCGGTAACTTTGAGTAATAACTCGTAATTTCAAGTAATTATCTGTAATTTTGAGTAATTATAAGTAATTTCAAGTATTTTTGACTATTTCCCAGTAATTTAAGGTAATTAACAGTAATTTTGAAAAAATGGGTAAATCTGAGTAATTAATTACCAGTAAATTTGGGTCATCGCTGGTAATATTGGATCATTGAGAATATTCATGTTCCTTTCGAGTAATTTACAGTAATCATGGCCAATTTATAAGATAATCATAATAATTATGAGTAATTCATGGTAATCACAGATATTCCAAGGCACTTGAAAGTAACTGATTTCAATTGTTCGTAATCTACAGTAATTACAAACGATGGATGATAATTACATTAAATTCGTAAGTAAACCAACCACTCTTTCGAAACATTCCGAAATTCGACCCAAAAACCACCAAAACCATCAGACGAAAAATTCACTCGAAACAAATCACGCCAATTAAAATCATACTAAATCTCAACCACGCATCATCGAATTTCCACGAGTCAGGTAAGCAACCGAGCATAAAATCGAACTCCTCAGTCACACAGGGCATTCTCGTATTCGCACACAACCTGCGAGACTTCCAGTTCGCATTTCTTTTTATTTTTGCTCGCATTCAAAACATCATTCAAGATTCACGTTATGGTTAAAAATACAAGAGCTGGTGCGTTCGACGTAGCACACCGCATCAGCACGACGCTTTTAAAGGCGAAGCACATTCAAGAGGCAAAAGAGCCGAAGGAAAAAAGGCGAAAACTCTACGTACGTAGAGTAGGTATACTCTGCGTATAAAAAAAGACGAGAATTCTTATGCATCATTTAATTAATAAAACGACGTCGTTGGCGGGTATAAGAGGCCGCCGTACGCGAGACCGGCTTCGGCGCGAGGGTAAAACACGACGCGAAACTCGAGAGCTAAAAAGCCTTTTGTACGTATACGTAAATCGCTATCGAAACATTTTTATTACGCTATTTACATAATTTTCACTTTAGTCGGGCCGGGTTACGTTGCCCATTGCAGTGCTATACGTACGACGGAGGCGATATTAAATTCTCAGGCAACAGTTGAATATTTATAAATAATTTAACAACTATAAAGACGATAAATCAGTACGAAATACGCGCTGTACGTAGATCCGGCGGCGGTGGCGCGACGCGACGCATATGAAGCCATCGAATAACCCGGCACAAAAGAGCTCCTCGCGATACGGAAATACAGGTAAAAAACTGGCTGGCGACGTCGACAAGACGTTTTTTCGGCTACAGATTAAAATTTTAATTACGCGCATTTTCCCAGCCTCCCACCCCCCTCGTGTGACCCAGCGCGTCGACAATACCGCGCGAGCAACGAGCTACGAACTTAACGACGGCGGAATATTCAAAAAAGAATGTTAAGAATGCAAAATACGCGCGAGCTTTTCGGGGGCGCGAAATTTGTTGCGAGTTTTATGCGAACGTCGGGCCGGGACGAGGGGACGAGCAACGCCCCGGAAAAACGGACTTTGTAACACGTGTATTTTATGTTCGGATTTCTTTGCTATCTGCGACTACTAAATGAATACAAATCCTCGTACTTATCTTTTTCGAGCCGTAAACTCGCAGTTATTTCTTATTTTCATTAAATAAGACATTTTTTTGGTTGATACGTTGTTCGGTATCTCGTTCGGAGAAAGGCCAGGGGAGAAGAGGGGGAAGCAACAAAAAAATGTAATGCATACTCGTGTCCTGTGGCATGTCCTATTTGTGTTGCTGAGTCGTTACGTCAATATGCTGATTAGACGAGTTCGGTTTCAGTTTTCCAACGATCGTTTTTCCACTCGTTCTAAATGATATCGAGATGTTTATTACGTGAATTAGATCGAATTACCGGAGTTTTCCGTCCGCTTAACCTTTTTTTTTCTCGTTTTTCGAAAAATTAAATTTCGTATTTTTCAACCATCAAGAGGAGTTTGAGAGGTTAGGCTGAGATCTTCCCAAACCTTCTTTTTTTCGTTTTCCCAAAAATAAAATTTCCTACTTTTCAAAAATTTTGTATTTTTCAACCATCAAGAGGAGTTTGAGAGGTTAGGCTGAGATCTTCCCAAACC
Source organism: Pseudococcus viburni (assembly GCA_033439095.1). NCBI lineage: Eukaryota > Metazoa > Arthropoda > Insecta > Hemiptera > Pseudococcidae > Pseudococcus > Pseudococcus viburni. The sequence continues at coordinate 151,870 of JAVBJF010000146.1, forward strand.
TTCTTTTTTTTCGTTTTCCCAAAAATAAAATTTCCTATTTTTCAAAAATTTTGTATTTTTCAACCATCAAGAGGAGTCTGAGAGGTTAGGCTGAGATCTCCCTCCAATCTTCTTTTTTTTCGTTTTCCCAAAAATAAAATTTCCTATTTTTCAACCATCAAGAGGAGTCTGAGATCCCTCCCCCCCCCCCCATTAAACTCCTTTCAACCACTTCAGATTTATCAAAATGTCGAATTTTTCCAGTCTCAAAATTACTAATGGTTTCTGCAAAAATTTATCATTTTTAAATTTTCTGGGAATGAGACCACTGAAAAAACGCCACTTGTCAGGAGAAAATCAGGTAAAAAATGATTTTTATCAAAAAGCTGTTTGAAAATTTAAACAGCAGAAATGCTAGAAGGATTTCAGGAGGAGGGGATAAAAGAGGGCCTTCTTTCGTACTATTGCCTCAAATGCACTCAAAAAAATAAAAAATAAATTTTATTAAACGTAATAATAAAAAGGCACCATTCACAAAACTAGTAAAATTTATTCAAAAAATAATAATATTTATCGCAAAATAATAATATTTATCGCAAAATAATAATATTTATCGCAAAATTGACAAACTTTATTTTCTATGAAATAAAACTTTACCAAATTTCGTGATAAATTTTATTATTTAATTTGATAAAAATTGCTAATTTTGCGAATGGTGCCCGTTATTATTTTTTTGGATAAACTTTATTTTTTTTTGATAAAATTTATTATTTTTGGATAAAATTTATTTTTTTGGATAAAATTTATTTTTTTTGAATAAAATTTATAATTTATTGCAACACTTTCTATTCATTTTTCATTCTCCATTTTTCTCAGTGTAGGGTGAGAACAAAGCTTTGAAAAAATTGGATTTTTAATGCTCAAAAAATGCATTTTTTCATGTTTTAATGCTGTGAAAATTCATATTTGATGGTTGGAAGGGGGAGGGGGTACAATTTATCCCTTGACCCTAATTTCCGACGCCATCCACTGGGAAGGTGAGTTAGCAGTGTTGCCCAGGGATCCGGAGGAAGGAGGGTTGATTCCGCCAGCTCCGGCTCCGAGATTTTTATGAAAGTGGCTCCGGTTCCGGCTCTGAGATTTTCATAAAAGTGCTTCAGAAGAAATCACCCTGAAAGGGGCCCTCCTCCCTCCGGCTTCGCTCCGGATCCCTGGTGTTGCCACATAAGAAACAAAAAATGACCAAAAATCAAGTTTTATTCAAAATGCGATTTTTTTTGGAAATTTTTTTTAAAAACCTACTTAATGTAGGATGACTAATAACACAGGTCAACTTTTTTCAGTTTTTGAAATGCTGTTTGAATTTTTATGGGGGATTTTTATAGTATTCTTCACACTGATCACGAAAAAATTCCATCGCCCAAGGATTTTTCATTATTTGAATTTTTTGTTGAACATTATTTTTGCACTTTTTGATGACTTTTGACACTTAATGTCAATTTTCTGAGCAAAGGAAGGGTTCAACCAAAAAAAAAGATCCATAAGTTTTGCAAAAAATAGGGGTAAAAAAGTTGAAATCTGTCTATTTTTCCAACAATTAAATTTCCATAAACACGTTTGAAATAAATACTATTTAAAAAAGGTCAAAAATCACCAAAAAAAACGTAATTTCCAAAAATAGGGGTAAAAAATATGAAATCTTACTGTTTTTTCAGCATTTCAATCCTTAGGTACATGAACACATTCGACAAAAATATTGAAAAAAGGACAAAAAAATCATCAAAATCATTGATATCTTTAAACATTGACCTGGTTTTCTTGTGAAACTCGATAATGAAACATTCTGAATTTCAAAGAACTGAATTTTCCATTCCAGCATAATGCGAGCAAATATGCAGTAAATCATGCAGATGTGACTAGAGGCCTGCGCCGCCGATAAATGAATCAGCTTCAAGCCGATTTTTTTTTCACCTAAACCTTGCATTTTGAAGTTGCAAACGTTACAACAAATCATGCACTAGCTCCTAAATCATTCTGACGCAAATGGGATTTCGATTACTAAAGTCCAAATTTATTCCAAGTTCAAAGTTCAACTTTCTCAAAATTTGCCAAATTTGGATTTTAAAACATTTTTTACAATTAAAAATATTTATTTATTTTTTTAAATTTATTTGGGTTCAATTTCTTCCAATCATTAAGTTGAAAGAAATATTTTAAAAGTTGGAAATTTTGTTAAAAATTCAAAATTGAAAAAAAATTGAGGAAAAAAGAGATGAATTTGGCAATGCTCCGATTTTCGATTTACCCCTCCCTCTCCAGATGGCGTTCCTTGATTGATTCGAAAAACTCTGAAATTTTTTTTGAGCTTTCGCCTCTCCTTTTTTCTATGGGGTGGAACTTTGTGCCAAAGAACAGAAAATATCCTTCACTTTCATTGAAATTAAAAATTCTCAAGAATAATGCAATGCAATAAAGTGGTAATAGCTCCAAAAGGGAAATGGTGGGAGTAATCAAAAAATTAATTTTTAATAAATGACACCATCAAGGGGAGAGGGTAGATCGAAAATCGGAGTGGGAACCAAATTCACTCTTTATCTGGATATACCCATTTGAAATTGTTGGAAAAAGTTGAAGTCGTAAGAAATTTTAAAAAATAAGGAATTGAGAAAAACATTTAAAAAAATTGGAAAAATTTTAAGAAATTTAAATTACATAAATTTTACAGTAGGAAAAAATTTCAAAATTGGAAACAAATTTTATAGCAGATACCTATTGGAAATTTTTTCAACTTCCATTTCTTCATTTTTTCAACCTTATATTTTCAAAAGTTTTTTCCAACTCCAAAATTAATTCGAAAAATTAAAAAAAATGTTCCAACTTTGAATTTTGTAGAAATTTTCAACTTCATGTTTTTCAATTTTTTCCCCAATTCAGTGAGAAATTAGGTAAGTATCACAAATTCTAAAAAGTAATAAAAATATGAACTTGAAAAAATCTTAAAAATTATAGTTATTGGGTAAATTTTGAAAAAATTTAAAAATGGAAAAATTTTAAAATTGAATACAGTTTTTTAAAAAAAGTAGAAAAATTGAAAAAAGTAAGAATTCAAAAATATATTTAATGATTTGAACTTAAGTTAGCCTAATTAGGCCAATTTCGGCGCAGACCTCTAGATATGACCCGTTTAAACTGAAAATTGGTAAATAGTGGCAAAAATCAGTACTTTCTTGAAAATTTGCCTCAAAATGAATCGTTCTCGAACGAATTTAACATCACAGAAGAATTCAAGGAATCAAGAACTACCAGAATCTGTCAAAAACTAATTTTTGATTTTTTGGGCACTAATCGCGGTTACACAAAAAATGATAAAAAATTCTCCAGTCTTCTAAAAAAAAGCACGAAAATTTCTCATACCAGAAAAAATTACATCGAAATAAAACAACAGCCTTTTAAAATAATACACTGCAACTTTATTTTTTTCAATCGTCTACCTATTTCATGTACTTTACCTCATCTTTCACGTTCCCACACACAGCCCAGGAGGACAAATCCGATCCGTAACGTTGAATTTTTTCACCTCTCTTTTTCTCCAAACAATTCCCCACCTTCGTTCCCGCCCGAATCCGGCGTTACTCTCCTTAATACTTTGACGCTGTTTACACGGTAAAACCCCAACATTCGCCTTTAAATCGCCTCCAAAACAGCCAACACCAGGCCTCGATAAATCCGGCTATTCGTCGAATTTCAATTCGTGCGCGTTCGAAATCGTCTAATCCGATAAACATATTCGCCTAAACGAATTACCGCCCGTCAAAAGATATACGCTGCTTTGTGAAGTTTCGTTTCATTTCATTCGTGTATACCACCGCACCGGCGATGCGAGATTCTGCCTCGTGCTCGACGTCAATTTTTAACTCTCTCGTGTAATGTGCTACAGACGTCAGCTCACGTGCGCCCACTATGTGCTTAACACCTTTTACTATCAGCTTCGATGCCTATACTTACCTGCGGTAGATGTATTTGTGTACATAGTGGACTCGTGATAAGGTATTAACTTCGATCACCTGGCGATGGCTGCTGGTTCCAGAGGTGCCTAGGCCTACGCTACGTCGAATTTTAAGTTTAAATACCCTCGGTGTGCTTTTCCTTCCTGTATCGTATCAGTTTTATCAGAACCTATCTAATATTGGGTGAAGGGTGATTATGGTTTGTGAACACATTGGAAGCCAAATAAATTTGAAATGAGGTGGTTATAAGACGTCTTCGAATACTGATCGTGTATCTTTAAGTATGAAAAAATATGTCAAATAGAGCTCGTATCGATTTGGTCAAATAGGCGTTCAGAAGTAAACGAATATTTAAACCTAGGTTGCACCTAAGTAACCAAATTATCAATCAACAAGTTGAAATTTCATGAAAAAATCAGTTTTTTAATTTTCCCAGCCCCCCCCCCCCACCATTTGGTCAAATTTTATATTTTTCAGACGATTTTTGATATTTTTTGAAAATAAAAATGTAATTTTTGCCATTTGATTTGAAAAATCAAAAAATCAAAAAAATTGAGTTATTTTGCTAGAAAAAATCTCAGAATATTTAAAATTGAAAAACTTCAATTTAAAAAATCCTAATTTTGAAAAATCGGTCAGAAAATTCAAATTTTATAATAAAATTCTTCTTTTTGACTTTGAAACCCGAGATGAAATTTTTTAAAGGTTTTTGAAACGAAACTTTCAGAAACACTCCGAGCAAAATTTACGAAATGAGACATCAAACTAAATTTTCCTGTAGGATGAATTTGAATAGAAAAAAAAGTACATTTACCACAAAACTGGAATTTTTTGGATTTTCAGAGGTTCCAAAAATGCAGATTTCAAAATCGAACTCAGATTTTTTTGATACCAATACCACATTTAATCAAGTTTGTAATTTTTGTGAGATTTGAAAATACCATTCAACCATAAAAAATTATCTACCAATAGACGAGACTCTCACACATCTCATGGAATTCACAATTCGCTCAAATTTTTGAAAAATTGCAAACTTTTTACGCCAATTTCATATAAAAAATTTGTTATCTAGCAACCGATCCTTTGAATTAACTTCATTCATATTAATACAATGATACTTGGGTTTGACAATGGGAACAAACGTATGATTCAAAAAAAAATTCATACCAATTTCAGGGCGAAAATTTGCAGGGAAAATTCAAGATAAAATTTCAACATCCCTCTTCCTCTAACCCCAAAGCATTGAAAACAGGCAATGTACAATTTTTAATATAATTTCGATTTTGATTTTAAAAATAATTATGTAAGTACCTAGTCTTTCTAAAAATAGTCAAAGGTATTTTTCCAAACCAAATGTAAAATTACATTGAACTAAATTTTATTTCCAACAAATATGGAAATTTTGCCTTGGGAATTTTTCAAGCTGGAATGGAAAAAAAGATAGATTGAAAAATGTTGAAAATTCGATTTTTATCCTTTTATCAAATACTTAGCCCTACCTACATAACTATACATTTTCTATTAGAAATTGTTTTGTTTTTTTTTCATTTTTCTCCTCTTTATTTTTTTTACGCGTGGAGGCGTAAAAAAAGTTGGAAAAAAATGGAGAGAGAGTGGAAAATGTTTAAAAGCATTTTACTCTCCTCTCAACTAGTAAATTGAAAATCATTTTCCTTCCAAGCAATTTTTTAAAAGAATTTTCCAGAAGAAGGGAGAGAAAAATGAAGAATTTTGGTAATTTTGTCAAATTGCAGCAGAATCGAATTGACAGGGTAGCAGAAGATGCCAACCCCCCCCCCCCGTCAAAATAACAAAAATTATATTTATATTTTTAGTAGAAAAAATTAGTCTTGACTGGTAGAATTTTTAAAAGTGATAAAATTCAGGAATTTCATTTTTCTCATAATTATTTTATATAGCCAGAGTTACAAAAAAAGATAAAAATCGTATTTTACCAAGATAACTAAAATAGGTATTGAAATTTTTCCAAAAAAATTACAGATACATAGTTTAAAACATTTTGAAAATTATTTCAGTAAGGAGTTAATCACAGTTGGGTTTTAAAAAAAATAAAAAATCACTTTTTGAGTTATTTAAATTTTTAAGCAGAATTTTAGGAATTCAAATTTTGGTATGTACTTCATTTTCTTTTTTGGCGAAAATAATGACAAAAAGTTACCAAAAATTACCTAACTGGAATAACTGATGGCTGACGACCAAAAAATTACCTCTTATTACAGTTGATCTGACTTTTAAAAATTTCAAACGGTTGAATAAAATTATCACGAAATCTATTCTCACACGGAATGAACAACAAAATGACCGAACTATGCGCTATCTCGTTCATTTTTTTTCATCATCTTCACCGCTACATCGATCATCTCAACCGCTAACTGTACCTTTTTCTCAAAATTTTAATTTTTTTCAGCTTTCGAAATTTTTTTTCATCAATTTTCTCAACTCCAATAATTTTTTTCCCCCACTAAACTTTCTTCCTCAAAATTTTTTTTAGCTTCAAGATTTTTTTCAATTTCTTCGATTTTTATTTTTGCTAAAATTTTTTCATTTTACTAATTATTTATCTAAATTATCAACTGTAAAAAAATCCTGTTCTTTGATCTTGAAATTTTCAAAAACTTGAGATTCTCTCGATGTTTTCTTACATTAAATTTTTTTAAATGTTTTTCAACCCAATTTTTAAAAAAAATTTTTTAAAAAAAATTTTATTCTAAAAATTTCAGAGTTGGAAAATGATTTGAGAAAAACATCTGAGCTAAAAAATAGAATTTTGAGAAAAAAAATTAAAAAGCTGTAAAAATTGAACTTTGAGAACAAATCTTGAGAGCAAAAAAATTTGAGAAAATATTGAATTTTGAGAAAAAATTTCGAGTATTTAAAAATGAAAACCATGTATTTTTGGAAAAAAAAGCCGGAGTTGAAAATTTTTTATACCTACCTGAAAAAAAATTGGAGGAAAAAATTTCAGTGGGTAAAAATTTTATTCCAGATGAAAAAATTACTTAGAGTTGAAAAATATATATTGAGGAAAAATTTTTAGAGTTGAAAAAATCTGGAGAAAAGGAAATTAAGAATTGAAACTATATTTTAAAAATCGAAAAAAAAATTTTAGTTGAAAAATTGTTGATTTCGGTTTCAAATTTTCAAATCAAAAGCTAAAAATTGGATCGACTTTTTAGCAAGGTCTTCATTCCTGCTATCTCACGAGACAGGTTGCAAAGTTGCGATTCAAGCGAACGATTTACAATTTGTTGTTCATTCCGTGTGAGAATAGACAAACCCGATTTTCTTTTTTAAACGAGGACTGGGAGGGGGGAGGGTTAGCGCACGATTCATACTGTCGATTTTGGACAAATATATTTGTCCAAAATCGACTCTTACAGACACTTTTTCTTTCTTATGTTTTTCAATTCCTTAAGTTTTCATGATTTCAAAATCAAAGGACATCACCAAGAGAAAAAATCGAAGGAATAAATAAATGATAAATAAAAACCATTTCGTTTAACCGAAGTATATCGAGCCATATCCTCCAACAACTCGTAACCTCGTAAAAATACGCCAATTAAAACGATATTTTAAATCCAATAAAATAAAATGAATTTCAGGACCTTTCGGGGTTACGAAAGGGATAAGATATTAAACATCTCTGAATTCCCAAGGGCGAGGAAAAAAAAAACACCCCAAAGAAACACTCGACCATCGTCACTCATTTTCTTACCCCCTTCCCTTCCCCTACCCAAACTGCACGTAAGAGAGAACAGAATTCTTCCAAAAAATGAGTCATCTCGCGACCCAGTAGATTGTACGAGTATTAATCAACGTCATCGCGTTACACCGGAGCTATTTCTCGTCTCATCTACCCAAACCACGTTGAAGGGAGCAGCCAAAGGCAGTAGAAAGAGTTGACATTAATGAGACAATAAAGTATGCAGTAGCACTGGTGAATATTGGCGAAAGAATAATCATGGGGAAAAATTCCACGCCATGCCTTCTTACGTTTCTTAATTCGACTCTTTCGAGAAATAAAAATTTAATGTGGCGACTGGCGACGAGAAATGACGCGAGAGATGGACACAGAACCGAGGCCCAAGGCGTGATCCACTTCGATGGCTCGTTCCGCAAGATTGACACGAGCTATTAAAACGTGTCTACGAATTAATTTGTAACTTATTTCAAACGACCGAGATAGGTACTCGATTCTCATTAGGGGAATAATAAGTACGAATTTTAAAGACTTCGTGGCCCGTCAGTCCAATTTGACACAAAAATCAATAATAAGTGGACCGAGGGGACGCCAGCGGAATACATGACAGTCCAGTCAATTCTTCATTTTTCGAATTAGGTACCTATAATTTTGACACGCGGATTTAAACAATAAAAACATATCCTGGTGACTCGTCTATCAAGAAGGACAAAATACTTAGCATACTACCTTCCTAGCTCTATCAAGGATTACACTGCGATAACGATACATCAAATCATAAGAAATATATTTCGAATTCGCGTGAGTTTGGTAAATATTCGAGCACAATTTAGAAAAGGAAACCGTTCACGATAAAATAAACAAACGCTTCGGGCTCGAGAGCTACCCCAGACGTGGTGGAGGAGCAGAGTTTCACCACGACTTACAAGTGTCGACGATACCAGCTCCTAATTATTTTTGCCAAAAATGGGATTTTATTTCGACAATCTAAGTCCAAATTTATTTCATTTCAAGTTCTTTTTAATCTCTCAATTTTCTTCATTTTTTAATTCTTTTTTTTTTCAAAATTGTACGTTCCCAATTTTACATTTTTTTCATGCTGTAGGTATAATTTCTCAAAATTTAACTTTTCACAATATTTTTCCAATTTTTTTTTAAATTTAATATTTGTAACCTGTCATAAGAAAAAGTGGCAGTGATGGGAAACTGAAATGATATCAGTTTCAGTTGTTCCGATTTCAAAATATCAGTTTCAGTTTCAATTTTCAAAATTTTTTAGTTTCAGTTTTCTGTTTCAGTTTTTTCAATTTTTTCCCCTTTTGCATTTGCTAAAAGTTTATTATTTATTTGAAGCCTTTTTTTTGTTTTTTTTTTTGGAAAAAGTGACCACTTGATCACAAAAGTATTTGTTGAATTCTGAATCTATATGAAATTATGTTTCAAATGAGCAATTAGTGACCTTTTTTGGCTTTTTTCATGCAAAATTGATGAAATTTTATTGTGAGAATTTGAAATTTGTTGTTGGAAAACACGCTCCAAGTTGAACTTTTGGAGTAAGAATTTTCAATGAAAAATTTACTCAAAAAATTTTCAAAAACTATGCCTCTAGAAAAATCTAACCACTTCTGCCAGATAGGAAATTTCATTCTCTACAACTTCGGTTCTCATCATTTTTGTCGTAGAACGCCTAGTTTGCTCAAAAATGTCAGTCTTTGGTAGGCAAGGTACAAAAAAATGAGATTTTTTCACAGAATTTAGAAAAGTTTAAGCTGCTGTAACTTATGATTCGTGATTCCTTCGAATCATTCCTGTGATTAGTGATTCGAAATTTTTGTACTTTTTTTATTATTTACAAATAATTTTTTTTAAATATTTTTTCTATCGATAATTTATTCTTAATTTCTTTGTATCTTAATATTTTTTTCGAAATTTTTACCAAATCTTGATTTTTTGTTGACATTTTTCAACTCTTGAATTTTTTTCTCCAAATTTTTTCTAGCATTTTTTCTGAGAATTTTCATTTTTTTCACTTGAATTCAAAATTATTTTTCCAAACAACTAAGACTTTTCCCAATTTTTTTCAACTTTGAATCAATTTCTCTCATAAACTCTGAATTTTGTTTCCCACTTTCCCACCCAAAAGAAATCGATTTCATTTCATTCATTCATTTTTGTATTGAAAATTTCGTTTGGGTGGGAAAGTGGAAAACGAAATTCAGAATTTATGAGAAAAATTAATTCAAAGTTTAAAAAAATAGAATAAAGTCTTGATTGTAAAAATAATTTTGAATTCATGTGAAAACAAAGAAAATTCGTGCGAAGTAGGAGAATGTTTGAGAAAATAATTCGAAGTAAGAAAAAATTAGGGGAAAAAATCCTAAGAGTTGAAAAATGTCAACAAAAAATCAACGATTTGGTAAAATTTTCGAAAAAAATATAGAGATACGAAAAAAATTAAGAATAAATTTCGCTATTAAAAATATTGTCAATAAAAAAATTTCTAGGCGAGAAAATTTTGAAAAAAATTGTGAAGCAATGAAAAATAAAATTTTTTGGTAAAATCGTGTCGAACTGTGTAATAAAATAGAAAATTAAAAAAAAAAACTGAAACTTGACTGAAATTCTTTCCGTTTCAGTTTCAGTTTTCAGTTTTCAGTTTTCATCATTTCAGTTTCAGTTTCCCTTCACTGAAAAGTGGCTAAGATCCAAAAAGTGACTTTTGCAAAAGAGCAATTTTAAGTTTCTGAAGTGTTGACCAACCAATAATATGAAAGTGGACGATTTTTGGGACACGTTTAGTAGGTAGGAAAAAGAATTCAATCATCATATTTTTTCATTTTGTCTCTCAAATCAGTGATACCAACCAAAAAACAAAAATTTACTTAAAAATACATTTTTCAATTTCGATTATTTGGCGGGAAAACGCTGTAAAATGGAGCAGAATGGCATATACTAGGTGTACAATCCGTATTGCTTTTTTATACTTTCTTTATAAGCGTCTAATAAGTGCAATTTTTAGAGTAAAAACGTAGAAAATTTTTGGTAAATCAATTCTTTTTTTAATTTTTAATTTTTTGGCGGGAAACACTGTAAAATAGAGTAGGAAAATGAGTTGATTTTTCCATCTCTGAAATGTTAGAAAGTGGTATAAGAATGAAATTTTCCACTATTCGTTCGGTTTGTGATTCAGTTTTTCATTCCCTCGCCTCCATCCCTTTAAAACTCTGCATTTTTCTAATAAAAAGCACCCATTATTGAAAAATGAGTTGATTTTTCCAACTGCAAAATCGTGAAAACTGCAATAACTCATACAGAAGTGACCGAATTGAGCTGAAAATTGGTACACAGACACTACGGAACATACCCTCTAACACACTAAAAAAACAAATTTTTTGGTCAATTTCTCTACCTCCTTTAAAAATTGACCCTCCATTAACAACGAAATGAATCGCTCGCGAACGTTTTCGACATCACCACCGGATTCTACACATCAAGAACTATCAGAAACCATCAAAATCTCAATTTTCATTTTTTGAATCTAATGCCATTTTTTCTTATGACAGCTTAGGTCACATTTTTAATTTTTTTTCAATTATTGAGTAAGAAGATATTTTGAAAAACACAAAGTTGAAGAAGTTTTTTAAAAATTCCAAGTTGTAAAATGAGGAAAATTTTAAGAAATGATTGAAAAAAATTTTAAAATTGGAAGAAATTTTAAAAATACGAAGCAGAAAAAAAAAGAAAAAAATCGAAGATGAATAAATTTTGAGAAAGAATAAAATAAAAAAAAATTTCAACTTCATTTTATCAATTTTTCCTTTAAAAAATGTTTTAAAACGATAAAAACACGAAATTAAAAACTATTGAAAAAATCAAAGTTGGAATGAAAAAATTTAAATCTAAAAAAAATTAGTATTGGAAAAATTCCAAAATTGGATACAATTTTGAAAACAAAATCTACATCGAAGAAATTGAAAAAAATTAGAGTATTTAGAGTTGAAACAATTTGAACTTGGATCGTCGAAATCCCATCTTTGACAAAAATAATTAGACCTAGGGTTGTCGACTATTCGATAATCGTAATTTTATTACTAGACGATAATTGAAGCTTAATTGGTTAACGAATTAATGATACGGTTCTGGAAACAACTCCAAATATACAAAGCGAAGGCTGGACGAAAAAAAATAGGGAAGATGGGGTATCCATAAGGTACCTAACACCTACATAAGAGAAAAATTATACCTCAGCTCGAACTGATATACATGATATAACAAAAATTAGCCATCCGCCCCTCCTTCGTCCCTCGAACACTCTAAATAATATGGCCACGGCGCGATACGATGATAATATATCATAACAGTATGTTTCTCAATTGCATCCTCTCATCCTTGGGACTATTAAACAAAATGCCCCGGTATTAAAAAGCGTTATTCTTTAAGTACATACGCGTTTCAATTAAGTACACCGCAGCAAACACACAGAAAAATACGTTTCGTTTTACGATGGTAGCTGCTGTTCGGGGTTTTTTCTCCTCCAGACCGCGTATTACTCGTTCGTATATAATAAAAATATTATGTTTTTAAAATTTATTCTCATCTGATATAAAGATTTTTTTAATGGTTATACCAGGATTAAAAGAATAATAAAATCTCGCGCCTTTAACGTCGCATACGCTAATTATTATTTGCATATAAGTATACGCGAATAATACACGAGTACCTAGCACCACCTAATACCTATTATTCTTGCATATCCGATATCATTTCGTGCAAGAATTTTAATATCGGTATTGTGTGCATTTTTTTCATCATAAAGTTTTATGGACTAGATCAAATTTTGCATCGGAGCTCAGCAGAAGAGGAGAAGATGTTGAAAAGTATGGACCGTTGAAATAAAATTACCAAAATTTTTAGGACATACATTTTTTGAAATTACATATTATCAAAAAGAAATTTCATTAAAAAATTGTAAAATGGTGTAAAAAAACCTTCAACCGCAAGCAAAACTTCTCCAAATTGTTTTTAAAAAAAGGCAAAAAAAAGGGTCTAATTTTTTCGAAAACAATGTACCTACCTACCCAAAAATGAAACAAAGTTTATACAAAATCATTAAATTCAGAAATGAATTGCTGTTGGATTACATTTTAGTAAGGGAAAGGGGATAAAGTAAAAAAATTTTGACTGTTGAAATTGAATTTTTTCTGATTTTTCTAACTCAGAAATACGAATTTTTCCATTTTTCACGTTTGTATGAAAATTTTTACAAAAAATCATCACTTTGGAAAATTGGAAATTTTCTGGCCAAAAATGAATTTCTGCCATTATTGAAGAGGAGGGAAGGGGTGGGAAGAGGAGGGTGATGTATCTTCTGTTCACTCCGAAAAATTCGCCCATACAGACTGTAAAAAAAAATGAATGCAAATATTTCTCACAATGCAAGAAATTGAATTTCCATGAAAATGATGCAAAAATAAAATCGAAATCAATAAAGTACTTACCTAATACGATTATGGATTTCGAAATTTCTAAAAATTATTGCAAAATGAGATAAAAATCAAGAAACAATAAAAATGAGTCATTTTTTGAAACACTAAAAAGTGCTTCAAAGACCTACATAAGAAAAATAGCACTATTTTCAAAAAAAAATTACAAAAAACTCGATAAATAAATAAATTGAATAAAAAATTTGCGAGAAATGCAAAAAAATTGTAAAATCATCAGCAAACGTAAAACTCGATCAGACCTTACAAAAATGCGTAATTTATCGCAAAATTTGCTTTAATTGTAGAAAATTGTGAAATTTTCGAAAAAATTCGAAGGGAATCGGCGAATAAAATAGGAAAATTTGCCCCAGGGAGTTGAACTTCGACACTGAGCGACGGAATTTGGTTCTTATGGTCTGAAAACCCTGTGATAAAAATTTACGACAGTCTAGATTGTAAACACCGATGAGGAAATCAAAGGGGTATCTTTATTTTCGATTTTGTTTTATGTAATAAATGACTGAATCTTTCCTGTTTGACTCGTGCGATCCATCAATTACCAAGCAATTCGATTTTTTTTTCAAGTCCATGTGAAGCATAAGTTTCCAAACTGCCCAAAGCCCAAAATCTGTATATGAGAAAAGGGACCCAGATGTAACCTTTTTTCAGTACACCTATGCCCCTTTTCTCATTTACAAATTTTCGACTTAGGGCAGTTTGGAAACGAATGCTTCACATCATTTTCAAATATTTTTCAACCCTAAAATTTTTTCATTTAGAAAAAAAATTTTCATCAACACTGAAATTTCTTCATCCAATTTTTTTCTCAGGCCTAAAATTTTTCTCAACACTGAAATTCTCCCTGCAAATTTTTTCTCAGGTCAAAATTTTTTTAGTTCGAATAAAATTTTTTATCACCACTGAAATTTCGCCATCCAATTTTTTTTCAGGTCTAAAATTTTTTCATTTCGAATAAAACTATTTCTCAACACGGAAATTTCTCCCTCCAAATTTTTTCTCAGGTAAAATTTTTTTTTAGTCCGAATAACATTCCTTACCAACCCTGAAATTTCTCCATCCAATTTTTTCTATGGTCTACAATTTTTTATTTTGAACAAAATTTTTTAAAAAATTGCAGGGAGGAATTTCAGGGTTGAAAAGCAGTTTTATTCGAAGTAAAAAAATTTCAGACTCGAGAAAAAAATTAGAGGGAGAAATTTCAGTATTGAGAAAAACGTTTACTCGAAGTGAAAAAATTTTCAGGTTGAAAAATATTTGAAGATGATACGGACGTTGAAAAAAATCGAGTTGCTTGGTAATTGATAGATCAATAAAACTTACATTTTGGCATTTCTTTTCCGAATTTTTGTTTTCGCGAATTTTCAACCAAATTTTCTGAAACTTACAAGAGTAACCAGTAGACCATATATGGGTGTTTTGAAAATTTTTCGATAACGTTTTCCAGCTGAAACGCTTGTTCAAGACTTTCAAATCGAGTTTCCAACATGTTGTATCCAGAGGTTCAAATCTGAATAAAAAAAATTTAAAAAATGCGAAACCCCATTTTCAGTAACGTTTTATCGTCATAAAGTCGTCTTTCTGGGTTGAACGAAAAAGTCATTTTCGACTCAGTCCCTAAATATGGCACAGGAGGGGTTCACCTCTCCTCCTCTTATACCAGGGACTACGGAAAGACGAAACTATGATGGAAAAAAAGCCTTGGAGGGATCGAAAAATTCGTATCTTTTTGATGATTAAACGCTTCTAGTATTTGGAATTCTAGCAATTATTTTTGTTTTCCCGACTGATTCATGGACAAATTAAAGTTTAAAATAATAAAAATTGTAAAACTGTTTTAAAAATGTGATATTTATGAAAAATTGCTCGAATTATTAGCCAGAAAAATTGTTCAAAATACAAGAAAACTTTTGAATTTTTTTCAACAAATGTTTATAAAATCGAGCAGAGAATCGTAATTAGCTAAAATAGCAAAACTTGTCCAAAAAATGGCAAACCACTGATTTTTCCTCAAATTCATCAAAAATTCACAAGATAACAATTTTTAGCAATTTTTTTTCAAAATTGATGAAATTCTGGGCAACATTGAATTTTTAAATGATTTTAACTTCTTTATTTATGATAATTCAATAGATATCGATATAATTTCAATTTTCGTTAGTATTCTGAGAGGAGTAAGAAGACAGTAAATTTTTTCCTCATCTTTGACAGGAAAATACGGAAAATTTCTATTTTTTTCAGCATCTTATACAATTTACGCACAATTTGAAACCAAATTTTCAAGATATTCCAATTAATTTCACGCCACTAAAAATCTCTTTCTTAATTCGACTAATTGGCAAGGAATTTTGAACTATTTTCGCAATTTTTCTATACAATTTAAACGCGTTTATAAAACAATTTCTAGATCATTTTGAACAATTTTCGCGTCATTACGAGCACATTACGATAATCTCATGGTAAATTTTTTCCAATTTTGAAATAATTTCGCAATATTTTGAACAATTTTGGAAACCAATAAATTATTATCTAATAAAATATTCAAAAAAAAAATCTCGACAAAAAAATTCGCAGATCCATCTTAGTATACTTTTCGTAGAATCAGAAAACAAGATATCAAATCTGTAGAAAATATGCCTTAATAATTTCATCAGATTATCTGGGAAGCCTTGATTTATCCCCTAATACACTACATTACCTAACATCATACGACAGTATATGTAATAAATGCGTCTGTCTGTCTACTCCTTCCCAGTCCTAATCCATCGACGTCGTCGTTTTCATATTAGACCTAATATATATATCCGGACCAATATACCATAAACATCATACGCACTAAATAGCGTTAACAACCCTAATGATTCGTTTTCTCAAAGTGTCAAATTAATTTTATGACAAAATACCGCACATATTAGATAGACATAGGTATTCGTTTTCGGAAAAATTATAGCTTATGATATTTTTTCCATTCGGCCTTTCGTTTGTATCACGCGTCGACTGATATAATTATATGTTTAATTGTCCGTGTTAAGTACAATTACGTCGCCCCTTGGACGCGTCTATGTATACCTAGTTATCTACCTACCACATTTCGAAATATTATACGCATGGTAAACGGATACCTTCGGGTTGAAGTTGTATGCGTGTGTGGAACACGTTCGCACGACTTAAATACCCGGCGGAATGTAAATTAATACAGGTAGTCTTGACGCGTGATAAGGCGATTTCATAGTGGAAAGTTTTTTCTCTCTAATGAGACGAGGACGAAAAAAGTCAACGATCGAAAAAAGTAAACCCAGGAGTCGAATTACAGGATATAATACTCGTATGTATACGTATTCGTCTGCTGTACTGCCTGGTGCCAAGAGAGAACCCCTAAATTGATTGCAGGAGGAGGAGAAGAAGGGAGGAAAATTTGAAAAATTCCAACACTAGTAGATTTTTTCAAAATTATACCGGAATGGTGACGAAAATCAAATCATAATGGAACAGGAACGGGATGGCGAAAAAAAATTCGAATATTTCATTGAAATAATCGCAAAACGAGAGTTAATCTTTTAAGGAGGGGGGGGGAGGAGGAGGGAAACATTTCCCATCAATCGCAATTTTTTTCATCAGATGACAAAAAATCCAACTTGTAAAATTCTGAAATTCTAAAAAAAAAAGAGGAGAATAAATACCTAATAAATTTTAAAGTTTGATTTAAAAAAAGAGAAAAAACAAGACATTTTGATATATCTGATCAAAAATCAAGACAAAAGCAGAACTTTCACGACTGTTAGAAACCTCGCCATGAAATGCTCAAATTTGAAAAAAAAGAGCTTTGAAAATTAACTTACAATCACGTAAAGTAATTTGTCCTGGTGAATATAAATATGGTATTGAATTTTTTATTCAATCACTTCACTGAAAATTTGTTAAATTGATTGTCATAGAAAAGGAAATCCGTGCGAGGAAAAGTTAATGATAAATTTGTGTTCCATTATCAAAATTGGTCAAAAATCAATATTTCTTTAGATTTGAAATTTTTAGAAACACACGAAGCATCTTACTTTGAGCATAGCAACAGTGGATGTCCAAAAAAAGGATAAAGGGGAAATTTTTCAAGGAGTAATCTCCTCTTCTTTGGCTGAAAATAAAACCCAAAGTTTCAATTTCGTTCCACCAAAACTTAGATGGTATTTTTTGATTTTTTTAAGGACTTGTTTGGTTTTGGGAAAACATTCTTTTTAAAATTTCTATTGGCGAATGACTTTGAAATGATGAAAGATATTATTTTTTGAGTATTATTTTACAAAATTCAGTACGTCGTCGTTCTAAAAAAAAGGTGTAAAATTATCTTTTAAAAAAAAAGAACCAAAAAAATGCACTTGTGTTTTCTTTAGAATTTGTCATGATTTCGTTGATAAAAAGTTGTAGTCTGGTTTTCGTTACGTTATGGAAGTATTCTATTGTCTTCAGTCTTCACTATTTAATTCCATCAATTCAAAATTGAATTTCTATTACATTATACGAGTCTAGTTCGGTTACGTTTCTGTTACGTTAGAATTTAATTTGTGGTGCAAAATTCTCTTTTCATCTCGATTTTTCTTTTAACTATAGAATTTTTTTCTCGAAACTTTATCAAATCAATTTTTTTTCCTAAATTATTTTCAAATTTAAAATTGTTTCTGAAACTTATTCAAACTCGATTTCTTTTCTTAAAATTTTTCAACCCTAATTTGTTTCTAAATTTTTTTGAACCAAATTGTTTTAAAACATTTTTAACCCAAATTTTTTCAGGATTTTTTAAAACTTCAAAGCTTCAAACTTCTCAACATTTTTTCAACTCAAAATTTTTAATCCTGATAATTTTTTCATAATCTGAATTCTGAACTTCCAAAATAATACAAAAAGTAATATAATGTCTCCTGTTGCACATAGTCTCATTATCGAATAAATGAAATTGTTTCTTGTGTACTGAAAATTTTTTTGGAGAAGAAAAAAATGATACTTATATGAAACATTCAGTGTGTAAAAAATTTTAACAAGTTGTAAATTGGAAAAAAATTGAGTGGAAAAGCGATTAGAAAACAAGTTAATAAATAAATATAAACTGAGGAAATTATAGATTGGAAAATTTGTAGAAAAATTTCAGAGCTGAGAAGAATTTCAGTTTTATTATTTTTTTAAACAAGGTCAGAAAAAAATTGAAAAAAATTCTAAAATTGGAAATAATTTTACAGTTGGAAAAAAATTGAAAAAAAACGTTACAATTTGAATAATTTTTGAGAAAAAATTCCAGTTTGAAAAAATTTTAAATTATTTTCGGTCCGTTAAGTATGGGTAATAAATTTTGATTTAGGTTATTGTGTTATGTTTTCGTTTCATTATTTATGATTCTGTTTCGGTTACGTTAATATTCCGGATCAGTTACAATATGGCGAATTTGGTTTAATTGGGTTATGTTTCTGTTTCTGTTATTTTTTTGATTTTTAATTAAATTTTTGTTATGTTTCGAGTACGTTTTTTTTGTAATGATTCCGTTTCTGTTACATTTCCGTTACAATAAAATATAGATTTTCTTATTTTCCGTATCTGTTATTTTCGTAATCTACCATTTAATGTGTCATGTTTCGATTTCGTTTTCGTTTCGTTATAATTTTGTTTCCGTTACGTTACGATTCCGTTTTTAGAAAGTAAACTATTCATAGTTCTATCCAAACTTTATGGTTTGGAAAATTTTTTTTCACATTTTTCCCAACTTAGGCTGGGGGGGGGGGCGAATTCACTTAAGCGAACTAAGTACCTGCAAAAAAAACATAAGAAAGAAAGACTCAAAAAAAATTGAAAAAATAGTTCTAAAAAAGGCTGTAAAGAGTTTCTGAAGCTACTGAATTCCTTATGTTTTCTTTACTCCAAATCCAAACCTAGAAGTCGATCCGGAGGGGGGAGGAGAAAGAGGACCCGAACCAAAATAATTGAAAAACTTTTCCAACTTTATGGAGTGAGATTACAAAATCCAAGTTTTTTGCAGGGGTGCGAACAGAAACCAATAACTGTAACCAATAACCAATAAATGACCGAGCTATTTTACAAAAATTGTGTAACCAAAGCCAATAAGCAAAAATGAATTGTTTGAAAAAGAACCATAACTGATCCATAACTCTTCGGAAATAGTTTTCGGATCAGTAACCAAAAACCAATAATAAATTCGATTCAAATTTTTCAATTTTTTTCAACTCTAAAATCGTAAAATCTTTCTACCGAAAATTACTAAAAAAAATTCTCAACTTCAATTTTTTCAGAATTTTCTCAAAATTTTTATTACTAATTTTTCATATTTTTTGATTTATTGTTTTCATTATTTACTTACTTTTTAGAATTTCTTCCAATTACTCATTAAGACAATTTCACTGATTGGAAAAATTTTTAAATTCGATATAGCTTTAAAAAAATTAAGAATTGAAGAAATTAAAAAAAAATCAGAGCTGAAATTGAAAAAAGTTAAATTTGGAATAAATTTGGACTTAGATTAATTTCAGTTTTTTAACTTTTTTTTTTTTGTCAGTCGGTGTCTAATATAGATACTCGTATATTTTTAGTTCAAACGTTTTTTCGACTTGTTTCAATTTTTTAAAAAGCAAAAAACAAAAAAAACTGAACATTGCAGTGTTGCGCATAAAAAATGACAAAAAACCTAATGACCACTAACCATAACCAAAAACCAATTATAAAACAGAAAAAATCATAACCAAAAACCAATATCATTAGAAATTTGATGATCCAAAAAAAAACCATAACCATATATTTTTTCACCAAATTGTGATTCTTAACCAATAACGAGACACAAAAATAATTTCTGTTCACACCCCTGGGGTTTTGACCTTCTAAATCCATTTCTAGGGTCATTTTGACCTTCATCCAACAAGCTGACTTTCGAAGAGGGGTTGAAACCAAAAATATCGAGTGAGGAATCGAACTCCATGTTTTTTGACCTCTCGGATCCATTTCCGAGGTCATGGCGGCTCCAAACTAAAAAATCGATCATTTAGGGGCAATGTAGGGTGCGAAAATGAACAACATTCGGAGAAAATCTTCAATTTCTGTTATTTTGGCATTTTTGTAGACAGTGGCGCAACCAAGAGGGGGAGCTACCGGGCTAAAAGCCCCCCGAAAAGTGTTTCGAAAGTTTTTAAATGTCAGAAAAGTGCTTTTTTTGCTTTTCATGTACGATTTTTCCGAAAAAAATTCGCCCTCGCTTCGCTCGGTAGATTTTAATTTCTCTATTTCTTGGACACACTATCACTTTTCCATGTTTAAATCAGTGTTACATTCTATGAGATTTCCCTTTTTCGGATTAGTGAAGTCAAAAACTCACTGATTTCTAAATCAATTTCCAATTTGTCAAAAGATACAGTGACTTCGACCAAAATATCAGTGAAAAATCACTGATTTTCAGCTAAATTTATTTCAATGATTCAAAAATCTGGAATTTTACTACATTTATATTGATCGTTTGTTCCAAAAATCCGGCAATTTTCAAATTTTTTTTTGCTCAAATCTTTATAATGAATCAATTTCCTAAAAAAAATTTCCTGACTATGCAAACTCACTTTTATCACTAAATTTTGACCCTTTCCCATTTTCCTTCAACTTTTCAGCCCCCACCAAATATAATTTCTGGTTGCGCCACTGTTTGTAGAGGTTATATTAACATTTTAATAGAATCATATGAATTTGTTCAATTTCATGTTTTCATCTGAAACTTTCAAAAGACTCAATAAACGAAGAAAAAAACAAGACGTATGCAAATGTCGATCGGTATAATTTCACTAATAATTGCAAAATATCAAATCTCTATGCAGAATCTGAATTCGATTTCGGAACTGAAATTCACTATCTACAGCACGCCAAAGGACAAACCATCAGGAGGGGTTGCGACCATGACAATGGCATCCCTTCGATCGTGCATTTGTAACAATTAACAGAAATATATCTATCCTTCGGGACCGAGCTGCCGTGCTAAATACAGTGCAAATATCGTATCCTCGACCAAAAGGGAGTAAATCTAATAAACTATGACCGACGAATGTTTCTCGGCAGACTCGCACGTGTACCAGAATACGTACAATGAAAAGAACGACGTGAAGAAGACCGCGAAGGTGATGATGAGGAATGGCACAGGGATCCGATGAAGAAACCCCATCACGTTTGCTATTTGTATACGCAAGTGTACGAATTTCAATCGTAGGCAGGGGGAGAGCGATTCGTAATGTTAGGTTTTTATTCGACGACATGGAAATCTACATACATTGCAGGATAGCCACACACAGCAAATACAAGCCAGCGTGGCGATTTCTTCATTAAAAAGGCGTACGCTTCGAAGAGGACCCCGGTTTCGGGTATTTTTCTGGCTTGTTACACGGTAACACACGATCCGGCTCGTATCTCTCACTCGTACACGCGAAATAATTCGTCAAAAGTAAATGAAACGTAATATTTAAAACCGCAAAAAGGTCCCGGCAACACGAACCACAGCCTTTCGCTTTCCCTTTCTTACAGGACGGGGCACTCACACACGTCGGAAAGAGCGAGAGAGAGAGTCGACGCATACATTAAAATAAATGAATATTCATTTATATTAAACAGCCTCCGCGTTAAACGTTTAGTCTAAACGAACATGTTGAAGGCGGTATCTCTATGCGGCTTCCCTCTTTTTTTTTCCCCTGCCCGGTCTCCCGGCATCGTTCTCTCGACTTGGTATATATCTTTCTCTGACAAACGACGAAAGGCAACGACGACGAAGCAACAGAACTATGTGCTTTGCTGCCCTTTTACCAAGTTTACCCCGAAACACGTATATATGTATTTTAATGCGACGACCGATGGAGAAAGAGGGTACGGCTCGACTCGACGCTCTGACTGCGAGTACGACGACGATGACGGTGTGGCGATGTGTTAATGGACTATGAAGAATGGAAAACTGTTGCTTCGACCGTACATTCTGCGCTGCGATACAGACAGGTAGTAGTTCGCTTGCTCGGTTAATTTTTTGATTTATATGGTCGGATTTTTTCTCCTTTTTTTTTCCAGCCCGACGACGTCGAAGAGCCGAGTTGCGCGGTTGTTTTACCTCAAGTAGAACGTAACTGGAAGTAGTTCGTTCGTTTGTCCATTGCCATGCACTTGCCTTGCCCATTTCGTTATCGTTTCGTTGCGATGCGAGGATGACGAAAAAGTAAAGGAGAAAAGTTGGGATTGATGAGGAAATCATACCAGAAAAGAATCAAAATTCTAATGAAAACGTAACAGAAACGGAATCATTACCAGCACGAAACCGAAACAGCAACGAAACGTGATAGAAAAACAGAGTGGCCACAATGTTTCAGAGATGATTTTTCTTGACTTTTCCAGGTTTTTCAGACCTCTTTAAAAAATATGATATTTTAGGGGTCTGCTCCCTCAAAGGGGCAAGGGGTAGGTGACGATTCTAACTCTGCAAACAGAATATATTGATCAATATTTTACAATAAGTGGCATAATATTTCAATTACGACGAAATCTTGAGCAGCAAAAATTTTTTATGGTTGGGAGTTGTGGGTGAGCGAGCTGGGGGGAGGGGATAGGGGGCGTAAACGTTTTCACGTCCTGTTTTGCTTTGGAAAAATATGTTTTTCCTACCAGAAGTACCTACCCTTTGGTTCACTATTTCCGCTGTGGCGATTTGGCGTTATAATAACAATTCTGAGTGTTTTTTTTCAAGTTTCAGGGGTCCACAGGGGGCAGGAGAGGGTGGGAATGAAAAAACGGACTATAGCAATGATTTGTACACCTTACATGGTATATTTTCACAAAATTTCGATTTCAAGTGTCCAGTTCCTTGGAATCCACATTTTAAGGGTTGGTGCCCCCTCAGGGAGGCGAGGGTAGAGCAATGATTTTAATGATGGAAATTGATTCTACGGATCAATGTAAAACAGTAGACGTCAGGATAATTCATTTTTAACAAAAAATCGATTTTTAGAAAATTGTTCAAAATTGTAAGCCCACCCCTAGAAGGAGAGGGGAGTGCGGATGACTCCCGGTTTCAAAAAATTTGTTTTGACCCTGAAATTCATCATACCATTCTTTCATTAAAAATATAGTGGGGGAGGGGGTTCCCACTCTCCATTAATAAAAAATGATGAATAAAAAAATCAGTCAGAAGATATAATAATTTAACCCGAGCGGAGTGAGGGGAAATTTTTAAAAGAATTTAATTTTATACGCTCGCAAAATCACCTGTTTCGTACACTTTTTTCGTTTTGGAAACCACACGGTTTTAATGCCCCGAGTTTTTCAGCAGCTATTTTCCTCTTCGGGTAGAAACTAGCTATTTTCCACTCATATATTTGTCTGAAAGCATAACTTCCAATATCAGAATTTTTCGACAGCAATTTTCTCATTACCAGAATTATGAGTGGTCACCCATCCAAGTACTTACATGACCTGATGTTGCTTTACTTTGTTAAAGAAACAAAACCCTGTGCATTCAACGTGGCAAAACCACTGACAATTAAAATAGCCACATTAATAAACATTATACGTTTTTCATCGATTGTTTTCAACTGGAACTCTCAGTTATTGTTGGCTTCAAATCGTGTTTGTTTTAGTGTTGAGTTGACTCATCATCTATTCTAAATTCTTATCATATTTTTTTTTAAAGATTTTAAAAATTTTGTGAAATTTTATGATTTATTTTATTTTCTTCATGCATAAAATTAAAATAGCATACGTAACAGGATTGGTAAGTAACAGGAATAACTCTTACGATTTAAGTCACTCGGCTTTATCTCACTCCTGAAACTTTTTCACTCGTTAATCGGTTACTTTCCACTCCTGGTACGTAATAATACTACCTTATTGGCAAGGGATCTGCTCAAAAATCTGTGATATGCAATAAAAAATGCTCTAAAAGTTGTCGATGCATTGAAAAAACTCTTCAGATGGGCATATTTTTCGGAAAAGTCTCATTTTACTGCTAAGCAGTTTTCAAAAATACGTGTACACTATTAAACCTGCCTTAAAAGTTGCATAGCCTAAAAAAATGCCTAAAATCCAACCTTGCCAAAAAAAATTGAAAGCTGTTTGTGAAGTTAAAAATGTTAGAATATTACTTTTAGCACATAAACATTAACCCAACATGGTGGCGTGCTCCTCTAAACCTAGACAGTCAACATGAAAAATATGTATCCAACCAATACAAATTTTTTTTCAAAATTCTTTTAAAAACGCCAAACGGGTGGGCGTGTTTTATCACGTTTAAATCAGTGTGGTACAGCTGAAATAACTGCTGTAAAAAATACTTTTAAAAGCGTTTTTCTTCGCAACAGTCTCATTTTGCTACTAAGCAGTTTTTTTTAGCAGATCCCTTGCCAATAGGGTATTATAATAAAATGAGCAAAGAAACACTTTTCTATATAATTTAGTTTCTTTTTTAGATTTTAAAAAAAAAATTAAGAGAAAATTTCAAAATTCCTAGACTTCCAGGTTTTTTAGGTTTTCCAGAAAGTGGACACCCTGAAAAGGAATCTTACTGAAACAGCGCCAGAATTTAATAGAAACAAAACCATATTATGACGTAACAGAAACGAAATTGTATCAGAAAGGAACTAAATTATAAGAATCACACCGCAGCATAACCAGAATTTTAAGAACTTCATTTCATAATGTAACTGAAACTGAATCATACTGGAACTGAACTGGGTAACATTGATTATTTGAAGGAATCAAATACAAAAATTACATCACAATGAAACAGAAACTGAATCGTACCCCAACGGAACCAAAATTGTAACAAAAATCATATCATAACGTAACGGAAACCAAATTGTTTTGGAACGGAACCGAAATCGTAACAAAAATTATATCAAAACGTAACAGAAACCGAATCGTAACGAAACCAAATCATAACATACCAGCAACCGAATCATACCGAAAATCATATCATAACGTAACAGAAACTGAATCGTACCAAAACGGAAACGAACCCGTAACAAAAATTATATCATAACGTAACAGAAACTGAATCGTACCGTAACGGAACCGAAATTGTAACAAAAATTACATCACAATGAAACGAAACCCGAATCGTGCAGAAATGGGACCGAAATTGTAACAAAATTCATATAATAATGCAACAGAACCCGAATCATACCGGAACCGGAATCGTAACAAAAATCATATCATATCGGAACCGGAATCGTAACGAAAATCGTATCACAACGTAACAGAAACAGAATTTTACCCGGAAAAGAACCATAGTTGCGTTGCATCAAAAATCAAATCATAACGGAACGGAAACAAAATCATACCAGAATAGAACCACAATGCAAGATAAATTCCCAAAACCAGACTAAGCGAAAATGTTGGTACCTCAAAATGAATGAAAATTTGAAAAACGCGAAAAACTGGAAAGAAACGATTTCCCAAACAAACGAAATCCCATTCCCAATTATCTCCCCGTGCCAGGTTTTTCCCAGAAATCAACTCGGGAATTTTTTCTCAATTTTTAAAACCGAGACTGCAGTCATTTTTTCCTCTTTTCCTCCCTCGTAAAATTTAGTCAGTGACCAGAGACGTTTTGGAAAAACGATTCTCAAATGTGTTTTTTTCCCCATTTTGGATTCAGACTAATGTTATTCATCCTATCGCTACCCTCTTTCGACCACTTCAATTATAAGTACCTACTTAAGTAATAAAAATCAAGATGAAAGAGAACGAAATTTCGAGTAAAATCATCGTTTCGAGGGTTACAATTCGAAATGAAAACTCTTAAATATACTTTTTACCACAACAAAACAAATTAGTTCTCTTTTTCTTTGCCCTAAGCCTCTTTGCCCCACATGAAATCTTTTATCTTTCTCATTAAAAGAAGAAAAAAATTGAAAAATTATCAAAAAAATAAAAAATTGGGCGTAAAAATGAATAAAAAATAAATAATTAAACAAATTTCGTCGATATCTTGAATAAAAATCGTATCAGCGTCGAGTAACTTCATTAAATGAAAAATTCACATAAAATACGAATCAACAACAAAACCAGAGAAATACGAGTAGGTTGCATTAAAATAATAAAACGACAAAAAATTCATTCAAGCAACTTCGCAAATCTTAAATTTTCACATTTAATAACACGATGAATTCTCAACAGAGTATCCCCGCGACTTTGAAAAACTTTTAAGACGTTGGCAGCTTCGGCGAAAAAAAATTCCACCGCTGAAAAAAAAACAGCAAAGGGAGCAGAAGATGAATAACTACTGCGGGATCATTAAAATCGTATTAGAGCAATTTTTTCCCCACTCAACTTCGTCGTCTAATTTGAAATAGAAGACAAAAATTTCCTTCCAAGCGAGACTTCAAGGCAAACGACACTACAAGACGGGACCCGAGATAAGGTCGAAAAAAAGGCGCAAGTAATCAAGCTGGTACAAAGCTGCTATGAAATTTTCCGCAAATTTGCTAAAAGAAAAAAAATTTCATTTGGAAGTTCACTGGTGCAATAAATTTACGCGTGTAAATCTTTCAACGAAGATAATAATGGTGGAAAATACATTTACATTGTTGGGAAAAAAGACCAAAGTCGAAGAATGAAGAGAGGGAACCCCCTGAATTCCCAAATAAAACAATTCGCCATAAAATTGACGCATTTAAAATCTAAATTACAAAAATTCAAGTCGAGAAGTCGACGAGTAAAAAACCAATAAACCTCACATGTAATACCACTTGCTACGCTTAATCCTCCCACACACCCCTCGAAACATTCTTTAATTTCTCGACAATACATCTCTCTCGGCTCCCTTCGCACCTCGCACTCATCTATCACTTTACTCTCGAAGCTTTCAAAACCTTGGCGCGAGACGTTGCGGCAACACACGAAACAAACAAGATTAAAAACTACACCGAGAAAAACATCTCTCTCACTCTCAAGTACACATAGTCCTTATAAAAACACCCTAATTCACTCCGAGAAACATAACGAATTCCGCAAATGGAATACAAAACAAATGCTAAAAGCTATTACATCGCAAAATTCTGACACAAACACCAAATAATTTGCAACACCTTTGCTCGTAAAAAATTCGCTTCGGCAACCAAAAAAAAAAAGAACTCAGGTAGAACTCTCGCTTTTAACAAATTACCCCTGCGTTCTTTCGGTGTGTTTTTTTCCTGTTGGGTGTTTTTTTTCTCTCTCTTCACTCCCAATAAAACACCCTCGACGAATACTTGAAAATTTCAAAAATTCAATGATTAGAACTGAAGATGTTCGTTTAACATACGCGATGAAAATTTATGAGAAAATAACCAAACTAATACAAAACTTTTAAAAATTCCTAAGTCAAATTTAATATTAAGGGTGGTGAGAAAGCTATAATTCATTCTGCGAGCGAACTGGCAAAAAAATAACGTGAAAAATACCTACCTACGTTGAAAAAAAATAACCAAATTACTATACGTATTAGGTATATTCTCTCATTCATTTACAACTCATCTAATGATTTTTACGTTTTTTTTCTGCTTTCTTCCCCCTATATTTTTTTTACGCTGAAAGGAGCAGGAAAACGTGTTTGAAAACGATAGATTTCCACGGTGTTGTTTTCTCTTCAATACTTTTTAAATTCAAATTAACGATTCGAAGTTGAATAAAATTGATTAATTCGAGTTTTCTTTCGACTTTTTATAATTACATATTTTAGAATCGAAAATATTACCCATTAAAATTTTCTTGTGTACCGAAATTCAGATATCAGGCATCAGAGGGAAATTTTTGAGGAAAACAGTAACTTTCAATAACTTTTTTTGAACAAAAAGTGACGAAAAAGTGACCAAAAAATGACTAAAAGTAACCAAAAATTCAATTTTTTCGAGGGGAAATTTTTTTTACAGTTTTCTGAGGAGGGGGTATAGTTTTCTGCAAACATTTCAAAGATAAATCAACTGAAAAGACGAGAATAATGTCATTTATTAAATTCCTTCGTCAAAACAATAAACAAACTAGCAAAAATCAATCAATTTTTAAATTTTTTAAAGAATTTTGAAAAATACAAATTTTTACGTGAAAATTTGAATTTTTGCCCGGAAGTGCGAAGAAAAAATGACTTTTGAGGGGAAAAAGTAACCAAAGTGACCTTAGACGTGAAAAGTAATCAAAAGTGGCTGAAGTCGAAAAAAGTGACCCGCTATGATGCGATATGAATTCGTGCTGACTTTTGATGACATGTTCATCAATATTGTGCAGTAACCGTGCATCTTTTTTGGTCAAAAATGTCACTTCCATCAAGGTTTTAATCGAAACAAAAAGAATTTTTAAAATACTCCATGAAGAAGAATGTAATTTGAATGGCTTTTGTACAGACAATGACAATTGTGACTTTTGTTGCATGACTTTTACTGACATTTGATTTAAAAATACGACTAGATGACTTTACGACAATGCGATTCAAAATAATTTAGTGAAATTTTAAAATTTTGAAAGATGTCTTTTTTAATGATTTTTGTGACATTTGATTTAAAAAAGTACTTTTGTATGACTTTTAAGAACAGCAAATGTCAGAAAATCTAACATTAGGGAGACATTTGATCAACAATCATGAAAAAAAATTTCAATCGTTCGAAAGTGAATTTTGTCATCAATGACTTTTAGTTACCTGAATGAAAAATATGAAAAAATGACTCGAAACGACATACGCTGACAAAAAATTGTAAACAAATAAGCAATAAAAACGTGGACTTTTTAATATTTTTTTTGAATTTTTATTGGAAAGTGTCACTTTTTATGACTTTTAGAAACATTCTATGACATTAAAAAATGAATGTAGGACATTTGATCAATGAACATGATTTTCTTAAATTTTTGAGTCGAAAAGGACTTTTGTCGATATGAATACTGAACATAAGTGACATTTGCATGAAAAATATGAAAAATTGACTGGAGAAGGCATAGGACACAATTAACTAATGTAGGACATTTAATCAGCAAAAAGGACTTTAGAAACTTTTTGACTAAAATGTGACATCTGTCATTACACAATTTCGAGTGACATTTGCAAAAAAAATTACCAACTCAAAAATACATCATTCGGTAAGAAAATTGTATACAAATTGACATTTGAGCAAAAACATGGACTTTTATGACTTTTAGAGTTATTCGGAATGCTAAATAGCCATAAACGCCAAAGTAAAATACCGTCATCAATAATTTTGGTTTTTTGAAATTTTTAAGTAAAATTAGTGACCTATGCCATTGTATGACTTTCAGCGACATTTGCGTGAAAAAAAATATGATGAAATGACTTGAAAAGACACCAGGTGCAAAATAATTTTAAAAAAATTGACATTTGAACAAAAACATTATTCTTAAAAACGATTTCAGTGACATTTGATTCCAAAGTATGCAAGTATTATTTTTGAATATCTTTTTAGAAATAGCTCGTGATATCAAGAAATGTGATGACCGAAACAATTGAGACAGTTGACATTTTAACCAAAAATGACTTTTTCGTGATTTTAGTGACATTTGATTGGAAAACCTGACTTTTTGAAAGATTCTTAGAAACATTGAATATTGTATCAAGAGCAGATATTGACATTTGAGCAAAAATGTGATTTTTAAAATAATTATCAAAACAGTGACTTTGGCGTGACTTTTAGGACTTCTAGAACCCTTCAATTGGATACCTAATGTCAAAAAATCATTTCAAAACATATTTTAAACATGTTGCATAATTTTCATTTTAAAAATTGTTTTTGAATGACTTAAATTGCATTTAAGTAAATAGATAAATATGATCATTTGACTACTCTTGCGAATGACATTTGGGGAAGAAATTAGATTTTTTGTTATTTAATTCAAAAACGTGACTTCATATCACTTTTCGAAACATTCAACAGCTCCAAAAGAAAAAATGACTGACATTTGATTAGCAAATTAGGACTTTGAATGGTTTTTTTTCAGTTGAAATATGACTTTTGAATGATTTTTAGCCACATTTAATTGAAAAAATTAAAATTACACGAATTTTGAAGACATTACTACTCCAAAAAAGAATGACATTTGAAATTTCAGTCAAAACATTGAATTTTCGTATGCTTCCTAAGATTGTATTAGTTCACATGTAAATCTTGAAAATTTTTCAAAGATGTTTCAGAAACGAATGAAATATTTTCAGTGAAATTTGACTAGACAATTTTCAAGAGATATAAATCCAAAGTCCGCAATATTTTTAAAAAAATGATTTTCCCTCACTTTTCCACTCTTTCCAAACCAATTTTTCGAAGCTTTCCACGCCTCTTACATATGATATTCATGAAGTATGAAGGAGGGGGGGGGATAATTTTTTGCATTATTTATATTTACAACCCAAAAATGAATAGAAGAATGTTTGTTTTTTTCAGAATGCATGGAGCCTTGACGATTTTTTTTTCAAAAATCGCTACTTTTTACTAAATTTTCTGATGCCTTATTCCAGCCACAAAAACAACTCAAATTCAATTCTAAAAATTTTTGAGCTCCCCCCCTCCCCCGGTAAAATAAATTCAAAACTTGAACTTACTGCGGGAAAAAATTTCAAATAAAAATGAAACACCACACTTCATTTTAACGAAAAATTATTATCAAGTTTTGAAAAATGAAACAAATTATATCTGGGTTTCTACCAAATCATGCGAATGAAAATTCGGATTTTTCCAAGCTGAAAATTTTAAAATTTCTTCGTATCTTCACATTTTATTGACCCCCTTTTCACAATTCATTGCTCCCTCGCCCTCAAAAAAAAAATCAAAAAACATGTGCCTCAAATTTATAAAATCCACATCAGTCACATTAAAAATTAACGAGGGGGTAAAATGTTGATATACATCGAGTTGAGCCGAAACAAATCGAGGACGAAAATTTTCCCGAAAAAAAAACTTCAAAAGTTGACAATTCACCACTTTTCTCTCATTGAGGTTGGCGTGACCAATAATTCCCAATTCTCTTCCATTTCCTTCCCTTTTTCTCACCATCGTGGTCGAGAGCATCGTGACATTTTCCCCCCATCTCACGCGAATAAAAAAATCAGTCAAGAGATGTAACAATTTGGCCTGAAACGAGCAAGGGTGATTTTGCTAGATGATTTATCCTTCTTTTGGATTTTAAAAAAATCCTGTAAAAATTCCAAAATTCCCTGATATTTCCCTGACTTTTCCAGATTTTCAAAATTCCCAGTCATTTCCAGATTTTCCAAAAAATATTCACCCTATCACATCATTTGGACAAAAATTCCCCCCCCCCCCCGAAAAACAAACCTACCCAACAGATACCTCAATTTCTTTAATATTTCCACCCAAACCGTCTCCTAGGCATTTCGCAATGGCGCCTCCGCCACCTACGTTCGAGCGAATAATAAACTAAAACTTCCACTTTGGTAATTTTCTTCGGCCCATAGATTAAATACTTTATCGTATACGTACGCGTAAAGGTAGCATTATAATAAGAAAAGGCTTATACGCTGCGTATGCCGAGCCTCAAAGCTTACTTCATTTATTTCCTTTTATTCGAAATGTACCTGCTACGATGGTACATCCGCCGCACCGTGTAAAATACTCATTCTAACCTTATACTCGTCGGTTGTACATTATGTAGAATTTTTCAATTACCTTTTTTCTCAGCCGCGACGCACCGAATACTTCTCTGCTCACCGTAAAGAAATTTCTATCCATTTTTGCCTCCGTCGTACATTAGGTAACTTATACTTTTTCGCGGAGTAAAAAATTTTATAAGATTTTTCTTGTTTAATATTTCAACATTTTTTTCAAACGTATTTCGCTGGAAATTCGTTGCGATTTTTCACTGCTCTCTGTTTCTTTCTGGAATAATTTTTTGTTTTTTTTTCATCAACAAATGGCCGAATAGTGTATTCCGCGGGTATATTACGTATAGTTTATATGTATCCTCGGCCCTCTCCCTCATCTTGAGCCAGAATACCCGAAAAATGTGCCGGTTCTGGGAAACGAGTAAATGATTTCAGACTCGTGCGTGCGAGGTCCTATACCCGTATGCCATAATACGACGTGCCACACGTCTAATGTGTCATGAATTTTTAAACGTATTCATCCTTTTTTTTCCTCTCCTTACGCCCTTTCCATCGTCTCGTTATTCACACGCGTTTATATGATATGCGGTAATAAGTCGCTGTGGCAATTCCAACGAGTATCAAATTTATCATTCGACTTAAATTCGACGAACGAGTGGTTTCGCTTATGTTGCGTTAAGCTAAGTATACGTATAAGGCTTCTCACCGCGCGATCAATCCGACACGTTAAGGTAATTACCTTCCTCTTTACTCTTGCTGCTCACAGTGCTGCAGTAAGCTATGTTCCCTTACCTGAAACATAAAATATGAAAACATTAGATGAGAGTCGATTACCTCTAAATACACGTATCCGTCCTGAAAGGCGGGGAGCCGAGGGGTGTGAGTTTATCGGGTATACATATCTAGAAAAATAAACATCCAATACGTATTCGAATATCTCTCTTGGAATCAAATTTTTTCAATTTTCAATTTCAACGAGTACAGCTTATTTATCGACAATTTTCACATTTCGCCAGAGGCGTGACGAAGCAATATTTCTGGGGGGGTGAAGCTCAAATTTTCCCAACTATTTTCCGAGAAATTCCCAACTATTTTTCCTACTTCCCAAAAAAAATTCCCAACTAGGTAATTTTTATCGTGGCTGCCCAGGTGTTGTGAAAAAAAAACAAATAAACACACTTGACAAAATTTCAAATTTCAACTTGAATGCAGCCTTGAGAGGCAGTGATATGGACAGAGACGAAACTTAGGCAAAAGTCTGAAGGGGTGAAAATAAAAGATTTGCTAGTTACATTTTCAAAAAAAGGGAACTTTTCATAAATTGCACGCAAGCCATTGCAATTTTTACCTTGTTTCAGTAAATAAAAAAATCTAGGTTAGACTAGGTAACATATGTATTGATAATTATTTTGTTAAGATTTATACAGATTTAATAATGTGTTGAGCCCGAGCGAAGCGAGGGCAAATTTTTTTAGCGAAAATAGACTTTCAAAAATTGAAAATTCAACACACTTCTCTCATTGAAATTTTCCAAAATGTGACCAATACTTTCGAATTCTTCTCTATTCCTGCTTTCTATTTTCAACATCGTGGTCACTGACATCACAACAAATAGAAAAACAATTTGCAAGATATGAAACGTAATATTTAACCCGAGCGAAGCGAGGGCAATTATTTTTTTTGAAAAATGTATGATAAAATAAGCAAAAGAACCACTATTCTGAATTCCTTCTTAAAGATTTTTGAAAAGCGTGTCTTGAAAAAAAACAAAGGGGTTCAATAGTGATCATTTGGCGAAAAAGGGTGGCTTTAGTGACTAAGCGTGAAAATAGGGGACAGCCATTTAAAAGCTGATTTCTGTCTGAGGCCTGTAAAACCAATAATAAATGAGAAGGAAATTTTTTTTCCCCTTCAAAAAGTATTCAATATTGTCTGAGATAGAAGATGAGAGTGTTCATATCATTGTAAGTAGCGTGGGCGAAAATTTTTGAAGAAAAAGTATATACAAAAGCTGAAATTTTTTCATTTTTCAAATTAATAGGTGAAGTCCTCAACTCATACTTCTGAAGTAATTACATTGGTTTGCTTAGGTGTTGGTATATGCCCGAGCGAAGCGAGGGCTAAAATTTGAAAAGTTAGTGATTTTTAAAACAAAAATAATTATTTTTTCAATAGATTATTCTTTGAAAAATTTCTATTACTTCCATATAAAAAATTTGGGATTTTAAATGTTTTTTTAAACGAAATTTTAGCTATTTTACACAATTTGCAATCAACTTTTTCGATATTCTCAAGTTTCTTCAACGTTCCCAAGTACAACTTTTCAAAAACTTGGGAATTTCAACTTTTTTGAATCTAAACTTGAGAGAATTGGAATAAGTTGGGAAAAAGTTGGGAATCCCAACTTTACACAATTTTCCAAGTCCAAATTAGGGATTGTGATATTCTCAATTTTTTCAGCTTTCCCAAATCCAAACTTCAAAAAAGTTGGGATAATTTGGAAAAAAGTTGAAATTTGATTAGGGATTGTGATTTTCTTAAATTATTTCGACTTTCCAAAATTCAAACTGCGGAAAAGTTGGGACAAGTCCCAACTTTTCCCAATTTTCCCACTTTTTCCTGATTTTCCCAACTTTTCTCAACTTTGGAATCGCTTGGGGGTTTACGCACCCCCCCACACCCCCCCGTTAGTCACGCCTCTGCATTTCGCGTACAGATAAAAAATAACCAATGCAAGGTGGCATTTTGCACGAATTTTTTTAAATATTTTATGACATATTTAACAACCGAGAAATATATTTAATGGAATAAAATCCATTTCGAGTATGAGACGACGTAATATTTGGCTGTACGATGAGATAGCATCTCGTAGATATCGAATTTTTCAGACACTCGGTCTCATCAGAACGAATATGCTGAAAATTACGTGAAATTTTTTACTCGAATATCATCCGAAAATACGAATATTCAAAATTTTTAAAAATGACTGCTTTTATTCTCGAAAATAATTCGAGTAGATCGATAAAGTCGATAATCGTAAGTAAGAAGGAGTCGTATACTTCATCACGTATTGATATAAAAGTTAATTTATTCATTCTAAGTCTACATGGCTCGTATCAAGGCCTCTGCTAATAATATTCATCGTTATAGATTCGTCCTCGTTCAATTTTTCGATTTTTAACTAAACAGCTAGTTGTCGTTTCATCGCGGAAATTGAGAATTGAATTACATAAGGTACCAATGAATCACGAAGAAAACAATAGGAACGAGAGGGGGATCTGGAATTATTCCAACTGGAATTTTGTTTTCAACGAAAAAATGATTTTTCGCGATGAGTTGAGCAACGATAAAAATAAAACGAATGGGAAAGGACAATCAGACGAAAATTAGATGAAAAATAATGAAGATTTTCAAACATCCGGCTATTTTTATAAAATTTGGTTCCGATGGGATTTTTTTTTGAAAAAATGAATTAGGGAAAATCAAGTCGATCAAATTTAGGTATAACAAGCCGAAAGTCGAAAGTTCAAAAGTTTTAAAAATAGCAAGCTAAGAGCTAATCGAAAGATTTTTCTTACGCGTTTATTTTTTAGCTTTTGAGTTGAAAATTTGAAACCGAAATCAACAAATTTTTCAATCAAAAAATTGTTTTTCGATTCTCAGAATAGTTTCAATTCTTATATTTCCTTTTCTCCGGGTATTTTTCATTTTTCAACGCTAAAAATTTAGCCTCAAAATATTTTTCAACTGTAAAATTTTTTCATCTAAAATGAAATTTTTACAAACTCTGAAATTTTTTCCTATAATTTTTGTTCAGGCATAAAAATTTTTCAACTCTGGTATTTTTTCCAAAAATACAGTTTCAATTTTTTAACACTAGAAATTTTTTTTCAAAATTAATTTTTTTCAAATTTTTTGCTTTCAATTTTTTTTAGAAATTCAATTTTTACAGCTTTTGAAATTTTTATAGCTCAAATGTTTTTTTCAAATTATTTTCCAGTTATGAAATTTTTGGAATAAAAAAACTGAAAAAAATTTTGTGTTGAAAAACATTTTAAGAAATTTAATGTGAGAAAAATTTGAGAGAATGTCAAGTTTTTAAAAATTTCAAGATCAAAGAATAGAATTTTACAGTTGATATAGATAAATAATATTAGTAAATGAAAAAAATTTAGCAAAAATGAAAATCAAAAAAATTGAAAAAAATCTTGAGGCTAAAAAAATGTTGAGGAAGAAAGTTTAGTGAGGAAAAAAATTTATTGGAGTTGAAAAAATTAATATGTATTATTATGAGAAAAAATTTTGAAAGCTGAAAGAATTAAAATTTTGAGAAAAAGGTACAGTCAACACCCGAGTTGATCAATGTATGAACGAGATCGCGCATAGTTCGGTCATTTTGTTGTTCATTCCGAGTGAAAATAGACAGACCCCTGTGGAAGAGCATTCTGAAGGCAGGATTGGCTCTGTTTTGCGGGTTGCATTCTACATTAACTATATCATGACGTCAGTCCTGGAAATGAAAATGGAACGAGTTTCTTTAAAAAAATTGTCACGATTTTTTCAAAGTTCGACTCTTGAAATTTTTTTAAACTTTAAATTTTTTCGTCCAGATCCTCTTTTTTTAATGTTTTTGATTTTTAACAATAATTTTAGAAAAAAATTACATCTCGGAATTTTTTCTCGACATTTTTCTTTCAAAACTTCTTCAACTAATATTTTTTCTCAAAATCTCATTCAACTTCAAAATTTTCAATTCAATTTTTGGAATTTTTTATCCAACTCCGATCATTTTCAAACTTTAAATTTTTTCAACCCTAAAAATTTAATTTTTTTAAATTTTCGTTCTAAAAACTTTTTTAACTATAATTTTTTTCTTCGCGTTTCTTTTTTACAATTTTTTTACCTCGAATTTTTTCTCAAAATTCTATTCAACTCCAACATTTTATACTTATCAAACTTTTATCAAATTATTATTTTTTCTCAACATTTTTTTCAAATTTGAACTTTTCATTCAAAATTATTTCAAATTTCTTTCAGAATATGCCTTTTTTTCACTATGAAATTTCATCTTATAGTGATTTAATTATTAAAATTTTCTCACAATATTTTTTCCAATTTTTAAAAATTTCTCGTATTTATGGATAATGAATTTGATTACTTTTTTGGATTCTGCGCCAGGAGGAGATTTAATCAAGATTTTGTTGCAATGAATGAGATTTGGAGAATTTTTTGGAGGGGAGGGGGGCTTGAAAATTTTATTTGAACCATTCTGTGACTATTTGTAATGAATGTTCTTGAACAAAAAAATTTCTCTAGTTCTGAATCAGTGAAAAATTACTAATGAATAATCAGAATTGTAACATAGAAAAAATCAATAATAGATAAAATAAGGGGTATGGATGAAAGGGGGAACAAAAGGAGGAAAATATTTAAAAAAATCTGAAGAATTGATGGTCCTTTTCGTATATCTTTTTTATTGAAAATTTTGAGACCATCGATAAAAAAATTGTTAGATAGCGTCAAAAAACTGCAGTAAAAATTTTATGATGCCTCCAAAATGGATCCAATATCATTCAGTAGAGTCTGAAATTTGAAAATTTTTAATTTAAAAAAAAATTATTTACAAATTCATAAATAATCGGGTTCTTGTATTATTTCTTCGGAAGTTGAGAAAAAAATTCGCAATTTTTCTTAAATTCAATATGTACTTTCGATTCGTTTTCTGATACATCCTATGACAAAAATCTGGCTAATTTTAAGATACGCAGGTAAGTAGAAAACCAAAATAAAATAAAAAATCATTTTTTTATTACTGTACATACTTAATGGAAGAATACAACAATTATTAGGTAAGTACCTATGAATCAAAAAATGTTTTTTTTTTTTTACATTATTAAAAATTCAAAATTCTGAGCCTCATTTATATAATGAAGTATTGAGGGTTCAGGGAAAAGAGATAAAACTTTTCAACGTTTACGAAGAGAAGGAAAATTCAAAACAGAAAATTACTTGGCGGAAAAATTTCAATTAAATTCTTTTCCTCGGGTTAGAAACGTTGAGGCGAAAAGGATGTGACTGTGAATTGTACCTACAGAATTATATGATTCCTTGAATAAAATTTTCAAATAAAGTTATCGAGATCATTCATTTATACAAATTTTTACACCCAAACTCAAACAATGCTTCCCCAATCAAAAGTCAAATTCATCTTAATTACAATGTACTTTTGAATCTTTTGAAAGTTTAATGATTGAGGAAAGAATGAAGGCATCTAATTGCAATTTTGGTAGGAAAAATTTTATTTGAGCAGGAAAATTTTCAAAAGTAATGAACTATTTCAAAAAATTTTTTGATAAGTTTTGCATTTCGACTAAAAAAATTTAGAGGAAAATTTGCATTCAAATTGGAAAAAGTTCTATAAAAGTGGAAGAATTCATAATTTTTAGCTCTCCTATCAAATAATATCAACTAAAATTAAATTTAAATTAGAAAAAAGTTCCAAATAAGTTGAAAAAATACAATTTTTAACTCTCCTTTCCAATAATACGTACTAACTTTCATTCATTCTTCACTCCAATTCAGAAGGGGGAGGGGGGAGGAGGGGGGGTTAAAAAAATCTTACGAATTTGAACATCATGAACAAATATTTTTCGATGAAGGTTTCACCAGAGTCGTTTTCTAGACTCATTTCACCCTCTCTTCCCTCTCATGCCAAATAGTACTCCAGTAATTAGAATTTCAAAAGCTCAAAATTTTTCAACTTTTGAAAATATCGAATAAACAAAATGGAAAAGTGAACTGAGGCAAGCAGGCTCACACCACACAAAGAACAAAATTCCGCCTCAATATGGTCCAAAAAACGAAACAAAATAACTCTCAATCAGACACCCGACACGAGCAATTTTCCAGCCTGAAAATCGTTTACAAAACGCGGCGCGGGCTCTCGTCCAAATTCATTCTCGGCATCTGCGGCAATTAACCTGAAACCGTATCGTGTACTTCGGGCGGTTAAAAATGACCTTCTACACCTCGCGAACCGTCTCGTCTGCGCGACGACGAAAAAGAAAGCAAAAATTGCAACCTCGCACCTTTAACTAGTAAAATAACGCGCGCACGGCGCGGCGTCCTTTAAAAATCCAATTAAACCGTTCCGAGGGCGACAATGGGAGAAATTTAAAATTCGCGCCGCAACGGTACGTTGATCCGGCGGTACGAGTAAAAATAATGAAAAAATATTATTATTATGTTACTTTTCTAATAAGGAAATAAAATACTCGCGTACTTTCATCTTCGTACGTATAAGAATCTTTACCGTTAGCTAAGAGGATAAAAGTGTAAATGGAACAAACAACAAGATGTGAACTTATACTGGCACATAAGAACGTATAAATGACGCAATATGTAATAACATAGACCATCTGTTGGATACGACGAGGACGACGCGACGCGATGAGGCGTCCGAACTACCCCCTTCATAATGTAAACGTTAAATTCTAAAAACTTGTATAAAACTACACGGTGTACGTAAACTGATCCGACGACCGGATCGTCGGTTCATCTCATTCGATGCCATTTACCATCCCCTGGCAGCCTTTTTTTCTAGACACCTAATCACCTTTTTTTTGAGGGGTGGGGGGACGACTTCTTGAAATGAATTCTCCCCACGTTATCAGTCATTGACCGCGAGATGGAAATTCCTTCGCAGCACCTGAGAGTCGATGTATGGAGAAATGAAAATTTTGGAGAAGGGCGGAGGGGGGGGCATGGTACGTGAAAAAATTTCCATCCAGGCAATTTCAACTTTTCTACGGCGGCATTCCCCTTCCGCACATTATTTCTAATGATAATGTTAATTTGGCCGACGAGATTACACGGGAATACGTTTAATTATGGCGCGAGATAAATTTCGCGATTACATAAGCTCGCGCGAAAAGATATGTAAATGTGCAGTTTACCCCTTTCGAAAACATAACAAACCATACGCTGCGGAGCAGACCTTTGAAACACGTACAGCAGCTTCGAAATGTACGCTTAGATTGCTCGGCAAACGTATCTGGCGCGGCGTGTTGATCCTTTAATGCTCGACAACGATTTCAGATTACGTATGTATTTTTGTACGCGAAATTCGCCCGAGATAAATGGAGCTAAAATCAATGCTCGGTTCGAAAACTCGGCGAATAGGAGACCGGCGGGGAGGGGGCGGAGAGAGGGGATTTTCGAAAAATTCCAGTAAAATGTACATGTTATATTTTGACTGTGGAGATATTGATGAAGTATTTGAAATACGTGGGAGGTTATTGTCTCGTAAAAAAGGACGGTGAGGGGGGTGGGGAGGAGAAGGTGGAGGAGGAATCGAATGAAGGGAAGGAGAGAAAAATCGATTAGATATTTGGGAGGGGGAGGAGGAGGAGGATGAGAAGGATGAGAAGAAGAGAGAAATCGATTGGATATGGGGGGGA
Source organism: Pseudococcus viburni (assembly GCA_033439095.1). Taxonomy (NCBI): domain Eukaryota; kingdom Metazoa; phylum Arthropoda; class Insecta; order Hemiptera; family Pseudococcidae; genus Pseudococcus; species Pseudococcus viburni. The sequence continues at coordinate 192,129 of JAVBJF010000146.1, forward strand.
GGTGATGGAGAGGGAGGATAAGGGTGGGGGGAAGGAGAAAGAAATCGATTGGATATGGGGATGAAGAAGGTGGAGGGGAATGAGAGAATAATCCATTGGATACGAGGGGAGAAAGAGGAGGAGGATGAGATGACGGGAATGAGAGAGAAACCCATTGAATATGGGGGGCAGAAGAAGGAGGGGAGGATGAGGGGAACGAGAGAGAAATCGATTGGATATTGCCATTTACATGTAAATCAAACAACGATCAATTTAAAAGATAATATGGAAAAGTTGACAAAATCAATTTAATTGGGCAAAAAATAAAGTTTCACCCGAATTCTAGTGAAGTTGTAGTGAATTTCAAGATCAAATGAGCAAATCTCAATATAGGTGGAGAAAAGCTTAAAATTAACAACGGATTCGAACTCAGCGCACTCAAAACCCATGATATCGATATACATGACGTATTTTTATCTGTGTTTCAAAACCACCCTCACAACCCACCCCCTACCCTTATTTTTTCACAATCTTCAGTTTCGAGATGACTTCACTTCATGAGGAATTTTACCGAATGTAATCATCAGAAAGTACCCGGTTCACTGACTAATTTCGACATGGAAAATAATCAACCCTGAAAGTCGAATGGGTAAAAGGGAGGGGAGGGAAAGGGAGAGAGAATGAATAATTTCGACATGGAAAATAATCAACTCTGAAAGTGGAATGAGGGAGGGGGAGAGGGGAGGGGAGGACTAATTTCAACATGAAAAATAATAAACTCTGAAAGTAAAATGGTGAGGGGGAGGGGAGGGGAGGGGAGGGGAGAGGGAATGTCTAATGTCGAACATGATCAACCCTGAAAGTCAAATGGGGGAATGGGGAGAGGAGAGGAGGGGGAAGGACTATTTTCGACATGGAAAATAATCAACCCTGAAAGTCGAATGGGGGAATGAGGTGAGGAGGGGAGGGGAGAGGAGAGGAAATGAATAATTTTGACATGATCAACCCTGAAAGTCGAATGAGGGAATGATGAGAGGAGGGGAGGGGGAAGGACTGATTTCGACATGAAAAATAATCAACTCTGAAAGTCGAATGGTGAGAGGGAGGGAGGTGAGGGGATGGGGGGAGGGGGAGTGGAAGGGGAGAGCGAATGTCTAATGTCGAACATGATCAACCCTGAAAGTCAAATGGGGGAATGAGTAGAGGAGAGGAGGGGAAGGACTATTTTCGACATGGAAAATAATCAACCCTGAAAGTCGAATGGTGAAGGGGAGGGGAGGGGAGGGGAAATGAATAATTTTGACATGATCAACCCTGAAAGTCGAATGAGGGAATGATGAGAGGAGGGGAGGGGAAGGACTGATTTCGACATGAAAAATAATCAACTGTGAAAGTTGAATGGAGAAGGGGAAGGGAGGGATGAGGGAATGACTAATTTCGACATGATCAACCCTGAAAGTCGAATGGGAGACTGATGAGAGGAAGGGAGGGGGAAGGACTAATTTCGACATGGAAAATAAACAACCCTGAAAGTCGAATGCGGGAATGGGAGAATTGAGAGAGGGGGAGGGGAGGGGAAGGACTAATTTCGACATGGAAAATATTCAACCCCGAAAGTCAAATGGGTAGATGGGGAGGGAAGGGGAAGGGGAAGTTTTTGAAAAATTGATAAAAATGCATGATGCATATCGATTGTTAGGTTCTCAAACGCGATGAAATCATTTTTATGCACCATTTCAAGTTTAAAAACGTGCATTGAAATTTATTTCAGGAAGGGTGAAAGGGCGAAGGGGTAGTTTACCAAAAATTGATGAAAATGCATTAGGCATATAGATTGTTAGGTTTTCGAGGGTGCGGAATTCAAATCTGGAATCATTTTTTCTTAATTTGATGTCATTCACCCCTCAGTGGTAGGGGTGGCGATAAAAAAGGGTAGTTTGTTGAAAAATTGATAAAAATGCATGATGCATGTCGATTGTTAGGTTTTCGAGGGTGCTGAATTCAAATCTGGATGTATTTTTTCTTCAACCGGATATCTTCCATCCCTTAATAGTGGGGGATGATAAAAAAGGGTAGTTTTTTTTTGAAAAAACGACAAAAATGCATGATACTTATAGATTATTAGGTTTTCGGGGGTGCTAAATTCAAATCTGAAATTATTTTCTCTTCAACTAGATATCATTCATACCTCAGTGACAAGGGATGATAAAAAGAGGATAGTTTTTTGAACAAATGATAAAAATGCATGATACGTATCAAATGTTAAATTTTCGAGGGTGCTGAATTCAATTCTGGCGGTATTCTTTCTCCAACTTGACGCCATTCACTCCTCATTGGTGGGGGGAGGGGGTGATAAAAAGGGTAGTTTTTTTCGAAAAATTGATAAAAATGCATGATACATATCGATTGTTAGGTTTTCGAGGGCGCTGAATTCGAATCTGGAAGTATTTTTTCTTAAACTAGATATTTTTCATCCTTCAGTACCTACTGCGGAATGATGAAGAGGGTAGTTTTTTTTTTGAAAAATTGATAAAAATGCACGATGCATATCGATTATTAGGTTTTTGAGGATGTTGAATTGGAATCTTGAAGTATTTTTTTTTCAACCAGATATCATTCATTCCTTATAATAATTTGCGGATGATAAAAAAGGCTCGTTTTTTGAAATATTGATAAAAAATGGTGATGCATATCTATTGTAAGATTTTCGAGGGCGTTGAATCCAAATCTGAAGATACGAGTATTATCGCCATAAATTCGCATTTTCTCCCGTTTCCAACCCGAGGCTGTATAAAATTGCAATTTTCGGGAAACTCGGTCCCGCAACGAACCAGTCCGGTTACCAGCTCACTCCGTAGCTACAATTCTGCTCCTTGCGATAATTAAATAACACAACGGGATGGGAAAAAACACAAATATTCCAACCCTTCGCCTGTGTCTGGTTAAATTACGAGGAAAATACGAGAAAATGGATGTATCTAACGGTCGTTTCGCGTCTCGTACTCGTAAGATAAACATTATAACGTGCCGAGAAAATTTCCTTACTCAAAAAGCTCTTCTCCCGTACCTATAGTGTCTGGCAAGCGAACGAGTCACGTAAAACATATTTTTAAAGAGGCTTTTTATTTGGCGTTTCTTTTGCCATGGTAATTTCGAGTAGCTGCGGTATACCGCATATTACAATCATCTTGACACTTATGGTAAGGAATATTTTACTTCATTTTTCTTTTACAGCGGCGCTTCTTTACCTTCTCGCTGATCCTCTTTCGTACTTCCTCGACCCGTTCGGGAGTCTCCTCCTAGGAGTGCTTCGCCCGGACGACGAATACAATATCAGAGTTCGTACGCGTGTCTCTTTTCCTCTCGCAGCGCACGCCGCCACGTATACGAAGGATGCATGAAAAACGTCGGCATTTTCGTTTATTTTTTTCTCCAGTTTTTGAATTATGAAATTATATCGTCCGTGTTTAGTTATTAGACGACGATAAATAAAGTCTGCGAGTGAAAAAAAAAACTACACGATCGCGAGAGAGGCAGAGAAGACCGGGCGAAGAGGAAAAAATATATTTAACGTAATAAAACATGTAAATTATACCAGATTTCGCGTACGATTTTTTATTTTCTCGCCTTCTTTTCCTCTCTGTTCCTTATTCTCGAGCGTGTGTTTCTTTTGGCGAGCAATTTTTTCCGTTCTGCTCACCTCTTTGCCTTTTGCAGCATATTCGATGCATATCTTTTCGCCTCGATGCTAAGGTAACAGATTTATCCCACTATTTTACCATGCTGTTCTATTTGGAGCATATACGGATATAATGTAGCGGTGTATGATGCTATATTGGTGATTTAATACACATTCGCGTTTCATTTTCTCCAATATACGTAAAAGCTTCTTTTTCCAGCGTTTCCCACGTTGTCTCCTATTTACTTTTTCCAACATGCCCGGACGTCTCGGTCGTAATTACGTCGTAAAAAAATTACATTCTGGATGTAATTACATTTTGCTTTTTGCATTCGTCCCGTACCCTTGCGACCCTCTGGTTACGAGGCGACGAGTATTTTCACGACGATGACGAAAACCAACTTTATACTCCTACGAAATGCCGCCGGCGAATTTTTCGTATTATTAAAATTTTCTTTCTGCAGGGGTTTGTAATTAACTTGGCCTTCGCAGCGTCAAGATCTTGGAGCTTATGAAACCGCCATCCTCATGCCACGCCGTCGAAACGTGATTCGGAAATAACTGGCTTCTGTTTCGAGTGAACGGTAAGTTTCGTAGAAAATTACAACGAATAAAATAGGGTTGAGATGAACCGAGTAAGCGAGAAATTTCGAAATGAACGAATTTTCATGCAAAATACCATCAAAGATTATAAAAATTGGTAATTTTTCTCGAAGCGAGAGTTCGCCAAGATGAGAAAAATTAAAAATTGTGATATTGAGCGAAACGATGGCATGAAAACGTAAGAAATGTGTTTGGATTTGATTTTTTTTTTGACCCCAATCCACATGGTGGGGCTAATTTATTGCTAGAACGAATGTTCTAATAATTTTCTCTTAAAAAATTCAAACGAAGGAGGGAGAAAAAAAATAAATGCTCAGAAATTCGAATTCAACGCTGTCGATAAACTAACAATCGATATACTTCATAAATTCTTATCACTCTTCGAAACCCATGCCCCCTCCCCCATTTTCAACCCTTGCAATAAATTTAGGGAAAAATTACGAAAAAATAATAAAATGCCCTAAGAAGTCGAATTAAGCTCCCTCGAAACTCCATCAACGAAGTGTTAGGACCGAAGTGTCGAGGCATTGTGATGCCTACAGTTACTCCGGAGGCACTAGTGTGCGAAGCAACCGGTGACGCTAGACCAGCGTCTTCACTTTTCGTTATACGTTCGTGGAGTAAACATGTTCATTTGTTAAACCTTGTTGTTGTTTCGTTTTAATATAAAGTTATTTGTTTTTCGGTGTTATTATTTCTAATTAGTAATAAAGGTATGTATTTCTAAACGAAAGGTAAGTTACTGAGCATTCTGCGAACCTAACATGGTAGACAGAGCGTTTGGTAACGATCCATGGCGATATTTCTCTCAGGTGTTGAGAAATATGAGGAGTTAGGGGCGATATAATTACGTTAATTTTATGGTGTTAATCTATCGTACAGTGTTTTCGAACAATAGCAAGTAGATTTTAGGCGAAAATCTATCTGCGAACGTTTGAAATATCATATCTACTATCTCACGTGTGTACGTTTTCGTACAGTTCGAATACGTTTTCATGCTTTGTTTGGTGGCTGGATTCGTATATAAGGTGTTCTATGGCGTTTATTTGGTGAAAAAGATGAGGTGTTTATTCAAAATGAGGTGGAAATCATACACGTGAGAAATGATAGAAGTTTAGGTTAGTTCCGTTAAGCAGTGCAAGTTAGGAAGAAACGTGCTACAATATGATGAAATACCATGGGTATGTTGAGTTATAAGCTAAGTTATGCTTAAGTCTAGTCACATGGTTGTTTGTTGCACATTTCATTTACTCTATTGGCGTGATGTAAATCTTACGTAGATTAAGGAGCTTTTGGATTGTTTTATCCTTAATTATAAAGCTGTATAAAAGCCTTGCATGGGTGAGTGAAAGTTTTTCCGATTTGAGTTAGGTGATTTGAGCTAAAACGAGCATAGAGGAGTATCCAATACGTAATTTTAGATATGTATAGTTTATTTTAAGTCGTAGAATGGTGCAGGCCATCTAACGACATCGTAGCGATCCGTATTGATAACGAGGCGTGTTGATAATTCTAAGAATTAGAGGCGACGCATTAACAAAGGCGATGTATCCAACGTGAATTCGTTCGGTACCCTAGGTGATAAGAGGAGAGGCGACAATGCGTTTTTCAATATCGATAATAATAATGGTGGAGGAGTTTTAAAATACGCGACGCAGGAGAAGCTATTGCAAGCTAAAAATATATTACGGTGCATTGTGGTAATATCATTAGCAGGATAATTGCAATCAGCAGTAACGAGGTGTTTTACTTAGCTCAAATTAGGTGTTGTTTACCCGGGGAGGTGTTAAAAGAGGAGTTTTTCATTTAACACATTAATTATCTAGTTATTATTTAATTAATGCACGTACGTTCGGCCTTTGTGCACGGCGTATGAGTCGCGGTAAACGATCCTAAACGACACCGTACAAACCTCAGATCAGTCAAAATTGTGTTGCACGATCATTTTTGATAAGGAAATTCTCCACTCGCAGGTGGTCGGTGGCAGGAGCCGGGTGGCATGATCCGTACCGCACTCGGTAAACCTGTCATTTCAACCAATTGGAGTGTCTAAGTTGCGGTGTTGTGGCGGGCTTTTACATCTCCATTTGCGGAGCAGTTCGACTCGCTTAATGCTTCGTACCTGCCTAATTATTCGACTAAATGTTCCTCGTAATTTTCGACGTGGTTTCTAATGGAGTTGATTATTTCAGATGAGCGGTGGACGAGGAGGTCCGAATAGAGATCTAACGGCGGAAATAGAGGAGCAGAGGCGACGACTTAGAGAAATGGAGGCGCGGCAGGCGCAAGCCAATCAAAGGGCGCAAAACGTGAGTTACTTTTTCTATGGTCGCATATACAATTTAGAATTAGTACTTATGGCGACTTTGAGTCTCCATTTTCGCTCGTAAATTACGTAAGTAGGGTACCAGTTGTGTGAAATTTATTTTTCAGTCGGATAATTACAATACAGCATACAATCATGCTCATGAACCGGCTGTTGGAAGATATCATTGGTTCAGGACAGCGAGTGATAGAGTAAGAACCCCGAGAGGTGTAAGAGGCGGTAGGGGTGCTAGAGGCAGACCGGCAGGTCCAAATCTCACCCGAAGACAAATGCAAGAGGTGTATAATTCGCGTAATGAAGCGTATAAGAATTCTGAGTTCATTGAACCAGAAACAGGCGTAGGTGAACGGAACGGTGATACTGGTGATAAAGGCGAATCAAACGTACCCATTATAGAGGACGTTTTGAATCATAGTCGTGAGGAGAACGAGGATGCTGCGAGGATCGCTGAGGAGTATGAAAGATCGCTAGCCGCTCGTAACGCTGCCAACAGCCTACTTGCACAAGAGACGTTGGAGACAGTCGCGCATTCCACGACAAATTCGAATATTTCAAAGGACATAGTTCCTTCGGAAAATATCACCGGCGAAACCTCTTCTAACATTTTTGGGGCGAATCACTTGACTAGACTAGGCGAGGCGAAGCCATCGGAAAACACTGGTCCGCGTGCGATAGAAGGAGTAAGTAATACTAATGGTGAGGCGAATAGAATTTCTTCGGAAATCCCAACTTCTCATTCGGTGGAGCCGATATCGTTAGGCGAATCAGGTGAAGGCGGGAATTCTAATTCGAATTCAAACTCAAATGCGACCAACCACTCATCAACTCCGTTGAATAGTGGACCTGCACAGCAGGAAGAATTGAGGCGAATGTTCGATATTTTCATGGCTCAATGGCAAAGGGAGAGAGGTGCAAATTATTCAAATTCTTCATCGGTGCATTCGCAACCGATTAACCCTCAGGTGTTCTTGACAACAGGGTTGGTGAATGACGAAAATAAGTCAAAATTAAAAGAGGAGACACGGTTCGATACTTGGTATGAACTGTTAAAATCCGATATGAGAGCGCGGAGGTGGGATCCGGAGAAGAGAGATTTGAGCACTGAGGAGAATGAGCAGTACAAACGTCTGTTGGTGTCTCGCTTGAGCGAGAAATATCAAAATCAGGTGATCAGCAAGACTAATTACTGGGATATTATTGAGGAGCTACGAAATCACAGACGTGCGGAGATGAATGCTAGTCGTCATTCTCTTCGCAAGAAGTTCAATTCATTAAAATTAGGTAGAGGTGAGGCGATGAGCTCGTTTTTCAGTCGTGTCGATGAGGCGGTTCAAACTTATAGAACTATCACTAAAGAGGAGATAAAAGAGAGCGAAATTTTCGATCAGGTACTAATTGGTACCCGACTTATTTATACAAATATTGCTATTTATGAAAGAATTTTGCCTCATATGACATTAAATCAACTAAAAGAATTTTTGTTAAAGGAGGAGGCGGACTTACGAGAAAGGGCTGGACCGGCACAAGCAAATTTGGCGAGAGGGCGAGGTGGATATGGACCCGTACGCGGAGGAGTTTCAAGGGGTGGCCATGTGGCACCAAATCAACGACCAGGCGCAGTCCCTCCGGTGGTTAGAACTTGCTATCATTGCAAAGAGGCGGGCCATATCGCTATCAAGTGCCCAGGAGGCGGACGAGACAAATGTTACAATTGTCACGTCTGGGGCCACATCGCTCCAAATTGTACGGAGAAGAAAGGCGTTCGAAAAGTGGCGGGTAAGTCGTTTAAACCGAAGAATAATCCAAATTTTACTAACAATAGAGGCGGTCGAGGTGGCAAAAAGCGTGCATGGAAACAGAATTATAACAACAAAAATAAGAAACAGAAAACTAATAATGGTGGGACGAATTCGGTGACTACTCCTGACCCTAAGGCCAGTAATTAATAAATCTCGTTGAAATTTCTTATTTTTCAGAAGTCCGTCGAAATGTGCCAGATGATAGACCGACGGTTAATAATCCTGTCGGAAATTCAAGAGGCGAGCTCGAGGCGTCAAATACGGTACGACAAGCGGGCGTGGGAGATCAACCAGCAGTTGTTCCAGAGGCGTCAGGTGTTCGAGCTTCTCAAGAGACAGTCCAACGCGCTGGAACGGCGCCAGCGCAAGGAGAAGAGAGCTCTGGACAAATTGAGTCAATCGTTGCCGAACATTTGAGGAGTGAAGTTCGAAATACAGCAACACAGGTGCAGATGGCGAAAGAAACTCTCGCACGGGCGAAGAGAATCATCAAGGAGCTCGAGGCGCAATCAGCTCGTTTACTTGAGAAAATCCCCGCGAAAGAGGCGGAGTTCAAAGAAGCGGTTGATAATTTAAACAACCATCTGGCGAAAATCGAGGCGGAAAAATCTGGTAAATCCCAAGGCGAACCATTGAACAAAAGCTACAGTGCTGCGGCGAAAGGAGAGTCGTCTCCGAAAGTTTCGATTTTACCGGTGCCGAAATTGCGTCCGATTAATCAAATTAATTTCGGTAGTTCGAGTTCGGGTGCGGTAGTTTCGCGAGATGATCGTTTCGCGAACGTTCGACCATTCGGTCCGATTCCGTTGGAGGACGTGGCCGCTGCCGGCACGTCAGGTGTTAGTTCGGTGTCTACGAATCGGAGTTCCCAGGTGATGGAAACCGAAGGCGCGAATTCATCTTCGAATACGGGTGCTACGTACGAGGCGGCGATCACGGAGTTGCAATCCACTCTAGACGAAGCCAGAGGTGTACAGGCGTTGGCGCAACCATCAAGCAGCTTAGTCGTCGAGGAGCAGTGGGCGTTGGATGACAATATTCCATCTTTTTCGTATAACCCACCGAGGAGTCTTCAATCGGCGTACATTGACGAGGTGTTAACGAGACAAATGTCGCGTTTACACGAATTTTGGCGTAATCGAATGGAAAGCGACGAGGCGATCGATCTTCCAGATCAAAACCAGATCCAGGAGACGGTGCAGGCGTTGATGGTTCAAGTTCAGACGGCGACTACAGGTGAGTTTATCAATAATAATATTATTGCATTTATCGCTGATTCTGGTGCAACGACCCATATGGTCAAAGACACAAATTTATTATCGTACAGTAGCCCATTTAATCAGGTTATCGAAGGAGTAAACGACAATCCTTACGCAAATCTACAGGCGACAAATCGAGGTGGATTTAAAGGTGTTAGTGCTCTTTGTGGAAATGAAATTATTTTGGAGGATGTTTTGCATGTTCCGAATATTTCTGAAAATTTATTGGCGTTAAGACGATATACCGATTTAGGTTATCACGTGTTACTTACAAACAAAGAGGTGTTAATTTTTGAACCTAGTTCTAACAACGTAATTCTAAAAGGGGAGTATACAAAACCATTCTGGCGTTTCTTTCTAGCCTCCGGCTTACAGGAAAAAGCTTTATTAGTACAAACTAGAAGCATGGCGTCTGGTAAGCGACCAAACATTATTGAGGCAGAGGCGAAGAAAAGACAACGTATCGATAAGAAATCGGGTAATTCTGAGGTGTTAGGCGCAGGTGAGAGTAAAACCAAAGAGGTGATCATTATGAAACCAATCCTTACATCGGTTGTTCGAGAAGGAATTGATGATATCAATACGGCGATAGAGGAGTCTGAATATACTGTTGAAATCAATCCGAACGAAAGTTCGAATATTGAACCAGTCGAGGCGACCGAAGATTCGGTAAAAATAGTAGAAAATAATGGTTTACTCTGGCATTATAGATTAGGTCATATGTCTTATAAAAACATGCTAATCTTGAAGCGACGAAATCGTTTAAAATGTCTTCAAAAGGTGAAACTTAACCCGTTAATCATTCGTGCGTGTAATGTCTGTAATAAGGCGAATATGAAACGACTACCATTCAGAGAGAGGCGGAGGCGTTCAAAAATTCCGTTTGAGAGAATTCACTCGGATGTAATGGGCCCAATTTCACCAGTCACGTTAAGAAAGCACCACAGGTGGGTGATAACTTTTATCGATGACGCGACTCGCTTTGCGATAGCTTATACTATGTTAAAGAAATCTGATTCTCTTGACAGCTTCAAGCTGTTCATTGCTAGAATTACGGCGTTTACTAGAGGTGCTGCTAAGATAACATATCTTCGGTCTGATAACGGAGGCGAATATGTAGGGATGGCGTTTCAGGATTTTCTCACTGAGAAAGGGATCATTCATGAACCTACTGAACCGTATACACCCCAACATAATGGAACGGCGGAACGTTTTAATCAAACGATAATGGGTAAAACCAGGACCTTACTCATTGACTCAGGAATCCCTAAACATTTCTGGGATGTGGCGTTATCACACGCGGTTCGACTTTACAATCGTACACCGCATTCGGCGATAAATTTTGAGAGACCGTTTTCGTTGGTATTTCCTGAAGCGAATCCACGAATGGAGGAGTTAAGGCGTTTTGGTAGCATAGCATACGTGTATAAGCTAGGTGATAGAATTCCAAAAGTCGATGGTAGATCGGTTATAGGCGTAGTGGTGAATTTTACGGCGTCCGGATATAAAATTTTACTACCAGTGTCGGAGAAGATCGTTGCGACTCGACATGTTCGTATTTACGAGGATCGAGTTTACAAAGACATCAAGAATCTTCCGCCAGATGAAACTGTCATCGATGAAGAAAAATGGATTTCCAAATTCAAGAAGTTATACAGGCGCGATGAACTTGGAAGAAATCTTGACAAACCGATAGCTGAAGAAGAAAATCCAAAGGCGGGACCAAGCAACGAAGTTGCAGTCGAGGCGAATTCTTCAAATACGACAACCGTGAAGAGGGGTAGAGGCAGGCCAAGGAAACATCCCCTGCCAGTCGTCGAGGCGTCCAAATCTTCCGAGGTGAAAGTTCCTGTCGAAGGCGTATCAGAAACGAAGGGAGTTCCTCCCGCGTCTGAAATTGATAATATCGATTCACTCGACAGTCTAGCCGATTTATTTGATTCGTTGGAGGTGAAAGGTGATAAAAAGTCCGTAGGTGTCGTTACACGATCACAAGGTACTCCAGCGGTAGACTTCAACAGTGCGTTACTTTCAACCACTCGTTCGGAGGAGGTCAAAGATGACACAGTCGATCCGCTCAATATCAAGAATTATTTCGAGGCGCAACTTAAACGTGTTTTGGAGTATTACAAACTCACAGAACCAGTTGATGATTTGGTGGCGTTTTCTCTAATCGCAAATATGATCTCAGATCCTGTTACTCTGAAGATGGCGTTAGAATCCAGCGAAAGATCAAAATGGCTCGAGGCGATCCAAGATGAACTGAAATCCATGGCTGACAACGAAGTATGGGAGATCGTAGATCGACCAGTCGATACGAAAGACAAGAAACACGTAATCGTTGATTCGGTGTACGTTTTCAAGAAGAAAATCGATTCCAGTGGAAAAATTCGATACAAGGCGAGGTTAGTTGCCAGAGGATTCAAGGATCCGAGGAGTTTTTCAATCTCACAAATTTATTCCCCCGTTGTTCGTATTACAACCATTCGTGTTGGTTTGGCGGTAATCAATAAGTTTGACTTACATTGTTCACATCAAGACGTGAAAACGGCGTTTCTAAATGGCGATTTATTGGATGAAACTTATATGGAAATTCCTGACTGTTTCCCAATAGACGAGGAGACTAGGCGACATATGGTGTTACTAATTCATAAAGCTATCTATGGTTTGAAGCAGAGTCCAAAGCGGTGGAATCTAAAATTCTGCGAGGTGATGCTTGTACTAGGCTTTGAGGTGGACGTAAATGACCCCTGCATTTTCTGGCTAAGAACAAAAGACTTAGTGGTGTTTCTTCTACTTTACGTAGATGATATGCTAATTGCGGGTACAAATATAGGTGTTATTGACCGTATTAAAAAGGAGCTTACGGCAGCTTTCCAGGTCTCTGATCTCGGTGAGCCTACCAAATTTATTGGTTTAAATATCATTCGTTGTAGGGAGACTAAAACTATTACGATTCATCAACGAGACTTCTGTCTTGCGTTGATTGAACGTTTTAATATGTCAGGTGCTAAAACGTTTGATACCCCTATGATGCCTAAGGCAGCTTGGAGAAAGTTAATGGACACTGAAAGGCGTATAAGTAGTAAATCCGACGACCCCGAGGCGAAATTAAATAGAAAGGAGAAAAAGCGTCTTTCGAGCGCTAAAGGGCGAACAAAAGAAGGTGAACAATTTCCCTACCGCGAGGCGATCGGTAGTTTATTATATTTGGCGAATGGTACTAGACCAGACCTAGTATTTGGAGTACATTCTTTGAGTCGTAGACAGGTGAGCCCGAGTTCTAATGACTGGGAAGAGGTGAAAAGAGTTCTACGTTACATCAAGGGTACTCTAGATTTTGGTTTAGTTTATCGAGGTTCCGGTGACAGCATCATAGCATATTCCGATGCTAGTTTTGGTGATTGCGACGATACGAAAAAGTCAACGTCAGGTGTGTTGATTCGTTTATTCGGTGATTTAGTATTTTGGTCAAGCAAACGCCAAGGCGTGGTGTCAAGCTCTACTTGTGAGGCGGAATATATTGCTATGAATTCTTCTTTGACGGAGAGCGTGGCGATCAATGCTTCTGTCACTCGGATGATAGGTAAAAATCTCGAACCCTTCACGATTTTTGGCGATAATACTGCGTCGTTAAAATGCGCGGAAAAACCAGGTGTTCCGTCGCTACGTCATGTGGCAGATATTAAGCTACATTACATACTTGATTACGTTATTCAAGGTAAGGCGATAATTCACTGGGTGAAAAGTGAGGAGCAAGACGCAGATATTTTAACGAAAGCTTTGACTAGAGAACCTTTTCTTCGTCTTAGAGACAAGATTATGGACGTTATTAAAATCGAAGGGAGTAATAATATTTAATATTACGAGGCGTAGTAGTACTGTTTAGCTCTAAAATAACACCGTTCTAATATTTTTCGTGTATTTGTTTTCAGCAACACGAACGATTGATCTTTATTCCGAGGCGTTAGAAACTTTGATCCAGGTGTCGACGAAGTCTAATATCACGGTGGACAGTACTTTATTCGCGGTGCAGTACTCGTTATGGTACGACTCGTTACCTGCCAAGGAGCAGAAACGAATAAGGCGACGTGAAGCCCGGAGGCGAAGGGCAGGCAATCAGAATGTCCAGAGGCGTTTGGCGGACATTGCGGAAAATCCCGACGACGGGTTTGAATCCGCTGAGGAGGGTGATGTCGATATGACGTTAAGTCCAAAAGAGGCGTATTTTGACAATATTGGACTCACGTATGAAATAGCTCAGGAGATTATTCAGGAGCTAAGAGGTGAAATTAATCAGACGAATCAGACCAGCGAGTCTGTGGCGAATCGTCAAACGGCGAGCGAGACCATTGAGGTTGAGCATATGCCTGAGGTGACGGTGGTCTCTGAGGAGACAATCGATATGGACGACGTCGATTAACTAGACGTTGTGAGGCGAAAAGAGGTGTTTTATTATTGTTTTGGTGATAGGCGATTGCCAATGCCGCGGTCTTCCCGCGATTTATTACGTTTCTTATTGATAAGGTGTACATATTGTTTTGTTATTAACATGCTTCGTGCATTAAGACTGATTGTTCAGTATTATATCAATAAAGGAATTTTTATGAAAATTGAGAGGTGTAATTATTTATTAGAGGTAGAACTTTTGCTTAGTTTGCTTTACAGGTTGTTCCAGGTGATCCGATGTTCCAGGTGTTTCGCACTCGGCGTGCCAACCGTCGGAAGGGAGTGTTAGGACCGAAGTGTCGAGGCATTGTGATGCCTACAGTTACTCCGGAGGCACTAGTGTGCGAAGCAACCGGTGACGCTAGACCAGCGTCTTCACTTTTCGTTATACGTTCGTGGAGTAAACATGTTCATTTGTTAAACCTTGTTGTTGTTTCGTTTTAATATAAAGTTATTTGTTTTTCGGTGTTATTATTTCTTAATTAGCAATAAAGGTATGTATTTCTAAACGAAAGGTAAGTTACTGAGCATTCTGCGAACCTAACACGAAGAAGTGTGCATAATTTATTTTTTAGCCATTTCTTTCAAAACTCACGACCATTTTTCATACCATACCAAAAATTATGGGGAAATTTACGATAAAAAATTAAAATACCATAAAAATCGAATTCAGCACAATCGAAAACTGAACAATCAATATACATCATGCACATTTATCAATTATTTAAAAACTTACCCTCTTCCCCGATATCATCATCCCTTACTACATTTAAAAAATTTTCGCAGAAGAAACAAAATAGGTATCCTCCAACTCACAGTACCCCAAACAAATGATATTATATATCAAACTTTTTTTTTTATCAATTTCGTCAAAAAATTCACCCCTATTTTTCATCCCTCGCGCCTCGAATGGGAGGAAAATCAAGTGATAGGAATAAAATACCTTCGGATTCGAATTCAGCACCCTCGAAAACCCAACAATTGATACACATCATGCACTTTTATCAATTCTTTAAAAACTCACCCCCTTCCCCTATATTATCATCCCTTCCTACTTACCTTTAAAAAATCTTCACATTAGAAACAAAATAGGTATCCTCCAACTCACAGTACCCCGAACAAATGATATTATATATCAAACTTTTTTTTATCAATTTCTTCAAAAAATTCACCCCTATTTTTCATCCCTCGCGCCTCAAATGGGAGAAAAATCAAGAGATAGGAATAAAGTACCTTCAGATTCGAATTCAGCACCCTAGAAAACCCAACAATTGATATACATCATGCACTTTTATCAATTATTCAAAAATTCACCCCCCTTCCCCTATATTATCATCTCTTACTACATTTAAAAAATCTTCGCAGAAGAAACAAAATAGGTATCCCCCAACTCACAATACCACAATACCCCAAACAAATGATATTATATATCAAACATTTTTTTATCAATTTCTTCAAAAAATTCACCCCTATTTTTCATCCCTCGCGCCTCAAATGGGAGGAAAATCAAGTGATAGGAATAAAATACCTTCAGATTCGAATTCAGCACCCTCGAAAACCCAACAATTGATATACATCACGCACTTTTATCAACTATTCAAAAATTCACCCCCTTCCCCTATATTATCATCCCTTACTACATTTAAAAAATCTTCGCAGAAGAAACAAGGTATCCTCCAACTCACAGTACCCCTAACAAATGATATTATATATCAAACATTTTTTTTTATCAATTTCTTCAAAAAATTCACCCCTATTTTTCATCCCTCGCGCCTCGAATGGGAGGAAAATGAAGTGATAGGAATAAAATACCTTCAGATTCGAATTCAGCACCCTCGAAAATCCAACAATCGATATACATCATGCACTTTTATCAATTCTTCAAAAACTCACCCCCTTCCCCTATATTATCATCCCTTACCACATTTGAAAAATCTAAGCAGAAGAAAAAAAATAGGTACCCTCCAATTCAGACTCAGTGCCGCAAACAAATGATATACATTGGACATTTTTATCAATTTCTTCAAAAATCCCACCCCTATTTTTCACCCCTAGCCACAAATAGAGGAAAAGTGCAGGCGATGGGAATAAAATACCCAAAGATTCGAATTAAGCACCCACAAGCACCAAGCAATCGATATATAACACGAATTCTAATCAATTTTTTTATACCACCCCCTCCTCCCAATTTCATCCCTCATTATAAACGTGAAAAAAATTCATGTAAAAGGAACAAAATACCTCAAGATTTTAATTCAGCACCCTCGAAAATCAAAAGATCCATATATATCAATCATTTTATCAATTTTTTAAAAACTACCCTTTGTTTGGAACATTATCACTAACATCCCTTAAATTGAATTTCAGGGCAAACTACTTTCTGTGACTGATGAATAAATCAGCCCCTTCCATACTCTCGACTTGTTTAAAACTATATCCCATGACTTGACAATCGATTTTGAAAAGTGAAAAAAACCAAGGAGTACGATCCCCAGGGGTTGATTTAGGGGTAGATTCGAAATACTGATAAAAATACGTCATGTATATCGATTTCATGGTTTTCGCATACGCCGAGTCCAAATCCGGACTCCATTTTAACCCAAACTCACCCCAACTCGAGTTAATTGCAATTTCAACTCGAAATTCGCACAAATATCATTCAAACTTCATCTCGCAAACTCTCCACTACCATTCCACGATTCCAGCTCCCGAATTCATCACCGTCTCGCACGCAAACCTCGACAAATACCGAAACACGACTACTAACGAACCTCGACCGAGCCGAATAAAACGAAGCCGCGTAATTAAACGACCTTTTCGAGCGCACCTTTTCTGCGGCCACGATCCTTCGCCCAGTTAAAATACGGCAAACAGGCGGATAAAAAATTCACTTCGTTCGATTAAACTCGCAAGATAACATCCGTCGAATAGGCATCTCGGCGACAATATCGCTTCAACTTTATTAGACATCTGGAATTAAACGGCGGAAATGACGTATTTGCGGAAATATTTCTGGTCAAAAGGATACCCCTTCGAGTAATCGAGAAGCAATTTTAAACGACGCAGACAGCCAAACGTTCGGAAGGAAAGAAACCAAACAGTCGTGTTTAAAAAATAATTTCCTATAATCTTTTCCTCGGTCGTAGCACGAGATCGATGAAATTTCTCCAAATAATTCTGGCTTTTTCCAGAATCGAATCGAATTTCGGAATATTTTATCCGGAGGAACTACGCGAGGGAAAAAATTTCCACCAGAAACACTCGTACCGATTATTTAAATAGCTACAGGGTGTTCCATGAATCGTCTGTCAAACGTTTTTTTTTTTTTGATATAACCGGGTATTACCATAAAAAAAACTCGAGATAAACATGTAGCCTATTTTGAAAATTGAAGGGGAAAATGCTGCTTTTAAAAAATCACGTCAACCTTTTTTTTCAACCATGATAATGGATAATACTTTAAAAAGTAAACAAATTTTCAATTCAAGACTTTTTGCCTAACTTTAAAATTGAAGGGGCAACAAAAATAATTGTTCAAAAAAAATTCTAAAAGAATTAACTAATCAAATGAATAGATAATACGTTGAAAACTGAAAAAATTTGTTCTGTAGACTTTTTGCCCAACATCGAAAATGAAGGGGCTAAGGGCCACTTAAAATAAATGGGCTTCAAAACATTTTCAAATTTTCTCAATTTTTATAACTCTTAGCCCCTTTATTTTTGATGTTAGTCAAAAAGTCTACAGAACAAAATTTTGTCAGTTTTCAACGTACTATCCATTTTCTTGATCAGTTCATTTTTTCAGAGTTTTTTTGAGCAATTTTTTTGTAGCCCTTCAATTTTGAAGATAGGCAGAAAGTCATAAAGTGAAAATTTGTTCAGTTTTTAAAGTACTATCCATATTCAATTCCCATGATTGAAACATTTTTAACGTGATTCTTTTAAAAGCAGCATTTGCCCCTTCAATTTTCAAAATAGGCAACATAGTCCAGTCAGTTTAGGATTTAACCCCCAAAAATTCAATCCTGATTTTTTTTCGCGTTTTACGTTCGTAATGGTCCACTACACAACATACTAAAATGGACATCCCCATAACCCTTCGCTACCCCCAGGGGGGGGAGGCCCGAGTATTCGTGAATATCTCCTCAAATAAGCCTCAAAATCGAAAAATTGTTATGATCAATCTTGTTCTAGGTGTAATTTCCTATCAAAGGGTTTTGTTTTTTTCAAAAACACTCATTTCTTTGACCAAAAATTTAGGGTAAAAAACACCTATTTTTCAATAATTTACAGAATTTTTTGAAAAAATCGAAACTTTTGTGAATATCTCCTCAAATAAGCCCAAAATGGAAATGAACAATCATGTTCTGCGTGTAATTTCCCATCAGACAGATTCATTTTTTTTTTTGAAAACACCCAATTTTTTGCCCAAAAATTAAGGGTAAAAAACGTCTATCTTTCCAATATTTACAGTACCTATTTTTGGAAATTATGGAAATACGAAGTTGAAAGCACCCAAAATTATACCAGTAAAAAGTAATTTTTTTATACCTGCTGGTAGGGTATTCCAAAAAAAGTCACCGCAAGAATTTCAACCCCTACCGTTAATTATAAGAAATGTTATTCTACCAGCATGTAGGTATAAAAAAATTACTCTTCACTGGTATAATTTTGGGTACTTTCAACAGTTTCAACTCCGTATTTCCATCATTTCCAAAAATACTGTAAATATTGAAAAAATAGACGTTTTTCACCCCTAATTTTTGGGCAAAGAAGTGGGTGTTTTCGAAAAAAAAAACGATCCTGTCTGATAGGAAATTACACGTAGAACATGATTGTTCCTGACCATTTCTCCATTTTGAGGCTGATTTGAGAAGATATTCACAAAGATTTCGATTTTTTCGAAAAACTCTGTAAATTGTTGAAAAATAGGTGGTTTTACCCTTAATTTTTGGTCAAAGAAGTGAGTGTTTTTGAAAAAACAAAAAAACTTTCTGATAGGAAATTACACATAGAACAAGATTATTCATAACTATTTTTCAATTTTGAGGCTTAGGTATTTGAGGAGATATTCACGAAAAACAGGTTTTTGGCAGACATTTACCCCTACCCTGGGGGTGGCGGAGGGTTATGGGGGTGTCCATTTTAGTATGTTGTGTAGTGGACCATTACGAACGTAAAACACGAAAAAAAAAATCAGGATTTAATATTTGGGGGTCAACTCCTAAAATGTCTGGACTATTATTAAAAATTAAGTTTCCAAAAAACTGAAGATTTTAAATAAATTTTGTAGAAAGAAAGAGTGTAAACTGCCCCGAGAGTAACGAGGGGAAATTTTTTTTGAATAATTCATAATTTAATGAACAAAGAAATGCATTTTGAGTACTAATTTTATGGTTCATTACGATCAACGATGAATAAAAATATCAGATAAAAGGTAAAATAATTTGGCCCGAGCAAATCGAGGGCGAAATTTTTTGAAAAATTTATAATAAAATAAGCAAAGAAACACTTTTTAAAATAATTTATCCTTTTTTTGGATTTTCGAGAAATTTCATAGAAAATTCCAAAATTCTCTGACTTTTCCCTGACTTTTTCAGACCACCAAAATTCCCTGACTTTTCCCGGGTTCCCGATTTTCCAGAGAATGGACACCCTGAATGAATAGTACGTTGAAAAAAAAATTGTTCTGTAGACTTTTTGCCTAACATCAAGAATGAAGGGCTATGGGTCACTCAAAATAAATGGGCTTCAAAATTTTTTCAAAATTTCTCAATTTTTAATGACCCTGAGTCCCTTTATTTTTGATGTTGAGCAAAAAGTCTACAGAACAAAATTTTTTCAGTTTTCAACGTACTATCTATTTTCTTGATCAGTTCATTTTTGAGAATTTTTTGTAGCCCCTTCAATTTTAAATGTAGGCAAAAAGTCATAAAGTGAAAATTTTTCAGTTTTCAAAGTATTTTCCATATTCCATTCCATGGTTGAAAATTTCTCAACGTGAATTTTTTCGAAGCAGTATTTGCCCCTTCAATTTTCAAAATAGGCAACATGTTCATCCAAGTTTTTTTTAATGGTATCCGGTTATATCCAAAAAAAATATGTTTGGCCGACGATTCATGGAACACCCTGTATATTTCCATACGATTAAATTTTTAAACGCTCGAGTCGATAATTACAATATTTCACCCCCTATTTCTGAAACAATCACGAAAAAATCTACAGAGGAAATTTCCGACACTCTGGCGGCATTGTGGAAACGTCTCATTAAAACATAAACGACTCCTTTCGGCAGGGCTGGATTTTCATACGAGGTAATATTTATGTACCTATGTATTTCACGAAAGCTATAAATTTCACCGGCTCGTTCTCTTAATTACCATTAAGTCGTCGATTGTTCGTATATGGTTTCGGTTTATCATCGCGAACGTGTTTTTTTTTCGGAGTCATTATACGCATGCGTGAATCCGCGTATGTCGATACACTTGGATTCGGTGGAGCGAACATCGAACCAGACGATCGCATAGGGACATGCTACCTTCCCTAGGATAGCTCTGGGTACTATTTATTGTTATATCGTATCCGTACCGAGCGCGGACATTTGACCGTTTCCTTCCTGTCTACGGAGGAAAAATTTTCACAGTGGGTAACAAAATATACGAATCGGTATGATTGGTCATGTCCACGCGAGACTTCAACGCAGTAGACCTATTTGTATATGTAATATTCGACGTTCGACTTGTACCATAGTAACCTTTATAATCACCACGTACTGATGCATTAATTAATTACGAATTCGACCCCGCGATCGTGGCGTCGTCTTCGCAACGAATTCCCTCAACCAAGTCATCAACAACGTACCATGAATCTAATCGCGTAAAAAATCTCCCATCGGGCTGAACTCGAAAAAAATCCATTCGAAGTTTCGGCATCAGCTTGAAATTCATCAACTCATTGCCTTTGCTTTCTCATCGCCTTCGTTTCATTCAATATCGACGATACCGATGCCGAATATCTGCCTTATTATATTCTTTTGTTGCAATCGCACATTCGGAACTCTATATTGCCAAAGTACATATGAAGCTTTCATAAAAATGAACTCATACCGGTAGAAAGATATGTGGGAACGAGAGTAATAAACCGGCGATGTTTTCATTTTCTTATATCAAAAAATATTTTCATTTTTCAATACATACCTTTGATAAGTTAGACGCGAACGGTGTACGGTCTCGTACGAATCTCTCGGTCTCTATTTCGCTCAATACGAAATTTCCTCCGAGTCGAAATTCCAACCCCTTCCGATGGTATCTGAATTCGGGCTCCGTGGCGTGAGTTATTAGCGTCGTATATTACAAGCAAGGAGTTCACCGTTGGCTGGGTCAATTGTATAATTTTCCAAATGGTATTTCGTCCTGATTGACGATGAAGGGGGAAAAAATTCCATCGATTTTATTTTCTCTTGAAAAGAGATATTTTATTAAGAAAGGAATGAGAGTAGGTAGGATAATAGAGTTTTTCATAATCCTACATCAAGTCTCAATATCAAATCAAGATTAAATATAAAATTGAGAGAAGCAAAGGAGCGGGGATAGGTGCTTTTTTAACGACGTATTTTGATATAGAATTTCCATCTCAACGGAACAACTTCATTTTTATTTATTTTTAGTATTTTGGCCATTATTTCGGAATAAAAAGTATTTTTAAAGGGTGGGGGGGTCAATTTTTTCAAAATGATTCCTCGCTCGAAAAAAAATGTAAACAATTTTAGGATATGAAATTTTTCATTTCCACTTCTTTTTACTTGGAGATAATAGTCCAGGCATTTTAGGAGTTGACCCCCCAAAAATTAAAGCCTGATTTTTTTTTCGCATTTTACGTTCGTAATGGTCCACTACACAACATACTAAAATGGACACCCCACAACCCACCGCTACCTCCAGGGGAGGGGTAAACGTTCGCTGAAAACCGGTTTTTCGTGAATATCTCCTCAAATAAGCCTCAAAATTGAAAATTAGTTATGAACAATCTTGTTCTACGCGTAATTTCCTATCGGAAGGGTTTTTTTCTTTTTCAAAAACACTCACTTCCTTGACCAAAAATTAAGGGTAAAAAACACCTATTTTTCAACAATTTACACCATTTTTGGAAAAAATCGAAACTTTTGGGAATATCTCCTCAAAAAAGCCTCAACATGGAAAAATGGTTATGAACAATCATGTTCTACGAGTAATTTCCTATCAGACAGTTCGTTTTTTTTCGAAAACACTCGCTTCTTTGCCCAAAAATTAAGGGTGAAAACGCCTATTTTTCCAATATTTACAGTATTTTTGGAAATGATGGCAATACGAAGCTGAAAATATCGATTTTGAATCCTTACGACGCAAAGAAATGTTTCGTATCACCAATAATCAGCAATAACATCGCGTTTATAGTACTTTTTCTTTTCACAACTTCGATTTTTTAAATGCAATATTCAATTTCAATAACCTCCCTTATAATTAACGATAGGGGTTGAAATTTTTGCGGTGACTTTTTTTGGAATACCCTACCAGCATGTATAAAAAAAATACTCATTTTGGGTACTTTCAGCTTCGTATTTCCATAATTTCCAAAAATACTGTGAATATTGGAAAAATAAGCGTTTTTAACCCTTAATTTTTGGGCAAATAAGCGGGTGTTTTCGAAAAAAAACGAACCTGTCTGATAGGAAATTACACGTAGAACATGATTGTTCATAACCATTTTTCCATTTTGAGGCTTTTTTGAGGAGATATTCCCAAAAGTTTCGATTTTTTCCAAAAATGGTGTGAATTGTTGAAAAATAGGTGTTTTTTACCCTCAATTTTTGGTCAAGGAAGTGAGTGTTTTTGAAAAAGAAAAAAACCCTTCCGATAGGAAATTACGCGTAGAACAAGATTGTTCATAACTAATTTTCAATTTTGAGGCTTATTTGAGGAGATATTCACGAGAAACCGGTTTTCAGCGGACGTTTACCCCTCCCCTGGGGGTAGCGGAGGGTTGTGGAGGTGTCCATTTTAGTATGTTGTGTAGTGGACCATTACGAACGTAAAACGCGAAAAAAAAATCAGGCTTTAATTTTTGGGGGGTTTGGTATATTTTTTCTCTTATTTGCCTGGACTATAAGACAACTTTATGTTTTATTTTGCCATTTTTTTCAGTCATCCTTTCCCCTATAGGGAGGGGGATTTTGAAAAAAATTAGTCGAATGGACCCGGATTTCTCTGTAGATATATTTTTGTGGAAATCAAAGTTTTCCCTTCCGAACTAGTCAATACAGAATCCACCCCCCCCCCACGAAACACTTTTTTAAAAAACGGTTCTAGTCAAACAGGTGTGGAGGGAGGGGGGATTATATCGCTGAAAATTTTTCAAACGAGTCCTCACACAGTTCCGTTAACATTTCAAAAATCTAAAGGCTGAAACGTTTCACTGTTTTTTTTACATATTTTTATATTTGGCAACACTGTAGATGAATTGAACAGGTGGGAGATTGCAAACCATCAGTTGTTAGTTGAATGCAGAACAATCTAGACGTATTGTGATGTGTCGTCGGATCCAAAAATTTGGCCATTTTTATAACCTTGAGGACAAGGAGAATAAAGAGAACTACAAAAATCAAAATTCTCAATTTAAAATATGAAAAAATTAATTGACCGAAAAAATTTCAAAATGAAAATTTTGCAATTTATTAAATTTCTGTCATGAAGTGAAAAATTTCAAGGCAGTTAAAAGATTGTTTGCAATAATTTAAAAATCTCGAATGAATCGTCAGAAGGAGGAAATTTTCACAAAAAATTGAGAACCAATGTGACTTTTGCCAAAAATCAGTAAGAGGAGTCAAACTAAGGAGAAATTCCAGAACATGTTTTTGATGGTGTTTGCTGTAAAGATAGAAGGTATGAATATCTTACCTACTCGACCTGTATTCGAAAGAAAATCTCTACATAGGGCTGAAGATAAAAAGGGTTAGTTCTGTCGGAAGAGGCGGGTGGGGGGAGGGTGAAATTGAAATGCTATTCCTCATCATTATGATTTATTTTCAATACATTTACAGAACAGATTATAAAAAATCATCATTACTTTGACTTTTTTTTCAAATCAAGTTTTCAATGAATTTCAAAATTATCTATCTCAAAATCTACCAACTTTTTTGAAAAACATGAGGACCTGTATATCAGATACAAAATTATAAATTCAATTTTTCAATTTTATTTTTTACAAGTTGCCTCGAGGGAAGATCAGAATTGACCTAATAGGGAGGAGGGGGGGCTAAAAATAGAAAATATCAGACCAACAAATTTATAATAATTTTTTCAAATTTTTCATGTCAAAATAAAAAATTTTCAAATTTACTTTCTGGCAATTTTTCACTACACTCTAGAAACTTTTCGAATTCACTTTCTGGTAATTTTTCAAATTTACTTTCTGGAGAATTTTCTAAATTACTTTCTGGAAATTTTTCAAATTCACATTTTGAAGATTTTTCAAATTCACTTCCTAGAAATTCCTCAAATTCACATTCTGGAAAATTTTCAAATTTACTTTCTGAAAAAAATTTTAATTTACGTTCTGAAGAATTTTCTAGATTACTTTCTGGAAATTTTTCAAAATTACATTTTGAAGATTTTTCAAATTTACTTTCAAATTTACATTCTGGAAATTTTTCAAATTTACTTTCTAGAAATTTTTCAAATTTTTTTCTGGAAATTTCTTAAATTTACTTCTTGGAAATTTCTCAAATTAACCTTCTGGAAAATTTTCAAATTCACTTACTAGAAATTCCTCAAATATATATTCCTCAAATTTACCTTCATTTACTTTCTAGAAATTTCTCAAATTTACATTCTGGAAAATTTCGACTTTTTATATTATTTTTTCACATCTCCTCTTTCGGGGGCTAAAAATCCTACCCAAAACCAACGGAAAAAAAAACTTCTCCAAATTGAAAATTGGCGAATTTTGAGCCAATGATGAAGAATAACGAGTCAAATCATGAGCAAACGAATCCACGTGATCAAACATCCCATCGAGAAATCACGATGCAATTTGCAAATTCTTCCAAAATCCTGGCCTATGTTAGTCGTAAAAAGAGAATTTTCAATTTTTCACTTCAAATTGGTAATATCAGAGGACCAATTTTCAAAAATTTGAAAAAAAATCATGCAAGATTTACTTTAAAGCAAACCCTATTAAATTATGGATTCATGATAAGATTTTTACATTTTGGCAGTTTTCAGAAAAAAATACCTTTTCGCCAACATTGCGCGACAAAAAGTCGTTGTATCAATTTTTCGACATTTTCTCAATTTTTTTCAGGTCTGACAAAATTTCGTCAAGTAGGCGAATGGCGTTGAAAATTAAGAAAATACCTTTATCAAGTTTTTTAATGCCTAAAAAAATGCCATCATATCAAAGCTGTCATAAATTTTATTACATCATTTCGTGAGAATTTTTTTTCAAGTTTTTTGAAATCCAACATAATTTCATTATGTAAATGGTGTAGAAAAATTGATCGCTCATTCGATAGATACACCCCCCCCCCAACTAAAACATATCTACATTAAGCAATACCTATCAACATAAATTCCACTTCAGTACTCCTAAAAGACACACTTGAATCTTTCCCAAAACAAATTCCTTCTCAACTAACTAAATTCGATTTCTTTTTCAATTTCTCTCCCTTACCGGTATCCTTTGGTCAAATATAGAAAATATCGGAAAACTTCAAAAAGCTTTTAAATTTTTTGAAAAATTTGGAGACTAATAAAAACGAGATGAATTGAAATCGGCTCATTGAAGGAGCAATAAATCTAAATTTTTCTAGTAAAATAAAATTTTTTCAATTTATTCGATTCGAGTAGCCCTACAATTTTTCTTATTTTTTTCCATTCAAAACGAAATTTTCTCAAAAAATGTCACATCCGCACGAATAAATTTTCTCCATGAAAGATGCAATTCAGCCACCGTTTGGGACGGGGGAGCCACCCTCAATTCCCGAATGGAAGACGACCGAGGGTAAAGCAGTGTCCGAGGAAAATATAAAAATCGTCAATCTCATTTTCAATTTTTCGTCATAATTTCAAAACACAATCGTCTCCCTTTTCCTCGCTTCCTCGTCACAGGATTCTAATCCAAAAACGACTCGGATTTCCATTTAATTTCTAATCGAAATTCCTCGAATCCCCTACCTTCCGGCATCTCTACCATAATTTCACCAACATTTTCCAGCTACATCTACGTACACATAATACACACAAAATTCTAAAGAAAAAGCCGGCGCTAATACAGAAGATCATCCAAAAACGAACAAAACGAAGTACGTTTCCGCAGATACGCAAGTTACAATATTGCAAAAGAGGTCGGAATGGGAACAGGTACCACAGTACACCTAGTTACCAAAACAGAAAAGACCAAAGATACCCGAATTTAATCCATTTAAACCTCGACGAAAAATATTTTAATCAACGCGGCAATAATTTACGTAGCAAAAATTCAATCTCGTTCGAGCCAACTGTTTTATCAATAGAGAGAAGAAATTTTCCACCTCTTATACGTATACTCGTATAGAGGATCTCCAACGGCGCGCAGCTTTCTATTCATCGAATAAATCCGAGGCTCCATTTTGCGCTAGCTCTCGCGGCTCCGCGTAAAATGTAAAACTTTCTCAATTTTCTTTGAAAAATAGAAACCAGTGAGACGAAGGGTGAGGGGAGACGAGGAGAAAAAAAAATAAAAATTTACGTTACCGTATGGTGTTTCGTTTAACGATTAAACGTTTCGAATACTCGCAAAGGGAAAAGTTATTGTGTCAGTAAGTCCGCCAAACACTTTTGGTATTTAATTTCAAAAGCATCCCCTGGTGTAAAGCTCCCATGGAATATAGCTCTCTTTTATATCTGGCCGATATCGATTACCGATGGAGAATTTTGAATAATAGTTGAAGCCTGGGCTCAATTCAACTCGGAAAAAAAACTCATCAATGACCTATTGCCAAACGTGGAAACCTCTGGTTGGAAATTGATCGCTATTTTTTTAAATTACTCGAGCATTTTTCTTCAATCCTCCGCAGATTGTTTGAAACAATTTTCTGAAGCGAATTCGTGATTTTTTCGGGAGTTTTTCATTGAAATTTTCGATTCCTTTAGAATGTGCCTAAATAACAACCTTGGAAAATTTGAAAAAAAAATTATTCAAATAAATTAAAATATTGGGGAAAAGTTTAATATTCCAAGTCAATCAATTCTGAACTTTTTTTAAAAATTTGGTGGAGTTTTAGATTTTGATTGTTCGATACCAATTTCAGGCTTATTTCATGACTTTTTCACGAATTTTTATAATTTTCACTCTTATTTTCTTGAAATAATACCAATTTGGCATGACACACTCTTCTCTGATGATCGCTGGACCTTGAATCGTCGAAATGCTTGAATTTTTCAACATCTTAAAAGTATTTCAAATGCACGAAAATTAATGGAATTTTATTGGATAAAAAATACTCAAAAAGTCAAAAAAAAATTCTAAGCAAAACCAGTGAAAATTTCTATAAAAACCGTTCAAATTTTTTTTTAAAAATAAATTAAAAATAGTTATTAGATGAGCATCACTACCTAATCAAGAATTCAAAAATTTTGCCGCAAAATTTAGTAGGTACCTAGATGTACTTTTCAAGATTTTTTTCCCAGAGAAAATTATTTTTTCATCCTATTTTCTCAAAAAAACCGGCACATTCTCTCGGAAAGATGTCAAATTTTGTTATAAAGTGGTAAATTTTTAAAATGTATACCGATTTAAAACGAAATTTGCCCATTTTTTGAGTATATTTCTGAAAAAGTTGGTAAATTTTGTTGCAAACTGGCATGAAAAAGCACAAAGTAAAAAAAAGCTCTAATTTTCATCATGTAGCATAAAAACACCAAAAACACACGAAATTTTGAAAAAAAAATTCAAAAAGCACGATATTTTAACTCTAAAGAAATGGAATTTTTTCAAACAACAAACTATTGAAAAACGAATTATTTTCTTTTTGAAAATCGTCAATTTTTCAAATATGGTAGAGAATTTCACCTCCCTTTGCATATGAAGAAATTTTAGCTTTTGGATGCCCTTTCTTGGAAAATTTTTGGCTTCACGTCGCTCGGTTTCGATGAATTCACACAGTTCATTCTCAAAATGGTGATATGATCCCTGAGACAACTGAATATTTTGAAACGGAACTTAATTAGCAATCTCGAGGGGAATTTTTAAAAAAATTTCGATTTTTTTGGAAAGGCAGGAGGTTATAAAGGAATATCTATGTAGTTTTTTGAAAGTTGAAAAAATAGCACAAAAAATACGAATTTTTGGTTTTTGATTTCAGTACGAGTGATCTTTTATAATATTAGTGGGCAGATCTTTCATTTTCGCCCCCCTCTCCTCCCGAGATTTTTGTTCAAGTTTCATCGCTGACGACGAGCAATTTTAGTACATATTTTGAGGATTCTTTTTCAGTAATTTCATCGATTTGAGTTTTGAAGTGCATGAAATTTTTCGACCATTTGGACAGCTTTCAGCCCATTTTCAAACAATTTAGCGGCGTTTTCCAGTAACTTTATCGATTTTTATGTACTTTTCAATTATTTCTCATGGAAATTGAAAATAAATCTCGACAATTTTTTGGCATATTGTACACAATTCTATTGAAATTTCATCTGCTTTTTATCGATTTGACTTTTTGAAAGTCTGAATATTTTGACATTCGAAAAAAATCAAGACATTTTCAACTCACGGCCAGTTTTTCAACATTGCTGGTCGCACTCATACGAAAATAATCAAATATGTAATCGGAACCTTCAAATGTCTCGAACGAATTTTTGAGTAGAATTGTGGGCCAAAAGTAAGGCAGTATTTAATAAAATTCAATTTCATCACAGTCGTAACTTTTTTTAGGAAGCCATTTTGTCAAAACCCCCATTTGAAACCATTTATTTTCTGGAATTTCCTATTCTCATTGGTGATAGGTTGCCTTAAATTGAGGTAACTGTCGATTTCAATATTAATCTGTGCATGGCGAATTACTCTGACAAGGGAGGTATCCCAACTCAAAGTAAAATTTTCAGCCCAAGCAAAAAAAAATCATAAGTACACCACAATAGGACCTCGTACCCAAAATTTCAGGTGCTGAAGTTCATGTCTCGATTTTTGGCGAATTTTTGAAATCTCAAAATTACCTCAACGTCCTAAAAAAATATGAAAATTTGATCGAATCAACGAAAAAATCTTAAATTTGGTATATACCCTATTTTCGACCTCCTGAATCGATTGGAAGCAGTTTCGAGACGTTTCGGAGCCACCAGAAAATTTTTGAATTTTCCAGCGCTGGAGAAAAGCCGATAAAAATGGCCCATACGCACCTCAGCACCTATAATCGCGGATTATCCATATTGGTGACCTATTTGATCGATTAAAATACAATTTTCCAAAATTCGTAACTTTGAGTTCAAATTCGCTTTTTTGGGCAAGAAATTTTCCAGGAAAAAAATTTAAAATTTTCTGATTGCTCCGAAACGTCTCGAAACCGCTTCCTTTTGATTCTGGAGGTCGAAAATAGGGTATCTACCAAATTTTAACTTTTTACCTCGATGTATGCGCATTAGGCGAATTTTTCAATTTTTCCCAGAAAAATTTCTTGCCCAAAAATGCAAATTTGAACTCAAAGTTACGAATTTTGGAAAATTGCGTTTTAATCGATCAAATAGGTCACCAATATGAATAATCCGCGATTATAGGTGCTGAAGTGCATAGGGCCATTTGTATGGGCTTTTTTCCAGCGCTGGAAAATTCCAAAATTTCCTGGTGGCTCCAAAACGTCTCGAATCCACTTCCAATCGATTCGGAAGGTCGAAAATAGGGTACATACCAAATTTCAGCTTTTTTCGGTGATTCGATCAAATTTTCATATTTTTTAGGACGATGAGGTAATTTTGAAATTTCAAAAATTCGCCAAAAATCGAGAAATGAACTTCAGCACCTGAAATTTTGGGTACAAGATCCTATTATGATGCACTTTCGATTTTTTTCTGTTCAGGCTCAAAATTTTACTTTGAGTTGGGATACCTCCTTTGCGAGCATTTTTTTAAAAATCTATTTCTTCACTCCCATAAACACTCCTCCTCCTTGACCGGCAGTACCCTTAAAAAAATTACAACGAAACGATCTACGTAAATTAACCCACCTACCCAATTCGTTCGTTTCCTACAACCAACGTAAGTAATCCTCCGCGAGGAGTAAAAACTTGACGAAAAATCCATCCCACAGCCCGATTCACGATGCGAAACTCGAGCCGGCAAATTCTACCGCATCGTCGTCTTCGACGCAAACTACTCGTAAATAAACGCGTTTCTCGGCGACGGCGACACGCAAACGTGGCGTATATTTTATATACCTACGATGGAAAAAGAGCGAGCGAGAGAGTCGAAATGTGCATAATTGAAAAACGCCCGAATTCACTTTTTCGTTGCCGTCGTCGTCGTCGTCGTAGTTTTCGCAATAAGCAACATTAAAAAGTAATTATAATTTTCAAAAGGGGTTCTTACAGGAAATTTTCCATCAAATGAATCCCTCTCGGCGTTTTCCATCCTTTTACGCAGACGAAAATTCCAAAAGGTGATACCTCTCATAAATATGCAAAAATCTATTGTTTGTCGCTTATTTACTTGTGGCAATGTTGCTCGATAAAAATTTATTTCGCCTTGTATTTCGCCTATATACGTATATATTCGCTGGGGTACTGGATTCGCGTATAATACCTTTATACTCGATATACGCGCGTATAAAATACGTAGGTAAATGTTTTTAGTTGCGGAATAAAGCGACTGCGATTCTCTGGCGTAGTATCGAGTAAAAGTGATCAAAGTATTCGACGGGTAATTTCACCTCGATAAACTCGACGGATCGGAAATTGTGCCGAAGTTATCGTATACGTATACACGACGCGGCGGAGTGTTTAATTTGTGCGAAACGCATTTTCGTCGGTTGCTTTTTACCATTTGATGTGAATTTGTGGTAAATTTCGTATACGAATTGGTATAGAAAGCTAATGGAACGAACGTCAAGTTGCTGGGTGCGTGCAAATAGATCGAGATGTATTGTTTTTTGAATTTTTTCCATTGTCATTCGACGTGACGTTATTTTTAACGTGTAAGTATAGGTTTGGAGTATATTGGAGCGAGTTGATGGGAGAAAATTACTCAAAAATTGAAAAATAACGTTGGATTTGAAATTCGTGTCGTTGAAACAATGAAAACGATATAATTACAGTCTACAGTCCAAAAGGCAAAAAGTGTTCATTGAGCGTGCATTTTTGCTGGACAAAAAAATCAGTTGGTTTATTGTAGGTATGGGTCCTGTAGTCCCAAAAAACCGAATTTTGGATTTTTGCCCTGGCACAATAGGGAGCTGAGGCCTGAAAACCCCCCTTTTTCTCAATTTTTAAATTTGACTTTGGACAAAAATTTTTTCACATTTTGGTAGCAGACACTCCCCTGACTCCAAATAAATGTCACATCCCTTGGGTCACGGGCACAATAGGGTGCTGGGCCCCCAATGTGCGATTTTTTTACCAAATTCGATCATTTTTGGCACAATAATGCCTCTGTAAGCGTTATGCGGTATGCTGGACAAAAAAAATCAAACGCAATGTATTCTTGGGTTCATTCCGCGTCCAATGAGCCAAAGTTTGAGGAAAACTGTGGGCACAATAGGCCGTGGTGGAATTTTAAAGTTTTGAAAACACGCGATTTTCTTCCCCTGATTAAAAAATAAGTCATGAAAAAAATCTGAAACTTGGGTTGCGACATATCAAAATGGGTTAAAATTTCACGAGCAGAACGAAATTATCGATGAAAATAAAATTTGAGCAATTTAAACCAATTTTGAGCCCCAAATTGGGTCAATTTTTGAGTATTTTCAAAGGATTGACATGTGACCTATGAAAGTGGGGTGGAATTTCGCCAGAAATTCAACAATCATCCAATTTTTTTTGAGCAACTTTTGAGAATTTTGAGCCTTAAATTGAATCAAATTTTGATTAATTTCAAAAAATTGACATGTAACCTATGAAAGTAGGGTAGAATTTCGCCAGAAATTCAAAAATACCATCCAAATTTTTTTTGAGCATCTTTTGAGAATTTTAAGCCTTTGATTTTGTAGATTTTTAGATACACCCATCATGGGTTAAAATTTCATAGAGAAACCGAAAAATCAAAATCGAATAATTTTCTGAATGAAATAAAACCCGCTTATTATTTCAACTGAATGTAATTGATTTGAATTTCCTATTTTCTTTTTTATTAGTTTAGATTGTTCATTTTTTGGCATTCCAATGAAATATTTTGCGCTTAAAATCACTCAAACATGAAAGTTGTTTAAAAAAGTTTTGGATTACATTTTAAAACCTTGGGCGAAATTCTGTCCCTTTTTCGTAGGTCACAAGTCATTTTTTTGAAATTAACCAAAAATTGACTCAATTTAAGGCTCAAAATTCTCAAAAGTTGCTCAAAAAAAAATTGGATGATTTTGTTGAATTTCTGGCAAAATTCTACCCCACTTCCATGGGACACATGTCAATTCTTTGAAAATACTCAAAAATTGACCCAATTTGGGCCTCAAAATGGGTTAAAATTGCTCAAATTTTATTTTAATCAATAATTTCGTACTGCTTGTGAAATTTTAACACATTTTGATTTGTCGCAACCCAAGTTTCAGATTTTTTTCATGACTTATTTTTTAATCATAGGGGGAAAAATCACGTGTTTTCAAAATTTTGAAATTCCACCACGGCCTATTGTGCCTACAGTTTTCCTCAAACTTTGGCTCATTGGACGCGGAATGAACCCAAGAATACATTGCGTTTGATTTTTTTTTGTCCAGCATACCGCATAACGCCTGCAGAGGCATTATTGTGCCAAAAATGATTGAATTTGGCAAAAAATCGCACATTGGGGGCCCAGCACCCCATTGTGCCCGTGACCCAAGAGATGTGACATATATTTGGAGTCAGGGGAGTGTCTGCTACGGGAATGTGAAAAAATTTTTGTCCAAGTCAAATTTAAAAATTGAGAAAAAAGGGGGTTTTCAGGCCTCAGCTCCCTATTGTGCCGGGGTAAAAATGCAAAATTCGGGTTTTTGGGACTACGGGACCCATACCTACAGTAAACCAACTGATTTTTTTGTCCAGCGAAAATGCACACTAATTTCAATTTCTAGATCACTTTTTGCCTCTTGGACTGTTGACTAATAAGTGCGACGATTTTTCATCAATTTTTCAGTACCCCTTCTCTCCATAAATCTCCAGGCTAATTCCATGTCAATTCGAGCAGGTTTTGACCTCGGGTTTTCTCATTGCGCTCAAAATTTTTTTACGGGTTCCCCTCGATGGTCTGTTTCAGTGGGTGGGGGTGGCCCTCGTAATTTTTGCACAATTGGGATTTTTTGCAAAACGACTCAACTTTGAAAGCTCATATCTCGAGATTGGTTTAGTCAAAAATGAATCTGTTGGTGCGGTTTTGTAGAAAATTGAAAGGAGATTCAAAATTGGTAATCATATTTTGAAAAGTTTAAAGTTGAGCTTTTGTGATGAAAGCTCAACTTTCATGATAATTACAAAACCTAAGGACTTCCCTTTAAAAATCTGAAAAAATTACTGTGTGGAAAACTTTTTATGTATTTTTCAACTAATTACTTTTCAATATGGGATCTGAACACCCCGTAGGTGGCACAAGGATCCTCAATTTTGGTCAAAATTTCAAAAAATTTCAAAAATGAAGTAGCACATCGATTTCTACTAATTCGAAGACGCTGAATTCGAATATGTGCTCAGATTTTTCATCCGACCCCACTGAACTCCCCTATCAACCCCCTTGATGAGGTCAAAATTAAAAAAAATTAAAAATAACGTGTGACATGTCGTTTGTTAGGTTTTTGAGGGCGCTGAGTTCGAATATTTGCTTAATTTTTGGATTCGACCCTTCAGTGCCCCTAACCCTCAAAATTTTGAGAAACCCTTGCAAAAAAATTGAAAATATCGTGCGGCATATCGATTGCTACTAATTTGAGGGTGCTGAGCTCGATTATCAATTTATTTTTCCGATCTGGCTCCTCCATGCCCTACAATGACCCCTAATTCATCAAAAGACTGGAAATGATGGTATTTTTTAAAAATAAGGATGAAGCTTTAAACCACAAAAAGTAGGATGAATTGGGGGTCATTATAGGGCATGGGGGAGGCCGATCGGGAAAGTAAGTTTCATTAGACCATCGAAGAGAATCCGTAAAAAAATTTAGCTCAATGGGAAGACCCAAGGTTAAAACCTGCTCGAATTGACATGAAATGAACCTTTATTCAAATGAAGCTAAAAATTGTTCGATTTAGGAATTGAAAAAACTGAGGAAAACCACGAGTGCGATTGTCAAAATTGCATGTTCAGAAACCAGTCAGTATTTGAAATTCGCTTAAAACAGGGTTAAGTGTGGAGGCAAAAAAAAGGGATGATAATCGTCAGTATTTCAATAAATGTCCTTCATAAAATGATCCAAACAATTTTGTATTTTTAATTTGCATACACCTTCTCTCCTCTCACTCTTGACATAATTTCCAAAAAAATTCACTCAAAAAATACTTGAAACTAAAAATATTCAAAATGAAGGAAAAAATACGAAGAGAAAAAGGAATATTACAAAATTTTGATTTTTTGTTTTCGAGGTGATTACAAAATTGTGAAAAAAAACAAAAAACGTATTTTTTGAAATAAAATTCGTTCTAAAAACGATGTTAAATCTTCATTCTCTTCAAAAATTGATAATTTCTTTTCAAATCTTTACAACCCGATGAAAAAACTTTACATCAAAGTATATCCTATCATATTTGAAATGGCTCAATAAAATTCAGTTCATTTCATTTAACAATAGTATAAATTAAGATTTTCTCGAGAACTATAAAAAAATTACATAGATACTCACTCATTTCTACTTTTCATTTTCAAGATGAAAGAAATTTTGAAACTCACCTGAAACAAAGCAAAAAACAAAATAAATTAATCATTAGTTGATATAGGAATTAGGTATGTATCTAATGGATTTTTTCCGTTGGATTCAGGCAAAAAAAAATTCAAGAAAATTATACTATGACCTTAAGGAAAGAAGTATTTTCTATTCAACTCCTGAATACGCCACAATGGCGATGAAATGTGCGAAAATCGTAGAAACATTGAATTTATTCGTGAAAATTTTTTCGAAAATTTTTTAAAATCAGGTACATATTTGCTGAAATAAATTTGTACTGGGAAGAAATTTGTGAATTGGTTTTCTGAAAAAATTGACCTTCTTCCAGGGAATTCTTGTTTTGAAGAGGAAAAATCAGATAAAATTTCATAACTCTACTTCAATCGAAGTACCCAATCCCTTCCTCCTACGATAAGCCAACTAATATTCGCCCTTGAATAACTGGATTTTAAAATCATGGTGTCTATTGAATCTGATAAATGAAAATTTTTACTATTTTCTATACTTTTTTTGGCCATTTCAGGCATCATAACGAAATTTTTGAAAAAAAAGTAACTTTCAGTAACTTTTTTTGAGCAAAGTGGCCGAAAAGTAACCAAAAGTAACCAAAAATTCAATTTTTTTCAGAGGGCAATTTTTTACAGTTTTCCGGAGGGAGAGGGCAATTTTTTTGTAGTTTTCTGCAAAAATTTCAAAGATAAATCAACTGAAAAGACGTGAATAATTTCATTTATTACATTCCTTCGTCAAAACAACAAACAAACTAGCACAAAATATTTTAATTTTTTCTCGGAGAATTTTGAAAAATAACAATTTCTACGTGAAAATTTCAATTTCTGTCTGGAAGTGCGAAGAAAAAGTGACTTTTGAGGGGAAAAAAGGTAATCAAAGTGACCTCTTAGACGTGAAAAGTAACCAAAAGTGACTGAAGTCGAAAAAAGTGACAACACCCTAAAAAAAGTGACCCGCTATGATGCCTGCCATTTCCATTCAATTTTTGCTTCAAATTCGCCCAAAAACTTCCTTTTTATCATTCAATTTTTAAAAAATTCAAGGGAAGAGGAAAATTCTGAAAAATCTTGCTTTTTGCAGTAAAATCATACTCGCTGCTCAAGTGAAATTCTGGCTATTTTTTGGTTTTTCTTGTTTTTCTGGCCAGTAGACGCCATAAAGATGGAAAATTTGAACATCGAGCTTCCAGAAAAAAAATCCAAAAACCTCCATCAAACTTGAAAATTATCACACGAATCAATCGCCTCATTATTCAACACGTTCCCGACAAAAATTACGTAAAATTTTCGTCATTCGAACAAACACCCTGCCAATTGGAAAAAACAAGAACCCCAGCTCGGGAATCGAATCTCACGTTGAAAAAAAGGCCAACCGAAGAGAAAAAAACTCCCCACCGACTGAAATGTTTTCGTCGTATACATTTTTTTTGACACACCGCTCGGGAATTGCTTTTTAGATGATATTCTTTGTGGTTCGAGTTGGTCGGGAAACCGAGACGAAGAAGGGTACAATTCTTAACATGGCATTATTGCATTTTTTACGAGTTATAAAAAGCCATATACGCGAGTTCTCTTTCGTTGTTATTTAGCGCGCGGTAAGGAACGCCGGTAACGATACCCTTTTGGTAATTTCGCGACACAAAACATCAATTTCCAATCGATATACGTAAAAATTTCCACTTAATCGAGTAGCTTAGCTGGCGAACAGGGCGCGAGCCGAATCGTATATCAATGTTTTTATCACCTGCGCTGAGCACGCGTATATGGGATAAAATTCGAGTATTTTCTCTCAACCCACCGTTTGAAATTTATCGTTAAATAAATTTATATCGAAAAAGAAAACTGGCTATCGATGTCGCCGAAGACAATACAGCGAAAAACCCCCATCGAGCTAGCGGATTTTTCTCTCTTTTTTTCACCAAACTATGTCGCTCGTTTTGTTTGGAAAACAAAAACGAAAAACAAAACGTTGTTTTAATTCACTGGAAAAAGAGCAGCGCAAAAAATTGCCATTCCGAGTAATCTGCGTGTATCTCTGGTGGCGCTGTACTACAGATATACTTCCGTATACATCGTAAAAATGTCCCATTAATAAAAATCACCCGGCCTGCGTAATCTTGTCCGCCATTTTATATACCTATATTTTCCGAAAGCCCGAATTTGTCATCCAATTTAGAACGTCCGGTCCGTCGCGTCGCGTCGTGCCCTTTTTTTTCCCTCGGTCCTTCTTTTATTTATCTTTCGCAGTTCGCGTTCGGTCGCGAAGCAATTCTCTCTAAAAGTTTTACCAAATCAAGCAGATGCGAAAATTTTTTTCCAAGGAAGAAATATATAAGCCCATTAGGGTGGTTTATAGATTGGCGAATGGCGATACAGGGGAATGCAAGCACATGTGGAAGATAATAGGATAAGAATCATTGGTTGAAATTCGAACTTTGAACATTTCTGTTGAAGTTCGAGATTAAAAATTTATCAAGTTTCAAAAATAACTCCCAGGATTTTTTTTTAGCATTTGAATTGTTTATCAGAAAAATTAAATTAAATGTTCGAATTCAATTGCGAATTCTGTATTTTTTGGATAAATTCTTAAATTCCATCTAAATCTGAAAAAATGAAACTTCGATCGTAGAATGAATTCTGTTTGGAATTCTGTCCATCTACAATTTCTTCCTTTCTCCTCCATCCCCCAGAAATTTCACATGACGTCTTTCTAAAATTGAAATTTCTCTTCAAGAACAGATTTATTTTAAAAATATGACCCTGACGACTTTTTCCATCAGAAAAATGATTTACAAGCGATCAAGAGATCGTTTTTCATTCGTTTTTCTGCGAAAATTTTCAACTTTTTCCTACCTCACGCCTGCATTTCAAATTTTCAAACATATTTTGTCAGATCCAGACTGCAGGAGAGGACACAGCAGCAGGTCTCTCGTCTTGAAATGACCGAGTACCAGGGAAAAATCGAGACTAATCTATGGAAGGGGCAAAGAATGAGAATTTTCCACTGAAATAAATTTTTTCCTGACTCATCTAACTCAAAGTTCAAATTTTCCTATTTTTTCAACTCGAAACGAAAATTTTTCAAAGAATACCATCATTTGTGAAAATTTGTTCACTTAAATGGAATTTTGTCATTATTTAGGGGGGAGGGAGAGGGGGAAACTGTCAACTTTTTTCCTCCTTATGGCTCAGCTCTTCAAGTGCATATCTCATCTATAGTCGATTGAATTAGATCTGAATGAGAATTGTTCAGAAAACGTGATTTGTACAAGAATTGAAAATTCAACTCTCAAGAGAATTGAAAATTATGAATAGTAGAAATTCCTTCGAAAAAAAGAAAGAAAAAAACCAAGGACCTGAGTAAAATTAGTAAAATATTTAGGTGTATGAATCAACTTTTTTTTTTTTTTTATAACGCCATATACAGCAACTAAGGCTAGAGGCGTGTGGGAAAGGGGGTTACGTCAGAGTAGGGATTTTAGATTTGTATTAGAGAGGAATGTTAAAATTTTTTGAATATGTTGGGAGGTGTCTTTCAAAATTTCTGCGGGGTATTAGAATTTGTTAGTGTGGAATCAACTTTTGTCAACATTTCGTGTTTTTTTTTTTTGAGAACTCGTTCTACTTGCTTTTTTCTGCTCTTTTTCGACCAAAATTTAAAAAAAAAATTACATTTCGAGTGAAAAAATCGAGAAATTTTCATCCCCCTCCCCCTCCAATAAAACCAACTTCGAATTTTTTCCTGCATTGCATTTCACCCTCTAAATCATCCAACCAAAAGAATGACACACGAAATATAATTAGGGTTGGAGATTTTTTAAAAGAAAATAATTTCCATTAACCACTGATCATTGATGAAAAAAAAAAATTACCACTTGAGAGGTGATGTATTCATATCTTTAGGTAATCACAGCTCGTAAAACAATCCTAATGTATTTGGATTTCTCACTCTATTCATGTCACATTTCTACTCCGGAGGAAATAATTTTCAGAAATTTTCAATTTTTATCCCTGTTATACATTTAGCTACTTACAGACATCCCAGCCAAAATTTGAAAAAAAGTAACTTTAGGAACCTCTGACAGTCAAAATAACCTTTTTTAAAAAAAATTTTGATTTATGATTTCACCTAGAAAATGTAAAAAAGTCATTTGAATTTTTACTTGGAGGGCTCGTATTAATAAAATGCCATGGTATACTTTTTTCAAATCACCTTTTTTAAAGCAATTTTTGATTTTTTTTAAAGCAAAAACCAAAAACATTGATTTTTTGTTCAAATTTTTGAAAAAAGTAACTTTTTGAATGAAAAGTAACCAATAGTAACTTTTGAGTACAAAAAGTAACTAATAGTGACTTTCCTTGAAAAAAGTCACAAAGTTACTTTAATAAAAGTGACCTACTGGGATGTCTGCTACTTACTTAACTGCAACTTGTCAGAATAGCAATTTTTTACTTCAAAATTTCAAATTTTCAGATCGTCTCTACTAAATATTATAATTTTTCCAACCCCCCAACCCTTTTACCCCCCCCCCCTAAAATTAAATTTGAAATCCCGTCATTCTAATCATTTCATTCGTACCAAAAAATAAACTTCATTTTAAAATTCCTTTTGATTTTAATTTTTCTTACAAACAAAAAAATATTTTAAAACGTCAAATAAGTAAAAAACTTGATTTCAATTTTAAAAACATTATTTTTCGAGCATGTTTTAGTAAAAATCGTAGTACTTTTCCTTGTCGTAACCTCAGAATTGAAATCATCCCCTTCTCATATTTCTAAAAAATTGTTCGACGTACTTTTAACTTCAAACCTAAACAGGTGTTTAGTGAAATTTTTCGAAAAAACATCAACATTGATGATTTTAAAGTACAATTTAGCAAAAAATCGTCGATTTCTTGATTTTTTCAAACACATTTCACTCCTGAACAGTAGCGTAACTGGACATCCCTTCGGGGGGGGGGAGGGTGTCTGAGATACAGTGACGTCGGGAGCTTTTTTTGGGAGGGTAAAAATCGGGTATGGAGATTTGGAATACCAGAAGGAGGGGGGGAGTAAAAGTGAGCCTTTTTTTGCACTGTCGTCTCAAATCGATGATATAATTGTGATTCTGATCATGCCCGAGCGAAGCGAGGGCCAAGCTTTGAAAAAATATGGTTTTTAATGTCCAAAAAAAAACATTTATTCGCGTTTTAATGCTTTGAAAATCCCTACCTGATGTAATTTGGGAGGAGGAGGAGGTACATTTGATATTTTGTACCCTGGTCGCGATTTCGGGAGTACAACGTACTCCTTTAACTCCATTTTCCGACGCCACAGGTACATTTTTCAACGTTCAATTATTAGTTTTTATTACATAACAAAGAAAAGCAAAAGGGAGAGGATCGTGAAAAACTGACATGAAAAGTTTTCTCACGTTGAATTCAAAAAATTGATGTGAGAAAATGTTTCAAAAGTAGATAAATTGAGGTGATTTTGATTTTTAATGAAGTTAAGAAAGTAGCAAACTCAGCCCGAGCGAAGCGAGGGCAAATTTTTTTTGTAGAATATACGTTATTGCTATCGAAAAAATATGGTTTTAAGATCACAAATACTTTCAAATAAAAAATTCATTTTTGAAGGGCTTCTGGGGGGGGGGTTGTACCCAAACCCCCCCGTCTTTACGCCACTGATATTTTTTGGTTACATCCTTGTGGTTATTACGTTTTCCAAAAGTCACCAGATAACTTTTTTCCATTTTTCCCCTCTTAAACCAAGCAAAAAAAAATCAATGATCCGAAGCTCCACTTGCAAAGGTTAAAGAGGTCTGAAATATCGTAAGGATCAGTTTCAACTCAAATCTCAAATTGTACTTTAAATACGAAAAATTAATTTTTTTTACTCCAAAAAACATATTTTGAGGGGGGGGGGGTCGATGTCGATCAGCTCGAGTACGAATCCTGAAATTTTTTCTAGAACGCCAATTGCGGAACCTTGGGACAATATTTTTTGGAATTTTGATTTGGAATTTTTCCTCTTCATAGTAATTTTTTCATTTCAAAAATTAGGTAAAAAGGAATTTAAGCCCAAAGAGTGAAATAATCTAGCAAAAATTGAATTATTGTGATTTTTTTGGGTCAAAAGATCGTCGACCCGGAACTTTTTCTTAATTTTCTCAATTCAAAATTGTTAAAAATTGACTGTTGGTGAAATTTGACAAAAAAATAAAATTATTAAAAAATCGACCAATTAAAATTGCTCACTCGAGTGCTCAATATCCGCATACCCCTCGCAGCACATAATCAGTCGAAAAAAAAACTCGACCAAAAAAACACATCGCAGCCTTCCACAAAATGATACAAACCTCGAAGATAAAATCGCAGGTACCACTATGGATCGTACAATTTACGAACCGTATCACAGGATCCGAATACACGAGCATATGCTCTGTGCACATTTAAAGGGAAAAAAATTAACATGGAAAATGGCATCAGAGCTGGACAGACGACCAACACACACGAGCTACTTGAAACGACAGCTGAGACGATACGGTGGTGATGACCAACTAAACCCGAAAAATAACAGAAAAAGGGGTAGATGGTATCTCTCTCGAGTATACGTACGTAGATCTACAAGACCGTGAAGACGTCATCAAACAGGGGACAAGCTGATTAGTCTGTTTAAAAAGTACCCATAACGTGTAATTATTACTCACGCTAGGTAATTTGTACACGCGGTAAATTGCGAAAAGTGAGACAAAAGTTTACGAATGTTTCGAGGATGAGGGTAAACATCGATCAGCTCTACGTGTATTTCTGTATGAAGTATAATGTCGAGCTGCCGAATACCGCATCTCAATTTTAACATAGAGAATAGACAAGGTATATAGTCGATTTACCAAACGATAATAAGAGACCGATAAACAGGCTAAAAATGACACATTCTAATTAATTCGCTTTTAGACCCGAGCAATAAACATGAAACGGCCACCTAACACTGGCAAACGTAGAATTATTTCGTAAATCGCTGCTCGTCGACCATTTTCTCGTTACAAAATCGGTTATTTTCAATCATAGGTATTTTGAAACAATACACTAGATGACTAGAAACCACAAAAACTGGAATGGAGAGGGAAAAACATACCTTGGATTTTGATAAAAATTAGTGAAATAGTTTATTTTCAGGGGAAAAATTCTAAAAAAGAAAAATGAGTCACTTAGCCTAAAGAAAGATGAAGGTAAGAGGCCTCAAAAAATTGAGGTTTCATCCTTTTTGAGTAGTGCCAGCGGCATGGAAACCTTGGTCAACCCCCCCCCCCCCGTTGCGATTTGAATTACTAATTTTGACACGTCCCTGAACTATTGACCTCAAAAATTGGAT
This sequence comes from Pseudococcus viburni, assembly GCA_033439095.1. NCBI lineage: Eukaryota > Metazoa > Arthropoda > Insecta > Hemiptera > Pseudococcidae > Pseudococcus > Pseudococcus viburni. Next base: position 234,647 of record JAVBJF010000146.1, read on the forward strand.
ATCACTTTTTGTCCTCTACCAGGGTGTTGAAAATTGCAGATTTAGAATTTGAAGGATTTTTGTTTTTTACCCAATTCAAATCGCTCACTCAAACACCTCAAAATCGAGCCATTTGATGGCATTTTTCGAAAATTTTCCTTGGCAGTGTTACCAATTGCATTTTGATTCACTCAATTTTCATAAAATTTAAGTTGTTTGTTCAGTGACCTTGAAAAGTGAGCCAAAATTTTATTTGGTCATTAAAATTGAATTAAATGATTTTTTGAAAATTTTTTCCAACAGTGTTGCCAACTGAAATTTTTTGAAAATTATCTAAAGCAAAATGCAAGCCAACATTTTCTTTAGTCACCTAAAATAATTTTTTATCATATTTTTCGAAAAATTTCCTTGGCAGTGTTACCAATTGCACTTGGATTCACTCAATTTTCATAAGATTTAAGTTGTTTGTTCAGTGACCTTGAAAAGTGAGCCAAAATTTTATTTGGTCATTAAATTAATTTAAATGATTTTTTTTTAATTTTTTCAACAGTGTTGCCAACTGAATTTTTTTGAAAATTATCTAAAGCAAAATGCAAGCCAACATTTTCTTTAGTCACCTAAAATAATTTTTTATCATATTTTTCGAAAAATTTCCTTGGCAGTGTTACCAATTGCACTTGGATTCACTCAATTTTCATAAGATTTAAGTTGTTTGTTCAGTGACCTTGAAAAGTGAGCCAAAATTTTATTTGGTCATTAAATTAATTTAAATGATTTTTTTTTAATTTTTTCAACAGTGTTGCCAACTGAATTTTTTTGAAAATTATCTAAAGCAAAATGCAAGCCAACATTTTCTTTAGTCACCTAAAATAATTTTTTATCATATTTTTCGAAAAATTTCCTTGGCAGTGTTACCAATTGCACTTGGATTCACTCAATTTTCATAAAATTTAAGTTGTTTGTTCAGTGACCTTGAAAAGTGAGCCAAAAATTTATTTGGTCATTAAAATTGAATTAAATGATTTTTTGAAAATTTTTTCCAACAGTGTTGCCAACTGAAATTTTTTGAAAATTATCTAAAGCAAAATGCAAGCCAACATTTTCTTTAGTCACCTAAAATAATTTTTTATCACATTTTTCGAAAAATTTCCTTGGCAGTGTTACCAATTGCACTTGGATTCACTTAATTTTCATAAAATTTACGCTGTTTTTCAGTGACTTGAAAAGTGAGCCAAAAATCTATTTGGTCATTAAAATTGATTTAAATGATTTTTTACAAAAAAATTTCCAACAGTGTTGCCAACTGAAATTTTTTGAAAATTATCTAAATCAGAATTGCAGACTCATGGTGTCTCCAAGATCTGAAAAATTGAAAAAAATTATCGACTATAGATATAGAACGAATCGTAAAAATAGGCATTTGAGAAAATTTTCACAAAAAAATTACCAATTGAATTCTTAGCTCATCTATGGAGATATCTATCTCAAGCGAATTTTCTGAATTAAAATCTGATTCGATCAAGACAGAATCAACAAAAGAAAAGAAAAACGAACACACCAAGTCTCCTAAAAAACTAAAACTATATTTTAAGCATAAAAAATTGAATTCGAGTCGAAAACTTTTTTCTGAAATTTGAGAAATTTAAAAAGTTGAAGAAAATTTCATCTTCAGGGTGAAAAATTTTCCTATTTTAAACTCATCCCGTCTCCAAAATAAAATGGTTCTGAAAAATAAAAATTCTTGTCATTTTCACACTATTTTTCTCGCTTCAAATTTACACAAAAAAATATCCCTCTTTTACTTATATGTACTAGTTTTTTATGGAATTTCGAGCACTTTTTTTTTTGGCAATTTCATTCTGATGAGAACTATTACTTATTAGGTAAACAATAATACAAATTTACGAGCAAAATGAAAACATTCAAGGAGTCTAACAAATTCTCGAAATCAACAGGCAGGATTTTAGCAGGACCTTTCAAACGAATATTGCAGAATTTTACCCTTGAGCTTTGGAAAAACGCATCCTCCTCCCCAATCTTAAATATTTTTTCAACTGAAAAATGTTAATTGTTTTTTAATTTCCTCCTCTTCCCCCTCCTCCTCTCCGTCCCGTTCACTCCTTCCCAAAAGGTTTTATTCTAATACGTCTATGAATTTGGCACCAGCGAAACCAGAACAAAAATTTTAGAAAGTAAAAATTTCAAATACTACAAAAATACTCTTGGAACGAATTTCATGGATTTTTACCAATATTTAAGATAAAAAAAATTAAAGATAAAAATCATTACATTTTAGGGAAAAAATTATTCAACGCGAATGAAAAGTGAGTGAATTTTTCAAAGAGTATAAGTTTTAAACACAAAATATAGACATTTTGGATGAATTTCATGACATTTTCATCTATATTAATTTATCAAAATTCCAAACATCCGAAGGAAAAATAATCTGGCCCGAGCAAAGCAAGGGTAAAAATGTTGAAAAATCGAAATGTCAAATACACACAAAAAATAGCTCAGCAAAAACATTTTATTATCTACTCGAAAATAATTGGAAAAAATTTTAGAAGAGCATAAAATTTATCAATTTTTAACAACGTTGAAGAATTTGGCCTCACCCAATCATGACACAATATTATAGTTGGTATCTACAACGAATTTTAAAAACATTTAAAGGCAATCCTTCGATTGAAAAATTCAAAAGAAAATTGTTTAAAATTGTTGTTTTTCTTCGTAAAGTTATCAAAAATCTGCCATTTTCTGGTTAAATTATTTTAGGTACATAGGTGACCAAAAAAAAATTTTAGATCAATTTTGAGGTGTTCGAGTGAGCCATTTGAATTTAATGAAAATCAAAAATCCAAAAAATTCACGATCTGCAACTTTTCAACTCCTGGTAGAAGGCAAAAAACTGTCTCCAATTTCGAGGAAAATGGTTCAGAGAGATTTGGAAACTCAAATCGAAACTTTTTAGGGGTGACCGAAGTACCCAGCAGGTGACACTACCCAAAAATGGTAAAAAACACGTTTTCCCCGAAAATGTCTCAATTTTAATCACCCTTGCTCTACTTTTCTTTGGGCTAAGGGACTCAAAAAAAATTTTTGGGGAGGTCCTCCACTCAAAATTACCACCTCAGAAATTTCCGTCAAAATCCCAGATATGATTTTATTGCTCCACCCAAACACACATACTCATTCTGGAGTCTGTAAAAAATACCATCACCATCTCGATTTTCTACGTCCGTCCATAAAATTTGGCAACCGTGCATACCCGAATTTACCTTAGACTATACCGGAAACCGAGTCATACTATAATGCGTTTGGTTATATTGAAAACACGAGCGGATCCTTCATTCGTATAATAACGAAGTGTTTGTACCGAAAAAAAAAAACACCAACGTTTTGTTGGTCTATTCGTGCTCCAACGTGTATACTAATTCCGATGTATTTCTTCTTCAACCGACAACGACAACGTAAAAAAAAAAAAAAAGGTAAAAGGTATTAAGCGGTCTATAACAATTCACAACGTTTGACATTTGTCGAGAAATCGCCTGTAATTATCATCCGACCATCTGTAGTAAAATTCTAACCCCAGGTTTCGACGACGGCGACCAGCCGTGAAAACGCAGTCTTCCAAGCTGGCTATAAATTAAGGCGGATTCTGTGTAAATAAGAACCACCTATTATCGGTTCGCCAGTTTATGATTTTTTTCGGCAAATTTTATTGCAGTTTCTTTGTATAAGAGAAGACGTTAGAAAAATTTAAGAGCTGTAGCGTGAAATTCTCATATACGCAGTGTTACTAATGTACCTACTTAGGTATCATTTAAATATACGATTACACGGTGAGCAAATCTGAGCGAAAAGGACAATGAACGAAGCTGGCTACAATAATCGTATTCATTTTGTCAAAGATTACACCGAACGGATCTTTTACACATTGTTATCTCATTATGGCATCGTCGCGTCCAGATTATAATTACTGATGGTAAAAAAATGCTGAATCATTCGAATTTCGATAAAGATAAATATTACGTTCGTTTTCGTTATTACCTTACAAAGCGATTTACAAGATGTGACGATGACGATTAAAATTTTTCCACGCCAAAAAATCCTTATCAAAGCATTCGGTATTGTATTTTTAAATTAAGAAATCATACTAACAAAAAATAAATCACCAAAGACTGCCTTCTTCACTCGAGGCAACGTAATTTACCAATCATTTTATTGTGTGAACTTAAAATGAAATAGAAAAACATCGAAGCACCGAAATGCGTTAATAGCATTAAAAAAATAAGAATTCAAGTGGGTAAAATTGGCTTAAAAGTAAAAGTAAATATTTGAAAATGAATGAAGGACTGAAATTTTTCATTTCATTTGAATAAAAAAAATAAAGGCAAAAAATTTAAACCTCGGGGAAAAAATGCCTACTCTGTAGAAAAACAAACGTCAAAAACGTTGAAATCTCCGGTAAAATTATTTTTAGTGGAAACGAAGTCCTTCTATTTTCAAGGAAACGTATTCTAAATTTTCTCGAGAATTTCACTACTTAATACAATCATTTTACAAAAAAAATATCGAAAATTAGCTTAAATACATAGGAAGCTTCAAAAGTACCCCTTCCCCTCCAAGAATTCGGATTAAAAGTACATAATCTTGGAATTAGCACTCTTCCAAGTCCATATCACAAGAAATTTGTCTGTTGGTTTGAGAAAAATTACAATTGAAAAAATTTTATCAACTAAAAATAAACATAAAAAATCAGGGAATAGGAGTCAGCCAAATATTTGACTCCTCACTCCACTTTGACTCCGGAGTGGCTCCTGACTACAGCTCGACTCCGGAGTCAATTTAGAGTCAGTTTGACTCCGACTCCGAAGCAGGGAATAGAAATCAACCATTGATTAATAATTTATTCGAGTGCAACCTCCCACAATATTACGAATAGTGGAAGAGAAGGGGTGGGGGAATTTAAAACTTGAAAAGTTGACTCTTGACTCCACCTTGACCCCAGAGTCAATTTCAGACATTGACTCCTGACTCCTGCTTGACTCCGGAGTAATCTGTGACCTTGACTCCTGACTCCAGCTTGACTCTGGGGTCAATCTTTGACATTGACTCCCTGACTCCGGAGTCAAGCCGGAGTCGGAGTCAATTTGGAGTCAGTTTGACTCCAACTCCAGAGTTGACTCCTATTCCCTGTAAAAAATAATATGCATTTTTTTGCCAATCATCAATATTGAAGGGGCAAAAAATAAAAACTTTCAACTTCTCATCAAAAACACATTTTTCAGAAAATTTAAACAATTCCTCATAAAATTGCATTGAAAAATAATTTATGGTCATTAAAAAAAAAACAAAAAAAAGTTACAAAAATTTAATGAAGAAAGCGAAATATAACGAATATGGACCAGGTTTTTAGGCACTAAAAAAATGCGAAATATGCATAAAAAAACAATCAGTTAAAATGCAAGAAAAAATTTAAAAAATTACTTGAAAAAAACTAAAAAACTATACCATCATGGGTACCAAAATAAAGTTTTTTTTTTCATATAAAGAATGAAAACCTTATTCAATGATAACTGGAACTGAATTACATATGATTACATTGAATTCAGCAAAAAAAAGTACAACAAAGTTGGTTTTTTAGGTATCAAAAATATTTGTCATTTTTGATTTTTTTACTCGCAAAAACAAAAAAAATTGACAAAAAGTTACGTGTTTTTTGGGCTGTTTACTTGTTTTTTTTTTAAATCTGTTATAATTTAAGCAACTTTTTTCTATTTTTTGAGCAAAAATGAGCATTTTAGAACATTTATGACCAAAAATAGGGAGAAAAAATCTAAAAATTACACCATTCGACTCAGAGTGACCCCTGATTCGCAAAGAAAACTGTTCTACTTTTCAACTCCTTCAACAGATGATGGACAAACAAATACATTTGTAATTTTTTCGTACTTTTTCAATTTTCATTATCTACAAAACTAACTTTTCTGGGAGTTCAATTTCGAAAAAAATATTATCAAGGCCGCAAATCTTGCCCATCTTTATTGAAATCCTTGAACCCTTCGTCTCCACCCCCTCTCCCCTCCTACCCTCCTAAAAAATCCTTCGGTCAATATTTATCTCCTTCTTCGTCATCACTTCCGAAGAAAATCACTTTGTAAAAACATTCGAACAATTTCTAATTTTCAATCAAAATTTTCGTTTTCGCTAATTTCCTGGCGATTTTTTAAAAATTCTAATTAATCGAAATTTGACTGCAATTTATTTCATCAAACCATTTCTAAGTAATTCTGCATCTAGAAATTTTTGGATTCGAAAAATTAATCATTTTTTAACATTTTTTGGGAACAGTAACAATTTTTTTTAATTTCTCCAACTATGAAACGAATTTTTTCCAAGCGTTTAGCTTTGGAAAAAAATCATTATTAAGGCCACAAATTTGAAACATCTTGATCACCTCCATCCTTGAGAAAGAAAACACACAATTTAAATCCTTCGCCCCCTCCTCCCTCCCCTCCCTTCTCTTCTCATCACCCCTAAGAAAGTCAATTCACTAAAATACTCGAGCCATTTTTAATTTTCAACTAAAAAAAACAACACGAAAGAAAGAAAAAAAAAAAGTTTTATATAAAATTTTTAGAAATAAGTTTTTCAAAATGCAAAGTTGTAAAAATTTTTAAAATTGTATTTAGCTAGAGATGTGCGTACTAGATTTCCAAAACCAGAAGCTAGAACTAAATATTTCTAAACATTTTTCAATAATTTTGAAATCTTTGTTTTTTGAAATTTTATTATACTGGACGAGTATAATTTCCAGGATTTTTACGCCCAGCGTCGGAGTGAGAGGATTGGAATGAGGTTTAGATTCGGTGTTGGAATTTATTTTTTCATCGGTAGTAGAATTCTTGTGTTTCTATTTTTGAATCTGGAATAGTTGTGGTGTTTTCAGAAATATAAAGGTTTTGTCTTTCTTGTTTTAGGTTTGGGTAAAGGAAAAGGAGATGTTGGGTGGGTATGTGTTTAGAGTTGCAGAATTTGCACAGTGATTACGGGATTCCAAAATTTAGGTGATTGTGGGTGAGTTTTCTGTGACCGATCGTTGAAGTGTGTTTGGGTTTTTTTCCATGGTAAATAGTTTTTTTGTTTAGAGTTTATTATCAATTTTAAGGTTCCTTGAATTTTGCCAGTTAGTTAATTTAATCGGATTTAATATGGTTTTGACGTCATTTAGATTTGGAATGTGTTGAGTAGTGAGGGAATCTCTGTTCTCAATTCTCATCCTCACTTTATAATTTTTTATTTTAAAAAAATAAAAAAATAAGTTTATTTCAATAGACAAACTTTAAAAAAAAAAAAATTCCAGTAAGTTTTGGGAAAAAATGCAACTCCGGTGTTTTTCTTTGGGATATTTTAAAGAAAAAAACAAGTAGAACCCCTTTCTACAACGAAGAAATCACAACACACCCGCGTCGATAACTCAGTTGACGTTTCAATCGCACCTAAACACACATCTAGACTTATATCTGAAAAAAAAGGAGAAAAATTACACCGTTAAAGGGAGAAAATCCTTAAAGCTTTAAACTTCATCACGACGAGTTCGACTGCAACGAGAGACCATCGAAAAGACATTCGTTAATCCGTTAATGCTTGAAAAGGCAATAAGACAAAGTGAACCTGAACACGTAGGGATGGTTCGATCGGAGACCAGCTTAATTCGAAGAAACATTAGCTAAACGTCAAACGGGCCTAAATCTTTAGTACCTAGACCTACAGTCTCATATATCTGTACGTACAATACATACACAAATACATAGTACAGTGGCGTTTTCCAACACTACACCTTCGCAATCCCTTTTACCAGGCGACAACATATTAAGGGGCATTGATCTAGGCTCATGATCTTCACCTTTAGACTGGAATATAGAGTGAATCTTTCGTTCAGTCTTTTTTCACCCACGTTGGGCTGGTGATGGTTCGAAAAAATATTCTGTAGAGAAATTTCTACCTAGTTTTTTTTTCTTCAAATTAAATGGAAAAATAAATAAAACTCAATTGCAGACTGAAAATCAAATTATCAAAATAAAATCTAAATAAGAAACTTATTTCACCCCGTTCCCTTCATATATCGTCTCTTTCATATCCAAAACGCCTCGAGCAACCTCCGACGACCTCTGCGATCAAAAACGTACCATAAATTCTTCCAAACCGAATCGCTGATAAGTTTACAAATTCTGCAACAACTTTCGTTCAAAACTTTTCTATATAACGAAACAATATGGAAACAATTCTTCGATACGATACGATAATAAATTCTTTGCAAAAACTCTCGAGTATAATTACCGATCATTGTAAAAAATACAGACAAATTCGTAGGAATATCACGAGAGTCTAAATACAGTCACGAAAAGGACGATTTCGTTTCGTGTGGTGCACTTTTTTCTTATTTACCATGCAGCAAGTTTTTTTTTCAAGTCCAAATATTTTTGTAATTTTTCAAGGTGTCTAAGTACAAAGGATATGAAAAATTAAAATAATTGCCATTTTCTAGATTATTTTTATGACATTTTTCTTGCTAAAAATTTTCTTGATGATTTTACTTCAAAAAGCAAGAATTTTCATTATTTTACCATCTCCATGATTTTTTTTCTTTTTCCTAATGGGTTCGGACTACAATCCATGAATTTTTCAATTGAAGAATATAAAAAGGGGTTCATTTTTTGGGAGATTTTTAGCAAGAAAAATGCCATAAAAATAATCTAGAAAATGGCACGAATTTTAATTTTCTATATCCATTGTACTTAGATACGAGTACCTTGAAAAATTACGAAAATATCTGGGCTTGAAAAAAAAACTTACTGCGTGGTAAATAAAAAAAAGTGCACCACACGAAACGAAATCGAGCATTCTTCAATTGAAAAATTCATGGAAATGGTAAAAAATTAAAAATTCTTGCTTCTTGAAGTAAAATCATTAAAACTCTCAATATTTTATTGCTTTTTTGCTACTGAGGTGAAATTCTTGCTACATATTTTCTGGGGTTTCTTGTTTTTCTTACCAGTAGATATGCACCGTGTTTTTTAACGTTCAAATTTTCTCAGTTTTTTTTTCAACCCGAAAAATTTTTCCAATATTTTTTCAAGCAAACATTTTTTTTAGCTCTAAAATTTTTTTCTGTTTTTTCTAACCCTTAAATTTGTTCCTGAAAAATTCTCTAAACTAATTTTTTTTCAAATTTCTTTACTCTTCCACACTCAAAAATATTTTGCTATGTTTTTTCGAACTCGAAAATTTTTATAAAGCTCTAAAACTTTTTCCTGAAAAATTCTTCAAACTAATTTTTTTCAAATTTCTTTACTCTTCTACACTCAAAAATATTTTGCCAACATTTTTTTCGAACTCGAAAATTTTTTCAGCTCTAAAATTTTTTTCTGGTTTTCCTAAACCTTAAATTTTTTCCTGAAAAATTTTCTTCCAAATTTCTTTACACTTCCGTACACTAAAATATTTTACCAACATTTTTTTCGAACTCGAAAATTTTTTCTGTTTTTTCTAACCCTAAAATTGTTTACTGAAAAATTTTCCAAACTATTTTTTTTTCAAATTTCTTTACTCTTCCACACTCAAAAATATTTTTTGAACATTTTTTCCAAACTCGAAAATTTTATCAGCTTTAAAATTTTTTTCTGTTTTTTCTAACTCTTAAATTTTTTCCTGAAAAATTTTCCAAATTAAATTTTTTTCAAAATTCTTTACTCTTCCACACTCTAAAATATGTGGCCAACATTTTTTCGAACTATAATATAATCAAACCCTAAAAATTTTTTCCAACTTATTTTTCCATGCAAATTTTTCTCAAAATTTCTTGAATTCTAAACTTTTTTCAGGTTCATTTTAGAAGTCCCGCCCATTCAAAGTGAGAAGGAGGAAGTGGGGTCAATCGATTGTGCTCGGTGTATGCATTTTCGTTTGTGCTCAACTTCTCACCCTCTGACGCTCCGCCCATAGAAGGGAGGGAGCACAAACCGAGTACAAACGATGGACCCCACTCCCACCTCTCACAATTTCTAATGCCCGCACATATTTTTAGAGGAAGGGGTGAGCACAAACGAAAATATTTTCAACACGAAAGAGAACAAACCGAGCACAATCGACTGACCCTCTTCACCCTCTCTTTTGAATGGGCGGAGCGTCTGAAATGAGCTCAATTTTTTCTCAAAACTCAATTCAACTCTAAAATTTTTCTCAAAACTTTTTCCATTACCAAACTTTTTCTTAAAACTTCATTTTTTTAGTGATTCACTTATTTTACACGTGAAACGTGACGTCATCGCCCAAATTTAGAGCTCGAAAGTTTTAAGAAAATATTTTGAGAAAAACTTACAGAGTATGGAAAAATGTGGGAAAAAAATTCAAGGTTAGAAAAAAATGAAAAAAAAATGGAAGAAAAAATATTAGAAATTGAGAACAATTCAAGAAAAAATGTCATAGTCAAAAAAATTTCAAAGTTGGAAAAAATTTTTAAAAAATGCAGTTGGAAAACATTTAGAAAAAATTTTATACAGTTTAAAAAAATTAGGTGAAAAATTTTGAGAATGAGATTAAACTTTAGGAGAAAATTTCAGAGGTCAAAAATTTTCGAATTGAAAACATTTTTAAGAAAAAATTTGTTATGATTGAAAAAATTTTGAGAAAAAAATTGAGAAAATTTGAACATTATAAAAATGACAAAAATATTTGGACTTGGAAAAAAAATTGCACCACCCGAAAATAAATCATCCTTCCCGTGAGCATATTTAAACTCACGTCATATCTCAATCGAGGTACTTTTCCATTAGCTCATCCCATTCTCCATCTATTTCCGGCATTATGTTAAATATGGGCCAAGGATGAAAAAGTTCACCAATTTCCATCACTGGTCCGATACGAACGCTACAAATTAAACCAAAAATCATCTCGGTACGAAGCCATCTTGGGGGGGAAAATCCGCCATCATCATTGTCGCAGTATGCGATAAATTTTAAGCTTTTTAAAAATATCGCTGGTTGGCGGGCGCGATCTCATTCATAACTTTTCATCCCGAACTCAGCGTACTGCCTCGTAAAGATTTTATTAATTTAACATCTCTGGTGCCCTTTTGCCCCTCATCCTCCTCCGGAGCTTTGTATGCATATCCACCAGACAGAAACTACGGTCGGTCGAGTGGTGGAAGAGAGAAAAAAATTCGTCAACTCGACGGATATTACATTACTTCCGCGAGGGTTTTAATTTCATTTCGCTTCTCTTCTCGGATTTTTGCCTCATTTTTTCCCTACTCGTTCGGCCCGACCTTTCGCTAATTTTTAAAAGGCTAAAGATTAAAGAAAGCAGAAACGAAAACAAAAAAGCCGGGACCCCCTTTGGAAAGTAAAAAAAATGAAGGGAGACTGGATATAAGAATAAAGCGCCGCGAAAAATTCGTTATGAAATTAACTCGGCGAATGCGCCGCTCTGTATTCCGGAGAACCGAAAAGCGAAGGGAGAAAAACTTGTATATTCTGGTTGGGTTTTTCATTTGTTTATCATCCGTTTGAATAGAATAAAATTCGCCGCAAGCTTGTCGGCAATTATGCTTTCTCGTTTTTCTTTATTATTTTTAATTAAGGTGGGAACTATATACGCAAGGTAAATAGGTATAGATTGGATGGTGTGTTTTTCGTCTCATAGTAGCGTTCTCCTTCCCCGATTCGGAACCGTGGTCGGCCTTTTTATCTGTAATACTCCAACACACGACCGCTCTTCATTGCGGTTCTTTTACTTTCTTCGCCATCGCCGTCTATTACACCGTTAAATGATAAAATCGATATTTCTTTTAAATATATCGCGTCTAATTTACGCCAGATACGATACCACGATTTTCCTTTTTCCGCAGCAACTTTCCCAGAGTAGCTGGTGGCTATTTCCTAGTGGAAAATTTCCGGCATTCGTTCGCTACGTAAGTAATTACGGTGCCACGTGGGCAGACGTATGTAAAAACAGCTTCGAGTTCGGATATTTTCACGATACCGAAATTATATCCGAAAATTTTCTAAAATTAGGATCTTGGAATATTTCATCGACGTCGTCGAAGTTCCAGCTGAAATAGCTCAATTGGCTCGGTGATCTTGGACATGTTTACAATCGAAGCTGAAATTAATTTATTTTGAAGAAATGAAATTGAAACAAATGAGATGAAATTTCGAGATAAAAGTCAGATTAATCAGGTTAATTTCTCGAGTAGAAAATTTATGAGGAGGGGGGGGGGGGTAATTTTTCGTCAAAATTCAAGGAAGGAAATTTCTCGTCAAAATTCAAGGAAGGAAATTTTTCAAAAAATCGCAAAATTATGGAATATGAAGACATTTTTTTTAAAGACGTTTTCTTTACATTTCCTCGTTTCTTGCAAATTAACTCGATTTCAAGAAAAATGTTCAACCTAAATGTTATTTCTCTGGAAATGTTTAGAATTTCATCAGAGTACAGTTGACATTTTTAAAATGATTACACGTTTACAATGCTCCGCCGAGTCCACAGATATTTTCCATAAATATTGATCGTTGAACGAGATGCCTAAAAATGACATAGAAAACTTGCAAAATTTCGACTCATCATTTTGAACATTTTTTTAATTAGTTAATTTTTTGAAAAAATTTACAAAGTCTTGGAAAATTTGTAAATTTTTTCAGAAATTTCCCAATGTTTGAAAAAAAAAATGATTTTTAAATCATTGAAGCACAGCTGAAATTTTATTAATTTTTTGGAGCTTCAAACTCTCAAAATCTAAGGGGTAAAAATTGGCGAAATTTTACTTTTTTGAATCAGTGAAATAAATTTCACTGAAAATCACCGACTTTTCGTCGACTTTTTCTGACTAAATGGGAATTTACCAAGAATTCAGTAATTTTTGACTGAAGGATCAGTGAAAAATTACTGATTTTCAGTTATGTAATTTTTTTCATTGTTTCAAAGAAAACAGATTTTCATCAAATTTGACTGATTCAAATTTAGAGAGAATATTTTACAGGCTTCACGAGGCGCTCTGACCAATTTTTGGAAAAAATTCAGACCCGTGCAAATGCATATTTTACACACCCCCTCCCCCCTCTTCAATAATCCTAGCAACATTATTTCACTTTGGAAAGTTGAGCATCCTGAAAAACTTTGTGTTATTGATGAAAAAAGGAAAATTTTGCTTGATATTTCCAGCGTATTTTGAAAAATTGAATATTTTTTTTGGATTTATTCCTTCGATAAGATTATGAAAAAACTCAAGAAACTGAAGTTGTACATTAAATGAAATTCCCTTGAAATTTTCAGAAACGATTGTTTTTTCAATAGGCAGGTATTTTAAAAATTCCAAAAATAATTCAAATCTCTTTTAGAGCTTATTTTCTAGAAATGAGAATAAAGTACATTTTTAAAAAAAGTAATGAAAATATTTATTTTTTCCACAAGAAATTATATTTTTGCTGGTTTAAACAGCTACTAGTGCTAAATGAGTTCTACGTATAATGATTTGAATCATTTTCAGAATTTTTTGAAAATTTAGATTATAGAATTTTTTGGGCAATATTCTTGAAAACTTTGAGAATCGTGCAAAACTGGAAAATATTGATCGATTTCAAACGTTTCAATTTTCTTGGTAACTTTTTCGCAGACTCGAAAACCAAAATGTCAATTTTTCCAACATCCGGATTTCGAACCAGTTTTTTTTTCGAATTTTTCAGACAATTCTATAAGATGAATTTTTGATATTCATCACAATTCTTCGAAAAATGCAGATAAGAAGAAAATTAATTGGGACCGAAAACGTATCATTTATCGAATTTTTCCTTTCAATTTTGAAGTTTTTCTAACTCAGCAGTTCCGGTCTCAACTAGTTCTTTGTTGACAACTGGTGTCTTCCGGATATGAAAAATGAAAACTCTTGCTATTTTCTGTATTTTTTTTGATTTTTTATACAATTTTTCTTGCTTTAAATTTGCTCAAAAAAGAACCCCCTTTTTATCCTTTGATTGAAAAATTAAAGGAAGAGCAAAATTTCAAAAAATTTGCTCCTCAATAGTTGAATTACTAAAATTCTTGGCTATTTTCTGATTTTCTTGCTGCTATAAAGTAAAATTCTTGATAATTTCTGTTTTTTCATGTTTTTCTAGCCAGTAGACACCTCGGTTGATCAATTTTTCAAATGAGAATAGTTGTGTAGGTATTAAAAAATAAATCTTATCTTGTTCCAAAAAAAGTTTGCGAATGGAAAAAGAAGAAAATTACTCTTTTAAGAACTTAAAAAAAATCTCTTGATAGATCAACTCTTTTCCCCAGTCAAAAAATATATTTTGTAATGAAAAATAACGATTTCTTTTTCTCAGACAATGTTTGTTCAAAACTTTTTCAAATATCTACCTACTGATGATTTTTTTTATATCACATTGAATTTTTTCCGGGTACTTACCCATCAGATGAAAAAATTGGAAAAATCAACAAAACGAAAACAATTTTCGTTCAAAAATTTAAATCACTAAAAATCTATAATTTTCTATTCTATGATTAATTTTTTCATTTCGAGGTCAAGGGAAGGAGGGAGGAGAGATCTATTTATAAAGCACTATTCTATTCTATGTATTTTGACCCCCTGATGACTAATTATATCTCTCTATTCCTCGTCCTGATTTTTTTTTTTGAAATTTTTGTCTCCCACGGTTGGTATAAATTTCCTTTTTCGTATTATGATGAGACTTCTTTCCATGATTTGAAATTTTCAAAGGAGGATAAATTTCAGTATTTAACGAGACTCTGGGTAAATATTCAAATCGACTCCATAATATCTCTCCAAATACCCTACATCAAATTCTAACCCTAAATAAATAATAAAACGCTTCACCAGAGTTGATAAAACGACTAACGTCTATTTTTAGCCGATTAATATAATTCCACAGACAAGTTTGTTTTCTCCCACTGCTTTATAAAATTTTGAAAATTTTTGCTGTCTGCCAACAGGTAATATACGTTCGCATGGTAAACAAACCCACGTCAGCTCGAATCATCTCTGTATAAGGCAACATTTCCTTTAACGAAAGTCAACTTGACAAAAATGTACTTATTCGTCGCGTCGTAGCACACTTTTCGGATTTAATTTTCCTAAACGAGTTTGTCATACGCAAGCAAAAGCTTCTTCCAGCTTCCGTATGTGTGGGATATTGTTCTCTAACGTCTATTTCATCTTGACATCGCGAAAGTTTGATATAGATTTTTGTTTAGAGGAAAATACCTATACCTATAATATGTGTCTTTTACACGCCTTTTTTCTTTTTTAATTTTCGCAATTGAAGTTTGGGTGACTGGATCGATTTCCCATTTGGAGAAGTCGTTCATTTTTTTTTGGAAATCGACAAATTTTCAAAAACGATTTTATTTTTTGGAAAAACGTTAAATTTTTGGGGAAACATGTTTCAGTCATAAGAAAATTGTCCAGATTCTTGAAGAAATCCAATAATTTTAAAACAATTCTTCAATTTTTAAAAAATCTTATACATTTATTGAAATTTTTATTCAATTTTTAGAAAATGTTTCAATTTTAGAAAATGTTTCAATCTTAGAAAATGTTTCGATTTTAGAAAATGTTTCAATTTTAGAAAATGTTTCAATTTTAGAAAATGTTTCAATTTTAGAAAATGTTTCAATTTTAGAAAATGTTTCAATTTTAGGAAATGTTTCAATTTTAGAAAATATTTCAATTTTAGAAAATGTTTCAATCGTAGAAAATGTTTCAATTTTAGAAAATGATGTTTTAATTTTTAAAGAATGTTTTAATTTTTAGAAAATGTTTTAATTTTAGAGAATGTTTCAGTTTCTAGAAAACGTTTCAATTTTTAGAAAATTTTCCAATTTCTAGTAATTTTTAGAAAACGTTATAGTTTTTGTCACTGTGGGAATGCCCAGGCCTCTCAGGTGGTAAGACTGAGCCGGCCGATCGAAAGCAAATACATCGCTGGTTGAAAGCCAGCAACCTTGTCAGTCGTTTGGTGTTATTACGAGGTGTTCGGCACCATGTATCTGTAAATTGAGTTATGTTCCTTTGAAGTGTTAATAAAAGTTAGCATGGAATAAGTGTCACTTTTGTACCACGATCCTGCGATGTGATTAGTGTTTTTTGTAACCTTCGACTGAGTTAGCCTGGGACCTGGCCTATATCCAGTAGAATTAGCAGGAAATATCCTACATGAGTAGAAGGTGTAGGGAGTCAACAGTCCACCACACCAAGCTCAAAGAACCCTTCTCCGAAGGGGGATAAGCTTTCCCTACCCTCTCATTTTTAAAACCTTTTTCAATTATAGAAAATGCTGTTTCAATTTTAGAAAATCTTTCAATTTTTAGAAATTACTTCAATTTTAGAAAATGCTTCAATTTTTAGAAAAAGTTTCAATTTTAGGGAATGTTTCAATTTTTATAAAATGTTTCAATTTTGGAGAATGTTTCAATTTCGGAGAATGTTTCAATTTAAAAAAATGTTTTAATTTTTAGAAAATGCTTCAATTTTAGAAAATGCTGTTCAATTTCCAGAAAATGTTTCAATTTCTAGAAAATGTTCCAATTTCTAGTAATTTTTAGAAAACGTTTCAATTTTAGAAAATCTTTTAATTTTTAGAAAATACTTCAATTTTAGAAAATGCTTCAATTTTTAGAAAATGTTTCAATTTATAGAAAATGTTTCAATTTTTAGAAAATGTTTCAATTTTTAGAAAATGTTTCAATTTTTAGAAAATATTTCAATTTTTAGAAAATGTTTCAATTTTTAGAAAATGTTTCAATTTTTAGAATATGTTTCAATTTTTAGAAAATGTTTGAAGTTTTAGAAAATGTTTCAATTTTTAGAAAATACTTCAATTTTAGAAAATGCTTCAATTTTAGAAAATGCTTGAATTTTTAGAAAATGTTTCAATTTATAGAAAATGTTTTAATTTTTAGAAAATGCTTCTATTTCTAGAAAATGTTTCCAATTTTTAGGAAATGTTTCAATTTTAAAAAATGTTTCAATTTCTAGAAAATGTTACACTTTTTATAAAATGATTCAACTTCAGAGAATGTTTCAATTTCTGGAAAATGTTTCAATTTCTAGAAAATGTTTCAATTTCTAGAAAATGTTTCAATTTTTGGAAAATGTTTCAATTTCTAGAAAATGTTTCAATTTCTAGAAAATGTTTCAATTTCTAGAAAATGTTTCAATTTCTAGAAAATGTTTCAATTTCTAGAAAATGTTTCAATTTCTAGAAAATGTTTCAATTTCTAGAAAATGTTTCAATTTCTAGAAAATGTTTCAATTTCTAGAAAATGTTTCAATTTCTAGAAAATGTTTCAATTTCTAGAAAATGTTTCAATTGCTAGAAAATTGACCAATTTTGATCAGGATTTTTTTGCATGGAAAAACTCTTTAATTTCTGGTAAATTATTCGTTTTTTGGGGTATTTAAAAAAAAAATAATTCTACAATTTTTTGAGAAACTACATCCCTATTTTGAAAAAAATTGGCACAGCTGTTCAAGTCATAAGAATTCGTTAACAATTTTTTTTTACTAGAGTTTAATAAAGTTATTTTTAATTAATCTAAAATAATTTATATATTAAAATTTAATCTAATTTAAATATTATTCCGATCATTTTTCTTTTTCTCACTCGCTTTTATTTCTCTTCTGCTCCCCTCCCACCATTTACCTCTCCAACACTTGGTCAAAATCGACATCAAATCATCCTCTCGCACACTCAATTTCACTCCACTCGACATAAAAATTACCTCCATTCCTCCACCTCCATCCCTCTCGTGATTATCTTCCATTCAAAAATTACCCATCTTTTTCGCCCCGTTCAAACAGACTACTTAACTTTTCTACGAAACACCGTCGAACTCCGACGCCAATTCCCAAAAGGGGAGTGACCTTTAAGGATCATCGAAAGTTTATATTGAAAAGTCGAAGAAGAAGACGACAAAAAAGTTTCATTCTAATTTTTAACTATACTCGAAAATAGCTTCGAAAATTACCAAAACTTCATTCAACGAGGCGAAATGGCTCTTTTATTACGCTGCCGACGCAACGGTGGGTGAAAAAAATTAATTTTTAATTTTTACCCAACTTTACCGAAAGCGAGAGTCATTTGGAGTCTTTAAAAAGACCAACTTACGTTGAAAACCCTCCGTCCGCCGGAGTGGATTCTTTTCCAGGTGTTATTGTTCTATCGTAATAACCCGTAAAGTTTGGTATTTTACGTCGAACGCGAGCATGATGGGAGGAGGGGTCGATTGTACTCCGGTAGTGGAAAATTTCCTCATCAAATGGAGAGTCGAAAACGGTCTAATCAAATTACCGATTCGCGTGCGAGAAAATCCGCATTGCCGGATGAGAGGAGAGGAAAAAACAACCGAGCCGAGCGTTTAGCCTCGATATCGAAAGTTGGCAAAATTCGAACCAGGAGACAGGCTTTTATCGGCGAATAATTGGTAAGAGCCGGAGCAGCTGAGGCGATACAGCGAAAGGCAAATTTAGGTACAGAATGAGGGATACAAGAGGAGATATCTCGTTAGAAAAATGAAGTACGTCGTTTAAGAATTGACACCATGAAATGACGTCGTGTTATCTAAAATCTGTGTGCGGTATTTCACCTGTTGCCTCACCTTTTTCACCCTTTCGCGTGCTCTCTCGCTGATTATGTGCCTACTTTTTACCACCGTCGAGCTGCGCCGGAGAAGTAGAGAGAGACGTAGCGTCGCCATCCAACGACGTTCTTTATTGTTTGGAAAAAATTTTCTACACGGCGGCGTGTGATTAATAAAATTAAACCGCCGGTACCCTTCGGACCCCCTTCGTACGCTGAAAAAGCGCCGATGCGTATACCTACACTACGAAAGTGTAAAAATATAATTTCCCTGATTACTTTTAACTCCGCGCTTAATACAATTACCCTCTAACGTTGCCTTTTGTTCATTAGCGTTTGTTTAAATTAAAGCGAATCGAATTACAATGTTTGATACAATCAAACGTTAAACATTGTTCGCCGAATTGAGCGGCGCCCTTTACCGAGCCCAGCAACCCCGCGATGCCGGATATAAGATGAAAAAAATACCGACGTAGAAAAAACAATTACCGGCGACGACGAATAATAGGTACACGAAAGCGTTTCCATCGCGAGCTAGAATCGTTTCGTAGGGATTTTCCCAACTCGACTGTGTACTTTCCGGGAGTTTGTTTAGAGCTGCTGACGAGCAGGCAGGTGTAAAGCTTTTGAAATACCAGAGGCATAGGACGTATTGAACGTCAAAGGGATTGAAAGTGAGGGAAGGTGAATCGGTTCAATGTAGTGGGTAAATATTTTTATGCTTTTTATGGCCGAATTTCGTGGTCGAAATTCATTTCAACGGGTAGCTGATAACACAGGGCGACAAAAAAATTTGTTTGCTCTGTGTCTGGGTTCTCATGCCGAAATTCTGTTTCTAGGCATCAAAATACATCACCTTGCTCAATCCTGGCTTCCAAAGTTTAATTTGAGGGTGGGGGGGCCAAAAAACTGATTTTTCGAGGTCAATAAGCCTGAGCATTACAATAAAAATTGAAAAAAAATTTCGACTCATCTTGTAGGAAATTTTACGGCGAATCCAATGCCGCAAACCGCAGACCTCTGTCTCTTTTTTAAAAAAAGTTACAGCTCATTCTTTCCAAAATTTTGTGAAAAAATCGCATTTTTTTGTTTTTTTTTCCGCAAAGAAGTGAAATTTGAGAGAAAAGTAAAGGTTTTAAGGCCATAATAACCATGGTGAGAGTTGTAGGAAATTTCACGACGAATCGAATGCCGCAAACCGCAGACCTCTATCTTTTATTGAAAAAAAGTTACAGCTCATTCTTTACAAAATTCTGTGAAAAAAATCACATTTTTTGTGCCTTTTTCGCGAAAAAGTGTAATTTGAGAGAAAACTAAGGGTTTTAAGGATGAGCTGTAACTTTTTTTCAAAAAGAGATAAGAGGTCCGCGGTTTGCGGCATTCGATTCGCCGTGAAATTTCCTACAACTTTTATCATGGTCATTATGGCCTTAAAATCCTTACTTTTCCCTCAAATTTCACTTCTTTGCGAAAAAAAAACAAAAAAATGTGATTTTTTCACAAAATTTTGGAAAGAATGAGCTGTAACTTTTTTTAAAAAAGAGACGGAGGTCTGCGGTTTGCGGCATTGGATTCGCCGTAAAATTTCCTACAAGATTAGCCCAACAATTTTTTTTGTAATGATCAGGCTTATTGACCTCGAAAAATCAGTTTTTTGCCCCCCCCCCCCCCCCCCCCAAAGCAAACTTTGATCAAAAAAAATATTTTTTCCTTTATTAGTTACATAAAAGCAACCCAAATTTGGCAATGAGAACCCAAAAACAAAATTCGTGTCGCCCTGTGTAATCAGAGCGTGAATAAAAAATTTAAAAATTCGATAAAAAAAATTGCTCAGAACTAATAAGGGAGGTATCCAGGGTGCGTCCAATATATTTCAGAAATGATTTTCCCTGACTTTTCCAGGATTTCCAGACTAATTTTTCGAATTTTTCCAGATCTTTTAAATATGATATTCGTAAACCAGTAGAGGGGGGGGGGGGGGGGTAATTTTTCACGAAATTTTGCATAAAATGCACGAGGTCGAAATTTTTTTTTCAAAATCACTAGATACTTTTTACGAGATTGTTAGATACTCCTCTTCGAACCAACAAAAAAAGATTCAAATTCAATTCTGAAAATTTTTGAACCCACTCAACACCCGCTCACCACAAAAATTTGAAAATTTGAATTCATTACCTACAGAAAAAATTTCAAATAAGAAGAAAAACTATACATATTCCAACGCAAAATTAGGAGTTGAAAAATGAAATAAATTATGCCAGGATGTACACTAAATCAAGCGAATGAAAATTCTATTTTTCCGGGCTGAAAATCCAAAAATAATAATTTCGAATTCTGTCCCATTCCCTCCCGTTTTTTTCAACATCGTGTTCAAGGGCATTATGGCATTTCTTTCTCATCACACCTTATTAAAAACTATTTCCAAAAAACTCAACTTTTTAAGGTCCATGTCACCGGCCCTGCCCATTGAACGGGGGGGGGGGGGGGTGATTCACTTATGGAAGGATTGTGCTACGTTTGTGCCTCGAAATTCATAAAAAATATGGTGTTGTATATCAAAATCTAGGTTTTCGAGGTCGTAGATTACGAATCTGACGGTGAAAATTTTTTTCAAGGTCGGGGAGGAGGGTGGGGGCGTTGAAATCGAAATTCATCAAAAATATCGTGTTGTATATCAAAATCTACGTTTTCGAGGTCGTAGATTACGAATCTGACGATAAAATTTTTTTTTAACGTTCGATTTATCTTGGTAGAAGATGATTTTAGAGACAATGAGCAAATTTTCATTTCACCACTGGAGAGAGCTGCAGCTCTGGCCCCAAACTACGAGATTTCCAAGCTAAAAATTCTATCCCTGAAAACTTGAATTTTTTTTTTCAAACTTTGCACGTAGATGGTGGTACGAGGGGGTAAACAACCAGAAGAAAACATTTTATTATCAGATTCGTAATCTACAACCTCAAAAACCTGGATTTTGATATGTTACACGATATGTTAGGTGAATTTAAACTTCAGCACCCTCCCACAACTCCACTTTCTTTGAATTTTTTTCATCATCAGAATTGTAATCTACGACCTTAAAAACCTAAATTTTGATATACAACACAAAATTTTTGTTGAATTTCGATTTCAGCACCTTTCACCCCTTCCCCTTACCTTGAAATTTTTTTTATCGTCAGATTCGTAATTTACGACCTAGAAAACCTTGATTTTGATATACAACACGATATTTTTGATGAATTTCGATTTCAACACCCCCACCCCCTCTCCCGACCATGAAAATTTTTTTTATCGTCAGATTCGTAATCTATGACCTCGAAAACCTAGATTTTGATATACAACACGATATTTTTGATGAATTTCGATTTCAACACCCCACCTCCTCTCCCGACCATGAAATTATTTTTTATCGTCAGATTCGTAATCTACGACCTCGAAACTCTAGATTTTGATATACAACACGATATTTTTGATGAATTTCGATTTCAGCAACGCCCCACCCCTCCCCTTTTTTTCAAAAATTTTTTCATCATTGGATTCGTAATCGATGACGTCAAAAACTGAACCTAGACTAGATTTTACCAACTTTTATCGTTCTTTCTTTAAACCGGCACAAACGTAGTACAATCTGCCCATATGTGAATCACCCCCCTCCGTTCAATGGGCAGGGCCGGTGACATGGACCTAAGATATTAAATAAATTCTGTAAAAAGATTGATCAACTTTTCATAATTTGGCCTGTGTTTGATCAATTAATGGAAGAAATAGTAAAAAATGAATTTTTCCAAATCAATGGTTTTAATTTTTTTTTAATTACAAAAATATTTTTTCTCAATCATGTAAAAATCGAAAAGTTACAAATCTTTCAAATTTCAAATTTTTTCAACTCGCTCAACTTACGCAAAAAAAATTACAAAAATATTTTTTCTCAAGTTTTGAATTTTTTAAAACATTTGATAAATTTGTTTCCTTTTTGGAAAAACCGGAGTTGTGATTTCTTTCAAGATTCTTAAAAATTTGAAAATGTCAGGGCTGCATAGAATAAAAATTGATATCATTTTCGCAAATTGTGTATGCAGTACAAATTATTACATAATATTAATTGTTTTTTCATATTTCTGTGTTTGGGGACTAAAGCTGTACAAAAATGTGAAAAAAGTAGGACGCAGTGTAGAAATTTGGCATAAAATTCCAAAAAATATGGACTTTGATCTAAAAAATCTGTGTTCTTATGTTTTTAATTTTTGCTTGAAATTATTGTTTCAAAATTTTTAAAAATATGAAACGAAATTTTTTAAACTTTTCACAAATTTCAAAATTCCTCAACTTTTGGACATGTTTCTTCATTTCAAGAAATTTATTGAGGAATTCCACATTATAAAGAATGAATTTGGAAAAATATTAAAAATTAACTGAAAAATACAGTTTTTAGGTAAAACAAAAACTGGAGTTGTGGTTTTTTTTTGAGATATTTTAAAATTTGAATTTTTTTTGGAAGAAATGGTGAAAAATTATTTTTTCAAATTAAAAATTTCAAAACAGTGTCAAATCGGTTTAGACTTTAAAATGTGATCGATCAATCAATTTTTTTAAAAAATCGATGAATTAATTGGATTATGAATTTAAAAAAAAAAATCAAATTTTTTTCATGCTAAATCCTGTTAAAGGTACTCAAAATATCGTATCTTCGTAAGGATTATTTGAAACACGAGAAAAGTCGAAAACTCTGCATAAAATGTCGAAAATGAAGAAAAAGTTGGGTAAAATTTTAAAAAAGTTGGCAAAAACTCGATAAAACGTAATAAGGAATCCTTCAAAGTTTTTCAAAAAAAAAAAAAAGAGAATAAGTCAATTACTGGAAAGTTACTGCAATACTTATTTCAATTTTTGAATACAAATTCAATAATCTGAGTAGATTTCCCCACAAAATATTTCAGAAATCGTTGAAATACAGAAGAAATTTGGGAAAATCAGCAAAAGGTCGAGTGCGACGTAATGAAGATCGTTCTAACATCAAAGAAATTAAAGTTAAAAAATTGATAAATTTTACGATAAAAAATACCTATTAAAAAATCAATGAAACTGCAAGAAAACTGTATTAATAACATGAAAAAAATGCCTGTTTTTATTTAAAATCATCAAAAATATTCCATAAGTCTGAAAATGTGAGTAAACTCTTCAATTCTCCACAAATAAGATCACCAAAAATAATATAAATGTATTTGAAAATCATATACCTACACATTGAAACAAAAAACAAAAATGAGTAAATACCAGTTTTTTCCGTTTTCACCTTAAATTTTGGGTAATAGAACAATTTTCAAGCCATTTCAACAATTTTTTCGAATTTTTATTCAATAATATTTACAATACTTCGCACTTTTGATGATTTTTACTACTCTCTGAACAACTTTGGAGATTTTCTGATCAATATAAATCATACTTCGACCAAATTTTAACTTCCTTCAATTTTTTTTGGAAATTTATCAATTTTTAAGATATTTTATACCATTTTTGTACAATATTTTAAATATTTCAAATGATTTTTGCCATAAGAGAATAACCAACAGAAATTTCTGAAGCTGAAACATATTAAAAACCCAATCATTCCACTATAAAAATTAGATACGATACTTCGAACCAGTTTCAACCCCACTCAAAAAATAATTTATTCTAAATCAACAATAGCTACGCACTTCCAAACGAAAATTCGACCGAAAAATAAAAACAGATTCAGACTATTTCTCATCAAGTTTTTCGTCCTTGAATTTCGACCAATTCAACAATATAGCTACCAACATAGGCCTATACCTTCATATATCAGCAATTTAATGAAAATTTTCCAATCCGGAATTTATTACACTTAGGTAGGCTTAACAGCACTTGGGAAATTTTCCCTCAAATTTATGTAACATCCATCGCTATTGTTCGATATTGCGGCGAGAATATCGAGCTTTGAAATTTCCATAATCGCGGAACACAAGGAAGAGGAAATTTTTCGCGAAACAAGGATATATGTATGAAGTACGAAAACGTATTCGGAAAGGAAAATAGGGCAAAGAATTCCACGCAGGTGATTTAACAATAGCAATTTTTTCTTCGGGTGAATTTTTACCCACAAAATAACTCCGAGAAAATATACCGGAATTTTACGTTTTTTCTCGAATTTTTGACGTTGAAGAACGATTATCTTCGTTTAAGAAATACGCCAGTAGTACAAGTGGGTGGAAACGAGAAACAAGAAAATCATGTGGTTTTGTCGATTTCATTTCAAAATGCGTGGAATATTTTGTACGCGGAAATAAAATTGTGAGAGATGACAAGAAACTTTTTTTCATTAGTCATATATTTAGGATTTTTATTTCACGATTTTGGAAAAAAATAAATGAAATTATTTCAATTTTTACATTATTTTTTCTCAGGGTAAATTTTTCGAATAAATTTAACCATTTCCTACTATTTTTTTACTTTTCAAAGATATTTTTTCTCAATTTTTGAACTCCCCTTCCTCCATGGATTTTCCCCCTCCCGCAGTCGTGAGTTTAATATTTCGCGAAATTTTACAATTCAACTGAAGGGGTTTTCGATTAATGGGGTTTTCCTCCAACACACCACCGAGACGATTTCTACGAAATTTTTAATCAAGCGAATCGAAATTTTCGCAACCCTTTCGTATACGCTTTAATTAATTTTTTCATCATTTTCGCCGGGTGCTTGTTTATAATTGTTATAAAGCTGGGTATAAAGGTATTTGCGGTATATCGTATAGCGAACTCGAATTCGACGAAGACACAATAAAGGCGGGAAAGTAGCTATATTTCATAGGGTACCTTTACCTAACGTACGAAATTTTGGTATAAACACGAAGAAAGCTAAAACGTGATTCGAGTTCGGGTTCGAATAAAAGGTGGGAAAATCTCGACGCGCCGTAAGATTCTCGAACAAAATGAAGAAAAGACGATAAGATTAAAAATCTGGGGTACTTTTGAAACGGATAAAATAATACAAGAGCGACGAGAGAAAAACAAATGAAACCGTGATCAATTTTTTCGCCAATTCGCAACCTCGGGTACGAAAAATTCGACGAAATTCCATCGCAAGGTGTGAAATATGGGAGTTGTTATTTTCCACGACTTAGGAGAGTTATTTTTTCGGAATTTTTTCAAATTAATTCTATTCATTTTTTTTAATTTCTCATTTTTATTACTTTTTAAAATTTCTTCTAATTATTTATTTAGTAGAAAAAAATTGAAAAAAACATTAAGTAGGAATTTTTTTAAAATTCAAAGTCATTAAATTACCATCGATGAAGATGCTAATTCGAATCTAAAAAATGGGACAGGCAGCGTATCAAATACCAAATTAATCAAAAAATTAGAGTACAAAATGACAAAATCATTCCAAAAAATCATAACTTTGAATGATTTTTTGAAATTTTTTACCCCGAAACACATTTTGCCTCGTCAGCTTCTTATCACTCTAATCACTTAAATCTAAGCCATGCAATTTCTGAAATCTTTGATAATAATAACAAATCGGAGTCTATCTAATCTCACACGGAAAGAACAAAAAAATGTAAATTGTTCGCTCGAACCGCAACTTCGCAACCTTTCTCGTAAGATAGCAGGAATGAAGAGCTTGCTAAAAAGTGGATCAAATTTTTAGCTTTTGATTTAAAAATTTGAAACCGAAATCAACAATAATTTTTCAACCCAAAATTTTATTTTCGATTCTTAAAATAGTTTCAATTCTTAATTTACTTTTTTCCAGATATTTTTCAACTCTAAAAATTTTTCCTCGAAATATTTCTCAACTCTAATTTTTCATCTGGAATAAAATTTCTATCAACTCTGAAATTTTTCCCTCCAATTTTTTTTCAGTTAGATATAAAAATTTTTCAACTCCGGCATTTTTTCCAAAAATACATAGTTTTTATTTTTCAAATCTAGAAATTTTTTTCAAAATTAAATCTTTTTTCAAATTTTTTTGCTCTCGAAATTTTTTCTCAAAGTTCAATTTTTACAACTTTTCAAATTTTGTTCTCAAAATTCTATTTTTTTAGCTGAAATGTTTTTCTCAAATTATTTTCCAGCTCTGAAATTTTTAGAATAAAAAAATTAGGGTTGAAGAACCTTTTAAGAAATTTAATGGGAGGAAAAATCGAGAGATTGTCAAGTTTTTAAAAATTTTAAGATCAAAGAACAGGATTTTACAGTGGATAATTTAGATAGATAATAGTAAAATGAGAAAATTTTAGCAAAAATGAAAATCAAAGAAATTGAAAAAACCTTAGAGCTATAAAAAATTTTGAGAAAGATAGTTTAGCGGGGGAAAAATTTATTGGAGTTGAAAAAATTGATATTATGAGAAAAAATTTCGAAAGCTAAAAAAGATTAAAATTTTGTGGAAAAGGTACAGTTAACAGCTGAGAAGATCAATGTAGAGGTGAAGATGACGAAAAGATTGATCGAGATCGCGCATAGTTCGGTCATTTTGTTGTTCATTCCGTGTGAGAATAGACAGACCCTCGAATTTCAGCAATTTTTAAGACTTGGCACTTATTTTGAAAGGAAAGAAATTTTTAAAAATATGAATTTGAAAAAATCCAAATTGGAAAAACTAAATACCTACTTACCAGAATTTTTTCCAATTTTAAAATGTTTTCCAACAATGAAATTCTCTAATTCAAATTTTTTCAATATTTCAACTTGGATTCTTAGAAAAATTCAAATTTATATTTTTAAAAATTCCTTCTAAATTAAATTTTTTTCAATTATTTTAAAATTTTTCCTCTATTTTTTTCTATTTTCAATTTTAAAAAAAAGTTAAATTTCATGTTATTGAAAATTTCTTTTGACTAAAATATTGGAAGAAATTTTGAAAAAAATATTGAATTGAAAAAATCAAAATTGGAAAAATTTTGAGAAAATTGAAGTTTAAATAATTTTTATAGTTGAAAAATGCTTAAATTGGATGCAATTTTGAAAAAAAAAATTAGAATCGATGAAATTGAAAATATTTCAGAGCGTCCACAATATTTCAGATATGATTTTCCCTGACTTTTTTAGATTTTTCAACCCAATTTCTCGAAGTTTTTCAGAACTTCTGAATATGATATTCGTGAACCAGGGGTAGGAGTAATTTTTCGTGTAATGTTAAACTTACATCTCGAAATTTTGCATAAGAATAATATGAATGAGGTCTAACAAATTTTTTTTTTCAAAATCACTAGGTACTTTTTACGATATTTTTTGATGCTCTTCTTCGGGCCGAAAAAAAGATTCAAATTAAATTCTAAACATTTCTGAACCAACCCAATTCCCCCTCACCACAAAAATTTGAAAATTGAATTTATTACAAAAAAAAATTCAAATAAAAAGGAAAAACTAAACATTTTAAAGCAAAATTATAAAGTTTTAAAAAATGAAACAAATTATGCCAGGGTGTCTACCAAATCAAGCGAATGAAAATTCGGATTTTTCGGCCTGAAAATTAAAAATTTCTTCATATTTTATTGCTCCCCCCCTCAAAAAAAAACGCATGCCTCAAATATATAAATCCACGTAATTTCCTGCAATCTTTTCAGCTTGTACCAATAAATAAAAAAATCAATGATGAGGTAAAATATAAAAATCATTTTGTTGAGACATATAAACGTGTTGAGCCCGAACGAATTGAGGCGAAATTTTTTGAAAAATTTATAATAAAATAAGCAAAGAAATACTTTTTTAAATGACTTATCCTTTTTTTGGATTTTCAAAAAATTCGAGAGAAAAGTCCAAAATTCCCTGACTTGTTCAAATCATCAAGATTTCCCGACTTTTGCAGGTTTTCCAGAAAATGGACCCCCTCTATTTAGAGTTGAAAAAATTTCAACTCAAAAATTAGAATAAAGTTGGACTTGGATCGTTGAAATTTCGTTTGCGGTAAAAAATACCCAATTCAGAGCTAGCAAAAAATAAAAAATTTTGAAGCTAAAAACTCGAAAGAATGGTACTAATAAAAAAATTCCAAGTCCAGAAACCAAAAGAGCGGAACACGAATCACTTAGAACGACCGACTCTTCCAAGCCATGAAAAATAACTCCCGTGAAATACACTCGAATACCAAAACAGCATAATTAATTCTTCCCACAATCCACACTTTTCATATCCGCGAGTATAAAATAGGTAATAATCGCACCGCAGCCACCGTCGCGGCTTCATTACCCACTTCCACGAACTTCACACAAAACAAAGAGAGAAAACGCGAAGGAAAAAAAATTACACCATATCGTGATTTATACGACCAACGAAAACATCTTTATGTTTTAATAAATTACCGCGCAATGACCTTTTCTCAACCTGAGCCACGTCTCGCTCTGTCTTTCTTGATCGTCAAATCGCTACTCGTTATTTTAGCCCCCCCCCCTCGAGTCTCTGGCTGGCGTATGTGACTCCGCTCGGTGCTGGAGAGTAAAAAAAGAGAGAAAAAAATGATTTATCAATGTCTACAAAAGAGCTTATAACACACTAAAATATCTTCGACGAAACTGCGTTGCTTGGTTGCCGATAAAAAATGTATCTAAATTCGCGCGAGCACCACCGGGCTCCAATCCCCCTCAAAATCGTTCCATCGGGTTTCGGAATTCGTTTCTGACAAACGGTGGTATATTGTATACGAGTAGGTATGTAATGTAGCTAGACCTACATTGCGGAGTCGAGTACTTATTCACATCGGTACGTAAAAATCCGTATGGTGGGAAATAAATGGCCCGCAGATTTTATATAGGATTGTGTACTTGTGGTGTCTGCCCTGGGTATACATATGTAATTTGTATGTACTTGTGATATACGCCATCGTCGAACAGCACGTCTCGATTCATTGATTTGTTATAAGTACGTGTTTATGATCTCGTCGGATATTTATCGAATATAGTACTATAGCTACTGATTGAAGGATGAAGAAGAGGGAAGATCAAATTAGATGAGAGAAGATGGCAAATTTTCAGAAATTTGTAATTTTTTAAAAATCACATCAATTTCGAAAGTAAGAATGACCTGTGTCTACCAAAAATCTACTCGAAATTGCAGAAATTATTCTAAAACGAAATTTCATCATATTTCAGAAGTTCTACTCTCTCAATTATTACACAGGGCGACACGAATTTTGTTTTTGGGTTCTCATTGCCAAATTTGGGTTGCTTTTATGTAACTAATAAAGGAAAAAATATTTTTTTTGAGCAAAGTTTGCTTTGAGGGGTGGGGGGGGGCCAAAAAACTGATTTTTCGAGGTCAATAAGCCTGAGCATTACAAAAAAAATTGAAAAATTTTTTTTTTGGACTAATCTTGTAGGAAATTTTACGGCGAATCCAATGCCGCAAACCGCAGACCTCCGTCTCTTTTTTAAAAAAAGTTACAGCTCATTCTTTCCAAAATTTTGTGAAAAAATCACATTTTTTTGTTTTTTTTTTCGCAAAGAAGTGAAATTTGAGAGAAAAGTTAGGATTTTAAGGCCATAATGACCATGGTGAGAGTTGTAGGAAATTTCACGGCGAATCGAATGCCGCAAACCGCGGACCTCTATCTCTTTTTGAAAAAAAGTTACCGCTCATTCTTAAAACCCTTGGTTTTCTCTCAAATTTCACTTTTTCGCGAAAAAGGCACAAAAAATGTGATTTTTTCCACAGAATTTTGTAAAGAATGAGCTGTAACTTTTTTCAATAAGAGATAGAGGTCCGCGGTTTGCGGCATTCGATTCGCCGTAAAATTTCCTACAACTCTCGCCATGGTCATTATGGCCTTAAAACTCTTACTTTTCTCTCAAATTTCACTTCTTTGCGAAAAAAAAACAAAAAAATGTGATTTTTTCACAAAAGTTTGGAAAGAATGAGCTGTAACTTTTTTAAAAAAGAGACGGAGGTCTGCGGTTTGCGGCATTGGATTCGCCGTAAAATTTTCTACAAGATTAGTCCAAAAAAAAAATGTTTTCAATTTTTTTTGTAATGCTCAGGCTTTTATTGACCTCGAAAAATCAGTTTTTTGCCCCCCCCCCCCCCAGCAAACTTTAGAAGCCAGGATTGAGCAAGGTGATGTATTTTGATGTCTAGAAACAGAATTTCGGCATGAGAACCCAGAAACAGAGCAAAAAAAAATTTTTGTCGCCCTGTGTTATAAATCAGTGAAAATGATCGAAAATCGCTAAGAAACCGTTAGAATTGCAGCACAGGAGAAAATCAGTGAAATTTTTTTTACTAAAAACAAATCGGTGAGAAAAATCACTGGAAAATCAGTGAATATTCACTGAAAGGTCGGTAAAATTTATGAAATTTTCTGAAGAATCTGTGAAATATCAGCGAAAATTCGCTGAAATTCTGACTATTTATCAGTGACTTTTCACTGATTCAGAATGAGAGAGTAAGCAATTAAAATGAGTAGCCAAAAAAGTAGAAAGAAATTAAATAGAAATTGAAACGAGAAAAATCATTTTGAAAAATTTATAAAATTGAAATCTCAAATTGTTTCAAATGAAAGACAGGGTCAGAGGTGCCGAAAAAATCAATTTTTCAGAAAATGCTCAGAGCACTGAAGAAACTAGAACATTTCTCAAAATTAAATTCATTTTTCTCAGAAATTTTATGAACGAAATTAACATTTTTTGTGCAAGTAATGAGGCTATAATGAGTAGGCATTACATTTTTTCGAAATTTGACACTCCTTAGAAGAGACTTTTGTGAATAGGTATTTTGAAAAAAAATGGCGATTCCATGAGAAATGTTATAGTATTCATTTACCTTGGGGGGGGGGGATAGATTTGGAAACAGCACACATATTTTTCAAAAATTCAATTTCATTCTAAAATTAAATAGGTACTTAAAGATCAAAAAATCATCTTATTCATCGAAATTCTCTCACATCGCAGTGCAGTGTGCAATTTAATTATTTAAATTTCTCAAAATTGTTGTATGTTGATTTTTCATTATAGGTAAATGTTCGGAATTTCTCATCAATTTCCCAATATTCTTTACGTGATTCCTAATTTTTTCAATATATTTACTGAACCAGTCACACAACATAAATTTTTTGAAAAATTTATTTTTTCAATTACCCACCAACCCCGCCCCCCCTCACTGAAGCCCAGGCAATTTCAAAAAATCAGGACCGAATATTTCTTTTAACAGAATACCTACTGATGATCTGTAGTTTATTTTTTTTTTGAATTGAGCTCGAAAGGTTTGGAAAAATAAACTATTGCAGAGCAATTTGCAAAGATACTATTTTATTGAATTGTTTTTTTTCAAGCTCAAGCGAAACAAGGGTGAGAATTTTTGCACAGGACGAATTGTGAACCCTAAAATTGCAATTTTTGGGAGGAAGTTGAAATCTCCCAGCATTATTCACTGGAAAGAAAAATACTAAAACTTTTATACCTTCCCCTTTCAATTCATATCTTGCAGTGGAAATGTGCGAGTAAATTTTTTTTAAATAGAGAATTCTAGCCAACAAAATGTTCATTTTTTTCATTTTTTTCATTACAAAAAAATCTCTTTTAGGATGTGAGCAATGTGCATCTAGGGACAATATTCGTGACTCTTATTATTTTTTAAAAAAGAAATGCATCTTTTGAATATGAAGCTAAACATTTTTAATATCATATTTTTACACAAAATGTTCAAAATCTTATCTCAAGGTATTTATAAAGACCGAGCGAAAATTTTTAGCAAAAGAGAACTCAAACCTGAAAAAGTACTCGTTTTTAATCATTTCAGTCGTATTTATTATACTTAATGGAACTTTTTGCTCTTTTCAATCATATTTCGTACTAATCTCGTACAATTTCAACGGTTTTTCGTAGGTACTTTTTATGGCCATTTTCGAATTTCGTGCCTTTTTTGTACTTTCGTGCTTTTTTTGTATTAGTAGACATCGCGGAGTAGAAAAAACAAGAAAAATACACTAGAGTAGGAAAATTTTCAATATATACCTAGCTAACACAATATTACGACCTATATTTTTGTTTCTTCTCCAGAGCTCTTCCTCCTCGATCGAAAGTTTGACCAAATGTTTTCAAAAATGGAATTTTTTTTGTTTTCTTAATAGGTATAGATTTTCAAAAAAATAAAAAAAAACAACGAAAATTACACCGTAGTCTGAATAAAATTCATCCAAAATAGTACCTATACCATGAATTGATTTTTTTTGCTCGATTGTCGTTTCTTTTCCAATTTTCTTTTTAAAACCCCCTTTTTTCAAAAACACATTCCTTTGGTTTTTCGTACTAGTTTAACAATAAGAATCTAAAATTTTCTCTCTCAATCATCTTTGAGGGCTTTAGCACCCCCTTCTCGAAAAATTTTTGAGTAGTGCTAAAAAAATTCTTAGAATATGCTTCGCATTGGCAACTCGAACGTATGTACATTTGAATGAATTTTAAAAAAAATAATAATATTCAATACCTAAATTGAAGCATTTTCAAGGTTTTTTATTCGTCTTAAAATCTCTTAGTAAATTGTTGAAATGTGAAAAATTTATAAATGAGATTATAAAACGAGTTTTGAAAATTTTCACTGAACACAAATACTTTGGAATTGAGGAGTTGAAATCTCAATCTCGAACTAATTACGTACTATTCCACGTCTCGATGCATATAACAAATTTTCCAGCTGACTTGAAATTATTGTAAGGAACTATCGATGAATTTTTACAAACCACTTTTTTGAATGAGATTTTTAAATTTCACCACATCGAATGAGAATCAACTTGCGAGATGAAAAATTTGGAATTTTTATCCATCGATTAATTTGGACCCTCGAACGAAATTTAAACTCTTCTTCCAGCGCGTATCTCAACTATTCTCAAATGTTTCCAAAATTAGCCCAGAAATCCAATGTTATCACGTCATCAGAAATTAAAAATGGGATTGTGATCGACGAGGAAGCTTAAAAATTTGGAATTTCTTAATCTAGTAAATTCAAACTGGTTTCAAAAACTTCAAAATGGCTTCGAAATTACTCCAATCGACGATCGAAACCAGATATTTCGAATTTATCAAACACACTCCAATAATTTTTTTATTCGAATTAAAAACAAATTCACAACTTTTTAATTTAAAAAAATCTGTTGATCGAAAATTTACGAATTTTGGTATTTTAGATGTACTTTTTCGTTTAATTTTTTGGTGGAAAAATTGTACAAAAATATTCGAAGGAAGAAAAAAATTATAAATTACTTCGTACGTTAAACTTTACGTATTTCAACTCCTATTGTCCCCTCCATTCTACATCTCAGATTGAAAATATGTACTACTCTGGTAAAAGTGATTTCAAGGGGAGAGGTGCAGAGATGAGAAAAACATATAAAATTTATCGATTGTGGTATCTCTGAATTATTACTGTTCGTACGGAATTTGAAACCTAATTTTTTTCAATTTTTTCGTATTAATTCTTAGATGAATTCGTGAACTAACCCCCCCCCCCCTCCCGTTATCTCTCACGAGAAAAAATTCATACGATTTCAAACTTTTTACATCAAAATACGAAATAAACTCTTCGAAAACAGGGCATAAAATGTAAATTCTCATTGATAAGTAAACATTTTTAATCAAATTGTACTGAAACAAAAATGATTCGTGGAAATTTCACAAAAACCTCACGTGAGAAAATGAACGAGAAAGGAAGAGAAGTGAATCCGAAATTCGACGTTCATTTTTATTGACGACGATTAAATATTCACCCAATTCCATCAGGAGCTGTTTCATTTTGAAATCTTTACAAAAAATATCAATTTCCAACTATAGAAAAATTCTTCAGCAAAAATTCGCTCAATTTTCAATTTTACAATTTTTTTTATTCGTTGGTACATTGAAAATCACACCATCAACGGCGAATAAAATTATCCGCTCTTTACACGCGCCATTCAAACCTAAAAAATTTAATCGAACTCGAAAGTCGAAAATTCCGAAACCGCGGCGTCAGTCGCAAATTCACCTCTCAAAATTTCAAACGAGTTTCAAAAATTTTCTGAAAAATTAATTTCCAAATAAGTACAAGTATGTACGAATTTTCCAACGTTAAAACTTTTTCAAGACGAATAACAGCGAAAGTTTCATGGCAAAAAAAGACTATATCGTACTCGTATCTCTGAAAATTCAACAAGCATATGCAACCAAGTATTACGTGAATTTTCAACAACGCCGTTTGCGCCTCAGCTAGCAATCTAAATAACGTGAAATTTTTTACATAAAATTTTCGACGTCGCGTCGTGAAAAATTTTTCAACGTGTCGTATGCTTACCAATTTAGAAAAACGTCTCGATAAAATAAAGGTCGAGTGCGAATTTTCGTCTACCTATTTTTCAATTTTAATAAAAGTGACAGACTGAAAAATGGTTCAACGTTTACCCAATACTTAACTCGCGTAGTTTGGAAAAAATTCAAACATCTTTCATTATTCATTATCATTAGAAAAATTGGGTGGAAAATACGAACGATCTTCGTCGTCGTTTAATACACCACAATCATCTATTTTTTACGTTATAATTCGAAATATCGTACAAAATTTCATTAAAAATTGAGTTTGAAATCGGCTCATCATTTCTTCCCCCCCCCCCCCAAAGTAATTCTGTGTTTTCGTGAAACAGAAAATTTTAAAAATACATTCGAATTTTTGTCTATTTAATTTTCAAGCTCTCTTTCCCTCCCCCAAAAAATGGAAAAAATGAAAGATTTTTTTTACATATTTGGCCAATAAAATTTTTCAAAAAATCAGAAAATCTTGAAATAAAATAACACATTTTACGTCCTTGTAAAATTTTCTCAAAATACACGAAAATGGGAAATTTTCTCAAAAAATAAGTAATCAAGCTCCAATTTCAGGAAACCCCAGTCCATCGATCACTCCGCCGATCTCGACCCATTCCCAACAAATTTCTCAGCTCAAATAAACCCTCAAAAGATCTCTTGGATTTCACTTACACGTCGAAAAAAAATTCCTCCATTTACTCAGCAGCATCGTATCATTCGTACCAAGATTTTTTGAAAATCCACATACCACAGAAGCATTATATCAATTATTATGAAACCTTTTACATATACACAGGCACGCGACTCAAACAGGTGTTCCAGTTGTCTCTTTTTCAATCAAAGAGGAGCAGCAAATATGTACGTAGACCTACGACAGACCAAACTGGGGAAGTGTTCAATCGAGGGCATAGTACGTAAAATTAGTACACAGTAATTATTACACCAAAGTAAACAAATTTGTTTACTCGGGATACCGATGCTACAATAATCCCTCACAAATGGCTTCATAAATATCTACGAATAAATATTATTAGCTCGAGGGGTGCGAGATGGGCAAATAGGATGAACATATTCGATAAATAGGTTACGAATGAGCTTAAATTTCTATTTCACTCCAATTTTCAATTTTTTTTTGACAAATTATTTTTTTTCGAAAAAATTTCAAATAAAAAATAAAATTCGAAATTTACACTCCTCGAATGAATTTTTTTAACACAAAAATTTCCTCAACACCTTCGAAAAAAAATTTAATTCAAAAATTCACGTAAATCTTACCTTTAATATAAACGAAGAAAACCACGAAACTCCAAAATTCGTTTGTTAAATACATGATGGTTGAATACCGATGGAAAAAATTCCTCGAATGAAAAACAAGCAGTACGTGTTGAAAAAACGCTAACGAAAAATATCATCGAAATGGAAATCCATCTTGAACACTCCAAAATGATTTATTCCTTCGAGTCGAAAAATATTTCCGGAAAATATTCCGCCACTGTCGATCACATACACCAACCGCGAAATAATTCACCGATTTTTAAAAAAAATACGAGCTGAAATTATCTTAAAACGGAATCGAAAAAATTACGAAACTTCGACGACGAAATAATAAAACGAAAAAATAACTCGAACGATTTACGTACGTAAAATATTCGGACGAGAACGAGCACCGAAAAAGCACCGGTAATCCCGACGACGATATTATACTGAACTGATACCCGTATCTAAACTCCTTGGCTTTTGGGAATATCACATTTTGAAGTGCAGCGACAGTGTTACCAGAAGCCAGAACTGAAACCTCGATGCGTCGAGTATAAGTTCGCAAGACCCGGTCACCTTTTCGTAATTAGTTCGATATATTATTTGGTTGGTTTTGATTAATCGATCTTGTAAAAGTATCATCTGTTTACCCCTCCCTTGCCCGAGCCATCGTTTAATTAACGATTAATTAAACGTACGATGGATACAAGTTCGTACACTGGTGGATTTCCCAAAACACACCACATCTGACATATTTTCGTAATTTTTACAAAATAATAATTGATAAGTAGCTCGAATTTACGTGGAATATGCATCGGGTAAGAAAATAAAAAATTGGTGCGAACGACTGAATCTTTCCTGTTTGACTCTTGCCAGTCTTCCATTACCATACAACTCGATTTTTGTCTAAATCCATATCTGGTATTTTTAAACTTTTTTCAACTCTAATAAAAAGTTTTTCTCTTTTCCGAGAATTTTTTTCGAATTTAGTCTTTCAACTTTGAATTTTTTTTTCTCTGTAGGCTTTTAACTCGGTAATGAAATTAAGTCCAAGTACGAAATTTCTTTCTAAAAACGGTTTTTCGTGTCTAAAATTTTTCTACATTTTTTTTCAACTCAGTTTTTTTCCAGGTGATTTTTAACCGTTAAATTTTTTCTTAATTTTAAAATTTCTTTTTGAAATATTTTTTTCATCTCTAAAATGAAATCTTTTTCGTCATTCACGTGTCAATCGTCGAACCGCAATAACATCGAAAAAGCAATTCCCAACGTGTCGAAATTGTATACATATTTCAAAAGTGCACGCTTAGCAAATTTTAATTTCAATTCTAATAAAAAATTTTCTCAACTATGAAATTTCTTCTCAAAATTTGTTTTCAACTCTGATTTTTTTTAAATAATATTTTACAGTTTTAAAATTTTTAGGATAGAAAAAATTTGAAAAAGGACTGGGTAATTTTTTGAAAAACTCGAACAAATACAAAGAGCATTCAATGTTTTTGAAAATTTTAAGATCAAAGAATGAAATTTTGGAGTTGGCAGTTGAGAAACAATTTTATTGGAGTTGAAAAATAAAAATTTTGAAAGATTCGAGATGAAAAGATTTCAAGAGAATTTCAATTTTAAAAAAATTCAAGATCAGAGAATGGAAGAGTTTGATGTTGAGAAAAAATTCAGTAAATCTACTTAGGTACTTAAAAATTGTAGAGCTGAAATAAACTTTAGCAAATGGAAAAATCTTGAAAAAAAATCTCGGAGTAGAAAAAATTTTGAGGTGGAAATTTTAAAGTTGAAAAAAAATATATTAGGTACACTTGCAAAAATTAAAATGCTGAAAAAAATTTCAAGTCAAAAAAATTGAAAAAATCCAAGTGTTGATAAATATACCGAGGAAAAAAAATTTAGAGTTGAAAAATAGGTAAGTACTGTAAATACCTTGGGAAGAAATACCAGAGTTGAAAAAAATTTTAGGCCTGAGAAAATAATTCGAGGAAGAAAGTAGAGTTGAGAAAAAATGAAAAATAAAAATTTTAAAAACTCGAAGTGAAATGATTTCAAGAGAATCTTAATTTTAAAAAATTTTAAGGCCAAAGAATGGATTTTTAGAGCTGGAAGTTGAGAAAAAAATTCAGTAAATGTGCCTAAAAATTGCAGAGCTAAAATAAATTTTAGCAAATGGAAAAATCTTGGAGTAGAAAAAATTTTGAGTAAGAAATTTCAAAGTAGAATTTTTTTTATTTTACGCCATATATTAGCGAGTCAGTTGAAAAATTAAAATGCTGTATAAAATCCAAGTTTGAAAAATATACCGAGAAAAAAATATTTTCAAGTTGAAAAATATGTACTGACCTTGGGAAGAAATACCCAAAAGTTGAAAAAAATTTAGGCCTGGGAAAATAATTTGAGGAAGAAAGTAGAGCTGAGAAAAAATTTCATTGGAGTTGAAAAATAAAAATTTGAGAAACTTAATGTAAAAAGATTTCAAGCAAATTTTAATTTAAAAAAATTTCAAGGTCAAAGAATGGAATTTTAGAGTTGGAAGGTAGGAAAAAAATTCAGTAAAAAAATGTACCTAAGCATCATAGAGCTGAAATAAATTTTAACAAATGGCAAAATCTTGAAAAAAATCTCGGAGCTGAAAAAATTCTGATGAGGAAATTTTCAAGTTGAGAAAAAAGTTTATTAGAGTTGAAAAATAAAAATACTGAAAAAATTTAAAAGTAAAAAAAATTGAAAAAATTAGAGTTTTGAAAAATATACGGAGATAAAAATTTTAGAGTTAAAAAATATGTACCTAAGTACCTATCTACTTTACCTTGGGAAAAAATACTCAAGTTGAAAAAATTTTAGACCAGAGAAAATAATTCGAGGAAGAAAGTAGAGTTGAGAAAAAGTCTCATTTGCGTTGAAAAATAAAAATTTAAGAAACTCGAGATGGAATGATTTCAAGAGAATTTTAATTTTAAAAAATTTTAAGGCCAAAGAATGGAATTTTAGAGTTGCAAGTTGAGAAAAAAATTCACTAAATTAGGTACCTAAAAATTGTGGAGCTGAAATAAATTTTAGCAAATGGCAAAATCTTGAAAAAATCTCGGGGGAAGAAAAAATTTTAAGGAAGAAATTTCAAAGTTGAAAAAAATTTATTACTTACAGTTGAAAAATTAAAATTCTGAAAAAAATTTTAAGTCGAAAGAATTGAAATAGGTAATCCATGTGTTGATGAATCTACCAAAAAAAAATTTAGAGTAGAAAAATATGAAAGTTCTTATGTACTGTAAGTACCTTGGGAAGAACTACTCAAGTTGAAAAAATTTTAGGCCTGAGAAAATAATTTGATAAAGAAAGTTGAGTTGAGAAAAAATTTCATAAAGCTGAAAAATAATTAAAAATACGAGGTGAAAAAATTTCAAGAGAGTTTTAATTTTGAAAAATTTTAAGGTCAAAGAATAGAATTTTAGAGTTTGAAGTTGAAAAAAAAATCAGTAATGTACCTAAAAATTGTAGAGCTGAAATAAATTATAGCAAATGGCAAAATCTTGAAAAAAATTTGGAGTAGAAAAAATTTCAAGGAAGAAATTTCAAAGTTAAAAAATTTTAAAAGTCGAAAAATTTTGAAAAAATCCAAGTGTTGATAAATATATACCGG
The DNA here is from genome assembly GCA_033439095.1 of Pseudococcus viburni. NCBI lineage: Eukaryota > Metazoa > Arthropoda > Insecta > Hemiptera > Pseudococcidae > Pseudococcus > Pseudococcus viburni. Next base: position 274,470 of record JAVBJF010000146.1, read on the forward strand.
CAAAAAAATTTAGAGTTGAAAAATATGGACTGCAAGTACATACCTAATTACCTACCTCGAAAAGAAATACCAGAGTTGAAAAAATTTTAGGCCTGAGAAAATAATCTGAAGAAGAAAGTAGAGTTGAGAACAAATTTCATTGGAGTTGAAAAATGAAAATTTAAGAAACTCGAAGTAAAAAAATTTCAAGACCAAAGAATGGAATTTTAGAGTTGGAAGTTGAGAAAAAAATTCAGTAAATGTGCCTAAAAATTGTAGGTGGAAAAATTTTGAAAAAAATCTCGGAGTAGAAAAAATTTTGAGGAAGAAATTTCAAAGTTGAAAAAAAAATTATTACAGTACAGTTGGAAAATTAAAATTCTGAAAAAAAATCCAAATTTGGAAAATATACCGAGAAAAAAATATTTTCGATTTGAAAAATATGTATGGACGGGAAGAAATACCGAAAAGTTGAAAAATTTTTATGCCTGAGGAAATAATTTGAGGAAAAAAGTAGAGTTGAGAAAAAATTTCATTGGAGTTGAAAAATAAAAATTTGAGAAATTCAAGGTAAACGGATTTCAAGAGAATTTTAATTTTTAAAATTTTAAGGTTAAAGAATGGAATTTTAGAATCGGAAGTTGAGAAAAAAATTCAATAAATCTAACTAAAAATTGTAGAGCTGAAATACCTAAATTTTAGCAAATGGCAAAATCTTGAAAAAATCTCGGAGCAGAAAAAATTCCGAGGAAGAAATTTAAAGTTGAGAAAATAGTTTATTCGAGCTGAAAAATAAAAATGTTTATTCGAGCTGAAAAATTAAAATTCTGAAAAAAATTTAAAAGTCGAAAAAATTCAAGTGTTGAAAAATATACCTAACGGAAAAAAAATTTAGAGTGGAAAAATATGTACCGTATCTCGGAAAAAATATCCAAGTTGAAAAAATTTTAGACCCGAGAAAATAATTTTTGGAAGAAAGTACAGTTGAGAAAAAATTTCATTGAAGATGAAAAAATTCAGAAAAAATAGAATAATATTCGAGTTGAAAAGATTACGAAAATATGGATTTTTAGTCATCGGTCTCGAACTTCGATCCGAATTCTACACAGGTGACGTAATCGAACCATCACCCTTCGTTATCTACGTTTTCAATTATCAATACACTCCGTTGATCGTTGATTTTACTACATCGAATTCGTATTGCTTCCCTTATCATAGTTCGTCGCACACATACCGATGTCTATTTGTCATCATCTTTTGTATCGTCCTCATAGCGCTAGCGTGAGTAATCACTCTGTACGCTAACAACTTCATTGAAACGTTCTATCGTGATTGAATGGATCGTTTAACGTAGTCCTCGTCGCGTCGTGTACAACCCCTTCCCTTCTACGATTCCGGGCAACATGGACGTTTGCCTTTGCCAGTCACACCATGTACCTTTTCCCATTATTAAAAACGACGTTTTCACACACAATTAGAAGCCAAAAATGTGCCGCAATGCACGAACCATCAACGTTAACTGCTCAAGACACGAAATTACTGTGTATAATACGTGTGTACTATATTCCGAGTTAAGTAGCGAGTATACTTCGTACGTGTGTGTGTTTTGTAAAATGTATTCATTAAAGGTGAAAACATCGAGGAGTGGAAATCTTCGGTTAATTGGTTCTACGACGAGTGATTTGTTTCACGATGAGCTACCGGGAATGGCATGTACCAGATTTGTTTGAAAGATGATAGAGGAAGTTGGAGTGATGGAAGGGAATGTGATTTGGCGAAATTTACGATTATCATGATGTCGAATAACCTGGTTTGAGTGTTGGCTCGTAAATTGGTAATTTTACTTATGGGTCGATTTGGGTGGGTATTAGTTTTTTTAATTTAAGAAATTATTTTTCAAAAATGATAAAAAATTCGGGGAAATAATATGACCTGCTAGGGCTACTCGACTTATTCCAGAAACCAATCGAGAAAGAAAAATTGTGAGGGAGATTTGAGGTCCTGGGAGAATGCAATTTTTATATCGAAATAAAAAACGACTAAGTAGTTTTTTTTACTGAAATTAAAATTCATAAAAATAACACGAGTCAAGGACCAGTATTCAGTGGAGAAAATTCACTTTTTCTACTCATACGCTGAGAAAATTTACCATTATTTTGTACTCATATTTTCTCAAGTTGGAAAAATTAGAACATAGGTATATGTACTTTATATGTTTTTTTTTAAACATTTTATATTTTTCCAAGTTGAAAAATTTTCATTTTTTCCCAAGTTGGAAAATTTTACCATTTGTACCTACCCACTCATATTTTTCCAAAATCGAGAAAGTTGAACATTAGTACTTTCATGACTTTTCTAAATATAAAACTGATTAAATGATAATATTATAGGAGAAAATTCCATCATTCGTATCCAAATTTTCCCCAAGTTTTTGTAAATTTATGTAAAATACATATAATAAATAAAAAACCAATAAAATCTTTCGAAAACTTTAGCCTGATTGTATTTCCCTTTCCATAATTTTAAAATAATCCAAATCCTACAAAAGTGATTTTTTCCCCATTTAGTACAGGTTCAAATTTTCGTTTTTCGACTATAACTTTCAAAATTACGTATTCACGAAAAAAAGTTGAAACAAAAATTGTAGAGCATAAAAAAACGAACAATTTTGTTATTTACAATTTTTTCCTAGGAAGTCATGGGAGGGAGCTAGGGAACTCGAAAAAAATCAATTTTAAAAATTTCCTATTACCAGAAAAATTCGCCAAAAATCGGGTTAATCGACTTTTAGGAGCGGTTCTTTTGCATAGTACATCCTATTACTATGTAGAATAAGAAAAATTTATAACTCACCCCTTATCTCAAAGTGGGTGGTGGACCCTCCGAAGGAAAAGTCGCATTTTCCCCCAAGCCTAGCTCAGCTGCAGTGCAAAATTCGAAAAATTGGTTCAAACAAACATTGTAGAGCATTAAAATACGAACATTTTACTTTTTTTACTTAATTTTTACGTGGTCTTGGAAGCGAGCTATTGCAAAAAGAAAAAAAACAGCGTGGGTTTGGAAAATTTTTCATCAACTCAATAAACTCTCCTTTTGAGACCCAATTTGGGCTCAGGGGTCAAATTATCATAAAAATCGAGTTCAGCGCCCACGAAAACCTCAGATCCACACTTGTTCCACCATTGGTTCGCTAGATTTTAAATTTACCAGGCTTACACACTCATACTCAATTGAGGCAATGAAAAAATTTCGAACGCCGATTTTTTTTTCTTTTTGCGATAGGTCGATTAACCCGATTTTTGGCGATTTTTTCTGGAAATGGGAAATTTTTAAAATTGATTTTTTTTCGAGGACCCTAGCTCCCTCCCATGACTTCCTAGGAAAAAAGTGTAAATAACAAAATTGTTCGTTTTTTTATGCTCTACAATTTTTGTTTCAACTTTTTTTTCGTGAATGCGTAATTTTGAAAGTTATAGTCGAAAAACAAAAATTTGAACCCCCTCACCCCTCAAAAGGGGGTCAAAATATTCACCGATTTTAGGGAAGTTCGGGAATATTAAAATACATACCTTACTGAGCTTATATACGAAACTTCCTCTTCCTGCTAATTTTTTTTGGGTTAGGGACTTATTTTAGCTAAAATGTCTGTACTAATTATTTTCTTTAAAATTATTTTTAAAAATTTTATTACTCAAAGTTTTTATTCTTAAAACTTATTTTCGATGTGGGAAAATCAAATTTTTTTAAATCTTTGACCTCGCTGCGCTCAGCCTCATCGTGTATTTCCTTTGTTTTAAAGTTGAAATGGCCAATTTTTTATTTAGGTTTATTAATCCAAGACATTGTTTTGTTACGCCTTGAATTTGAAGTTTTCTAAAATTTCGCTGAGGCTAAATTCATTTCTCTCAACATTCACATTAAAACTACAAAATTTACTTCATAAAATTAACATTTTTCTTGAAATTTTCAGCTCTCACTCTATGTTTTGTCAACTATAATAAAATTAATGATGGGTTTGAAAAAATGACAAATTTAGAATATTAAGCAGCTACTTTTTGTGCATAAAATTTAGTTGGGTTGATATCCAGGGTAAGTTAAGTACGAAGAAAAAAAGGTCTTTGTGGGAGGGTAAAAAAAAAGTATTTTTGATTTAGGTTCGTAGGAATCAAAGCATATAGTTAGGAAAATTGAAAATCAGAGTTGGGATTTTTAAAGAGTTCACCCCTTCCCTTCTCCCCAGAAAATTGCCATCGAAACGTCACTGCCATGAATACTCATCATAGAACTTCTCACTACTAAAATATATAGAAAACATGTTTAGAACTAGATTTTAAAAAGATTGAGACATGAAATTTTTCAAATAATGAAAAATGTTTTAAATCCCATCAAACGTATTTTAATTGTGACAAAAATTATCTCAAGTTTCAAAAAAAAATCAATAAAATAAAATAAAAAATTTTTTCACGAAAATGTAGAACATTTTAAGGAGTTTTTCATACATTTAAAGTCAATTCACATAAATAAACGATTAGAGAGGTGGTCCTCGTTTTCTGATAAAGAACTTGTCATATTCGCAAAATCGAGTTCATTTTCTGAAGACTTGCCTCCAAAAAAGTGAAATTTTTAGGCGAATAAAGCATTCTACGAAAAAAATGATAGGAACCAAAATTGTAAAGAAATAAATTTGCTTTCTGCTTAAAGCGGTCAAAATTTTTCTAGCAGTCGATGTTTTTGTGGTATTCTCAAGTAAAATTGAAAATTGAAATTGTCGAACCTCAGTTTTTGAATTCACGTCAGAATACCACGAAAACATAGACTCCTAGAGAAATTTTGACCGCTCAAAGCAGAAATAAAATTTAATTCTCTACAATTTTGGTTCTTATCATTTTTTTCATAGAACGCTTTATTCGTCTAGAAATTTCACTTTTTTGGAGGAAAGTCTCCTGAAAATTAACTCGATTTTGTGAAAATGACAGTTCTTCATCAGAAAACGAGGGCGGCCGCCCCTCTAATCGTTTGCCTATGTGAATCACCTCCTAACGTATGAAAAACACCCAGAAATGTTCTACATACATTTTCGTGAAACAAAAATTCAATTTGAGTTATTTTTTAAGAAGTTATTCAATTTTAAAATGTGATGCACTTAGATGGCGGACCCTGTAGGTCTAGGTATGCATAATTGCATTAGCACCTGAGCTTTTGGCGTTGTCAGTTGATTTATGGAGTTTTAGCTAATTTTCTATTCCATTATAGGTACAGATTTTTTCGCAGTAAAATAAAGGCAGAAGCTAATTTTTCAAAAAGTATTTTCGAGGCTAAAAATTGACCAACTTTTCTTTCAACATTATTATAAATAATTGTGAGTTTTATACTGTTTCTTAACATTTTCAAACAATCTTTGAATTTATACAAGTATGAAAATTGAAACTAATTCTGTGTTATTTCAAAATATTTTCAGTTCATTCGTGGGTAATAGAATTTCTGAATTTTTAATCGGCAAAGTTACCCCCGAGTCGGAACGTTTAAGGAAATGATGCATTTTTTTCCATTTCAAAAATTTTGTTTTTCAAGTCGAAAAATTAAAAAAATTACAATTGATTCGATGAAATCGAAAAAAGTACCTACCTATGAGTCAGAAATTTATCAATTTTTAGCCTGAAAAAAGGTACTGGGGTAACTTGTCTTCCCATAGGTAGTGGCAAAATCGTACATCTTTGGAAATTTTCGGAAATGATGACCTTTGACCTTTTTTTTTAAGGAAGAGGGTGGTAAAGAAGCAGAAAAAATGGAAAAAATTGTACTTTGAATCAGAAAATTATTTCTCCCCCTTTCTTCCCTCAACGAACAACTATCCAATCAAAAACGATATTTTCAGGAAATCATAAAAAGTATAACTCACTTCAAAATCCAGTTCATATTAAGCCATTTTTTCAATAAGAAATTCAAAACTCACCTAAAACAAACAAAGTACACAAATAATCGATTAATCAATTGCTCGAATCATCTTACAGAATAAGAAAATATTATTCTAAAACAGTATTAAGAAAGGGCACTGAAAGGAAAGGAAGACGAAAAAAATAAGAATTACAAAAGCCAGAGATTAAAAAAATCAAAAAAATCTAAAATTTCTCTCTTCTCAGTTTCCACCTCTCTTTCAGCAACCAGAATAAAAAATCCATACGTTACAAAAAGAAAAAGAAAAAAAAAGAATAAAAGCACACCAGAACATCGCTAATAGATCTCCAACCTCCACCAAACTCATACAAACCATCGCAGCAAAAAGTCTCGCAGAAGAAAACTTTTTCCAATACAGCAACTCGAACACGGTAAAGATTAGAGGTTGGCGGGACAAAGGGATGTAAGAGAAAAGAAAATGAAAAAAAAAAACCTCTCAATGTAACCGAAGTGTTTTACGATGTTTTGTAAAATGTAATAACAACTCGGGCGCAAACGATGGTTTATTAATCGAGCCCGATACGTAGGTATGTGGTCATCCATTATCATCGCGAATCCGGCGCCGAGCGGTGCGGCGAAAGTTGCGAATTCGTGTCTCGCCCCCTGCATAACTGGTCAATTTGCAACGATGTACCGCGAAATCCCGGAGCGGATTCGTAAATTAGATTCGCGAATGAAATAATTTCCAGAGACGAGCAAAAGCAAACCATGGCTGTGGGAATTGAAACATAGTGCGAGAAAAACAATATGAGGGCATAAATGGGGGTTCCGAGAGCCCAGGTATCAAATAAACTCAAGTTTTTTTTATCACGAGTTGTTTTTCATTTTTTCATTTTTTTTAAAAACAATGATTTTGGAATGAAATTTTGGAAGAGAAGTGGAGAAGAATCAAGATCAGAACCAGACTCATTGTTAAAGAACATACGAACGTAGATATTGCGATTAATGGCGAGATTGAAAGGATGGGAACATTTGACTGACCCTTTGTTATTTTTGCCAAAAATTGGATTTCAACGATCAAAGTCCAAATTGATTTTGAGTTAATATTTTTCCAACTGTGAAATTTTTTTAATTTAAATGATCTAAAAGTTTTCCAATTTTGATTTTCTTGATCAAAAATTTTAAAATTTTGATTTTCTCGATCAAAAATTTTAAAATTTTGATTTTCTTGATCAAAAATTTTCCAATTTTGATTTTCTTGATCAAAATTTTTCCAATTTTGATTTTCTCGATCAAAAATTTTAAAATTTTGATTTTCTTGATCAAAAATTTTCCAATTTTGATTTTCTTGATCAAAATTTTTCCATCTTTGATTTTCTCGATCAAAATTTTTCCAATTTTGATTACTTATTTTTTGATTTTCTTGATCAAAAATTTTCCAATTCTGATTTTCTCGATCAAAAATTTTCCAATTTTTATTTTCTCGATCAAAAATTTTCCAATTTTGATTATCTCGATCAAAATTTATCCAATTTTGATTTTCTCGAACAAAATTTTTTTCCAACTTTGATTTTCTTGATCAAAAATTTTCCAATTCTGATTTTCTTGATCAAACTTTTTCTAATTTTAATTACCTACCTCAAAAATTTTCCAATTTTGATTTTCCTGATCAAAATTTATCCAATTTTGATTTTCTCGAACAACATTTTTCCAACTTTGATTTTCTCGATCAAAAATTTTCCAATTCTGATTTTCTTGATCAAACTTTTTCTAATTTTAATTTCCTACCTCAAAAATTTTCCAATTTTGATTTTTTTTTCTTTTTACTTTATTTATTTTTCACAAAATTTTTCCAATGATGATTTTTAAAAAAATTTTCCAACTTTGATTTTTGATTTTTGCAATTTTATATTTTTAAAAATTTTTTTTTCAATTATAATTATGAGGAAAGAAATTTTGAAAAACATAAAGCTGAATTTTTTTCCAAGTTTAAAGTTGAAAAAAATAAGGGAAAATATTCAATTTATTTGAAAAAAAAAATAATGTTAAAGATTATTACATAAAAAATCTATATTTGGTTCCTTGTATGAAATTAAATTTAAAAAAACTGTAAATTTTCTCAAATCCAAAGTTAATCAGCATAAGTAAGCACATCAAATAAGTCCGTAATTACAATATAATGATTAGAGATGGGCATAATGACTCATCAAAAAGCTCCACCGATTACATTAGCATCTCGAACTCTTCCGGTACCATCGATAACATCGTCTACGATATTGTTCTTTTTGAAAGGGAAAAATTGCGTTGGCTAATTAGAACGCTGGCGCGAGACTTTTGAAATTTCAATTTACGATAACGATCGTTAATTACTCTCACCATTAACATAGATGCGGAAAGTATTCGCCTTCGCCTCACTCGCCTCACCTCAAAATACATCGCTGCTTTACGATAAGCGCCGCCGAGGTGAATTGACAAATTTATTTATACGCTTTGGCTCGAGCTTCGCCTTCGCCCGGGTAATGAACACCGCGCATACGATAGGAAAAGATGAACGGAGGGAACCGTCGCGTTCATCGTCGAAACCCAGTGAAACGCGAAAAAAATGATAAAATATTGACAGGTTGCAGCGTCGTATATTTTCATATAAATAATACGCTTACTTTACGGATTTACCGTATATAAGGACTAAGAATGAGAAACCCCGAGTCGAAGAATGGAGGTGTTACGTGGGGGAGAGAGCAGGGCCCAAATACAGTGTAGTTTCCCTGCATCAATTGCGCGCCATGCCGAACGAAAAGCGAAAATGTCGCCCTTTTTTTCGCACGCGTCGAATGCCTATATCCATCTACCTTCCTTCACCCATCCCCCAACTTGCCACATCGCGGTGAAGCATAAACGGTAATAAACTTATCAATTTTATAGTCGCGTTTAATAGTTCGAATGTTCGATGTATGGATATTTGTATAGTGTGTTTCGAAAGTCTCTCCTTTTTTTTTCAATTCAAAACCCTAGAACGAAGTATCTTTGATGCGGTTGAGATAATGATGTGATACGGAATTTCTCATGTTGGAAAATTAAAGTCATGATGATATTCGATTTGACAAATGAATTCTCTTCAATCAATTTCAGCTTAGGAACCTTCATCAAAATTTCAAAATTGGTGCAATGTGTTCTCATAAAGTAAAACAAGAATCACCTACTTTTATTATTATTATTATTATTATTATTTTTTTTTTGGGCTGGGGGGGGGGGGGGTGAAATAGACTATCAGAAAAAGTTGTTGCCTACAGGAGGTAAAAAACGTGGTTATAAATTTAAAATTTCAAATTAACTGAAAATTTTGATAAACATAGAGGAATTTTGAAAGAAATATTGAAGAATTTTGATAATAAGTATTGAAGGATTTTTTGCAAAATTGAAGAATTTTGATAAAATATTGAAGAATATTGATAATCAGTATTGAAGAATTTTGGTTGAATTGAAGAATTTTTATAAAACATTGAGGAATTTTGATAAAACATTGAGGAATTTTAATGAAATGTTGAAGAATTTTGATAATAAGTAGGTATTGAAGAATTTTGATAATAAGTATTGAAAAATTTTGATAGAAAGTATTGAAGAATTTTGATAAAAATATTGAAGAATTCTGATAAAAATATTGAAGAATTTTGATAAAAATATTGAAGAATTTTGATAATAAGTATTGAAAAATTTTGATAGAAAGTATTGAAGAATTTTGATAGATTGAAAAATTTTGGTTGAATTGAAGAATTTTGATAAAATATTGAAGAACATTGATAATAAGTATTGAAGAATTTTGATAAAATTAAAAAATTTTGATAAAATTGAAAAATTTTGGTTGAATTGAAGAATTTTGATAAAATATTGAGGAATTTTGATGAAATGTTGGAGGATTTTGATAATAAGTATTGAAGAATTTTGGTTGAATTGAGGAATTTTGATGAAATATTGAGGAATTTTGATGAAATGTTGAAAAATTTTGATAATAAGTATTGAGGAATTTTGATAAAAAGTATTGAAAATTTTTCATAAAATTGAAGAATTTTGATAAAATTGATGAATTTTTGATATAATATTGAAGAATTGTGATGAAATGTTGAAGAATTTTGGTAATAAGCATTGAAAAATTTTGATAAAAAGTACTGAAGAATTTTGATAAAAATATTGAAGAATTTTGATAATAATATTGAAAATTTTGATAAAAATATTGAAGAATTCTGATATTAAGTATTGAAGAATTTTAGTTAAATTGAAGAATTTTGGTAAAATTGAAGAATTAGAATATTGAAGAATTTTGATGAAATGTTGATAATAAGTAGGTATTGAAGAATTTTGATAAAAAGTATTGAAGAATTTTGATAAAAATATTGAAGAATTCTAATAAAATTTTGAAGAATTTTGATTTAGAAAAATTGAAGAATTTTGATAAAAATTGAAAATTTTAGCAGAATGAACAGTTTCTTTTTCAGGGAAACTTCTGCAAAAACTTATTTTTCTCTTGTACATACTTATCCCTAAAAATACAATTTTTGAAAATATACTCTTCCCTCACCCTTCCCTCTCAGAAAGAGCAAAAATCACTGTTTTCGCATTTTTAAAAATTTCCACGAGAAACCTTAAAGAAATAGGCATACTAGAAAATATTTTCTCTAGACGTAACCTGCACGATTTCTATAGCTCCAAAAATACCCTTTTATCCGATTTTTTCCTGTCAAAACCATTTTTAAACCACTTAATCTGGCAAATTCTCTGAATCACCTTCGTTTTCCATTAGGCACATATTTTCTTCAATTTCCACCCCGACAGACCTTCGAGACACCCTATACTCCGCGATTACGTCGCGAGAACCGCCCACGCAACGCGATGCAAAAAAAATAATACAAACACAGCGATGAAAAATATCACCGACATAATCGAAATCGATACGAAAGCTCTCTAATTTTTACACATACCATACATCGTATTGCAAGTATAACTACATACAACACTCGTCCAAACACAGAACAGAAACCGGATATTATTTTCAAAAACCATAACCGTTTCGTAATTCAGTTTCCGACCTTTTTCGGAGGCGCTTTTTCCTGTTCGCGTTCCTGCACAGTCAACCGAGTGGAAAAATTTTTAAACGTTTTTAACCGTTAAATGCCTCCGCGTTCGTTCGCTTCGCCACTAGATTTTAAACAAATTTTCCGCCATAAATTTATAACGCACAAGCGACCGAGTTGAGTGGGCATGAATAGTACGATTTCGCGATGAATTGATGACCATCCTCGCTCTTGATGCGTTGGTTGCTTAGTTAGAGTTACAGATTATACGTCCGCGTCCGAGGAAAAATTGTCATCGAGACTGGTTATTTGTAAGTCGAACTTTTGAAAATTCCGTTGTTTACATATGGATATTGTGGTTTTGAGGGAGATTTACGAGGTTGTAACACTTCATTTTTATGACTGTTATGCTGGAAAAAGATGATGAAATTTCAGATTTTGAGGGCCTTCTGTCATCGAGAATTTTGTTCTAATTTCTCTCAAAGCTCAGAGTTTGGGTTGGTAAACTTCCTGGAAAAAAAATAATGGATATTTTTCAAATTTTTATTAAAAAATCAGTCAATTCTTTCGAAAAATCCCCTCTCTGAGAGACTGTCTTACTTCCCCATTCTCCAACAAAATCAAAATACGTCAATGTTCACAAACATTCTTTACACATATTGCCATTGTTGCCGCCCACATACCAACACGCTTCAGTACGAAAATTCCCTGGTCCATTTTTTCTGAAAAATTCAATTAAAATCTTCAATGTTCTTCCTTCTTTGCCATATTCAAAACATCAAAATAAAACTCTGGGTTTAATTCAAAAATTTTGAAAAATTATAATAATCTTGGTTCAAGTAATTTTGAAAAAATTCAATATGATTCAAAATTATTTTTTAATTTTCTCATCACTCAAAAACTAAAATTTTTTTGAAAATTTCCCATTTTAGCAAAAAAAATATTTCAGTTATTAAGTTGGTGACTATGAAAATTTTTCAAAAAAAAATTTTTCAAGCCATCTTTTTGTAAGATTTATCTCGTCTGTGCTGTCCATTTGGAAAAATCCTGAAAAATATTGGCATAAAAAATTTCAAATTCAAGTAAAATATGAGGAAATAAATTTCAGCTGTATGTAGTAAGTACACTGGAAAAAAGTTTTGAATCAGTTTTGCTTGCGCAGCTCCAAATTTTGATTAGACTATGCTTTAAAAATGTGGAATGAAAACGATTTTAACTTTGAAAAAAATACTTGAGGGTAAAAATGGAAAATTTAGATAGACAGAAAAATCATGTTTGAAAAATTATACTTCGCGCGATTATCTTACCTACTGCGAAGAAAAAAATTGAAGTAAAAATTTTGATACAGAAAAAATTTTTTAAGATGAAGAAAAAAATTGAAGCGTTTGTTAGAAAACAATAATCCAAAAGTATAATTTTACAGGAGAGTGAAACAGTATGCACGAAACGTTTCTACGACTGAAAATTCAGTTTGAGAAACTTAGTTGGCCTCAAAATGTGGACTGAGGGCTTACAGAGCAGGTTTGACTGTTCAATACCTCCAGCAGGTCTCAGGAATTGAAATGAAAAATTTTTCCGTTTTAACAAAAAAATTTCAAATTTGGACTCGGGTTGTTTTTTAAACGGACGCTACGACAAGCATTTGCACGTCCAAATGAGGTGTAGGAACGACGAGCAATCACACAGTTTCACGCCAGATTACAGCACGACAGTAAAGTGTTCAGGAATGACAGGGGGACATGTATTACGAGATAAGGGGTTAACACGCCGAAATAATATTAGCAATTATTGTCAAATTTCAATGCAATTTGCATTAAATATAGATTTAATACGTTCCTATGTTTTACTAACTCTTAATATTATTACCAAAAAATGCGATTTCGACTATGTGAGTCCAAATTTATTCCAAGTTTCAAATTATGTACCACTATTTTTTTTTAATATGGTATAAAAAATTTTAATTGAAATTTTTTCAAATTTTTCCAATTATCGTGTTGGAAAAAAAGAATTTTGAAAAACAAGGTTGATTGAAATCTTTAAAAAAATCAGGGTAGGGAAAAAATTGAGGGAAAATCAGGGTGTCTAACAAAATTTCAAAACCCCAAAACAGGACAAACAGGACCTTCAACAGGACCTTTAAAAAATCGGTTTTGATCGATTTTGTACCCCCCCTCCAAAAAAAAATCCTATTCTGGCAAAAAAAATTGAAACGAATTTTTTCAATAATTGTTAGAAATGAGCAAAAAATTTATTTTATTAGCTACTTTTTAATTTTTTAAAAAAATTTTTCAATTACGATCATTTATTGAAATTTTTTTCTATTTTGGCGGGTGGAATTTCAAAATTGTTACAAAACAGGACTTTTCACTGAAAAAGCCCCAAAACAGTACAAAAACAGGACAAACAGGACCACTCAGCCCAAAACAGTACAAACAGGACGAACAGGAGTTGTTAGACACTCTGAAAATGAACATTTTTGAATTAGAATAAATTTTTAGAAATTTTACAGCTGGAAAAAATCTCACTAATCTCAGTAGATATTAAAAATGTTTTCAACTTGATATTTGAAAGAATTTTTTCCAATAATTTTGAAACCTTTCTTCAATTTTCTTTCAACTTGAAAATTTTTCCCAACTTCAAATTTTTCAAAAAAATTAACCTCATGTTTTTCAAAATTTCTTTTTGCTCATTAATCAATTGGAAAAAATTTTTAAATAATGAAAATTAAATTAAACCATAATTTGAATTGCTCTTGACATTATTTTAAAGTTTCAGTTAAACTTTTCTGAGTACTGAAATTATTCATGCATTATAAGGGGGAGAGTAAAACTGCATTCTACCGAACAATTTCGTGAAAAAATGGAAAATTCAACACCTCATCAATAAAATTGAAATTAATTAAATTGATGAAAAATTGAAGATAAAGAGGACAATGGACTTCGAATGGACTTGGATAAATTTGTTACTTTATTTCGAATGAGACGAAAGAAATTTATCTAAACTCTGAAGATTCATGTGAACGAATTCGGACTCACTTCACGACTGAAGTGGCAAATAGCAAATCTCGAAGCAAATTTAATAATTTTTTCTGTCACTGAAATTTTTTTTGTTGCTCAAATAGCATTTTTGGAGCTAAAAAGTGATGTCGTGAATTGTATTTTATATGTAGTTGTAGTGATTTTTTTAATTTGTCGTGCAATAAATTATTTCGTCGTTCGAAAAGTGTGAATTCAGCAAATGAGGTAAAAATGGTGTCAATCGTTTTCTGTTTCGTTTGTGTACACAAATTTTTAGTTTGTGCTCCCCTTCTTCCTGCTTCCCAGAGGGTGAAGAGCAATTTTGAATTTTTTCCACAAAATAAGTATAGATATACCTAAAATTATGCCACGTAAATTTTGAAAGTTTCTAAGTGGTGAAAGCTGGTTCAAAAAAATTAAAATTGACGCTCCGAGTACTAAAAACGTGGATTTATGCCCATCTCGCATGCTTCTGCTCTTCAAATTTTCTCAATTTTTTCTCCAAAATTTTCTCAAACTCTGAACTTTTTCTTCAATTTTTTCCAACCTCGAAATTTTTTCTAACTCTGAAATTATTCAACAATTGTTTTCAAAAATTTTTCTCGACATTTTTTTAAATTGCAAATTTTTTCTCAAAAATGATTCAGATTGTAAAATTGTTTCTCAATTTATTTCCAGCCCTTAATTTTTTTTCTATTTTTGTCTGACTCTCTGACTTTGAAATTTTTCCGACATTTTTTCGAACTTGAATATTTTTTAGCTCTACATTCTTGAAACTTTTTTAATCTAAAATTTCCTCGGATATTTATTAATTTATTTTCCAGCCAAAACCATTTTTTATTACGGTATCAAGGGGGAGAGGGGAGCACAAACGATTGACACAATTTTCAGCTCCCTTTCCCAAATGGAGGGAGCTGGCGTGACGGAGCTGATTTATTTTTGTTTTTGGCTCAAAATTTTACTTCGAATTGGAATATCTCCCTTATGAGGAGCAACATCCACCAGATTTTTGAAAACTCCCATCCAAGGGCCGATTACCATTCTTAGTCATCTCGCATGCATTGCAGCTACGTTTCGCAGCGTCGAAACGGTAAATACCAAATACCAAACAATCATGCGAATCGAATAGGGAAATAAATCGTGGGAATTGGAAATAGGTACTCTGGCGTGTATGCAATGTAAGTACGAGGGCCGTTTCATAAGTAACGTCACTACCCTTATAACTCAAAAACGAAGAAAGGTAGAAAGCTCAACTAAAAAGCAATTTGTTCGTTAGGAAATTCTCTATTTTTTAACGCAACCCTCATTCAAATCCAAATTTTTGTTCCAAAGTTATACCAATTTTTCGATCTTTGGGTGGTACCAAGCGTCGTCCATTTTTGGCAATAATGATTCGTTGGTATAACTCAACTCATCATCTTTCATGAATTTTTTTTCCCCTAAATTGTGTTTTATTCCCAAAAATAGATGAAATTCAGATGCGGTGAGGTCAAAGGAACACAAAGGATGCGAGAAAACATCTCATTTCAATGAGTTGAGTAGAATGTTGATTAAAGAAGCAACTTGAAGAATTGAAGACGTGCGTTATTGTGAATGTTTCATCCCGCGGGAATCTTTTTCATCCTGAATCGCGAGTTTTATCCCCAAAAATGGATATCATTCGCATGCAGCGAGGTTAGGGGAACACCCACAGAAAATATGGAGGGAAAAACCACATAAATGAGTTGTGTAGAATGTTGATTAAGAAAGCAGAGTGAGGACATGTGTTATCGTGAATCCTTCCTTACTCAACATTCTACTCAACTCATTGAAATGAGATGTTTTCTCACATTCTTTGTGTTACCTTGACCTCGCCGCATCTGAATTTCATCTATTTTTGGGAATAAAACACAATTTAGGGAGAAAAAAATTAATGAAAGATGATGAGTTGAGTTATACCAACGAATCATTATTGCCAAAAATGGACGACGGTTGGTACCACACAAAAATCGAAAAATTGGTATAACTTTGGAACAAAAATTTGGATTTGAATGGGGTTTGCGTTAAAAAATAGAGAATTTCCTAACGAACAAATTGCTTTTTAGTTGAGCTTTCTACCTTTCTTCGTTTTTGAGTTATAAGGGTAGTGACGTTACTTATGAAACGGCCCTCGTACATCGTTTTCGAGAATACTTTATGTGTACGAAACAGGGTCATTCAATTTGCTGAAATCGGATACTATATCGCAGCAGTTTATTCGTCGCCGAATATATAAACAAAGTTTATTTTCCTAAGAAACGCAGCGCATAAGACGAGAGTTCTCGACGACCGGGGCGGTTGTGGAGGAGAAAACCGAGGGGGTAAAGTGTATTTACGTTGTACGTATTATTATTCGGGTTGTGTTAAAAATCAGAGGGTCATTTGGAAAGAACAGAGCGTAAGTTTAATTCTTCGTCTGCGAAGCATTTATCATAGTCTCGTTTAACGCTAATACCGTACTAACCTTTATTTACATATTCATTAGCTCCGAGTCGCAATTCAATTTGCTGCAAAAGTGAAATCTCTCGCGAGCGTAAAGTACAAATGGCGGATAATTTTATAAATTCAATTTCCAGGCGGAGGCGGCGCAGCGTGCGGCGCATCTTCGCACGAGAAAAATAAATAGCCGAGTTTTTAGGTCCCCTGCCCCCTCTGCCCTCGCCCCCACCGTCGTAGGAGAAGATAAAGTCTCCCTATATACTACCACGTTACATCGAATTAAAAGTTTAAAATTTATAGCATTGATAAGTACGGCTTTCAAATATGTGTGTAACTGCTTGTTCGTGTATCAGGCCGGAGCGGACCGAGGGAAGGTAGAGCTCCGCGGTAAAAATATTTCAACTCGAGATGCCGTTTAAATAATTAAAATGAGCAACGAGCGAAGCACATAGGTAAACGGTCCCGGCACCGTCGCCGCATCTAATAAAACAACCCTCGATTTTTTCCTGCTCCTTTTGCACCGGCAATAAATTTCAATAATAGCGTGAATTTGTCTTTTCGCCTGAAATTGTGATTGTTCGGGTCGCGTCGTAGCACCAGATACGAGAAACGACGTACTGTTTCAATTATTTTTACCGGATCGTCGTCTCCGTACGGAGCGTACGAACATACCTGCGTAGTTTCGTCACCTGTACGAATTACGACAGTGGTGATTTTTATTGTTGTACCCGAGTGGCCCTGTCAGTCGGATCACGTATGGTGGTCGGATATACCTCCCTGGTGTATGGAGAAAATTTACCGGTTTATTGCGAGGTGATGATTGACGAGCTATTTAGAAGATTTTTTCGTCCACCAATCAACCGAGATGCGAGGTGGAATTGGTTCGAACCGAGGGAGCTGTATCGTCGGGAGGATTCTTCGTCATTGCGAGGGTGACCGAGGTGTTTTTTGAAGGGATACTGTAGTCTATTTGTCTTTCGAGTTATTTAATGGTTTCAAATCGATTGTGGAGTTTATTAAGGTACCTATTATTTGTGAGGGGCTTTTCGATAAATGTTTGAGTCCGATTCGTTCAGAATTAATTTCGGGTATTCGTGATTAGAATTTAGATTTATAGGCGGAATTTGAAGAAATTCACCGAAGAATGATTTTGATCGAAAATATAACTAGCTTTCGACGATCCAAATTTATGCTAACAGGGGAGTTATCCCAACTCAGTAAAATTTTTAGCCCGAACGAAAAAATATTGAAAGTACATCATAATAGGACCCCAAACCCAAAATTTCAGGTGCTGAAGTTCATTTCTTGAATTTTGGCGAATTTTTGAAATTTCAAAATTATATTATCGCCCTGCAAAATATGAAAATTTGATCTAATCAACGAAAACAGTAAAATTTTGAGCCCAAACAAAAAAAAATTGAAAGTACATTACAATAGGACCCCAAACCCAAAATTTCAGATGCTGAAGTTCATTTCTTGAATTTTGGCAAATTTTGAAATTTCAAAATTATATTATCGCCCTGCGAAATAATTATGAAAATTTGATCTAATCAACGAAAATAGTAAAATTTTGAGCCCAAACAAAAAAAAATGAAAGTACATTACAATAGGACCCCAAACCCAAAATTTCAGATGCTGAAGTTCATTTCTTGAATTTTGGCAAATTTTGAAATTTCAAAATTATATTATCGCCCTGCAAAATATGAAAATTTGATCTAATCAACGAAAACAGTAAAATTTTGAGCCCAAACAAAAAAAAATGAAAGTACATTACAATAGGACCCCAAACCCAAAATTTCAGATGCTGAAGTTCATTTCTTGAATTTTGGCAAATTTTGAAATTTCAAAATTATATTATCGCCCTGCAAAATATGAAAATTTGATCTAATCAACGAAAACAGTAAAATTTTGAGCCCAAACAAAAAAAAAATGAAAGTACATTACAATAGGACCCCAAACCCAAAATTTCAGATGCTGAAGTTCATTTCTTGAATTTTGGCAAATTTTGAAATTTCAAAATTAAGTATATTATCGCCCTGCAAAATATGAAAATTTGATCTAATCAACAAAAACAGTAAAATTTTGAGTCCAAATAAAAAAAAATTGAAAGTACATTACAATAGGACCCCAAACCCAAAATTTCAGATGCTGAAGTTCATTTCTTGAATTTTGGCAAATTTTGAAATTTCAAAATTATATTATCGCCCTGCAAAATATGAAAATTTGATCTAATCAACGAAAACAGTAAAATTTTGAGCCCAAACAAAAAAAAAATTGAAAGTACATTACAATAGGACCCCAAACCCAAAATTTCAGATGCTGAAGTTCATTTCTTGAATTTTGGCAAATTTTGAAATTTCAAAATTATATTATCGCCCTGCAAAATATGAAAATTTGATCTAATCAACGAAAAAAGTAAAATTTTTAGCACAAACAAAAAAAATATTGAAAGTACATCATAATAGGACCCCAAATCCGAAATTTCAGGTGCTGAAGTTCATTTCTTGAATTTTGGCAAATTTTTGAAATTTCAAAATTACCTTATCGCCCTGCAAAATATAAAAATTTGATCTAATCAACGAAAAAAGTAAAATTTTGAGCACAAACGAAAAAATAGTAAGTACATCATAATAGGACCCCAAATCCAAAATTTCAGGTTCTGAAGTTCATTTCTCGAATTTTGGCGAATTTTTGAAATTTCAAAATTACCTCATCACCCTGCAAAATATGAAAATTTGATCTAATCAGCGAAAAAATCTGAAATTTTGGATATACCCTATTTTTGACCTCCCAAATTGATTGGAAGCGGTTTCAAAACGTTTCGGAGCCACCAGAAAATTTTGGAATTTTCCAGCACTGAAGAAAAGCCCATAAAAACGGTCCATATGAACTTCAGCACCGATAATCGCCGATTACTCATATTGGTGACCTATTTGATCGATTAAAGCACAATTTCCCGAAATTCGTAACTTTGAATTCAAATTTGCATTTTTAGGCAGGAAATTTTTCTGGAAAAAGCTAGAAAATTCCAAAAAGTTTTAGAGAATCCAAACCGTTTTGAAACTGCTTCCAATCGATTCGGTAGGTCGAAAATATGTTAT
Source organism: Pseudococcus viburni (assembly GCA_033439095.1). Classification (NCBI taxonomy): domain Eukaryota; kingdom Metazoa; phylum Arthropoda; class Insecta; order Hemiptera; family Pseudococcidae; genus Pseudococcus; species Pseudococcus viburni. Next base: position 293,985 of record JAVBJF010000146.1, read on the forward strand.
CTACCAAGTTTCGGCTTTTTACCCCGATACGTGCGCAGTGGACGTAATTTTAAATTTTTTCTGAAAAATTTCCTGCCCAAAAATGCCAATTTGAACTCAAAAGCTACGAATTTTGAAAAATTGTGCTTTAATCGATCAAATAGGCCACCAAATAAATTTGGACTTTGATGATGATTTAGGAGCTAGTGTTTCGGAGTCTCCAGAAAATTTTGGAATTTTCCAGCACTGGAGAAAAACCCATAAAAATGTTTCGTATGAGCTTCAGCACTCATAATCGCGAACTACATACATCTGAACAATTTTCTAAGAGGCCAAAAATCAATCACTTTGCAACTTTGCTCAAAGTAGCCAAAGTTTCAAAATTTGTATCTTAAAAGCTCAAAAACCAATGAAAAATCATACTTTTGACTATGGGACTCAAAAAATCATAAAAAATAAAATTTTCACCTCCAAACATCTAAAAAGTAGTCCTGAATTTTTTGTTTACTTTCAAAAATACCCAAAATCAATGTTGGGAATTCAAAATTTTCAATCTTCCCACAAAAAAGTGTCACAGAAATTCCAAAATATATTCATCTCTCCCTCCCACCTCCACCTAAAAAAAAACTAATTTGGACATCGTGTCCCCAAAAAAAAAAAATCGGACATAGTATCTCAAAAGAAAGCTAAATAGGGTGAACGTGTCCAAAAAAAACCAATTTGAACATGGTGGCCGAAAAAAATTCAATTTTTAAAAATTTGGTTCTCTATTTTATGGTTTGACCCCAACCACCATAAAATATGTATCAGCGTTAAAAATCTATCTGAACCAAACATTTTCAATTTCAAAGTAATCCCTGCTCAGGAAACACTTGAATTTTCCAAAAAAAATTCTGAAAAAACCTGCTTTTGGATCGAAAGTGCTGCTCTTTTTCATATTTGACGCCCTGTCATAGCAAAAAAATGAGTTTCCTTTCTTTGAAAAAAATAGTTAAAAAATACATGAAAAGTTTTCCTTACAGTAATTTTTTCAGATTTTTAAATGGTAGCCCTTAGCTTTTGTAATTATCATGAAAGTTGAGCAATCATCACAAAAACTCAGCTTTAAAATTTTCAAAATGTGATTGCCAATTTTGAATCTCCTTTCAATTTTCTACAAAATCGCACAAACAGATTCATTTTTGACTAAACTAACCTCGAGATATGAGCCTTCAAAGTTGAACCGTTTTGCAAAAAAGCCCATTTGTGCGAAAATTACGAGGGCCACCTCCTACCCCCTCCCCCCTGACGGATTAGGATCGAAATGGCGGTGATTCCTTCATTAGACCATCGAGGGGAACCCGTAAAAAAATTTTGAGCGCAATCGGAAGACCAAAGTCCAAAACCTGCTCGAATTTGACATGGAATGAGCCTGAAGTGAATTCACTACTTTCACTCTACCTGTTAAATACCTTGGACGTAAATGCAAACTTTAAAAAAATTTGGATGTGAAATTTAAAAAAAAATTTAGATGTGAAATTAAAAAAAAATTTGGATGTGAAATTTAAAAAAAAATTGGATGTGAAATTTAAAAAAAAATTAGATGTGAAATTAAAAAAAAAATTGGATGTGAAATTTAAAAAAAAATTGAAACATTTAAACATGGAATAATTTTTGAAAAAACTTGCTAAAAATTTAATAAAATTTCAAGTTTAAAAAAATTGAGAAAAATTTCCAACATGGAAAAAATGTTTAAAACATTTGAACCAGGAAAAAGTTTCAAATACGGAAACATGAAGTTAAATTTTCAGGTAGAATAAACTTGGAAAAAATTTGAATACTAGGTTAAAAATAATTTTGAGAGAATCAAAAGTATCGAACAAAAAAAACTCTTCGAACGTGAATTGTTGAAATAAAAAAATGAAAAGTTAAACTCGGAAAGACATGTGGACGCGCAGCTGAAATTATTTTGAGAAAATACAAGCTCGGAAAATTATTTGGACGTAGAGTTGAAAAATTTTTCGAGAAAACAGTTCGGAAAAATTTCGATAAACTGAAATAAAAATCTGAACTTGACAAAAAATCAACTCCGGCTTCGGTGGAAAACACCTTACATTACTGTCATCGCATCTAGGTATCAATACAGTCCATAATTTCATTGTTCCGAGTCATTCGATTACTGCAAATTTTATACGCGAAACGGAGACGAGAGCAGGAGACCTTCGTCAAACACAATATCAGCTCGCTATTCGACGTTGGCGTAGCGCTTACGATAAAAAGCACATGAAATTTCCATTAATCCTAGTCATCGTCGTATATCGGTACCATTCGAGACAAAAATATTAGCATCCGACGAAAAGTAATAATAAAAAGGTCAACTTTCAAAAGAACCCCCCAAGTATATTATCAGTTTACACCGAAATTCATCGCGACTCGCTTTTACCCTTCGTACAAAGAGGATTTTCCACAGTGAAACGCGAATCCGACGAATTCAGCTCACCTAGCCTCTATATACCAGATAAAATACGCGTACAAGTACGATAGCCTTTATAAAGTGACTCGCGAGGTGCTCCAAACGTCGGCGTATTTTTTTTAAATTAAACGTATTCGGTTACAGCAGCAATACTCAACTTAGTCTACAGACCAAGCAAAAAGTTCTCTAGAAGTTGATTTTACTGGTTTTTTTTTGTGGGACAAAAAAATTGTTAACAAAATGCAGGTACCGCGGTTCAGCATTCCCAAAAATGGTGGTTTTTTTTTTTTAACCCAGCACATAGAGTGGAGAGGGAGGTCAAAAAGGGGGTATTTTTCGACCTAGGTCCGGGACAAAATTTCAAGTGAGGTTTGATAGAGTAGTATTTCCTGATGCTGAATATGCATTTTTTTCACTCCACACCTGCACAACTGTAGTTTAAGGATCCTCAAAGGCAATTTTTGGTAATTTTTGGCCATTTTTCAATCTATTCTGGCCCCGGGTTCTCAAATATGACAGAGGGACAATTTTTTTGTCATTATTTTGTTACACCGAATGTTTATACACCCAAAACCGCAAAGTTGATCAAATTAGACCTGCAATCTTCGAAGTTATTGAATTTGAAAGTTGTGTAAGTATGAGTACCTATTGCACAAATTTCAATTTACGATTTTTGTTTTAAAAATAGTCGTGTGACCTATTTAAACGGGTTAAAATTTCGCACTGGATTCGAAAATGATGATGATTTTTTCCACCTCCCCTCCCCACGGATTACACCCCCCCATTTTGATTTTTTCCCCATTTAATCGTGTGACCTATTGAAATGGATTAAAATTTCGCGCTGAATTCGAAAATGATGATGGTTTTTTCCACCTCCCCACCCCACGGATTAGCCCCCCTCACCCATAAATTTTGATTTTTTTCCATTTAATCGTGTGAACTATTTAAATGGGTTAAAATTTCGCACTGGATTCGAAAATGATGATGATTTTTTCCACCTCCCCTCCCCACAGATTACACTCCCCCATTTTGATTTTTTCCCCATTTAATCGTGTGACCTATGAAATAGATTAAAATTTCGCGCTGAATTCGAAAATGATGATGGTTTTTTCCACCTCCCCACCCCACGGATTAGCCCCCCCTCACCCCTAAATTTTGATTTTTTTCCATATAATCGTGTGACGTATTGAAATGGGTTAAAATTTCGCGCTGAACTCGAAAATGATGATGGTTTTTTCCACCTCCCCTCCCCACAGATTAGCCCCTCCACCCTAAATTTTGATTTTTTTTCATTTAATCGTGTGACGTATTGAAATGGGTTAAAATTTCGCGCTGAGCTCGAAAATGATGATGGTTTTTTCCACCTCCCCTCTCCACGGATTAGCCCCACCCCCTCAATTTTGATTTTTTCTCCAATTAATCGTGTGACGTATTGAAATGGGTTAAAATTTCGCGCTGAATTCGAAAATGATGATGGTTTTTTCCACCTCCCCTCCCCACGGATTAGCCCCCCTCCCTCCCTAAATTTTGATTTTTTTTCCATTTAATCTTGTGACCAATCAAAATGGGTTAAAATTTCACGAGCAGAACGTAATTATTGATGAAAATTAAATTTGAGTAACTTTTGAGAATTTTGAGCCTCAAATAGAGTCATTTTTCGATTAATTTTAAAAAATTGGCATGTGACCTATGAAGGTGGGGTAGAATTTCGCTAGAAATTCAAAAACACCACCCAAAACTTTTTTTGAGCAACTTTTGAGAATTTTGAGCCTTAAATTGAATCAATTTTTAATTAATTTCGAAGAATTGACATGTGACCTAAGTAGTTATAGGCCTATAACTACTGACCTACGAAAAAGGGAGAGAATTTTGCCAAAGATTATAAAATGTAATCCAAAACTTTATTAAACAACTTTCAAGTTGGAGTTATTTTAGGAGCAAAAAATTTTATTGGAATGCGAAAAAATGAACCATTTCAAGTAATAAAAAGGAAAATAAAAAATTCAAATCAATTACATTCAGTTGAAAAAAAAATGGGGTTCGTTTCATTCAGAAAATTATTCGATTCTGATTTTTGGTTCCTCTATGAAATTTCTATCCATACCGTCTATACTGATAATTTTATTTCAAAGTCGACTAAATCAAAGGCTCAAAATTCTCAAAAGCTGCTCAAAAAAAGTTTTGGGTGATATTATTGAATTTCTGGATAAATTCTACCCCACTTTCATAGATCACATGCCAATTTTTCAAATTGATCAAAAATTGACTCAATTTGAGGTTAAAAATTCTCAAAAGTTGTTGAATAAAAAATTGGGTGGTATTTTTGAATTTCTGGTGAAATTCTACCCCACTTTCATATGTCACATGTCAATTCTTTGAAAATACTCAAAAATCGATCCAATTTGGGGCTCAAAATGGGTTAAAATTGCTCAAATTTAATTTTCATTAATAATTTCGTTCTGCTCGTGAAATTTTAACCCATTTTGATAGGTCGCAACCCAAGTTTCAGATTTTTTTTCACAACTTTTTTTTAATGAAATTGGGAGGAAATCACGCGATTCAAAACTTTGAAATTCCACCACGGCCTATTGTACCAACAGTTTTCCTCAAACTTTGGGTTGGACGCGGAATGAACCAAAGAATACATTGCGTTTAATTTTTTTGTCCAGCATACCACATGACGCCTACAGAGGCATTATTGTGCCAAAAATGATCGAATTTGGCAAAAAATCGCACTTTGGGGGGGCCCAGCACACCATTGTGCCCGTGACCCAAGGAATGTGACATATATTTGGAGTCGGGGGAGTGCCTGCTACCAGAATGTGAAAAAAATTTTGGTCCAAAGTCAAATTTAAAAATTGGGAAAAACGGGGGGTTTTCAGTCCTCAGCTCCCTATTGTGCCAGGGCAAAAATCCAAAATACGTTTTTTGGGACTACGAGACCCATACCTACAACAAACCACCTGATTTTTTTGTCCATCGAAAATGCACGCTCAATGAACACTTTTGCCTCTTGGACTGTAGACTATGTAGACTAACTAGCAGACTGGCAAAGTACATAAAATTTTATCGACTCTGGCGACTATTTTTTTCCCTCTGTCGACTTCGAATCGCCCAGGTTTAGTCACGAAGCGTTCATAAATCCGCGACATTGTTTAGTCTCCCAAAGTCGCCGAGTATCGATAATTACACCGATCAGGTGCGGTATTGCGGCTCTTTATTGCCACAGCTCGAGAATATACTTTGGAAAAACACAGAATCCAGGCGCCGATCGTCAGCTTCTCACTTCCGTATGCATATTACACTCCGCAAATCTCCGGTGCTTTACGATATGTGGGTATGATTTGTATTCGATACATGAATTATGCTCTTGGCTGTGTAAAACGGTGAAAAAAATTGAAGCTTTTCGTATGCTCGGAGACTCGGCAAGGCAACACTGAAAAATAAGGTGACTCCGAGAATACATGGGATCAAGGTAAAAAGATAAGTACGATGGTATTAAGCTTATTTGAATATTTCGTCTCGAATGGAGAAATTCTCTGGAACAAATAAATCAAGAGTAAAACGGAGCTTATGCCTCTTCCTGCTCTTATTTTTCCTCGTGCTTTTTTTTTCCTGCTGCCGTTCTTTTTTCCGCTTCTTTCCGTCTTGATGTCTGCCTTTCCTTCGTTAGAATAAGCTTGTTCTGATTTATTTATAAGAGCAAATAACGAGTCCAGTTGAAAGGTGTATATTTTTCCTTATTTGTCGTCGTGTTTTTCCTTCCTTTTCTTCCTCCATCGTCGTCGTCGTCTTATTTTTTCGCTTCTTCCACGTTTAACTTTTACCCCAACGACATTAGAAGATTAGAACTCTCTCGCACACACGCCGTTCCTCCAGCTCTTCGAATAGGTACAGTAGCTTGCTCCGTAAGTATATTTTTTTGCTGCCTCGACTCTCCTCCGGTCCGCGCATCGGTTTACGTCGCTCGTGTATGAGCGTGCGGGGCGGAAATGTGTACGAAATTTGACAATTTAAGAAAGCAATTGCGAAAAGTGTTTGAGTTTACAAATGGTTGCGGCGTTGCAGTTGGAATAAAAATCGAGCCTCGAGTTTTCGCACGTTTGTCTACATTATTTACGCAAACACCTCTGGCGCGTTATAAATGGAAAATACTTCGTCATTTTCTGCTCTATACGTACTATGGTACCTCTGCAGCTTACCTATCTATACCTACCTACTTAAGAATACGTGTACTCGAACCGATATTAAATTTTATCGGGGTTACACGATGTTTAATAGGCAGACTTCAAGGTTTTTGAAATTTGCCACGAGAAATTTTACGAGAGCGAATTTTAATGGGAATTGGAATTTAGTGAGGAGAAATTGCGCGATTCGCGAGCTACAGGGGTTGAGGCTCGAAAATAGTGGCGGATTTGAGGTCAGCATAGTCGAAAACCATACAATCGATATGCGTGACGATTTTTCGTCATTTTTTGCCACTTAAACACCCCCCCCCCCCCAATTTCTTCCTACGAATATCATCTTTACTCTAATATTTTTTAAAGCGAGACTAGTTCTTTTTTGAAAACCATGCTCTATAAATTAATTCCATTTACAATTTATATACAGGGTGTTCCATGAATCGTCTGTCATGCATCGCATCTTTTTTTGGATATAACCGGGTACCATGAAAAAAACTTGAGATGAACATGTTGCCGATTTCAAAAAATTGAAGGGACAAATGCTGCTTCTAAAAAAAATCACGTTAAAAAATTTTCAACCATGGGAATGGATAGTATCCCGATTAGCGCTGAGTGACAATAAAACTGCCAACCCGTGAAACGCGAACTTTTGGCAAGAAAATGTCAAAAAGTTGGAAGAATCTCCACCAATGAAAACGCTTGATTTCAAATTGCCATTGGCAGTTAGTTGGTAAATAGTTGACAATTTTTAACAACAAGAAAGTCACTGAACGAAATCCTTTTCAAAAAATTTGAATTAATTTTTTGTTTCAAATAAAGTTTTTGACAAATTTTAAAAAAATTGAAAGCTTAGGTACATAATGATCCAGATTTGTACGGGACACCTTTTCTATATCATTTTCGAGACGCATTGATACAATTATTTCAATGTATAACAATTGGACATTTTGCTTTTATATATTTTATTTTCATTGAATTAATCAATTACATGATTTGTAACATTAATGCACAAATAACTGAACTCAATTTACAATGGAAGCATTACCAACAGATCATTATTCAGAATGGAAAAGAGTTTATATAAATACTTTATCTATGAACAAAACAGAAAGTCACTGAACGAAACCCTTTTCGAAAACTTTGAATTAATTTTTTGTTCACGATTTTTTATATTATCTATGTTTTTGTTTGAAATCCGATAAGATAAAATAATCAACACAAAAGCTGGCAATAGCCAGCAATAAGTGAAAGTTGACAACTTTGGTAGTAAATTGACAATTTGTTGGAACTTTTTTATCAAATCATATTTATTATCAACAAATTTCCAAATTATTGGTTTGTAATTGTAAAAATAATTGGCAGTAAAATTGCCAACCCATGAAACGCGAACTTTTGGCAAAAAAAATGGCAAAAAGTTTGAAAATCCTCCATTTTTTGTCAATAAACTTCCAAATTGGTAGTTATATTGGCAGAAATAATTGCCACTGCGCTAATCGGGATTGTACTTTGAAAACTGATAAATTTTCACTTCATGACTTTTTGCCTAACTTTAAAATTAAAGTCAGGTATCATAGCGAAATTCCGAAGAAAAAAAGTGACTTTTAGTGACCTTTTTTGAGAAAAAAGTGACTTTTAGTGACCTTTTTTGAGAAAAAAGTGACCAAAAATTCAATTTTTTTTGGGGGGGGGGATTTTACAGTTTTTTTTTTTTTAAATACAGGCATCATAGCGAAATTTTGAAGAGAAAAAGTGACTTTTAGTGACTTTTTTGAGCAACGTGAGCAGAAAATGACCAAAAAGTACCCAAAAATACGATTTTTTCGGGGGAATTTTTTTACAGTTAAAAGAGGGCTGAGAATTCAAGAAAACATGAAGGAGGGGGTCAAAATTCAATGAAAAAAATAGGTAATCTAAAAATCTAACTTTTTTTAGTAGCACTTTAGGCGGCAGATATACATAATTAATTTATTTATACAGATTTGAGCAAAGAAAAATTGAAAAATGACGAGATTTTTGGAACAAACAATTAATATGTATATGACCTATATCTACTCTCTAAATCTAAATCAGTCAATTTTCGTAAAACTGTGCCTTTTTGAATCAGTGAAATGAATTTATTTGAAAATCTGTGATATTTCAATTGTTTGATTGATATATTTTAGTCAAAATTATTGATTTATTCTGTCAAATGGGGAATTGATTAAAAAATCAATTACTTTACTGATTTAAAAAAAGCGAATTTTTTCAAATTTGAAAATATAATTATTGAAATACTACCCGAGCGAAGCGAGGGCAATTTTTTTTTGAAAAATCATTATTAACTTTCAATTTTTTTTCTTAAAGAATTTTGAAAAATAGCAATTTTACGTGAAAATTTGAATTTTTGATTGAAAATGCAAAAAAAGTGACTTTGGGAGGGAAAAAGTGACTTTTAGTGACCTTTGAATGAAAAAAGTTACTTTTAGTGACCTTTGGATGACAAAAAGTGACTTTTAGTGACCAAAGTCGAAAAAAGTGACAAACAGCCTAAAAAAAAAGTGACCTGCTATGATGCCTGATTGAAGGGGCTACAAAAATTCTAAAAAAATAAACCAATCAAAGGAATAGGCAATAGATTGAAAACTGAAGAAATTATGTTCTGAAAACTTTTTGGCTACCATCGAAAATGAAGGGGTAAGGGCAACTCAAAATAAATGGGCTTCAAATTTTTTTAAATTTTTACATTTTTCAATGACTATTAGCCCCTTGATTTTTGATATTAGGCAAAATGTCTTCAGGACAAAATTTCTTCAGTCCTCAATGCACTATTCATTCCCTGGATTAGTTTCTTATTTTAGAATTTTTTTTGAATATTTTTTTGGTAGCCCCTTCAATTTTCAAGTTGGGCAAAAAGTCTTGAGAACAAAATTTTTTCAGTTCTCAACGCACTATCCATTCCCATCATTGAAAAAAATTTTAACGTGATTTTTTTTAGAAGCAGCATTTGTCCCTTCAATTTTCGGAATTGGCAACATGTTTATCTCAAAGTTTTTTTCTGGTACCTACCCGGTTACAGGGGCAGCGCGATGGGGGGGATAATCCCCCCCTCCAAATTCCAGTCGTCGGCAATTTCGATTTTTTTTTTTGGAAATTTCAGGTAATTCGGCAAAATCCTAGATATGTCGGCAAATTCAAAACATTTTTGGAAATTTTGTTGCGCGAGTAATAAAAAATAACTCAATTTTATTATTTTATTTAAATTTTAAAAAAGTTGAATCGCTTAATTATGGTATTTTGGTAATTTTTAATGGGTTTACTTATTCTCTAAATAAAAATTTTTCAAAAACTTCAGCCTCGCTGTGCTCGGCCTTATTAAATTTTTCCCTCCATAATTTTAAAATAAATCAAATCCTACAAAAGCGATTTTTTCGCATTTTTCCTCAAAATTATTTCAACTAATCTTATTAAAATTTTTTCTTCTTAAAACTCATTTTTGATGTTTGGAAATCAAATTTTTTAAAAGCTTTGGCCTCGCTGCACTCGTCCCGATCGTATTTCTCCTTTAACAATATCGATTTTTTATTCAAGTTTATTAATTCAAAACATTGTTTTATTGCACCTTGAATTTGGGATCTTCTAAAATTTTCGCTCTCGCTTCGCTCGGGCCAAATTCATTTCTCTCATACTCGCATTAAAGCTACAGTTGTTTCAAAATTTTATTATTTAAATAACATTTTTCAGAAAATTTTCAAAAATCTGAAAGATGTTTATATTTAAAAAAATTTCACATCTTTAAATCTTCGGCATGAAAAATATCCAATTTATATTTTACCAAGTGCCTACTCTCTCATTTATAAATCAGTGAAAATATTCGAAAATCACTGGAAAACAGTCAAAATAGCAGCACAGTGATGAGTAAATTGATTAAAAATTTTCAGTCGAAGGAAACAGTGAAAAAATTGCTGGAAAACCAGTGAAAATTCAATGGAAAGTTAGTAATATCTCTGAAATTCTTTGAAAAATCAGCGAGAATTCACTTAAAATCAAAGAATTTTGCTGATTTTTCCTGCGCTGCAATTCTGACTATTTATCAGCGACTTTTCACTAATTCAAAATCAAAGAGTAACAAAAGTTTCCAAACCCAACCGCAAACATTTTTGCAGGCTTTTTCCAGAATTTTTATGAGACCTTCGACAAAAGACCTTCTTTAAAACTCAACCTCAACCTTGCAGCTTTAATAATCCCAATTATTGCAGCCCTGCTGAAATTTATTCAAAATTTCATGAATAATGCAATAAAAAATGAACGAATAAAAAAATTCTCAAATTTTTAGCTAATGAAGGACCTTTTTCAGTACATTTTTTCATTTTCCCGTTTTTTTCGTCGATTGCACGACCTTTTCATCACTCTCATCACCTGCAGGACTCGTTCGCATAATTTTACCTTCCTTTCTCCCCTTTTCCATCATTCCTCACTCCAATTACCCAATTTCAAATAAATTTCATCTACCTATGATCAGTTTGATTAAAGTCTTGGAACAAATTCTGCATCAAACAAACGTAATATTCCAAGCAATCCACTCGACTTCTCGTTAACCTCGTCCACTGCACAAAAAATAGCTACCTACTGTACGCCGAGAAAACCTCAACGAAAGTTCAACACACACCAAAGTAAACACGCGAAAAACAAAAATACCGTACGAGAAACTTAAACAAAGCGAAATCAACTCGATATAGGAAAAAATTTCCTCGAAACTTTGAATATCCACGAAGACGAGGATGGCGGTAAAGGGGGATAACTACGTACTCGCAGATAGAGCTTTCCTTATACACGTAGATTAAATTATTTCGAAAAGACAGATGTAGTAAAGACGTAAAAAAAATATGCAAACAGATCATAACGAATACAGGGCTTTTCTCTCTCTTTTCACAGCAGATGTTATCTGAGAATTGAGATAATAGAGCGACCGAGGGCGCAATGTACAACTAGGTACGTCGTTTAAAATGTGTATTCGCGTCGGCAAATTGTTCATTTAATAATTTTCACACAGTACGATGATTCTTTTTTTTCTTTACTCCTTCTTCTGGGTCCTTTTCTATACTTCGTTGTTTTTTCGTCTCCTAGCTCAGAATCTCGTGTCGAAATTAAAAACGTAATTTAATTCCGACCGGTGTAAAAAATTTCAATGGAAGTTTGACGATTTTAATACTGGGTCAATTTCACGTTTGTCGAATCGAAAATAATACGGAACTTCTTGAAAAACCTACTAAAGGTTTTACAAAAACAATTCGTTAATTGTTATGATTTCGTCCTAAAAATCATTTCACCTTCCAAAAATCGAAAAAATCGTGGAATGATTGATTCAATTTTTTTAAATTTATTTCCCCCCAAAATTTTCCAAACTTGCACCACGATCCAGAAACTTTTTTCAATTTTTCTCCTCGCATTATTCTTAAAAAAAATTTCGAGCATTTTTTTCTCAACTATCGATAGGATTTTGTTAATTTTTAATGGGAGTTTGATCATTTTTGACACCATTTTGATAGTTTTTAATATGATTTCGATAATTTTTGATAGGGATTTATTTTTTTAGCCAAAAAACTTTTTTTCGACTTGAAGATTTTTCGATCGATAATTTTTTTAAAAGAATTTGAGGAAAATTTCAGAGCAGAATAAAATATAGGAAGGCATAGGAAATACCTGATATAGTTGAAAAAAGAGAAACTTTTGAGTTGAGAAAAAATTTAAGTACCTGCATGAAAAATATTCTTACCATAATAACAGACGAGTTTCTGAGATAAAAATAACTTTTACAAATCATTTCACGATTTTTCTTGGTGGAAGAAGAATTTCGGGATAAAAAATTGCCCACGATTCATCTAAGTTTCTGAGGCCGGGATGATTTTTGGGGAAGAAAATAATTTTCACAATCATCAGTGATCTCGAACTAGTTGAAAAACACACTTTTCATCAGTTTTTAAACTCTTTTGAAAATGCCTAAAAATAGCCTCAAAATTCGCCTTTCTCTCCGAATCCAAGCGAGATGAGATGAAACTGACCTCTCTGATGAATTTCTTAGGTCCGAATACCCCATTTTAGATACCTCGCAAGTACATCGAGAGCAAAATAAATTTTGGCCTAAAAAAATAGAAAGGGAGGTGGACTTTTTTCAATTTTGAATGTTTTTAAAAAAATCGATATAAGGGTCGTTTTCGACTAATTTGAGAGTGCTGATTACGCATCCGAGGCCAAATTTTGACGACGGGCCTTAGATCTCGAGTTATGACCGCTTTTAATCTTGAAAATGCGATTTCCGGACAGTCAACTTCGGATTCGTAATCAGCGATATCGCATTGGTCGAAAAGCACACTTTTCGCAAGTTTTTAAGACTTATTTAAAAATGTCTAAAAATGGCCTCAAAACTCGCCATCATTTCGGAATCTGAGCGAGATAAGGCGAAACTGAATCCGTCAACCCACAATTTTTCTGAGACCGAATGATTTTTGGGATGAAAATCATTTTCACAAATCATTCCACGATTTTTATGAGGGATGACTATTGGGATGGAAATTAATCCTAAAAATCATCTCGCCCTTTTTTACGCTTTATTCGAGCTTTTCACGGTGGGATTACTTTTGGGATGAAAATCCATCCCACAAATCAACTCACGATTTTCCAGGCGTAAGATGACTTTTGCGATGAAAATCGTTTTCACAAATCAACTCACACTTTTCCTGAGATTTTGAGGCTGGGATGATTATTGGGATGAAATTCAATCTCACGAATCATCCCACAATATTTTCCGAGTTTTTGAGGCTGGGATGATTTTTGGGATAAATTTCCATCCCAATAATCATCCCACGATTTTACCTAGGGTAAGAAAGATGACATTTGCGTTGAAAATCACATTCACAATTCATCCCACGACTTTTTCGAGATTTTGAGGCTGGGATGATTTTTGGGATAAAAATCAATCTCACAAATCATCCCACGACTTTTTCTAGATTTTGAGGCTGCGATGATTTTTGGGATAAATTTCCATCCCAATAATCATCCCACGATTTTACCGATAACATTTGCGTTGAAAATCGCATTCACAATTCATCTCACGACTTTTCCGAGATTTTGAGGCTGGAATGATTTTTGAGATAAATTTCCATCCCAATAATGAAACTTTTTTGGAGATTTTTATGATTTTTATGTGAAATTGAAATCTTGACCATTTTTTTTATTTTGCATGTGAGTAATTTTTTTTACTTTTTTTCAAGAAATTTTCCACATGCTCTCCAAAAACTTTCATTAAAAATTTTGTTTTTCATCTCAGCCTTTTCTGATTTTTGAAATTTGTCAAAGAAAATTTAGCATACTTTATTTGTATGCTGTTTTTTTAAATTCCAGAAGTTTTTTGTTTGATCAATTTTCTGTTCAATTTTTTTTTTTTCAAAAACTTTCAAATCTTTTTGAATTTGTATCTAAATTTATTTCTAAATTGGAGATTTATAGAATTTTTGAAATAAATGGCTGATTGAAGTATCGACTCTGTATCTTGGAGATTTTTTTACGTTTTTTTCAAGTTTCTTCGGTTTTTCTGATTTCAACTTTATTTTTTACTAAAATTTTTTCATAATTTTTTTCAAATTTTGTGAACGTATTTTTTACATTTTCATCCATCTTTTTCAAATCAGAAATTTTTAAAAAATCAACTAAAATGTTGGTCATCAATATTTTTTGGTTTAGTTTTCAAAAAAATTTCCATGCTTTTTAAATATAATTATCACAATTTCGCTGTGTGAGCCTACCCATAGGTGTCAAAAATTTATTTTCTAGTTAACACCGATTTTGGGCTTTTCAGAAGGAGTAGAATCAAGGGGGAACTTCAACTCAAACCCCAATTTTCAACATCTAAGTGTGGTTTCTACATCCAGACTCACATGTGATTCTGCTTTCTCATTTATAAATTTTTTACTTGTTATTTTTCAGTTGAAAAAATATTTTTTCATTGTTTATATTTTTTTTTAATTTCAAACTTTATTTTTATTTTATAATTTTTTTCACAACTATCTCAAAAACTCGAATCTTTTAAAATTTCAAATAATTTTTTGCAATATTTTTCTATCATTGAGATTTTTTCATTGACTTACCATCGATTGGTGTTATCAATTTGTGTTTCCTAAAATTTTATTCAAAATAAATAGGCTTCAAATTTTTTTCAGATTTTCTCAATTTTGAATGGCTCGTAGCCTTTTTTTTTTATGTTAGACAAAAAGGTCTTCAGAACAATTTTTATTCCCTTGATTAGTTTATTTTTTAGGAATTCTTTTTGAACTATTTTTTTGCTGCCCCTTCAATTTTAAATTTGGGTAAAAAGTCATAAAGTGAAAAGTTGTTTAGTTTTCAGAGCACTATCCATTCCCACATCTGAAGAAATCTTAATGTAATTTAAAAAAAAAAACAGTATTTGTCCCTTCAATTTTCAAGATAGGCAACACCTTCTTCTCACGATTTTTTTAGTGGTATCCTGTTATATCCAAAAAAGAATGATGGTAGATGACTCACGGAACACCCTGTATGAGTACTCCGAGGCTGAAAAGAGGAGATTTGACTTCAGTGGATATCCTAAGCCCTTACCTCCTGAAAACCAGAACCCACAAGAACAAAGGATGAGAGGCGAAGTAAAAAAAAAAAGCTCCAGTAATAAAACTGGCATTCATTTTTGACCTTCCGACTTCTTTTCCGGTGTTATTTTACCAAAAAAAAAAAGAATTCTTATCAGACTAAAATTTAGATTTTTCATTCATTTTTGACCTTCCGACTTCTTTTTCGGTGTTATTTTACCCCCCCCCCCCCAAAAAAAAAAAATCTTATCAGACTAAAATTTAGATTTTTTCGTATATCTAGCAAGGTATTAATTCATCTATATTTTTCGATCGCCAAACTCCATTTCTAGGGTCATTTTGACCTCGAACCAAAATACCTCGACCTCAGAGGTGGAAAAATCTTCAATTTTAGTCCCTTCATCGTCGTACCTTTGAGGTTCCTAAACTGATTTCTTTGATCTTTTATCAATTTTTTTTGTAGTTTGGACAATTCTTACGATATTTTTAGCTTGTATTTTACAATTTTTATGGGGTTTCTTGAAATGTTCAAAAAAATTTCGGTAAGTATCTCTTAGGGCAGTTTTTTTCTGAAATCCTCGGTGATCATTTTTCATGATATAAAATGTAACAGAGGAAGATGAAGGGGGTCGTAAAATTTTGTTTGGAAAATGCAAATGCAGACATTCCCTAAGGTCACGACACGTGGCTTTATCCGAATAATATTTCAAAATCTTCAAAATACTGAGAGAAGTGTATAACGGATACAGGCATATCCATGTAATTTGATTTTTATTCGACGATTTATTCCGTTGTCTGGGCGTAAATTCGAAACAAATCAAATCATTGTGAAATAAAATTTGTTCTAAAAATACCTCGCTTCGTGATTTTACTTATACGAAAGGAAAAAAAAACACTTCTCGTTTCAAAATTCAAATACAACGTATAATTTGGGCGGAATTGTAAAATAATCGAATTTTTTTTCGATTTTCTAGTTTTTTTAATCGAAATCTTTTTACAGAGTGACGAAGCAATGAATGACGTTCATTTGTAATTAAAAGCAACGAATTTCATATAATTTCACCAAGACGACAGTACTTTTTCGCACGACATCGGCGAAGTATGAAAAAAGGAGGAAGAGGCATCGCAGCGTTAAATCCGATTTCGATAATTCAAGTTTTTTTTGTTTCGTATTTCGCTGTCGATGTCGAAAGAAAACGAACGTCGACATCTTATCGGCTGCTTATAAAAAGACTGAAGCATAAGCAGGGAAAAAATAATTTCGAAAAAGTTTTCTTGTAAAGTAGAAAAATTGCGGCGAAGGTGGGATGGCGGAGGGATTTCGGTGGCGGCGGCGATTCTAATGTAGAAAATTGGAAAAACTTGAACGCATTGTTTTGGCATACCTTGTTTATACATCTTTCGTTATGTGATGCTGGTACCTCGATTCGCCTTGCTGAGTTGGGTAGAAAAAGAGACAGACTTATGCCCACAGATCCAGTGAGCTCGTCGTCTCTCGGCTTGTCTTTGTATACCTTTCCAACGTACAGACCTCCCTCTGCCCTCGATGCCGGTTCGTTATGCGAATACAACTTTCGCTAGTTACCGTCTGCTGTAACTTTGCCAATAGCTTTACCCCATTTTTTGCAGCTCGCTTTTGCGCCGATATGATTTACATATCGTCGAGATAATGATAATCGACTTAACGTTGTACCGTGTTCGGTTCATTACACTTTTTTTCCTTCCTTCTCAGCCGCACGTGATGCGTCGATTTTCCGCGGGCGATTTTCGTTATTTTTATATTCGCGATGAGACCGCGTCGTGTGAAAAAAAAATGTTTCGATGAGAACTTCATAGGTAACCAACGATATTTCGATACGAAGTTCGCGTGAAAGTAAGTACAAAGGCAACTGACTCGTTCTATATGAACTTGAACCAAAAATGAATTCGGGTCTTACGGATTCGTCCAATTTTTTTACGAGACTCCCTCGATGGTTTAATGAAATAACTGCTATAATTTACATGCCGGGGGGGGGAGCTCGTGATTTTTGAGGGATTGCTCGACCAACACCAGCAACTCTGGTGTTCCTAGCCAGAACTGTTCGATTAAATTGAATTGATTTTTTTATTGCAGTTTTTTGTGGATAACTTTTTATTGACAACGGAGGTATCCCAACTCAAAGTAAAATTTTCTGCCCAAACAAAAAAAAAATCTGAAGTACATCACAACAGGACCCCTATCCAAAATTTTAGGTGCTGAAGTTCATTTCTCGATTTTTGGCGAATTTTTGAAATTTCAAAATTACTTCCGCGCGCTCTAGGAAATATGAAAATTTGATCATATCAACGAAAAAATCTGAAATTTGGTATATACCCCATTTTCGACCTCCCGAATCGATTGGAAGCGGTTTCGAGACGTTTCGGAGCCACCAGAAAATTTTGGAATTTTCCAGTGCTGGAGAAAAGCCCATAAAAATGGCCCATATGCACTTCAGCACCTACAATATAATCGCGAATTATCCATATTGGTGATCTATTTGATCGATTGAGTTACAATTTTCCAAAATTTGTAACTTCGAGTTCAAATTTGCATTTTTGGGCAGGATGTTTTTCTGGACAAAATTCCAAAATTTCCCCCTTGCATACGTAACTGGGTAAAAAGCTGAAACTTGGTATATACCCTATTTTCGACCTCCCGAATCGATGGGAAGTGGTTTAGAGACGTTTCGGAGCTACCAGAAAATTTTAGAATTTTCCAGCACATGAAAAAAAATGTTTTGCCCAAAAATGGTAATTTTAACTCAAAGTTACGAATTTTGGAAAATTGTGTTTTAATCGATCAAATTGGTCCCCAATAGGTGCTGAAGTGCATATGGGCCATTTTTATGGACTTTTCTCCAGCGCTGGCTAATTTCAAAATTTTCTGATGGCTTCGAAACGTCTCGAAACCGCTTCCAATCGATTCGGGAGGTCGAAAATAGGGTATATACCAAATTTCAGATTTTTTCGCTGATTAGATCAAATTTTCATATTTTGCAGAGCAGAGGTGATTTTGAAATTTAAAAAATTAGAAAAAAATCGAGAAATGAACTTCGGCACCTGAAATTTTGGATACGGGGTCCTGTTATGTTGTACTTTCGATTTTTTTTTGGGGGGGGCTCAAAATTTTACTTCGAGTCGGGATACCTTCATTGTGAGTGGATTAATGAAAATGATTGCTGAAATATTTGTTGAAAAGTAGATCTGAACAGATAGAATTCGGATTTCGTGATCAATTTAATCAATTTATATCTAATTATATCAACTTTACTTGCTTACTTTCCATTGGTTCATCCCTTTCGTGTCACAATCTTGGTTTAGAGGAGCACGCCACCATGTTGGGTTGAGAATTGGAACTAAAAGTGATATTTAAACCTTTAAGTGGGTAAATTTTTTTTCTCAATTTTGATCAAATTGGAATTTTTTTCGCTTTTTTGATACGCCACAATTAATAAACAATTTTAGAATATGTTTGGCGAATTTCTATAGCTCCCCTCGGGGGCTGGAGCCTCAAAATTTACAATTTAAAAAAAATGAAAATTAAAACTTGAGGAAATAGAAATTTTGTAATTTTTTGGAGTAGTGTGTCGAAATCTATGTTTTCAAGGGTGTATAGACAACATTTGACAGAATTTTTCTCTTAGGAATGAAGGGGTTGGGTGAGGGGTGGGGTGAGGGGTGAAAGGTAATACTTATTGGAAAATATTTTAAATTTTGCAATCTTCCAAAGTGATATATCAAAATCTAAGTATATTTTCAAGGGCTTAGGATACAAATTTGTCAATATTTTTCAATTAAAAAGGAAGATTTGGGATTTTTTTTGGGGGGGGGGGCTCAAAATTTTACTTCGAGTTGGGATACCTTCATTGTGAGTGGATTAATGAAAATGATTGCTGAAATATTTGTTGAAAAGAATGAAGTGGGAATTGCCATTTTTTGTCGAACTATCCAATTTCGAAGGCTTATTTTCAAGGTATCTAACTAGTAGTAAAGGTAATGAAAAAGTAGTAAATTCATTAATAATTTAAAGAAAAATTAGAAAAAATGAAAAAACTTTAATCTATTTTTTTTCATACGATAAGCATAATTTATTTATTTTTTGATTTTTTTGACGGGAGTGGGGGATGGGTCGAGTTGAGAGGTTTTTGAAAATTGGGTCAAAGGTATTCGAAAAGTAGTGATTTTTAAAAAATGAAATAAAAAATGAAATCTGTTAAATACCCTGATGTCTCGATATCGAATGTATCGGGGGGGGGGGGTGTGTCTTGACACACCTGTGAGGCACAGGAGACCTCAATTTTGACTAAAATTCAAAAAAATATGAAATATAAATTAGTGACACATCGATTTCTACCAACTCGAAGGCGCCGAGTGTTTTTTCATTGGGCCCCTCTGAACCCCCTCACCGGTAGGGTGGGCCGAAAAACCAAAAATTTTGATTTTCGAAAAGTTACCCCCTCAAAAGTTGTTGGCTGGATAGACTGATAAATTAAAATAAAAAATTTCAAAATCGATTCATATCTTCCGATCGCGCAAGAGCCTTCAATTCTTCAAAAATTTCCAAAAAATCAAAATTTTGAAAATTTTGAAAAAATTTAAAATTGACTAAAATTAATTTTAGAGCTTCTGTAGTGACTATCAAAACGAAAAAGCACATTTTTTTGAAAAAATCTGTGTTTTATAACTTTTTTAAATTTTTTTCACAGGCGAAGAAACATGAGAAATTTAAAAAAAACTATAAAACATGGATTTTTTCAAAAAAATTGTGTGTTTTGCTTTAAATAGGCCCTAAATAAGCTCTAAAATTGATTTTGATGAATTTTGATTTTTTTTTTTTAATTTTTAAAAATTTATGAAAATGTTGAATTTTTGACAGTTTTCGAAGAATTGAAGGCTCATGCGCGATCGGAAGATATGAATCGATTTTGAAATTTTTTATTTTATTTTTCTAGTCTATCCAGCCAACAACTTTTGTGGGGGTAACTTTTCAAAAATCAAAATTTTTGGTTTTTCGGCCCACCCTACTCACCAGTCTACTTGATAAGATCAAAATTCGGAAAAATGAAAAATAACATATGACGGGTCGTTTATTGGATTTTTGAGAGAATTGAGTTTGAATACTTGTTAATTTTTTTAATTTGATTCTTCAGCCCCCCCCCCTGGCTTGACATTAAATTTTGTAAAACAATCTGTGAAAAAATTGACGTGTTGCACATATCCCAGCCTCGAAATCTCAGATGAAACGTGGGATGATGAAAATTCTTCCCGAAAATCATCCCAGCCACAAAACCTCGGAAAAATCGTGGTATGCATGAAAATACATAATTCCTTTTCGAAAACATTCTGCACGTGAAATTCGGCCAATAAACATATCAGCTTTCCACTTTCCCTATCTCTCCTTCCGCAGACCAAATCCGAATGTCATCGTTGTAAGTTTTTTGATTTGAAAATATACGAAAATTGACAATTTCTGGCTATTATAAGCAATTCTTGAAGGCAAAAGCTTCAAAATTTAGTTTCCATTCAGACTTGAAAAAACATAAAAATTCTCATCTGAGTTTAAAAGTTTCAAATTTTTAGAGATGTCATATAAATGTAAGTAAGTACCTATTTATAATCGGAAAAATTAAGTTGGAGTCGAAATATGGATAAAAAATGGTTTTTTTCTGAAATTAAGCTAGAATTTAATTTTGAAAAAATAAAAGTCCGAGAGTGGAAAATTTTTTAAAAAATCTACTCAAAAAATTATCCATGTATAGCATGTCTTTTAAAAACGTCCAAGCACCGTAGCACCTTAAATTTTCGACGTAGGCGAAAATAGCCTGCGCAGCGTCCGGAGTCTAAACTAGTCTAATCCAAAAACAAGTTTTGAAATTTGTACGTTTTTTGGCTAGCGGATTACAAACAAATTAAAAAAAAAATTATACCCATTTTATCCTACTACAGTACCTACTTAACTGGAATTTAAACTTTAAATTTTAGCAACCAGCGATATTTATTTCGATGCCGGCTAAATTTTACAACCAAACTTGACATCTCCCCATAAGAGCAAAATTCGCCTTGGATTTTAGTATAATAGGATCATTCGAAATTCGGCTACTTTTTTAAAAAATTATAAAAATGCTCAAAATATTGGGAAAATCTAACTTTATCGATTCTCAAAATTTTTCATAGAAAAAAATTGCGTCCAAAATGCGTTTTTGATAAAAAATTTGACAGTTGAATGTGGTTTTCCCAAGATTTTTATCATTAAAACATAAATCATTGATCAATTTTCATGCCAGATATCTACTGAAATGAATAACTTTATCATGGTTATATGTATTTCTAATTTCTATTTTCTGAAAACATTGTTTTTTTATAGATCTTTTTTTACTCCAGGCATAATCAAAATCAAAATCAAGGTTGAAGCTATCTTTAAGCCTGAAATTTTATAAATTGTTTTTAAAAATTTAGCCCCTTTCAAATAAGTACCTAGACCTACCATTATAAACTTTCAATCGATTTTACATTACTTTCGAAATTTTCTATTCATTTGAATGGCCTAACGATACTTACTTTTAAAATTTACAAAGAGGTTATCATCTTTTTTTTTCAAAAATTTTAATTAATTTCCACGATATTTGAATGGATATTAACATTACAAAAATATTCAACAACAATTTCGACCTCTTCACGATACAAAAATATCAAGACGATTCTTCCAGAGAAAGTTTCTTTCATTAAATTTTTCAATTCCCTTCGCTTCTCAAATAAAATTAGAAAGAAGTTGACCTCAAACCTCTCAAACGATTCAAAACTTATAAAAAACAACAAACCTAGTCAAAAACTTAATCTCAACCATGGTACTCACCATCAGGACGCACATCTCATCAAAAAACACAACCACAGACGCCATAAAAATCCTCCATCACGTACCTGGAACAGAGAAAAAAAAAAAAAACATTTAGCGAAATTTCCGAACATCTTATACCGCTTACAACAGGCTCAGCACAACCACTACCAGTAGAGAAGTGCTAGCTACCCCATGAGCCAGGGAGGGGGGAGGGGCGCAAGAAAAAAGCCAACGATCCGATAACGTTACTACTACACACAGACGCGACGCTCGAAGAAAAACGAAGGTGGAGGCTAGCGGTTTCATAAATGTACAATAAAGATGTTAAATAAATCCAAATTCGAGATACACTCCGACGAAAATTTCTGCCGCCGAAGGATAACACGACGATCTTCTTTCGATATTTTCATTCCCCTCCGAATGTTTGCGGTATGAAAACTCTCCAAATCCTTCTTTAAATGTTCGTTACTATACTTTTTTCTTTTCTTTTTATACCCTCTCTGTAGGTATTTTCCTGGTTACTTCTGCGTAGCGTCGACGTTTTCACAACTCCGTGGCTCTGTTTCTTTTTCACAAACAGCGTCGAAATAGTTACATATTTTATACTTTGAGAATCCTATAAAACCTTAAACCATCGACTTTTGGAATTCGAAGAAGTAGAGGGAAAATACGTACGCAGAAGTACAAAGTATCTGCGAAAGAAACGCATACTCGCGTATAAATGATGAGAATGTAGAATGAACGGAGCATCGGTCGAGGGAAGGGGAGGGTAGGGGAACCTCCTACATAGTATTAGAACGCCACTAAATGATATTTACCAGTAAGCAAATTATAAAGTATAACAAAAAAGTCTTGGTCACTTGAAACACTTCTCAATATCTCTGAACTGAAAAGAGATTCTAATACGGTTCAAACGGCAATGTGTTCCTGGCGTCGAGGACATTGAATTTCAGCCCAACCTATAGGGTGGCCACAAATTCGAGAAACCGGGTTGGGTCAAAAAATAGGGGTAAAGTATTTTTATTGAAATAAAAAGTCTACACACTGACGCGAATAAAATTTGATGTTTTTTTTTCAAACCGGTTACACGGTTTAGCAGTTTCGAACCAGTTGCCAATAATATTCGAAAAAGTGGAGATATGAAAAAAAGTTCAAAACAAAAGTTGTAGAGAATTAAAAAACAAACATTTTTTGTTCCATAACTTTTTTTCCATCTTGTAATGGAAAGAAGTTGTCTATCGTGATACCTGTTGGTATATTTTATTCGTAATTTTGGGTTCGAAAATTCCTATTTAATTTTGTTTTCACGTGAAATTGTATGGTTATTTATTTACGTTTGTCGAAATTTTGGAACGTAATTTTTCTGTTTAGAATTTTCACTTTTGGACTGATTCGAAACGATTTTGCTCATCTGAGGTGTGAGCAGAAAAGAGCAGAAAAGAGCAGAGCAGAAAAGAGCAGAGCAGAAAAGAGCAGAGCAGAAAAGAGAGAAAAGAGCAGAAATTCTCAGCAGAAAGGAGCAGAATTTGTCTGCTTTTTTTGCATACCGGGATAAGGCAAGAGCTCAATTATGGGTCACCGTATTGAAAACGGGTCAATTTTTCAACGCCTTCCAAGTCACAGACGAATGATCGTCAAGTGGCGACAACTATTTTTTTTTTATTGTTAGACACTACTTTATCGATTAAACACTAG
This sequence comes from Pseudococcus viburni, assembly GCA_033439095.1. Taxonomy (NCBI): domain Eukaryota; kingdom Metazoa; phylum Arthropoda; class Insecta; order Hemiptera; family Pseudococcidae; genus Pseudococcus; species Pseudococcus viburni. Next base: position 317,742 of record JAVBJF010000146.1, read on the forward strand.
GGTGGATCGGTAAAAAAAAACATATCTCAGATTTCAACCAAATTCGCTGGAGTTGTTGGGTCATCATCGGAGACTACCCAAAAAAAATTTGAGCCCCCTAGGTGACGAGGGAGGGGAGCTAGGGGCTCTTAAAGGGCACCTCCTTTTGAAAAAAACGCGGTTTTTTGTGTTTTTTAGCTCGAAAATATGGCGTACGATTCACGAAAGAGCACTAAAAAGGTGCGATTTGAGTTTCTACACCCCCCTGAGCAATTGCCGCCCCTCGAAAATGAAACCCCATTCTGCTACCCGGGGGTCCAAAAGTTGCAGATCGCGAAATTTCAATGTTGTGAAATTGTATTTGGCCTCGAATTGATTACTTTGACACCGGACAATTTTATAATTTTTTTTTCCAATTTTTGAAGAAAATTTTGAAAATTTTTTTCGATCAGTGTGACCAACCGCAAATTGTAATATTCAAATATATGGGATTCGCGTTGATCTGATCATGTATATCTAATAGGGTGGATCGAAAAAAAAAACATATCTTGGATTTTGACCAAATTTGGTGGGATGGTTTACTTTGAGTGGGAGACTTCACAAACAAATTTTGAGCCTCCGAGGGGCAGGGGGAGGGGAGCAGGAGGTGCTCAAAGTGCACCTCTTTTTGAAAAAAACGCAGTTTTTTGCGTTTTTAGCCAATCAAAATTGTGTGAGAAGCCTTAGTAAGACTTAAAAGATGCGATTCGAGTTTCTACATCTCCCTGAACCATCGCCGTCCTCCTCCGATCAAAATTCTGACTGCTACCAGGGGGTTGAAAAGTTGCAGATTGCAATATTTCAATAAATAATATGAAATTATCACTACCTAACCTGGAATAATTTTTTTTTTTCATCGAGTAAGTGAACAAAAAATTTTTTCAACCACTAAAAGTGAATTTTGAAAAAAAAATTGAAAATTTTGTACACCAGTGCAGCCAACAGCAAATCATAAAATTCCAAAATACGGAATTTATATCGACTTTGAATTGATTATTTTTTCGCCTGAAAATATTATGTATTTTTTTTTCAATCACTGAAAGTATATTTCGAAAATTTTTTTCAAAAATTTTGTATGTCAGTGCAGCCAGTTGCAAATCGTGGCATACTACCCACCTATGGGGTTTACGTTGACCTCAAATTAATTTTTTTGTCGTTTGAAAAATACACAATAATTTTGTTTTCAATCATCAGAAATTAAAAATTAAAAATTTTTCTTTGAACATTTTGTACGTCAGTGCAACCAGTTGCTAATTGTGATATTCTGATATTATGAACTCGAATCCATTATTTTTTCGTCAAGTGATTGGACAAATTTTTTCTCCCAATCAATAGAAATACGTTTCGAATTTGAGGACTTACTCGATGACAAAAAAAATCATTCCAGCTTAGTGATAATTTCATATTATTGAAATATTGCAATCTGCAACTTTTCAACCCCCTGGTAGCAGTCAGAATTTTGATCGGAGGAGGACGGCGATGGTTCAGGGAGATGTAGAAACTCGAATCGCATCTTTTAAGTCTTACTAAGGCTTCTCACACAATTTTGATTGGCTAAAAAACGCAAAAAACGGCGTTTTTTTCAAAAAGAGGTGCACTTTGAGCACCTCCTGCTCCCCTCCCCCTGCCCTTCGGAGGCTCAAAATTTTTTTGTGAAGTCTCCCATTCAAAGTAAACCCCCCCCCCACCAAATTTGGTCAAAATCCAAGATATGTTTTTTTTTCGATCCACCCTATTAGATATACATGATCAGATCAACGCGAATCCCATATATTTGAATATTACAATTTGCGGTTGGTCACACTGATCGAAAAAAATTTTCAAAATTTTCTTCAAAAATTGGAAAAAAAAATTATAAAATTGTCCGGTGTCAAAGTAATCAATTCGAGGCCAAATACAATTTCACAACATTGAAATTTCGCGATCTGCAACTTTTGGACCCCCGGGTAGCAGAATGGGTTTTCATTTTCGAGGGGCGGCAATTGCTCAGGGGGGTGTAGAAACTCAAATCGCACCTTTTTAGTGCTCTTTCGTGAATCGTACGCCATATTTTCGAGCTAAAAAACACAAAAAACCGCGTTTTTTTCAAAAGGAGGTGCCCTTTAAGAGCCCCTAGCTCCCCTCCCTCTTCACCTAGGGGGCTCAAATTTTTTTTGGGTAGTCTCCGATGATGACCCAACAACTCCAGCGAATTTGGTTGAAATCTGAGATATGTTTTTTTTTTACCGATCCACCTTATTAAACACCCTGCCAAACTTTTTAGTGCATATCCAGAAGAAAAAAATACGATTGTTCACAAATCCAATTATTTTCATCAAAAAATTTTTACTTGTTGATTTTTGCCAATTTTGAAGTCGCAAAATTCTGTACTTAATTTGGAGGAAATGGCATCGAAACTACTTCAGTACCTTTATTAATGTTCCAAATATACCCTTTTCAAAGAAATTTGAAACATTTCACTCATTTACCCCTTCTCCGCCATTTTTGAAAAATTCGAAATACCAATTTTTGAAATGTCGAAATTTCGACATTTTATCAACTTTTTGGTATTGTTAAGAGGTAAATAGGTGTTTTGAACCATTTTGAACACATTTACCATTACAAAATGTCCTTATTGTGACGTTTTTTTTGACCCATAATTGAGTCGACCCAAAATTGATGACTTTTTTGAAACGAGTAAACGAAAGTACACTGAGAAAGACCTTAAAAATGCATATTTTTTTCAAAAATCTCAATTTTGTTCGTAATTAATTAGATAAGTAGGTATGTAACTTACTCAAGTGACTCTAATTTACGTTTTTTTTTTCCTACTAAAAAATTATAATAAACTTTTTCAACTATGAGTACTCTAATTTGGGTCGACCCATTTTTCGGGTCAAAACGAACAATTTTGAAATCAATGTTTTAGTAGCTTAATCATTATCAAAATATGTGAGCTCACAGTATGTTATACCTTAGTAAGCCTTCTTTACTACTATTCTATAAATTTCCCCTAAAACCTTTTTGATTTCAAATGAGAGCTTGTTGAAAAAAAGTGACCCGAAATTGAGCTCTTGCCTTATGGGTAAGGTTTTAACTTTGATTTTGTGAAACTAGCTACTTTTACAATGCGAGTTAAGTAGGCAGTTTCAGGTAAGAGTTGGGGAAACACTTGAAGGTATGGCTTGAGTCGAGTTGGGTAACTTTTTCTGAGTCGTAGCTTTACCCAACAATGGTATCTTCTTAGGGCTTTTAGAGTAATTGTTGAGTTACACTTTGATGGTCTAATAGGAGGGCTATTAGGTTGAGATTTAGGTCAAGATCTTTTAGGAGTTCTACCGTAAGCTTTCTCCATCAGGAGTGTACTATTTTGTACGGCCAACTTTTTCAAGTATTTTAGCTTAGATTTTATCATAGGTTTTAACCCACAGTATTTGTGTTATATTATATTTAAAGGCCACGCTATGTGATAGGTCTGAGTTAGGTACAAGAAAGGTAGCAGCTCTAGGCTATAGAGATACATCTGGTACAAGAAGTAGGTTGGAGATTTACCTTGTTGTATGAACCTACCTACCTATTGGCAGATTGGTAAAAATGATTCTTTCCTTTTGGTTATTAATTTTTTTTTGTTCTATTTTTTTTAAAATTCCAATTAGTTTTACTTTCTTTGACATGTAAGTGAGCTGCACAAGAGTTGCTGTATGTGTAGTGCCTTTTTTAGTTCCCAACGAGCCGATCTGCTGAGATGAGGTCACAAAAACATGTTCTACCATAGCCAGGTAAGAGCAAGTTAATACCTACCATTGGGTAATGCGACAGTATTGATTTCCCTTTTTGAACTACTCCCTGAGTAGGTTACACATACCACAAAACCCAAGATCATGGATATGTTTAAATGTATAGAGAAAATAAATTGATCTCTTACTACCAAACCCAAAAAGCAGGGATGGAAAACTAGAACTGGAACTGGAACTGTAATGATGAGAACTGGGAACTGAGAACTGGAACTGGAACTGAAAGAAATTTCAGTTCCAGCTCCAGTTCTGATGATTTTTTGGTTTTTATTTGCAATTCTTGACTGTGGATGCGAGAAAAAATTCAAATCCTGCAGGGTACATTTATGAGGAAAAAAAAGCCAAAAATGTAGGGATGGGAAACTGGAACTGGAACTGAAACTGAAAACTGGAAAAAAAACTGGAACTAAAAGTGAAAAACTGAAACCGGAACCGGAACCAGAACTGAAATGATGAGAACTAAAAACTGAGAACTGAATCTGGAACTGAAATGATGAATTGATGAGAACTAAAAACTGAGAACTGGAACTGGAACTATTATTTCTTCAGTTTTCCATCCCTGCCAAAAAGACTTGTATAACATTTCATCCACCTCATCAAAAATCTTCCACCCTCTCTTACACCAGGTGTCCCTCCAAAGAGATTTTATTTTTCTAAATTACCATCTTACATTTGTGAAAGATATAGAAATACTAATTACCTAAGACTTGACCGATCCAACTCCTTAGTTCCGTAATAATTGAACCACACTTTTTATTTGGCGGGCAATCCAACATCATCAACATCCTTCAACCCTAAAATACACACTTCACTCGACCTTTCAAACTTGCTGTTCAAGTCTGACACAGTGTCATTATGTCTTAATAATTATGAAAGTGTGTTGTAACTTTAACCAATATTACTGTAAAAGTGTAACATAATATCATTATATCTCCATCTAAAATCAAGTTCTTCCAAGTCTAACATAATGTTAATTATGGCTTAATATAACAGCATTATGTCACTGTAAAATTACATAACAAATTTTTTCCAAGTCCAAAATAATATCACTATGTTTTCATCTAATATACAAATTTTTCTCAAGCTTTTTCAAGTCTAACATAATAGTATTATGTCTTAATCTAAAAACGTTACATAACCATCCCAGCATCACGTTACAATCCCAGCGTAACATAACACTTTTCAATTTTTACCCTCCGGCCCTAAGACATATCCACGTCAACAAAAAAATTACAGAATATAAAATATTCAGTTTTTAATTCTCTACAACTTTTATTTCAAACATTTTTTGATATCTCCGATTTTTAATAACCGGTTATCGACTTCGAAAAAAATCATCGAAGAAACTACCGGTTTCAAAAAATTGAAGATATCAAAAAAGGTGTGAAATAAAAGTTGTAGAGAATTAAAAACTGAACATTTTACGTTCCATAATTTTTTTTTCATCTAGCAATGGCGACGAGTTGTGGCTTGAAAAACAAAAAATTATACTCAAAAACTTTTGTACGACAGACAACTCATTTCCATTACAAGATGAAAAAAAAGTTATAGAACAAAAAATGTTTGTTTTTTAATTCTCTACAACTTTCGTTCAAAACTTTTTTTCATATCTCCACTTTTTCGAATATTATCGGCAACCGGTTCGAAACTGCTGAACCGGTTTCAAAAAAATAATCACATTTTATTCGCGTTAGTGTGTAAGTAAACTTTATTTCAATATAAAAAACCGGACCCTCATTTTTTTTACCCAAACTGGTTTCTCAATATTTGGACACCCTACAGGTCGGGCTGAAAGTTTGATTATCGATCTTCAATGTCCTCGACGCCACATTGCTGTTTGAACCGTCTTGGCATCTCTTCTCAGTTCAGAGATATTTAGAAGTGTTTCAAGTGACCAATACTTCTGTGTCATACTGTACTCGAGAATGAGGTGCTTTACAAGAGGCATCATTTTCACGAGGGTCAACTTTCATTCGCTCACGAGCAGTTTCCAGTGGAGCTTATTTTTTAATTATCATTTAAATTCCTCATTTCCCCGGAAAAAACTTTTCGAATAGAATTTCTTTTTATATACACGCACCAAACGAATCAAAAACAGTTTTTTTCTCTCCTGCAAACAAATTTTTTCAAAAAAATAAGCTTTAAAAGCTCTTTGATTCGTCTCATCGTTCCCATCATATTTTTCCACCAATTCGCAGCTTTCGAAAGGAGTAAATAGGCACGACGACAGGCAGCATGACAAATGAGTAGATGGAATGACGGTTGGGAGGGGATCTCAGAGCGTATAAAATCTACAATCCTATAATTCGTATGCTCACGATTTATAAACCCGTCTTTAATTACCTTAATAACCCTTTTAACGTAATTAAAAAATAAAGGAAAAAAATCCACTTCGATGAGGTGCGGCATTGCCACTCAATATCTCGTCGAGATGTACTCGACTTTATACGAATTCGAGCTGCCTTCGTTTCCAACTCGGTATCTGAGCTACAAGAGGCCTCGCTGGGCGTCGTTTCGCAGCCGGAAAAAAATAAATCTCGGACGCGAAATTAATATAGCGAACGACGTGTGTCGTTTTACATCTCCATATTATTTCAACATTTGCTCCGTGTTCTTTTGGTAAACTGACCGCCGCGGCGCCGGGTTTCTTTTGTATTTACATAAATTCCAAAACCGTTTCCAATCTGTTTGAAAATTTGAATATTTGATACTCTAATACCGTTGTATACACACGTTTTCCGCCTCTGTACCTACGTATTATACATGTACATGGTAGTATTGCGATACGATGGTGTAAGTATGTTACATGAGGTACCCTTCGGGACCAGAGCTTAGATTTTTCCCTTTTTCGCGTACACATTGGCGAATATACGAGTGTACGATGCACCTACACACGTTTACCACGTTTTCTGCTCTCTTTCGTTTGGCTGAGAGAGAAAACGTGTCAGGAGATAAGCACGTGCGTGTATTTATACGTTTTAGGATCATCGTACGTATTCGTAGGTACCATACAATAATGTACGTGTGTGGTTATATTTCATTTATACTGGATTTTTCACCTTTTCGCCGAGGTTGCGAGGTTTGATCGGAGACCAAAATGTAGTCGCGAATGAGAGAAATAAAACCCGGATTTGGATTCAGAATCGGTGAAAATTGCTTGGAAGTTATAACTGGAGAGGATAAGTTTGGGAAAAATCAGAAAAATTATTATTAATTTTGATGTTGAGTGCGTTGGGCTCACCAAATTTTGAGGACAATTTTTTTTTTCAATTTATATCGAGGGAATTTCCACACGTCAGTTCCTCAAAGTTTTTCAAGTTGGAAAATATCGTTTTCAAATTTTTTCCGTCCCCAGGGTATGAGCAAGATTAAATCATAAGCCTCAACACAAAAACATGAAAAAAAAGTTCAGCAAAAATTGTCCGAAAATTTTATGGCTGAAAAAGGAGATTTTTTGTAGTGCTGGGCGATTATTAATCGATTATCAAAATAATCGATTAATCGATTATTCGGCAAAAATAATCGCATATTTTATTTATTTTTGTCCAATTTTCACCCCAAAGACGAAAAAATTCTCTAAAAAATTTTTAAATTCAAGTTATGCAGGGTGTCTAACAAAATTTGTTGAGCAAAAAGCTTGACTTAGCTTGACCTTTTGAAATGACTTTTTGGATGATTTTTTTGAGGGCCGCCTCAATAAAAAAAATTCTATGCGTCTGTGTGCCTGGAGCAGCCCCTTCCCCCTCCCAAGCTATACGTCGGTGTGCTCAAGATTTAAACAATTGATTGATGATTTTAAAAAAAAATAGAGCCTCAAAACAAATATTAACTGAAAAACTCGATTTTTCCCACTTCTTAAAAAAATTATTTATTAAGGGTAAGTACCTAAATGGAAGCTTTTTTTAAAGTAAATTAGTGTAAATTAGTCAAAAAGGTTGACTTTTCAGGATCCGCATGACCTTTTTGAAAAAAACTCATCAGGACCAGCTTGACTTATCAGGACCGTTAGACACCCTGTTATGCCCCTCTTCAATCCCAAATGGCGATTGAAAATTTGTAAGGATCTCTGAGAAACGTATAATTTAAAATAAAAATAGTTGAATGTTTATGTTTTGATTTCATTTTTTTTTTTCAGAATTTGTAAAAAAAATTCGACGATTTTTGACTAAGAGGATTTTAGCTATTTTAAGGAATTTTTGAAATTTGTGTGGCAGCGCTGGCACTAAAATAGAGGATAAATCGTTCAAATTTCCCACTCCGATTATAATCGATTAATCGATTATTTTTTCATAGATTAATGGAAGGGTCGATTATTTTTGCCATCGATTATTCGATTGTCGATTATTTTCAAATAATCAATTTTGCCCAACACTAATTTTTTTGAAGCTCCTAATTCCATTTTTGGGATTATTTTTAAAAATTTATAGATTAGGTATTGGAATCCATTTTTTCCAGCAATGTAAAATTGTTGGTGCTGATTATTTATTCAAAAATGATGAGAAACGATCATTTTCAAAAATTGTGAAATCGGTTCTTTAGCCCAGGAATTATAGAAAAATTTTTACGCGAACCTCGGAATCGTTGGGGGAAAGCTGAATTTTACATTATTTGTACATAACAGCCTACCAAACATACTCCTAAAAGTTGCACCCCCCAACTCGCCGGCTACCCCCGCAAGACGTCATTAACCTTTGCGAATATACGTTTTTTGACTGTAGCGCTGAAAGGAAGGGTCAGAGAGGGAAAAGTGGTGAAATAAAAAATGTTCTACGTGAAATTTCCTACAAACTTGACCGGTTCAGTTGTTCTCAAAATTGGAACATTCGACTTACAGTGGGGGTTAAACTTTTTCAACTTGGAAAAAAAATGTTGAAAAAATTAATTTTTTTCTGTAATTTGAAGTTAGGAGGGGCTCAAAAATATATTGTCAAAAGTTGCATCCGGCAACTTGTGAGTCACCCCCGTATGATGTCAATAACCCCGGCGGATATACGTTTTTTGACTGTAGCGCCAAAAGGAAGGGTCGGAGAGGGAAAAGTGGTGAAATAAAAAATGTTGTACTTACGTGAAATTTCCTACAAACTTGACCGGTTCAGTTGTTCTCAAAATTGCGACATTCGACTTACAGTGAGGGTTAAACTTTTTCAACTTTGAAAAAATTGATAATTTTTCGTGTAATTTTAAATTAGAATGGGCTCAAAAATATAATGTCAAAAGTTGCACCCCGCAACTTACGAGCCTCCCCCGTATGAGGTCAATAACCTTTGCGGATATACGTTTTTTGACTGTAGCGCCAAATAGAAGGTTCAGAGAGGGAAAAATGGCGAAATAAAATTTTTCTACGTAAAATTTCCTACAAACTTGATCAGTTCAGTTGTTCTCAAAATTGCGACATTACACTTACAGTGGGGGTTTAACTTTTTCAACTTTGAAAAAACTTGAAAAAATTGATAATTTCCCTCGTAATTGCCGGGTGCAACTTTTGACAGTATATTTTTGAGCCCATTCTAATTTAAAATTACACGGAAAATTATCAATTTTTTCAAGTTTTTTCAAAGTTGAAAAAGTTAAACCCCCACTGTATGTCGAATGTCGCAATTTTGAGAACAACTGAACCGGTCAAGTTTGTAGGAAATTTCACGTGCAACATTTTTTATTTCACCACTTTTCCCTCTCCGACCCTTCCTTTTGGCGCTACAGTCAAAAAACGTATATCCGCCGGGGTTATTGACCTCATACGGGGGTGACTCACAAGTTGCCGGATGCAACTTTTGAAAATATATTTTTGAGCCCCTCCTAACTTCAAATTACAAAAAAAAATTAATTTTTTCAACATTTTTTTTCCAAGTTGAAAAAGTTTAACCCCCACTGTAAGTCGAATGTTGCAATTTTGAGAACAACTGAACCGGTCAAGTTTGTAGGAAATTTCACGTACAACATTTTTTATTTCACCACTTTTCCCTCTCCGACCCTTCCTTTCAGCGCTACAGTCAAAAAACGTATATTCGCAAAGGTTATTGACCTCTTGCGGGGGTAGCCGGCGAGTTGGGGGGTGCAACTTTTAGGAGTATGATTGGTAGGCTGTTATGTACAAATAATGTAAAATTCAGCTTTTCCCCAACGATTCCGAGGTTCGCGTAAAAATTTTGCTATAATTCCTGGGCTACTTCAAGAACTACATACAAAAAACGATCATTTTCAATCAGTAAAATGATCGAATCTCGTCGTTTCTTCAAAAACGACAAAAAACGATAATTTTACGGGGTTTCTGAATGTGTTTTTCTAATAACGACGATAACGAGGAAAACGACCACATTCCTACATTGCAAAATCGGCTTTTTGATGATTTTTTCAAAAACGACGGGAAACGATCAATTTCAAAAATTGTGAAATGGTATTCCTGTTTTTTTTTCAAAAACGACGAGAAATTACGAAAAACGATCATTTTCTTCAAAAACGACGAAGACGATCATTTTTCAATCAGTAAAATAGTAATTTTTGATGGTTTCTTCAAAAACGACGAAAAACGATTATTTCCCCATCACTGTAATAGTCGTTTCTCGTCATTCCTTTGAAAACGACAAAAAATAATTGTTTCTCAATCATAAATCAGTGAAAATTATGTAAAAAATTTTACTAAAAACAAATCAGTGAGAAAAAATCACTTGAAAATCTATGAAAATTCACTGAAAAGTCAGCAAGATTTATGAAATTTGCAGAAAAATCAGTGAAAATTTTCGAAAAATCAGCGAAAATTCGCCGGAAATCAGTGAATTTTGTTGATTTTTCCTGTGCTGCAATTCTGACTATTTATTAGTGACTTTTCACTGATTCAGAATTGAGAGAGTAATTACTAAAATGGTCGTTTCTCCTCGTTTCTTCAAGAACGTCGAGAAACGACAAAAAACTACCATTTTTCAATCAGTAAAATGGTCGTTTCTGATCGTTTTTTCAAAACCGACAAAAAAACGATCATTTTCAAAAATTGTAAATTGGTCGTTTCTTATCGCTTCTTTAAAAACGACGAGAAATTACGAAAAACGTTAATTTTTCAATCGGTAAAATCGTTGTTTTCTGTCGTTTATTCAAAAACGACGAAAAAGAATCATTTTTCAATCAGTAAAAATAGTTCGTTACTCAAAAACTACAAAAATTGACCACTTTTTAATTACTGAAATAACATTTCTTGTCGTTTCTTCAAAAACGACGAAAAAGGATCGTGCTTCAGGTTACTAAAATGGTCGTTAATTGTCATTTTTGCAAGAAAAACAGGATACGACAAAAAAAACGAAAATTTTTCAATCGGTGAAATGGTCGTTTCTGATCGTTCTTTCAAAAACGACAATGAACGATCATTTTTAAAAATTGTGAATTGGTCGTTTTTTTACTAAAATAGTCGTTTTTTTACTGAAATAGTCGTTTTTTCAAAAACTACAAAAAACGGATCATTTTTAATCAGTGAAATGGTTGATTTTTATAGTTTCTTCAAAAGCGTCAAAGAACGATCATTTTTAAAAATTGCGAATTGGTCGTTTCTCGTCGTTTCTTTACTGAAATGGACTTTTTTGTTGTTTTTTTTTTCAAAAACTGCGAAAAATCGACTGTTTTTCAATGAATAAAATTGTCTTTTTTGATCGTTTCCTCAAAAACGAAAAAAAAACCGATCATTTTCAATCAGTGAAATGGCTGATTTTTATCGTTTCTTCAAAAACAACAAAGAACGAACATTTTTTAAAATCGTGAATTGGTCGTTTCTTCGCTGAAATTTTCGTTTTTTGTCGTTTTTGAGGAAACTACAAAAAACGACCGTTTTTTAATGAGTAAAATTTTCGTTTTTGATCGCTTCTTCAAAAACGACAAAAAACAATAATTTTCAATCAGTGAAATGGTTGATTCTTATCGTTTCTTCAAAAACGACAACTAACGATCATTTTTAAAAATTGTGAATTGGTCAAGTCTCGTCGTTTCTTGTAGTTTTTGAAAAAACTACAAAAAACGATTGCTTTCCAATCAGTAAAATTTTCGTTTTTGATCGTTTCTTCAAAAACAACAAAAACGATCATATTTCTACACCGTGCAATGCTAAAAAAAAGTTTTTTTTGCGAATGAAAACAAATGAACGCAAAAAATTTTTCATCCCAAGCTATCCACCAAATTTCATCTATTTTTGTTGATTGGAACAAATTTTCGTTTTTGCAAGGCGATAAAGTAATTTTAAAATTTCAAAAATTCGCCAAAATTTGAGAAATTAACTTGGGCACTTGAAATTTGGGATATGGGATTTTTTGATTTATTTTTGTTTCAGGCTAAAATTTTACTGACTATTAAAAAGCCTCGCTTACTATATCAAAATATCCATTGCGAATCAATTTAATTGAAATTCTCACATGATTTTCTGGGTAATTTTTTTCAGAATTTTCAAAATTGCGATCGAATTTGAGACCAGCCAAATTTACAAAATAAACTGCCAATAAAAACTCATGAAAAGTGAGTTCCAATCTCAAATTAATTTCGAACTCGAACACGAACCAATCACTTATTCAAACCCAATCATAATTCGCTTCAATTCCAGTTCATTTCCTCCAATCAAACTTTTCCCTATCAATTTGCCTATTAATTTTCGCCACCCAAACCGTCACCTTAATTTTGACTCATTCTAGCCACATTTCACTTCCCCTAAAACGCATAACGTCTCCTACACGTACCATCTTATACCTCCAGCACACTCTCGGAACGTCTTTACTCTCGAGCACGATTTAAAAGCATCACCAGGACAGGGTGAAATACCAACCTCATTAATTTAATTACCCGAGTAAATCACCAATTTAGGTCGAACCGCTGAGCCGTCGAACAGCAAAGCTCCACGGCGCAAGACCCAACCTCACGTACACCTGAGTTGAAAAATCATCGTCATTAACGTTCTTTCGCAACTAATCGGCCAAAGCTGCTTAATTTCTTATACACGAAAAATAACATCCTCTTCGTACTCGGTTTCCGTTCCACCAAAAAAGAGAAGAAAAAAATACCCACATCGAAATCAAAAAAGATTATTGCTTCGTTTAACAAACGCCAGCCAGCCACCGAACATTGATTTATATCCCACCATTAGGTAATTGTTTACTGCATCTGCACAGTGAAAAATCCCCCCTCCATGGACTCGAAATGTCTGAAATTATTATATCGCTTATTTTTATAATTATTTGATGAAATCGAATATAGATGGCCGATAGATGATATCGATACTACCAGCACAATTCTCGTAAATATCTTTTATCCGAACGTAATGATTTTTATAAGTATTTGGATGAGCCAAGAAATCAATTTTTAACCAAGCACCGAACACTCTCGTCATTTTCGCGAAAAAAAAATTGGTTTAACTTTCAATTTTTCCGCCACATAAAAACACTCGTATCGAAGAGGTGGAAAAATAATAACCAACGCGCCAACCAAAGAGGAAAGTTTCAATCGAGGTATAGGATAATGGAACCGAGCGTTCAGGCATTTGGGGGGGGCAAAGGGAGACGAAAGGAAACGAATAATACGAGATATTTTTCGTTTTATTATTAGTTGATATATCGAAGTAGCATCTCTATCGAGACAGATGAAATAATAGATATAATATGAAGTTATTTACGATGAAGAAGGAAAACGTATACGTAGATATACGTACACTCGAGTTTACAGTTCTGGTTCGCATGAAAGATTGAATAGAAATATAAATGAATGATAAAGGAAAGAAAAATGCACCGGACATACTCGGGACAATGTGATAAATTTCTTCTTTACATACGCACGCAATTTACAGCGTAGCGAAATCTCCCTGTGCCCCGGCTGCCCTACGTATTCGGCATCATTCATCGTAGACGAGCTGGATAAGGATGGAATGGAGCTTTTCCAGCGTAGGTACCTCTATTTACAACGATCTGCTTCATTTTCCGTACGTGTGCGGTTTCGAGTCGATATACGGTGCTGTACGAACGTTCGAAATCAGAATGCACGTAAACGAGAGTCGACGTAGGATACAAAGAATTGGGAAAATTTTCCCATTTTATGATCCCTTTCCTTCTGGTCCTCTGTGTCGAGAAACCAGCCGTATTAATTGTTTCGCTAGGTAGGTAGGTGCTTGGAAAAGTTAGCATTTTTTGACATTTTAATCAACACGTCTCTCGGTGTATTTCGAAGCGACGCTACGGACAGACAGTTTCGTAATAACTTGTCGTATAGCTTCGGGGCGTCTGTTTCGCAGTCAGACGGTGGCATTGGGGGTAGCTTTTGAAGGCGACTATTTCCAAAAATTTGTAATTAAATATGACGAGAAAAATGAAACGAGACGAAAATTAGTACGCGATATTTAAAAAAAAATGAATTCAGATTCAGCCAATTGAAATACTATTTGTGACAAGTTATTCTTTTTAGCAGTTTGACATTGTGAGAGGAATTCACGAAGGGCAGCGGACTGGTTTTCATCGATTCGAATCTTTCTCGAAGTCGAACCAACTGATTTTTAATGTTTTCGAAAGTATTTCAGAAATGTTTGTTAATCTGTATCAATGGTAAACGTGTGATTATTGAAAGAGTTTTGGTCAACAGCTGACTCTAACCATTTACAAAATGACAACTTTTCATCAACTTTTTTCAAACAATTGCATTCTCCTTTATTTTTGAATCAGTGAAAACTAATGAAATTCACTGAAACGCAGTAAGAATTGCAGCACCGGGAGAAATTGGCGAAAAAATTTCATTCAAAGGAAATAAGAAAAAAAAATCACTGAAAAAGTAGTGAAACATGACTGAGAAATCAGTGAAATTTGTGAAATTCACAGGATACTTGGTGAAAGTTGTGAAATTCACCATCAATGAAATTTGTGAAATTAATCATCAGTGAAATTTGTGAAATTTATCATCAGTGAAATTTGTGAAATTTATCATCAATGAAATTTGTGAAATTTATCATCAGTGAAATTAGTGAAATTCATCATCAGTGAAAATTGTTAAATTCACTATCTGTGAAATTTATCATCAGTGAAATTTGTGAAATTCTCTATTAGTGAAATTAGTGAAATTCATCATCAGTGAAATTTGTTAAATTCACTATCTGTAAAATTTGTGAAATTCACAATCAGTGAAATTTGTGAAATTCACTATCAGTAAAATTTGTGAAATTTATCATCAATGAAATTAGTGAAATTCATCATCAGTGAAATTTGTTAAATTCACTATCTGTGAAATTTGTGAAATTTATCAGTGAAATTAGTGAAATTCATCATCAGTGAAATTTGTTAAATTCACTATCTGTGAAATTTGTGAAATTCATTATCAGTGAAATTAGTGAAATTCATCATCAGTGAAATTTGTTAAATTCACTATCTGTGAAATTCATCATCAGTGAAATTTGTGAAATTCACTATCTGTAAAATTGGTGAAATTCACTATCTGTAAAATTTGTGAAATTCACTATCAGTGAAATTTGTGAAATTCACTATCAGTGAAATTTGTGAAATTCACTATCAGTAAAATTTGTGAAATTTATCATCAGTAAAATTTGTGAAATTTATCATCAGTGAAATTTGTAAAATTTATCATCAGTGAAATTTGTAAAATTTATCATCAGTGAAATTTGTAAAATTCATTATCAGTGAAATTTGTGAAATTCACTATTAGTGAAATTAGTGAAATTAATCATCAGTGAAAATTGTTAAATTCACTATCTGTGAAATTCATCATCAGTGAAATTTGTGAAATTCATTATCAGTGAAATTTGTGAAATTCACTATTAGTGAAATTAGTGAAATTAATCATCAGTGAAAATTGTTAAATTCACTATCAGTGAAATTTGTGAAATTTATCATCAATGAAATTTGTGAAATCCACTATCAGTGAAAATTGTTAAATTCACTATCAGTGAAATTTGTGAAATTTATCATCAGTGAAATTAGTGAAATTCATTATCGGTGAAAATTGTGAAATTCATGAAATTCACCATCAGTGAAATTTGTGAAATTTTGTGAAATTCTCTGCAAATCGGTTAAATTGTTGATATATAGTGAAAATTCACTGGAAATCAGTCAATTTCGCTGATTTTTACGGTGCTGCAATTCTAATTACAGGTACATTAGCGATTTTTCACTGATACAGAATAAAACAGTAAATAAAATGTACAGATTTCAAAAAAAAATTCAATTTCTCGAATAAATTTCAAAAAATGTGGAAATCACAAAAAAAAACCCACTATAAATACCTAAAACAAACATATGTGACATTTGTTCAAAATTGTCAACTTGAAAAACGCATGCTTAGAAGTTAGAATCTACGAAAAATTCACCAAAAATGTTAAAAACCAACAAAATTTGAAAAATTTGTACAAAAATTTGAAAAATTGAGATGTTTTGAAAAAAATACTAATAACTTTAAATGAGTGACAAATACAGAAACATTAGGTACCGATTAAAAATTTTAAAAACATTGTGATGTTATGTTTATCTACATCAAAGTTCAAATATGCAAAATTTGATTAGAAAATGTACTTCAAATTTTACGAAAATATCACCAATTAAAACAAAATGGCAATGGAATATTTTTAATATAAGAAGAGTTGACGAAATTTGGACTTTGATATCGGTTTGTTCAACTAATAGAATTAATCTCTGACCAATGATTTCTGGTTTTTTACCTTTGACCTTCAATGTTTGACTTTTGATCTTTGACCTTGACCCGAGAAGAGAAATATCCTCCACTAAATCAATCCAATAAAATGGAATATTTTTCAATTTTCCCATTAAAAAAGTTGAATTTTGAACTTTGATATCCATTTCCTCCGATCCATGACCCTTGACCTTTGACCTGTAATGTGTAACATTTGACTTTAAGTTTTTGACTTCTGACTTTCAATATGTGACCACTGGCCCTCAATCTGTGATCTTTGACCCTTAATATGTAACCTTTGACGACCCCCCCCCCCATTTTTGACATTTGACCTTTAACTTCAAACCTTTGGACTTCATTTTTTGAATTTTTACTTTCATATTTTGGATTTAGTCTTTCAATCTTTGACCTTTGACCTTGATTCGAGAAGGTGAAAGATATTCTGGGTGATTTGAAACATTTTTGATATCCCAATATGGATTCTAATCATTTTATACTTGATCTGAGGTCAATTTGGGCTAATCGTGAATCAATGACACCGAACCAATCAAAAAATTTCAATTGTATCATCTAAGCTACAAAACAGAATTCGTACAGAATTTTAAAAAAATCAAAAATCTGTATTCTTTTGGTGCCAATATTTTGTTGAATTTATCAGACGACACAAACCTCTTCCCCACACCTCCGCCAATCTCTACCATTAAAAGTTAATAATTCAAGCAATTTCAAACATTATGCACCAAACTTTTATTTTTGAAAAAGAAAAATCACGAATGTTTGGTGCCATCAACTTTGGCAAAATGTCAACAAAAATCCAGAAACTGCATTTATTGATTTTTCCTATTTTTTTTTTGACATTCATCTAGATTTTTAGAAAATTTGCATTTCTTTGTTCTCCTTAACATACCATTTTTTCCTCCCTTACCAAAAAATGAGAAAAGAAATGTTTCAATTTTTGCCAAAAATGAGTTTTTTTGAGTTTTTTAAATTAGGCATTAAACTAGGTACCTATACCTATTTATGAGAAATAATAATTTAATTATCAATCCAAGGTGAATGGAAATTGACCTTAATTGAAAATTCCAATTTTTTCTCGCCTCACGCAAAAACACCTTGTTTGCTTAAAATTTCTCCCCCCAAAAAAAAAATCATTTTTGTGTTTTTTGTAATTTAGCTTTTCTTTGAAGTACGACATCACAAAAACTTCATAGGTACTCTTGATACCAAATTTGAACAGTTTCAAAACTAAAAAAATATTTTTGAAAACACACTAAAATTTTCCAATTTTGGAATACTCACACTCGAAAATGCCCCTATGGTACCAAATTTTGAACAATATTCCATTTTCATAAAAATTGAAGGAAAATAATTTTCGAGAAAATTCTTACAGTATTTTTAATCAAAAATATTATAAATGACTCGTTTTTATCACTACATATATCCTCCATGAAACATAAATTATTTATGCTAACCAAGTTTTTTTTTTCTATGAGAATGGTCGAGTAGAGAAGGTAAGTAGTGAAAAATCATCAGCGATGATAATTTCGAATAAGAATACTCAAGTTAAGATAATTTTAATGAGAATTTGATCAAAATATACCTTTTTTTTGTATCCATTAAAAATGAGCTGAAAATTGAAATTTTTCGAAAATGGTATTTTCAAGTAAAAATATGTATTGAGATAATTTTGAAAAACGATCAAAATGTTTTTTTGAGGTCAAAAATCTAAACACAATTTTTTACAGCCATATTTTGGACTCCCTTCAAAAATTTAAAATCATCAGTTATTAGTGTCCTACGTAAATTCCACCAACAAACGACAAACTCCATCAAATAAAATCGAGCCAAAATTCAATGCAAATTTTAACGAATTCAAAGGTTATAATTTTTTTTTAAAAATTCCCCCAATAAAATCCCTTTAACCATTTTTCGCTTTCAATAAAATCAATTAGTATCTGCTACCTACACAAAATAATGAAAAAAAAATTACGATGACGAGTCGTATATTTCAAGCCCAATTACACGACTAGGCGACGATTCCACTCCACAGTTCGACACTTTCGCTGTCTTAATTAGGATCCCTTTCACCGTATTTAAAAACCATACCGGTACCAACAACCACGTAATGAAAAAGCTCTCTTTGTTGCAATTTATCGTAATAAAAATCGCAGGTCCGCGGCGCAACGTTCGCCAGACTAATACGTATACGTATAATACGCCAACGAGTGGAGAAAATCAAAGCGTAATAATCCTCGTAGGCTTATATTGTTCTCGATATACACAGGATCCAATTTCATATCCGGCTTTTATAAACGTATTCGAGTCTGTATACGTGAAACGTACGTATAGTACACGTGGTATGGCGAAGCAACGGCAGCATCGTCGAACAAAAGTGTAACATTTTTATTTCGAAGAAATCAAAAACTTTTCCCCGTTCGCGATTCTGTACGCGAGATACGAGCATGGAAGGTATACAGAGAGCGAACGAGGACGGCGAGGAGGCGAGGGGAACGAAATTTTACGAAGACATATTATACGCGATTGATATTCTAGCAAGAAACGGATTTACTTTTAAAATTATACATGAGGGAAATGTTTATACTGGTTGGTTGAAATCGTAGTCATTTGGAATCAAAAAGATCTTTATAACAGGGGTTCGTAAAATTACACGAAATACGAAATCGGTAGCGCACATACGATCACTATACAGGATTTTGTGGAATAAATAAACTTACTACACATCGACTAAATCTAAAATATCAAATTCGCGCTTTTCTCGGCCATTTCTCCTTCTCACTCACACTCAACAAAAAAAATCACACTTAAAGTCCATCGTCCTTTTTACATTGCTGCACAGTGACACTCACACATACGTGAAAAATTCTATATCTACCAGTCATCGAGTAAATTTACACCATCCGGAATGAGCATCAGCACAGCAGGGAACAGGGGAGAGGAAGAGGAAAAAACACGACAACGAAATCAATACAGCGCGGAAATTGGAAACGTATACGGGACAATTAAAAATAGTATCCCGGATATGCCTCTGCGCTATTTTATCGCCGGTAATATTTGCTTTTTGAGCGTATAAAAAGCGATATAAAAGGGTAAAATTATATTTTTAATTATTTCGCCGGAGTGTGCGTCGAATTAAGAGACCCCCGGAGCCGTTAAAATGCGTTAAACGATCGTCGATTTGCGAGATTTTTCATAATACCTACTCGTATTATCTGCTGTAAAAGGACCGATGACAAACGTGGCCTTTGAGCAGGGGGAGGGGGTTGAGCTGAGAAAAAAAACAATTTTGCGATTGATTCTAAATTCGAGATATCAAAGGAATGAATTAAGGCAAAAGTGAGGTTTTCCTGGGGAAAAGTTTCGCGTTCGAAAATGGCATCAGGTATCAATATTATTCGTTCAAAAGCATCATTTCGCTGTACTCTCTCATTTTTGAATCAGTGAAATTTATCAAAAAAACACTGAAAAACAGTCAGAATTGTAGCACAGTAATAAATCAGTAAAAAAATTTCACTGAAAGCAAGTCAGTGAAAGAAAATTACTGGAAATCAGTGATAATTCATTGAGTTTTCAGTGAATTATCACTATTCGGAATGAGAGAGTACTTAGGATCTTCGATAGATAATTTTTCAAACCAAGAATTGATGGATATAAAGATTGTGATTAATTTTTGTTTCGAGAAAAACCTTCAAATTGATATTTACTTCGTACTCAGTTTTTAAAACAACTGGATGGTGAAAAGTGATAAAGGTGTGACCAATGACGCAAAAAATGTCTTAGGTGACACAAAAAATTATTAATGACACAACAGGCTTGGCAAGAGATACAAAGGAAATGACAAATTGACAAGTGATAAAAATAAATGAAAAGTGACGCAAAATGTGTAATAACAAGTGACCAGAAAATATGGGACTTACAAAAAAGTATAGTAAGTAACAAAAAAGTGGGACCAGTGACCAGTGACACAAAAGAAGTGACTGGTAGTGGTAACACAAACTTGTCAGAAAAAGTAATAGAGTTGGCAAAATGTGATCAGTGAGAAAATTATTGGTGAGTGATGAAAAAAGAGTAACAAATAATACAAAAAAGTGAAAATTTATAAAATGAGTGACAAGTGATGAAAAATTGTGAAAAGTGACAGAAAAGGGAAAAAGACAAAAAGTGAAAAGTGTGACAAACGACCGAAATGAAAAATGACATGAAAAGTGGAAATGAACACAAATAAAAAATTAAATCTAAAAAAGTAGAAACTGACACAAAAAATTATATAAAAAGTAAAAATTGACACAAAAAGTGGAAAATGACATGAAAAAGTGAAAAGTGTGCACTAAAAGTATGATAAATGACCAAAATGAAACAAAAATAAAAAATGAGATCTAAAAAAGTAAAAAGTGACACAAAAAATTAAAAACGATATGAAAAGTGAAAAGTGACACAGAAAGTGGAAAATGACATCAGAAAAGTGAAAAAAGTGAAGTGTGCACAAAAAGTGTGACAAATGACAGAGATGAAAAGTGACATGAAAAATGGAAAAGAACACAAAAAAGTGACAAAAAAAGTAGAAAGTGACACAAAAAATTTAAAATGACAAAAAGATAAAAGTGAAAAAAAAGTGACACAAAAAGTGAAAAGTGTGCACAAAAAGTATGACAAATGACCAAAATAAAAATTGGCATGAAAAGTGGAAATGAACAAAAATAAAAAATGGCATCTACAAAAGTAAAAACTAGAAAGTGACACAAAAATAAAAAAAAAACAATACAAAAAGTGAAAAGTGACACAAAAAGTGGACAATGACATAAAAAAGTTGCAAGTGAAACAAAAAGTGTGACAATTGAAAAGTGACACGAAAAGTGGGAATGAACACAAATAAAAAATGACATCTAAAAACGTAGAAACTGACACAATAAATTAAAAAGATATAAAAAGTGAAAAGTGACACAGAAAGTGGAAAATGACTTTTAAAAAGTGAAAAGTGTGACAAATGACCAAAATGAAAAATGACATGTAAAATGGAAAATCACACAACTAAAAAGTGACAAAAAAGTAGAAAGTAACACAAAAAATTTAAAATGACAAAAAATTGAAAAGTGACCAAAAAAAGCTGAAAGTGAAACAAAAAGTGTGACAAATGACCAAAATGAAAAGTGACACAAAAAGTGGGAATGAACACAAATAAAAAAATGACATCTAAAAAAGTAAAAAATTAAACAAAAAATTAAAAACTAAATGAAAAGTGAACAGTGACACAGAAAGCCATTAAAAAGTGAAAAGTGTGCGCAAAAAGTGTGACAGATGACAGAAATGAAAAGTGACATGAAAAATGGAAAAGAACACAAATAAAAAAAGTGACAAAAAAGTAGAAAGTGACACAAAAATTAAATATTACAAAAAAAGTGGAAAGTGAAAAAAGGGGGAAAATGACATAAAAAATAAATAGTGACATAAACAGTGAAATGTGACACAAAAATAAAAGTGATACCTACCTATAAAAAAGTAATTGAAAAACACGTGTGACCAGCGACGCAAATGGAGTAACTAGTGACCCAAAAGTCCAGATAAGTGACACATAAATGTGAAATTTAGCACCAAAAAGTCATAAAGAGACACAAAAAGTGTGACAAATGACAGAAAAATTGCAACTGAAACACAAAAGTGCAACAAACGATCCAAAAAAGGGAGCAAGTGTCACACAAAAAAAACAATTGACAAAACTGTTGCAGGAGATTTGAAAAAACCGCGAACAGAGATACAAAACTGGGATCAGTAGCAAACAGGAAGCGACCAATGACCCCAAAAAGTGTGACAGGTACATAAAGTAAGAAAATTACCCAAAAAAAAAGTCACAAAATGAAACAAAAAATGAGAAAGGACATAGATGGTGTGACAAGTGACAAAAAACGTGTCAATGGCATAAGAACAGTCGAACAGAAGAAGTGACAAAAACTATATGAAAAGTGACATAAAAAGAAATATGAGAAGTGACAAAAAACGTGTGACAGGTGGCACAGAAATGTGACAAGTGACGGGCGAGGCAAGTGACAAAAAAAACGAAAAAATGTGACATGCAACAAATATAATCTCACAAGCAATGTATGACGAGTGACACATTACATCAAACCTATGAATTTCACATGATCGGAGATATTATGTCCCGCACGATCAGCGACATATTTCACAGCCATCACTATCACATATTGGTGAAAAATGACACAAAAAACACTTGTCAAGTATTTTAAAAAAGAAAAATTTCCTCTGACCTCTGATATGACCAATAGCACAATTTTTGGCTAATGGCAAGTCACTTTTCATTTTTTTTTCACGTTAGGTACCATTGACAAACCTATTTTTGACATGCATCATCAAATAAAGATCCAGGAGAGGAGGAGGGGGGTGATCTGAGATATTAATTAGTTAAAGTAAACAATAAAGAATATGTCTGGATCGGTTTTTTCTTCTTCAAAAACCAGAAGAAATAACCTTTTTTTGACCTCACACGCCATCAAAAAAGAAAACAGATCGAATCCTGATGCATAAATTTGAAGCTTCAATCCCTCCCCTCTCCTCCAACTCCTTTATTTAAATTCTCAAATTAGAAAAAACTCTAAAAATAACCTTCCTCTGTACAAATCCACTGAAACACTTCCATATAAACCAATGAAAACTACATTTATCTGTATAAAATGACGGTTTTCGAATTGGAAAAAAGGAAAAGCTCGCCTTTGATAAGTTGATAATCCCTGAAAAAACGACGCGATGGTTCCACGTCGAGCTATTCTTTTCGCTGGGAAACTAATTTTAAAAATGTTACCTATCGTTTGGGCTTTTTATGACTTTCGTTTTTCGTGGCTTCGACTCGGGCTTCGTCTTCGCCCGTCTCATTGTCATTCTGGTAACACGTTTAACAGCGAACATGGAAAATAATTTTAATTCTCTTCGTGCGGTTTCTCGTTCCCCGCCCCAGCCGGCTGCTTTTCTATCTCATTCTGGCACACGCCCGAGTCAACTTTGTTTTCTATATCGAATGTTCGTGCGATGGTGTCGAATTTATTTGCTTGTTTTCTTTCTGCTCTGTTTAGACTTTGGGCGGGTCATTGTAGCGAGAAGTATTCGTGCATATAATACCGTCTTATATTCTGGTATTGCCAAAAAATATATTTGATTTTTTGACATCCGCCTTTTATACCGTTCCAGATGGCTATCGACGTTGGTAATTCGTTATTCGGACGTGGTATTTATTCTTCTATGACCATATCGCGAACGAAGAAAAACGGCAGCCAAGAAAACTCATCGCGAAGACGTTCCTGGTCCACATTTACGTATAAGATAAACCATCCCACGCCACAGAACAAGACTCGAGGCAATAGCGTGCATCTCGCACTTCGCAGATCCAATTTACCTCGTCGCTATCTTCGCAACACCATCTATCTGCGAGATTCGGCGTCGCAAAAACGCAAATGTCCGGCATAATCTATGATTGTTCCCATTTTTCCAACTTCGACTATAAATAATCGCCGACAATATGTTACACTTTTACACTTCAACAACGATACGATGATTTCATTTTTCACCGCGCCACCGCCTCGTATTCCGCCCACCGTCCCTATTTTTCATCGCGTTTTTCCTTTTTATCGCGTATAAGCTCGACGTCGTAGTGTTTTCTTTCCTTCCTCGTCCCTTCCGCGGGCCAATCGTAGTGTCTTCAATTTACGTATTCCGATTGAAATACGATTCGAAAATGATCCGCCGCCAAGATATTGAAAAGCGTTAAAAGAATTACGCCGAATTTTTTCCACTCGGCTGTAAAACGATAAAATCGTAAGTGATGGAGGAGGTTTTACAAAACAACGCTAAGACGAATTGGCTGCCGAATGGGGGTTCGCTTTTCAGTGTGGGATTCGGTAGCTGATGGTCTATCGTGAAGATCCAACCGATAGATTAATAATGAAAAATTTGACCGAAGAAGGAGTCGTAGTTGAATTGGGACGAATTTTCGTCGAATTTATTGCTCATTCGAAATGAAGACAGGGAGAAGATTGCTGCAGAATATGCTACATGTAGATACCGAGATGTACCTACTAAATTTTTTTACACAGAGTTGCCTAGAATTGGTTGAAAAACGAAAGAATTGGGAAGTTTTTATAATAATTTTCAAAATTTTCCTTTTCATTTCAGATTTTTTCAGGTTCTAGTAAAGTAAAATAGGTAAATTGGTCTACAAAATTTTTTTTCAATTTTTTTCTCCATAAATTGATTTGGTTTTTCATCCCAAAATTGAAAATCCTCGCTTCTCTCACGGAGACTGGCATGAGAAAATTTGTTTTTTCAATTTTCACTTCATTTCGAGGAGAGGGATAAATTAAGTGGAGCAAATGTTGGGAAATTGTAGGAGATACTACAATAAGTATGCATATGAAGGGAACAGGGAAAAAAGCAGCCAATTACAAAAATTGTATATTAGAAAAGAGACTTAGATGTAAACTTCTTTAAATTTACGCCTAGGTCCCTTTTCTAATATACAATTTTTGTAATTGGATGCTTTTTTCCCTGTACCCTTCACATGAACGTCCACAACTTTTTCCAGATTTTTTACCTAAAAAGTAACCTTGAAATGGGTTTTGAAAACTTTCAAAAGCTCGTAAAAATGGAAATTATGAATGCGAAAAATCAAAAAATAGTCACAAGTGCTTGAACGTTCTTGTTCCGACACTTATCAATATTTTTTCGTTTTTTTATTCAAACATTGTTTTTTAATTTTCAATTTTCAACAGAATTAGAGAAACGAGTGGACGAAATGGAGATACCTACGTCAGATTCGTCAGGAGATCAAATTAGCCCTTTCTTTCCTAATTAAGCGTCCGTTTCACTCGTGGTTTCAAAATTCACTTTTTTTCATTGATCTTCTCCGACTGAAAATATTGAGTAATTTTTTGTTCCGATTCTCTACAACCTTCTTACCCTCTTCTTATCACATTTGAATTATTATTCATGAAAATATTACGTGGCATTTTGGTAATATCTCACAAAACCTTTCTTTTGTTTATACCGAACTCTGCAAAAGGAAAATGGAAAGCATTTATGAGGTAGGACTGGCCTAGACGGGATTGCATCAAAAAAAGGGGTTTATATTCCAACTCACTGAACCAAAAATCCTTGAATAACTGTGCCAATTTTTTTCGGGGACAGGGTAATTCGACGATTTTCTAAAATGAGGATGATTTTCTAAAAATTGGACGATATTTACCAAAACTTGAACGATTTCACAGAAGTTGAACAGTTTTCAAAACTGGTACGATTTTTTCTATAAAAAAAAAACAAGTTCTCAAAATTTGGACGATTTTCTAAGAGTTGGAGAATGTTTAAAAAATTAAAAACTTGGACGATTATCAAAATCTGGATGATTTTTCAAAACAGGCGATTTTCCACAAATTCGAGTTTTTCAAAAACTGAACGATTTTTATTCCAAAACGTAAAAACTTTCCAAAAATTGGACGATATTCTAAAAATACTTCCGTGAAAAATAGAATCAATGATATTTCAAAAAAACGATTGAATTTAAAAAAATAAAAAATAGGAGGTGGAATAAGTTCAAAAATGCATCTTGACCCTCTCCTCCCTCCTACGTGTCCGCCCCACCTCGCCCCTCAATCATATTGCCATTTCTAAATAAAAACAAATGGGAAAGAGGGGGGCACATATGAAGGGAAGAGGATCAAGTGAGTATTAATACCACCAATTTACATAATACTATTATTTTCATGGCCGAAACACACAGTTTAGAACAATTTTAAATCCATTATCACATTTTCAAATGATAGTATTTTCCCCATAACCAGCTCCTTTCAGGATTCTCTATCTCCTTTGCTAATGGTCGTACAAAAGAAATTAGAAATTGACTGTAGAACAAAAAAGTACTGAGCTATTTTTACCTCAAAATCAAATCCAAAGGAGATAAAAGCGAAAAATTGTTTTCAGGGGAATGGAACTCCCATAAAAAATTAGCAAGGGGTATGGAGGGATGGTAACTCTTGGAGGTTACTCAAGAGACCTCTCTCGACAGTTTTCCACAATCAAAGCTTTGCTGGTCAGAAATGTTTTTTGGCTAATTTGCCTACACTAAAACCCCCAAAAAATGATAGAATTTGTACGAAATGTCTCTTTAGAGAACTAAAAAATAAAATTCCAGGTATCCCAAAAATTTCCCATAATTTGCCTACTCTGTGAGCATGTTTCTCAAACATCCAAAGCACAGTATAAGACCAGTTCCTAAATCATTTTGACTCAGTTTGGATTTCGATGGTCCATGTTCAAATTTTTTCAACCTCTATTTTTTCAATTTCTTTAATTCTATTTCTTTTCAACGCTTTATCGTTTTCATATTTTTATTACCTACTTTTTAAAATTTCTTCTAACTACTTATTTAGTTGGAAGAAATTTTAAAAAATTTGAAGCTGAAAACTTCTTTAAAAATTCAACGTTGAAACAAATTTTAGTGAATTTCCAATTGGAAAAATTTCATATACGTATACTAGGGTGGATCGAAAAAAAAACATATCTTGGATTTCGACCAAATTTGGTGAGGTGGTTTACTTCGAGTGGGAGACTTCACAAAAAAAATTTTGAGCCCCCGAGGGGCAAGGGAAGGAGAGCAGGAGGTGCTCAAAATGCACCTCCTTTTGAAAAAAACGCTGTTTTTGCATTTTTTAGCCAATCAAAATTGTGTGAGAAGTCTTCGTAGGACTTAAAAGATGCGATTTGAGTTTCTACATCTCCCTAAACCATCGCCATCCTTCTCCGATCAAAACTCAGAATGCTATCAGGGGATTGAAAAGTTGCAGATTGCAATATTTCAATAATATGAAATTATCACTAAGCTGGAATTTTTTTTTTCATCGAGTAATGAAAATTTTGTACACCAGTGCAGCCAACAGCAAATCATAAAATTCCAAAATACTGAATTTATATCGACTTTGAATTGATTATTTTTTCGCCTGAAAATATTATGTATTTTTTTTTCAGACCTCGAATTAATTTTTTTATCGTTTGAAAAATTCATAATAATTTTGTTTTCAATCATTAGAAATAATAAATTTAAAACTTTTCTTTGAAAATTTTGTACGTCACTGCAACCAGTTGCTAATTGTGATGTTCCGATGTCTTCAAATTCGAAACGTACTTCTATTGATTGGGAGAAAAAATTGGTTCAATCACTTGAAAAAATAACGGGTTCCAGTTCATAATATCAGAATATCACAATTAGCAACTGGCTGCAACGACATAGAAAATTTTCAAAGAAAAATTTTAAATTTTTTATTTCTGATGATTGGAAACAAAATTATTGTGTATTTTTCAAACGATAAAAAAACTAATTCGAGGTCAACGTAAACTCCATAGTGTAGCATGTCACGGTTTGTAACTGGCTGCACTGACAAACAAATTTTTCGAAAAAAATTTCGAAATAATTATACTTTCAGAAAAATACATAATATTTTCAGGCGAAAAAATAATCAATTCGAAGTCGATATAAATTCTGTATTTTGGAATTTTATGATTTGCTGTTGGCTGCACTGGTGTACAAAATTTTCAATTTTTTTTTTCAAAATTCACTTTAAGTGGTTGAAAAAAATGTTTGTTCACTTACTCGATGAAAAAAAAAATTCCAGCTTAGTGATAATTTCATATTATTGAAATATTGCAATCTGCAACTTTTCAACCACCTGGTAGCAGTCAGAGTTTTGATCGGAGAAGGATGGCGATGGTTTAGGGAGATGTAGAAACTCAAATCGCATCTTTTAAGTCTTACGAAGGCTTCTCACACTATTTTGATTGGCTAAAAAACCCGAAAAACAGCGTTTTTTTCAAAAGGAGGTGCACTTTGAGCACCTTCTGCTCCCCTCCCATTGCCCCTCGGGTGCTCAAAATTTTTTTGTGAAGTCTCCCACTCAAAGTAAACCACCCCACCAAATCTGGCCAAAATCCAAGATATGGTTTTTTTTTCGATCCACCCTAGTTGAAATTTTTTTAAAAATTATTTGAAACAATTTATGGCTGGGAAAAATGTTTAAGAATATAAAGTTGGAAAAAATTGAATAAATTGAATTAAGTAAAAAAAAAATATGTAATACCAAAATTTTTGTCAATCTTGAAACTTTTTCCTACTGTATTTTTTATTAAATTTAAATATGTGACCCGTGCAGGGACAGGGTACCTAAAGTCGGAAAACATAATTTTGAGTTAGAGACAAAAATATTAAAAATGGGCAATTTTTTTCAAAAAATTTTTTTTCGCTTTTTTAGGTAGTTCAGACCTTTACACAGCTTTAAACGTGTTTTTTCGATTTTTTTTTTTGAAAGTCAAGATTTTTTCTAATTTTCAAATGTCTCAATCTCACCGAAAAATTGACTTAGGATGCTCATCCAGGTCTTAAAATGTTCCGCATAGTCTCCCCTATCATTTAAGCCAAAAAACTCATTTTTGAAAAATCCGACTTTAGGTACCTTTTCCCTGCACGGGTCACATATTCACAACATTTTTCCAACTTTGATTTTTCAATTTTTTTCAGCTTATTATTTTTTCCATCTCGAAGTTTTTTCCATTTATTTCAAAATTTTTCCTCAATTTTTTTTCATTTTGAATTTAAAAAAAATTTCAACTTTATGTTTTCGAAATTCATTTTAGCTCAATAATTAATTGGAAGAAATTTTCAAAAATATGAGTATGAAATTGTAAAAAATTTAAAAATCAAATTTTTCAATTCGAACTGTAGGAAAAATTTTAATGTTGAAGTTGAATACAATTTTAAAAAAATGAGAATTAAAGAAATTGAAAAAATTTAAAGTCGAAAAAATTTATACAATTTGGATTTGGATCATCGAAATCCCATTTGCCTCAAAATGATTTAGGAGCTAGTCAGTATGAGTATAAACGCAGGAAACCAGAAAAAAACGTATTGTTATTAGCATTATTATCATACTAACGACGATATAAAGATAAACCTATTTCTACTTCACCATTACAAACCCTTCTCCCTTCTCTTTTCTCTGGAACTCTTGCGAAAAGATACCCTTAATATAAAGAAATTATCGCTCGAAACGAGTACCTAAACCCACGATAAAGGACGGGGGGAGGCTACAAAGGCGGGCAAAATTTGCGTCACCTTAAAAAGGTCGTTAGCACTTGAGTAAATTTGTACGTATACTCGTTATACGCGAACACTATACGATAAAAATTATCGATATAATAAAACTACACCCTACCAGTACCCGCCTACAAGATACCTATCGAGGCTGAAAAAAAAACCACACAACCGAGTCAAGGTACAAGAAACCCCCAACAGACCCAGCTAGACGAGGCGTTCGGTGCAGCTGAGTCTAGGGCACGAAGACGTAAAAAAAAAGCAAGCTAAAAACTTTTATCTAAAAATATACTTTATATAGCTCCGTGTAAAACACAACTTTGTATATGGCACGCTACAAGCAATGCTAGTACCACTACTACGGCGCGAGATCAAAAGTAATAATTTCATTGTTTATTGCACGTGCTTTCGCGCTTTAAATGATCATAAATTTTCCTGTCTCGGCACTTTAGGAGTACATGAATAATACAAAAGAATCTACCCCGGCTAAGAAGATGCAATATATTCGATACTATACGTAGACGTACAGTATGCTACCGCACGATGCATCGGAACGAAAATGGCAATGGGGGAGGGCAAGACGACGATAATGGAGGCTGGAGGGGTTCTGTGGGAGAGACACGATGCAGGGTTGGTTTTGGGGACGAGGTAGCACAGGACGACCAAACGACCGAAAAACATACCCCGTGTCCTAATACGAGCTCTCTTATTAACGTGACTCAGCGCCCTTTTTAAATGACTCAATATATGAGGCTGTTTTCCAACCTTAGAGGAGGCGGTTGGAGGGGGTAGCTGTGTGGCTGAACGAGCGTCTCTCTGGCTCTCGTTCGTCTCCGAGTCTCATTTAAAATACAAAAACCATTTCTATCTATATACGAGTAGGTATAAGGTATGATACGATACCTTAATACGAAGTCTCGAGTAAACAAATTGTCTCGGTAAATTTCGCCTTTTATGAGAAAATATACGTAAAAGCGGCATCGCTTGATGGTAAAAAATTTGCCAAGCTGAATAATTCATACGACCTTAGCAAGATGTTGAGGAAAAATGGTTGAAAAATTGCTGGCAGATTTGGTAAAAAATATGACGAGGTAGGTTGATAAATGAATCTGCAGATTGGGCCCGTGTAATAGTAACTTATGAAAGTGGAGGGGCAACTATGGCCTGTTTGGGTACTTTTTGCATGATTCGAGCAGCATCGCGGCAATGAAGGCTAAATTACCCGTGACAAACATTAAACCAAACTCAATTTAAATTACCAACAATATCAAAGTTTTTCTATTACCCGAGAAGACTCGACTAAGGGGATTTTTTGACGACTTTTTCCAACCCTTTCCTTCCCAAGGCCGTGCAATTTATAATTAGAAATTTCCCTTAAATTGTGTACGTAGAATATAACAGCATGAGCAGGGAAGAGATAGGGAACTCCGAGGCGATAATTTGATCCGGTTAGAAGGAATTATTCGTTCGTTGGCGTTAAAGCTGATTCGTTCGTTGGTTGTTTAATATTCGTAATATGCTCGAGCTACGGAGAAGTTCTTTATATACTGTGTCGATGCAATTCTATAGCTAAATGGAATGGTTAACGCGAGCGATTTCTCAGCGTATACTAGAGATTCGGAATGGTGGAGGGATGCCAGACAATGTGGCAAATGTTTTTACCAACTTGGCCGCGTATTTAATTTCTCCTAAGGCGAATATTTTCCTAAGTTTTTGCACGAGATGGATTTCCGCATCTGAGGCGAGATTTTGAGCGGGGTGAGGAAGGGAGGTAGTTCGATGAAGTTGTCTGGTGGATATAGATACGTATACGTGAAATAATCGAAGTTTTCTCGATGTATCGACACTCGAGGGACCGAAATTGAGAATTTTTCGATGAATAGTTTTTAATTTTGAATTCCCCTTTTATGCTAGAAGGGCTGATTTCAATGTTGAGGTCAAAGTGATCCCAGAAATGGGACCGGAAAGTCAAAAAACATGAATTTTGCAGGGTGTCCACTATATTTCAGAAATGATTTTCCCTGACTTTTCCAGGTTTTCCAGACCAATTTTTCGAATTTTTCCAGACCTTTTAAATATGATATTCGTAAACCAAGGTGGGGGGGGGGGGATTTTTTCACGTGGTTTACTTACATCCCGAAATTTTGAATAAGAATGAATTTTTTTTTTCAAAATCACTAGATACTTTTAACGAGATCTTTAGATGTTTCTCTTCGAGCCAAAAAAAATATTCAAATTCAATTCTCAAAATTTTTGAGCCCCTCACAAATTTGAAAATTTGAATTTTTTACGTACAGAAAAAATTCAAAATAAAAAGGAAAAACCAAGTACTCAAACGTAAAATTAAGTTTTGAAAAATGAAACAAATTACGCAAGGGTGTCTACCAAATCGAGCGAATGAAAATTTGGTTTTTTCGAGCTGAAAATTTGAAAATTTCTTCATTTTTTATTACCCCCCCCCCCCGCCCCGACAATAAAGTTTACGAAATTCCCTGTAAGTTTTTAGTTTGTGCCAATAAATAAAAAAGTCAATGATGAGGTAAAATATAAATCATTTTATGGAAACATATATAAACGTGTTGAGCTCGAGCAAAATTTATAATTAAATATAATAGAGGCGAATTAGAAAAAAAAACATCCTTGTACCTGGTCCAAATACCGTCACCCATAGCCTTTTTCGCCCCTGCGCCCTCGTCATTTGATTTTCTGAAACTAACAAAAGGTGATTTGGGTAACTGAAACCTTTGACCAGGACCCCCCTCCCCCTCGATCGAATTTTCCCAACTTTTCATCATATTGAGCCTCAGGCCAAAAATCAAAAGCGGTCATTTTTTGATGTAGGGAAAATGTAAGCCAAATTCCGTCTCCCTTCCTTAATTTTCTATAAAAACATCGAACACAGTTTCGTAAATATTGGTTAAAATTGAAAAATCAAATAGATACTCTGAAAGTAGGTACATTGCTGAACTACAAAATGGTAAATTCATGATTAAAAATTTCTTGCTTTGAACACTCGTTATTCAAAATTTTCCATTAATTTTTGGATGTTTTTGTAGAAAATTAGGAGAGGGGGGACGAAATTTGGCTCACATTTTATCTACATCAAAAAATGACCACTTTTGGTTTTTGGCCTGAGGCTCAATATGATGAAAAGTTGGGAAAATTCGATCCGGGGGGGGGGGTCCTGGTCAAAAGTTTCAGGTACCCAAATCACCTTTTGTTAGTTTCAGAAAATCAAATGGCGAGGGCGCAGGGGCGAAAAAGGCTATGGGTGACGGTATTTGGGCCAGGTACTTTGTGAATGAAAGGTAAGGTGGGGGTAGGCACATAGCAGGGGAAGAGGTAAAAATTATTAATAGGTCCAATTTACATAATATTACTATTTTCATACCCACAAAATGCACTTTAGTAATGATTTTATACCTATTATCACGTTTTCAATAATACTCATACATTTCCCAAAACCCCTTTCCTTTAAGGACCTCTGTCTCCTCTGCTAATTGTCGTACAAAAAAATTGTTCGTACAAAAAATGTTGTAAATTGAGTGTAGAACAAAAAAGTACTGAGCTATTTTTACCCTAAAATCAAACCCTGGGGAGATGATGCGAAACCCCGTTTTTTGGGGGGTTCAACCCCCCTAAAAAATTTAGCCTGAGACCTGTGGGGTAGTAACTCTTTGGGGTTACTCAGGGGACCACTCTCAACAATTTTCCGCAATAAAAGCTTTGCTAGGCAAAAATGTTTTTTTTTTTCTCCAAAATGATGCTAATTCGCCTCCATTAATAATAACCAAAGAAACACTTTTAAATGATTTAAGTATCCTTTTTGCAGATTTTTGAAAAATTACAGAGAAAATTCCAAAATTTCCTGACTTTTCCCGGTTTTTTAGGTTTTCCAGAGAATGAACACCCTGATTTTGGTATCTGACAACAAAAATTTTCTATTTCAGCCTCTTCAACACAGCCTCCCCTCCCCATCTATTTTTGGGTCCAGAGTCGAATCAATCCCGAAAATCGATTCGAAGGGGTTAAAAAATATATATTTGAATACCTCACACTATTTAAAATTGAAAAGCTTCAATTTTGTTACCTCCTGCCCTACTCTCAGAGGTCAAATTTTGGATTATAGGGGTCAAAACAACTCTGAAAATGGATTTAAGCGCTTTTCAAACGTTTTTCAGCCATTTAAAAAAAATTTTCAAATAGCTTTTTTGAGTTTTTAAACCCAGATATGTTATAATGCTGGGGCTCAGGGTATGAAATGGACGATCCAAGTCCGCCCACCGAATTTAAGCTACCAAATTTTTTCCACCGCCGAAGTAGATATTCAAGCTGGTTTTTGTTAAAGTTCTTTTTTCCTTTTCTTTTTTTTTAATCGTCGAGCACTTTCAAAGTAAATGAAAAATAATAATAAAGTTTTACACGTCTGTAACATTCCAATATTTGGTCAGACAAATTTTTCAAACAATTTTTAAAGCAAAAAAGCGCCTAAATATGTGATATTTTAACAAAAATGTTATCAACTGAAAAAATTTAAATAGATATCCGACATTTTATTTTTGATGGATCTGAACTTGAAGACTTCGTAAAATCCGTAAGAAAAATTTTTTCTGATCTTGATGGATCCATAAATCATTTGTTTTCTGAAGTCAACCAAAACATAATTTTGTTAAAATTCCAGATATTTTAGTCTCTTTTTTGTCTGACTTTTTTTGAAAAAAAAATCATAAATAAGGTATCTAATATTTTAACAAAAAGTTATCAACTGAAAAAAATTAAAATAATATCTCGGCATTTTAATTTTAAAAAAATCATCTTAAAAACATATCACCTGGCTCTGATTAGAACCAGAGTGATATATTTTTTTTAATAACCGATTCCAAGACCCTCGTAACTAATATTTCAGCTATTTGACTAAATTTCTGCAATTTTGGGAAAATTAAAACCCCAAAAAACGTAATTTTAAATAAAAACGCAATAAAATTGTTAAGAATTACGTTCATATATCACTATTCCTAGCTTTCATTGCACCATTTCCAGCTCTTCTAGAACTTTAAGCAAGATTTTGATTTTCTCCAGTATTTTCCAATATCTCCAAAAAGCGAGTAAACTGAATTGGGTATTGGTAGTATTTTTTTGAGAATAGCTGGTCAAAGAAACATTTCGAGGGTTCGATTAAAAATTGGAACACAATGGTTGACCTACTCGAGAAAAAAAAATGAGAACCAATATTTTTTAATATCTCAATTAATTTTTTCTTCTTTCCGAAGAAATTCAAAAATACTAAAAAATATTTAGTTGCAGGCAAAGTTTTTTTAAAATTCGTGAAAATCGATAAAAAATTCTTCTTAACGGGTACACGATTTCAAAAATTTACCAAGGCTGTCTTGAAGTTGATGAGATTAAGAGTACCTAAAGGAGGCAATATTGAGGGCTAGGTCACAAAGTCGAATAAAAACTTGAACTTAACGTCCTATACAAAGGGTAAGTTACAGTACACTTGAAATTTCGACTTGAACTGGAGGAAATGAGGGATTGAGAGGGTCAAAGGACAAAATTATATTGAAATAAGGACCCAACTTCTCCAAAAACGCAAAGAAATGGCATACCGCACACAATAAATATTTTTTATTTTTTGAAATTTTTACCCCCCCCCAAAAAAAAAAAAAATATATATATATTACCCATTTTAAGATATTATCTGATCAAATTTTTCATCATCCGGGAAATATTCTCAAAACGAATTTTAAAATTTTCCAAGTAGGACTGAAACTTTTAGATTTCAGATCTGTAGGGTACATTCCAATAAAAAAAAGTTTCTTGTGAAAAAAATTCAAATAATAACTTGAATTTTTAAGAAACTCGAAGCGTAAAAATCATGAAACCTTTTTGGATTTTTTTAAAAATATTTAATCCCCCTGGGATTATAATCCGAAGTCTGACAGCCCATTTTTCCTCATCAAAAAATTCAATTTCATCTATTTAATCTCAATTTTCAGTTGATATAGTTTTTTTTTTTGCTACAAGGAGTGATTGGTAAGGCGGGAGAAGGAAATGATGCGATGAGGATCATGCACGTTTCGTTATTTTTCATAAATTACATTTTCATATAAATTGTGAACCAAAACTTACTTATTTTCGTAACGTCAAAAATTCGACACTAACCTGAAACACAAACAAAACAATTTTTCAATTAATTTATCATTCGTGCTGAATTACCAATATTATAGTATGTATTAAGAATTCATGAAAGTAGTCAAAAAGATGGTCGCGAATGATGGGGGGGGGGCCGAGCAAAAAAAATCGCCGAACTCATAAAAATTTTCCAAAAAAGGCTTCTCAAACCAAAAATTTACGATATTTTTGAAGGAGAAAAAAAGCCAATGTAGGTAATTGTGCTCTATCCTTAAAATTAATTTTTTCTGATTACAAACTTCGAAAAAAAAATTAAGAAAATGTCTACGAATTTAATTTTAACATTTTTGCAAATCATAAAAAAGGTGAGTCAGTGATTTCTATCTTTATGCGTCACATTTCGAAAGAAAAAATTATTTTAAAAAATATGGAAAATTAATTAATATTAATTTCAGAAAAATAATAAGAAAAATGTGGGAAAATTTTTTAGTCAATCAGTCAATTAGTCAATGATGAAATTTTAATTAATTAAAGGTCATAAAAATATGTTCATAGCATTTCAACGGGAAGTCAATTGACGCCCCCCTCCCCCAATCAACATTAATTTACCAATCCTGAAACCACTCATTTGCCGAATAATTTGCCTACATATCCGCCTTCTATTTTTTACATCAATGTAAGTACTTTTTGTAGGCTCAAAGTTATGCAATTTGTTTAACGCTCGAGCGAGTTGATAGATAAAATTCAAAAGCAGGAAGCGAAGATTTTCTCAACACACAGTATGTATAAAAGCAATTACCTACCTCTTTCACGGTAATTGCTTTTCTCTATGCGATTACTAATTGAATTGCGACAGTTCGCCCGTCAAAATTTCAAAAACTCCGAGATTCGATGTAAAATGCGGATCAACTCTCGTATTCGTAAGATATTTTACCGAGACACCGAGAGTGTAATCGACACGACGAGTAAAACTCCATTTGCAAAACTTTCTCGCATAAAATTAATAAAAATTATTCAAAACTTTACATAATGTGTGTATGTAGATTTATATACCGGCATTGAATCGAGTGACACTATGTTAAACTTCTTACACGTGAGTTTTCTCCAAACAACGTGCGTTCTGATAATAAGAATTATATATTATTCAACGCAACCGGCGGTTCAATTCTATTAGCATTCCTTAATATCTGATCGAGTTGCTAAATCCACCGAAAACAACATTAGTCGGAATTGAAGTAAGAAGTAGACTGACGTGTGATGTAGGAAAGATAGTGATGAGGAATTTTTTCACTGGGAAATTTATTCGAGTGCTTCTCAACGTTCTACTTGAAGTATTTAGTGATTCTGTCGTGTAAACCTGATTGATAAAGATTGTAGGTAGATGTCGGATTTTTGATTTTTTTCAAAATTCATACGTGAAGTGACCTAGTTTTGCGAAATTTGTCTACCTATATAGTCTAAAATTAGGATTTTCGTGATTCAATCACGCTTCTCACCAATTTTATTAAAATTTGCCCAAAAATAGCCCTTGGCCCGAAAGGAAATTTGAAATCAACAAAATTCAGCTGGGGGGGGGTACAGCAAAAATTTGATTTGAAATCACTAAAATTTAACCTTAAGGTGTCTAACTGCCCACCAGATTTGAAAAATGAAAATTCGCACGATTTTCTCAAATTTTCAGGCTATTCTGATTTCATTTTTCTTACTTCCAATTTGCCCCAAAAATAACCTTTTCTTTTATTTTCTGATTAAAAAATTCAAAAAAGAGCAAAATATTGAAAATTCATTCTCTTCCCAATAAAATTATCAAAACTTTTGCATTTTTTTTGTTTTTTGCAATTGAGGTAAAATTCTTGCTGATTTCCATTTTTTTTCTTTTTTTTTTCTTGTCAATAAACACCTTTAACCTGAATAAGGGTACTGGAAAAATTCAAAATTATAAAAATCCAGCCTGGAAGGGGGAGGGGTACAATAGAAATTTTAAAACATCAAAACGTTTTCCAATTTTGTATCGACGAAACCCATGCTATGACGTGAATTTTCAATTCTCACTGATCCTGGAACGAGATATACAAGGGGGAGGGGTACAGCAGAATTCATCCTGGAGAAGGGTACAGAAGTTCATAATTCGATCGAATCGCACCAACTCGATTCATCAAGGTACATATTTGCAATTTTGGATTCTACCAAACAGTTTGAATTTTAAATTCAAATTCATATTATTTAGTGACGTAGTTTCACGAAATGACGTAGATTGGAAGGGAGGTGCAAGAAATAATTTTTGGGATTTTTCTTGATTGCAGTAGAAAATTGACTAAAAATTCGGAAAACCGGTCAGAAGACTGGATATTTCCTCAAGTGCTTCAAAAATTACACAAAAATTACATAAAAATGACACAAAAATCCCCCAAAAATTTATTTTATCGCAGATTCTGATATGAAAGTTTACAAAGAATTTGGGAAAGCTGTTTTAAAAGTTCTACTTATCACATCTACAGGAGTCCAAAAAGATTCCCAATCCAAAAAATTTGGACAAGGTGTCTAACAAAGTTCCATAATGAAAATGCAAGATATTTGCAGGAAATTTAGTAGGATATTTTCAAAAAATTCACGATTTTTTGAGTGGTGGAGGGGATTTTTTTCTTAGGTCAGTTTTTCGCTTTTTAAATTTTTCAAATATTTCAATTTTTCGGGAGAGGGTTAAAAATCTTGCTCCCATTTTAATTTTTTGCTTTTCAAATTTTATTTTTCAAACTTCGGAGTATTGGAAAAATTATCTAGCACTCTCTCCCTTAGGGAAAGAATTGGAAGAAAAAACTGATACTGGGTAATTCCCAAGAATACCAATTTTTTTTTAGAAAAAGAAGACAATTTCTTGAGCCCTAGACAAAAATTTTGCACAAAACGAATTTTAAATTCTAAAATTTCATTATTTTCGCTCAAAATTTCAGTCGTCAAGAGAAAGTTGAAATTTCTCAACCTTCTCTTTTTGAACACACTATATTTATTACGAAACGACGGGCTACAATTTTTTTCATATCTCATTTTCAATATTCACCTTTTTTTCTCTAGAAGTACACGAGTGCCCGAACGAAAATTCTCAAAATGTTCATTTTTTAAACGTGTAAAGTTCAAAAAACCCTCTTTCAGAATAAATATTTTATGGACATAATACAAAGTTATAATCAAGCCAATTTTACCAAAAAAAAATTCAAGAAACACGTCTTTTGAATGTAAGTGACGGTCTTATTAGGTTACGTTATTCAAGTCTCTAAAGACCCCCAGCTTCAAAAGCTTGGAAATTGTGATTTTGGGAGTTGAAGACCTTTTTAGAGCACTTGAGGGCATGATACGGTCCTAAAAAACAACTTTTTCGAATTCCAGATAAAATTTATTTTCAGAATAAATGATAAATTTTTCTCAAAATACCTATTTAAAATCATTTATTGAGAAAAAAACACAATTTTTTAGACGTGTTTTGCTCGATAATTGAGAATCGCGAGTGAACTGAGTCCGATTCAGATTTTTTTGAGAATCGAAAATTTTGAACCCGATTCATTTTTTCTCATGAACTGTCTGATATCTAGATCTGGATGCAGGAGAATTAATTTGAAATTACAAAAATTCAGTCTAGAAGAAAAAAACGCAGAAAAAATTCTAAATCATCAGAATTCAGCCTGCAAAGGGGTAAAGTAGAATTTTAAAATCACCATTTAGCTTGATGAGAGAACAGAAAAATTTTAAATAATAAAAATTCAACCTGAAGAAGGTACACCAAAAATTTTAAATCACCAAAATTCAATCTAGAAATTTTTTTGGCCTCCATTCCAAGAGTGGGGGAAGATTTGGGCAAATATGCTATACTACGATAAAATATCATTATTTTGTACCTATTCGACCTTTCATTTTTGTCTTTTTTTTGTGCAGAATTTTATATACAAATTATTTTTCTTTTCTACTGCAATGGTAAAATAATGAAAATTTTGTAAAAATAAGAACGAAAATCGTGAGGCCTACTTTTCCTCACTCGGAAAACTCTTTTCTTCGACTCTACGTTCACCTTTCTAAATTACGCCGCCATTTACCCAGGAAAAATACGAATTCCGCGCGTAAAATTTGGCTACTATGGTAAAACTGCTGGCCAACAAACGCAACAAGTCTCTCGATTCGGTACAACAACAAACCAACTCATGGTAACACTTTTCTTGGCATTGTTTCGAAAGAAAATGATCCTTTTATAATTCAAAATTAGTACCAGATCGGAACATCGGTCGTACCTCAAGTACCACCAAAAAGCCTCCGAACAGATTGATCTGCACTTTTTTTCTCTCTCTCTCGCGAGATATAAATCGAACACGAAACCGTGAAAAACAGCATCGGCGGCTTGCCGAAGAATGAATAAAAAATGGCCGCACAAACTCGGGAGCAATAAAAGAATTACAAACGAGTAATGATAAAATGTGTTTCGAGCAACGTAACATATTTCAACTAGTTATTGAGGAGTTTGCGTGTGTTTTGAGGCTTTTTCCTCCTTCTGCTTTTTTTCCACAGGCGACGAAGCGACGAAGGGGAGAGGGTTAGAAAAAAAGATACCAGGGTGTGGAGAAAGAGCTCGGAAACGGACGATTCTCGCTTCTCGCTATTGCCCGCCGACTATACGGAAATTTACAACCGAGCCACGTACACGTATGATTTCTATGTTCAATCTGCCTCTTAAATCAAGCCGCAAAATCTCTTCGCGCCCCGCTTCGTACTCAGACGATAACACTTCGCCTTTGTATGGTTTATTAACGCCGCGGCCGGCCGATAGTGGTTCTCAATCCGAAGTTATTCTGAAATTCGCCGAACCCATTGTGGTCGTGTAATTGCCACAGCCATTGATGAAACGGTAAAGATGAATTTTTGAATTTTTCTATATCTCAGGAGTGACCAAAAAGTTCATAGAAAGAGTAGGGGAAAATAATAAAGAACGTGGGAGATATTTTAGCAGTAAATATTTCGACAACCGGAAAAGAAACAATGATTAAGGGCGCTGAAGCGAAGATTATTACAAAATTGCGAAATTATGCGATATGCCGATGTACCTAATACGTATTTGTAATGTACGTGTGAGTTAACATTTGCACCTTATACGACGAACCCCTACAAAAAAAGAAAAAAACCGACTGACCGCAGCGGAAACGAGGTTCAAAATCGGCAATAAAAGGGACAAATTGCTTACCTTGGTACGTGGATTGAAAATACTCGAGTATAAAAAGGGCTATAATTTAAAAACCGTTTTACACAAGTATCGAATCGTAGACTGCAATATCCCGCTCGTATTGCCAGCAAATCATTTATAATTGAATTAAATATAAAGGTATTTCTTACATTGAATGATACATTATTTTTCTTGGCTTCGGGAGCCTGGGTTTTCTCTCTTTTGCGTTGTTTTCTCGCTCGCTCTGTTTAGCCCCCAATTTGTAATTTTTTTTTCGACGTGGCGGATTTCTTGTTTATTATTGTGTTTTTTTTTGTTTTTTTTTGCGAAAAGACGTGACGAGGTATTTAAATCTGGAACAATACCGTGCAGCACACATACTTTGGTGTTTTTTTATCACATGGCGAATTTTTTTCCAATTTCGGAGCTTTCCTCCCCTAGGGTGATGAATTTTCCTCTAAGAACGAGGTTTCCAAAATTTTAGCCCATATATTAATTAGAGGGGGTCCTCCCTTTTTTTCTTATCGAATTTAACATCGGGTAATATGAAGATGACAATAGGCGAATCTAGACTAAGGCAGTGGCGTAGCCAGGGGGGGGGGTTCTGGGGGTCTGGACCCCCCCCCCCCCTTGGCGTCAGAAAATTACGTGAAAAAGTGCCTTTTTGGAGTATGAAAAATCTAATTTTCTCAAAGCTTCGCCCTCGCTTCGCTCGGGCATGACAGAAATCACATTTAATAATTACCTATGTATTGTATATAGTCAGGAATTTACGTAAAAAATGCCTTTTTGAAGCATTAAAAATCAAATTTTCTCAAAACTTCGCCCTCGCTTCGCTCGGGCATGAAAGAAATCACATTTGATAATTACCTATGTATATAGTCAGGAATTTACGTAAAAATTGCCTTTTTGAAGCATTAAAAATCAAATTTTCTCAAAACTTCGCCCTCGCTTCGCTCGGGCATGAAAGAAATTACTAATTCTATATACCGTTTGAATCAACTATGCAAAAAATAGTTCCTTTTTGATATTCCAAGTCTCCATACCCACTTTGCACCCTTCCCAAAAAAGCTTCTGACGCCAATTCTTGGATTTATTAGGTATTTGTATTGGCTTTTATTAGTACCTATGTAAGTTGTTTGTTCCAAGATTACATTTTCATCAGTTTTTTTCCTTAAACGTGCTATGCAAATCGCATGAAAATTTAATAAAGTTTGAATTTTGTGTTTTTGTAGTAAAAAGAAAATTTGATGGGGGGGGGGGGAGGTGAACTTACAATTTTTCAAACATCATGAAATTTCAGACCCCCTCCTTGAGAAATTTCTGGCTACGCCACTGGACTAAGGAGTCCAATTAGAAAATGAGAAATGAACTTTCTCCTTATTAAAATAATTTTATTGCGAACTGCTTTTGGAGAAGAACAACGTCTCATCACTAGGCAAGAACACTTACTGGATAGAACCTAAAGTTACAGCTTAATATATAGTGATTTAAGTGGGTGTGGTCAAACTAGGTGGGTGTGTCCATGTTGTGGGTGTGGTCAATCCAGGTGGGTGTGTCTGTGTATGTGATTTGTTGGTTGTATAAGACTCTTGAGTCTTTTTTTTGAACGACTCAAACTCTGCGAGCGAGTCTCTTTTGTGAGTCTATTGTGAGTCACAGTTTCTTTAAAGTGATTGTATCAGTAATTAATTGTGAAAGTAAAAAAAAAAGTACATTCAATAAAAACGAAAGAATTGACCTACTAACTAAATTATATTCTCAGTCAAGACAGAAAATTTTTGCCATATTAAAAAATTTTCATATAATTTGGTTATAGACACTGGACCTACGAGATAAGACCGGTAACTGCAGACAGAGGGGTAAGACAGGAATAGCTGATTATTGAGTTGTTCCAATTTATCCCGCTGGGTGCTCTTGGCTGCGCTATACTCTGTCCAACTTAAGAATACCCGTCAATCAAAGAGACATCCACACTTCGAATGCGAGTAATGTCTTGAAGATTTATTTTTAAGACAGTAAAATTTCAAATAAATCATTGGTTCTTGATAATGATACGATAAATATAATAATAATTATTAAAAAAAAGAAAAAGAATCAATTTTGTTCAGTTGAGTGTTACAATTCATCTGCCGCGTTATGCTGTGCTATGTGAATCAATGTTTTTTCACTTTCCCCTCGGTATACCGAATTGTCTACTGGATTTTGATTGAGGGGTATTCTTAAGTTGGACAGAGTATACACAGCGCAGAATCGACTGTGCAGTCTTTTTTCTGCTTCAACGAGTCCCCCCCCCCCCCCCCCCCCCCACATAATGAGACATCGACGCTCGGTGTGCTCGTTACTTTCCGGAAGCGTTCGGTTATGGTATTCGTGTTATCACAACAAAAATTCGACTGCAACACAGCCAAGAGTACGCAGCGGAGCGATTGGAATAACTCATGAAATTTTGCCAATATGGCTGCGAGTTACCAGTCTTATATTGTAGGTCCAGTGTCTATAAATTTGGTCAATACTTGTTTTTATTGAAAGAGAAAATTCAAAATAAAACAAATTTTACAAATAGAAAATTTTCAGAATCGAATATAGTCGATCTCAATTCTCAATACAGAATTACAGATATTGATAGCAGAAAAAAAGACTAAAAAAAAAGACTCTAGACTCGCTGAAGACTCCAAGTCTTTTTCCGAGTCTTTTTGTGAAAGACTCGCTTGGTGTCGACTCAGAGCCGCAATTTCTAAGGACTCGCGTCAATGCTGACGTAAGATAACTTCTAAAAAGAACTGAAGAAGGGATAATAAGTATGAGAAATATGAACTCGGGAAGCTTATTCTGTGTTACTAGTGAGAAATACGTTAAAATCTCAATACTTTCAAATTTGTCGTTGGGTCACATTTGACTTAAAGTGGTTCATTTACAATGAAACACAGTACTCTGAGTATACTCTGCATTGTTTTTTTTTATCCTAGTAAATCTGAAAGCACCCCAGATTAAAATACCAGCCCATTAGGTTATGTTAAAGAGAATTGTGGGTGAAGTTGAATGGGCGGATCTTGGAACAAGGTGAGGGACAAAGTGGTGAGGTGGGAGTAAAAGGGGCTGGCTGCTCCAGAGTGCCAGGCATACTGCTGTCAGATGTCAAAAGAAGGGAAAAAACATTATTGTGAAATAAAAATAAAAAATTGTTTTTTGCAAGAATTTATGTTTTCGTACTTTTTTTGTCGCCATATACAGCAACTAAAGCTAGACTAACCAAAGCTTGAAAACGCTTTTCCAAAAAAAATATTTTGCCCCAGATTTCCAAGTTTTTCAGACTAATTTTTCAATTTTAATAGAGTTATGTCCTAAACCTTGGGGCTAATTTTTGAAAAGTGTAACACTTTCAAAAAAAAAGAAGAAAATGATGAATTTTAAAATTAATTGAAAAAAATTGATTGGCAATTCGATTTGAAGTGTCTGAATCTATTGGAAGTTATTGGAACTAAGAAATTTATACATGGACTGAGGGGGATAGCATACATTGAAATATATGGAAGAAAAGAGTTTTTTTTGATTTTCAAGAAAAATTGTAGGTTTTTATGAAATTTATTAAATATACAATCTATAGAGAATTTCAATAG
Source organism: Pseudococcus viburni (assembly GCA_033439095.1). NCBI lineage: Eukaryota > Metazoa > Arthropoda > Insecta > Hemiptera > Pseudococcidae > Pseudococcus > Pseudococcus viburni. The sequence goes on from JAVBJF010000146.1 coordinate 362,283, forward strand.
CTTCAATTTATGTCCTAACAAAATTTTTCCAACATCCCACAGTTTCCCATGAAAATCCAAAAACGTATGTATTTTTCCATGTACGCAGTGTACGCTATCCCCCTCGACTTTAGCGCTTCCCGTGAGCGTCGAATTGCCAATAGGTAACATTTTTTAAGAGTTTCAAATTATAACAATTTAAAAAAAGTGGTTTAAACTTGCAGTACTGACAACACTGTCTTTCTAAATTGTAACATAATGTAAAAATGTCTTCCAAAATATATTTTACTTGGAAAAATAAACCAGAATACCTAATAGAGTATAGTGTTTGAATTTTGACTTAAGATTGACAACACAGTTTTCCTAAATTGTAATATACAGACCTAATGTAAAAATGTCTAAGATATTATTTTACTTTCTCAAAAAAAATTAGGACATAATTTTGAAAAAAAAGGAACGATTTTCAAAAATAAGAAAATAATTGGAAAAAGTATCAAAAACTGTTGAATTTTTTTTAAAGCAAATCAGAAACATGCTTCATCTGTTTGGAATTCCACAGCAGAAGGTCGGCAGGTCAAATATTTTCTTTACACGCCTCCTGTCCATTGTATCTGAGTTTATACTACCTGCTGTGTCATCATTTCAGACCAGTACAAAGATTGGTTTTATTGCCCCTTTGAGACATTTTCTATCGTGTTATTTTTCACCTGTTGGTTAGTTTAGGCTCTTTTTGGCTCCGCCCCTCCAGTATGATCAAGTGGGGAAACAGGTATGGGCATGGCCGTGGCCCCTCCCACTTTTAATGTTGACTTTGGAGGTTCCAGAACTACTCAGCTCAGTCTAGTTTTAGCTGTCTTCCTGAAAGATTACTTAGAACATCATCTCTAAAGTATCGTTGGACCTATCCATTATCTAAGGTTTTTAACCTAAAGGAAAAGTGTGTTAAGTTCTCAATTTCTTCAAATTATCACCTTTCTGTAAAATACCTAACAGTAGGTATTTTTGGGTGACGTGTAAACTTACTGATTCAGCAGGTTCAGGTGGCTATAAGTCACAATTACTCTCTCATTCTGAATCAGTGAAAAGTCACTGATAAACAGTCATGAATTGCAACTCAGGAAAAAATCAGCAAAATTCACTGATTTTCAGCGAATTTTTGCTGATTTTTCAAAGATTTTCACTGATTTTTCTGCTAATTTCATAAATTTCACTGACTTTTCAGTGAATTTTCACTGATTTTCCAGTGATTTTTCTCACCGATTTGTTTTTATTGAAAAATGTTTACTGATTTTCTCCTATGCTGCAATTCTGACAGTTTTTCAGTGATATTCGATCATTTTTCACTGATTTCTAAATGAGAGAGAAGAGAAAACTACTGAACCATTCGATGGGAGATCTCAGTGCATCGCCCCTACGATCCAGGGAGCCAAAATTTTGACAATCTCATTTTCAGTGAAAAATTAATCACCCTAAGAGACGAGACCTTCAAAATTCGAAAATTCGATTCAAGACACCCTAACCCACCCTGTTGGTTTCAGATGCACAGCTTTTATCATTTAATTAATCGTCGCAAGTATAATTTGTTACATGAAATTTTACTACACGTCTAGCGATTATAATTGAGAAACTTTCTTCGCACTGTGTTTACATTGAGTAAAATTTACCTTTACATAATGTTTGTCTTTTGCGCAAACGTACGTCGACGTACGTAGTTTGTTATTTCATTTGCTATGACTTGTAAACGTCTCGTATGACAAACGTCAGCCAAATCGGATTAAAGTTATTTAATTAAGGTATCCGAATTATGATAACTCTGTCTCTGTCCTCAAAGAAACGTCATTTTTTTCACGAGACTTTGTGCCGTGTTTACCACGCGTAAACGAGATTACCTTCGGGCGATTCTAGAAAATAACAAGGGTTTGAGAATAGGAAAAAAAAACTGAAAACGAGAAAGTTTCGGATGTCACCGAAATCGAATGATTTTCAGTTCGCCAGGTTCGAAATTGTTTGAATTTTTTAACAATCTTCGCGTCGAGTTTATGGTGTTAATGAATTAAATTACGTTTCTTAATTGTTCGAAAGTTGCAAGGTAACGATATGTGACGGTTGGGTTTTGGAAAATATCTTCGATACGGTTTCGATGTCGGTGATAGAGTGATGGAGTTGAGGAAATGTTCAACTTTTTGTCTTTGATTAAAATTTTACGATTGTAGATCCGAGATGGATTCATTATTGATATTGGTGAGCTTGAGATGGGATTTTCTATCAATTTCAAACAGGTAGGTACTTAAATTCGTAAAATTTTCATATGAACGGAAAATCCGGGAGTGAAACTGAAAATAGTCTTAATGATGTGTGTTTTTTTTTCAAACAAGTAATTATAAGTGGTATTGTTGGATATTAAGTAAGTATAGTTTAATTTTATTACTACCTACTCTCTCATTTATAAATCTGTGAAAATAATCGAAAATCGCTGAGAAACAGCCTGAATTACAACACAGGAGAAAATTCACTGAGCTTATCAAAAGTCCGTGAGAAATGCATAAAAAATTATGAAATTTGCATAATTTTACAACTTTTTGTACAAACTGACGGAATATTGCTGAAATGCAAAAAATAAGGTCAATATATTGAAAAATGATGTTTTTGAAAATTTGACGATGTTTTCCAATTTTATGAAACTTCAACAATTATGTATACATCAAACCTTACGTTATTTTATGATTGTTTTTCATAAATAGACATGAATTTCAGACAATTACCTACCTTGAGAAGAGCATAATTTTTTAAAATCATTTGAAAATATTGATGAGATATTAAATTGGTAAGTAAGTACCTAGTTTGGTTATATTTTTATTCTTTAAATTTAAAACCCTTTTACAACCTACTTACGTACGAACTGACGTGAGTTAAAAACGCTTTCCAGCCAAAATTTCAGGTATCCGTTTGAAGTATAAGTAACGATATGCTCGATTAAGAAAAAATCAAAAACACTAAAAAATACTCACTCATTCTAAATCAGCGAAACGTCACTGATAAATAGTCAGAATTGCAGCACAGGAAAAATCAGCAAAATTCACTTATTTTCAGCAAATTTTTGCTGATTTTTCAAAAATGTTCACAATTTTTCAGCAAATTTCATAAATTTTACTGAATTTCAGTAAATTTTTACTGATTTTCCAGTGATTTTTCTCACTGATTTGTTTTTAGTAAAAAAATTTTCACTGATTTTCTCCTGTGCTGCAAATTATGACAGTTTCTCAGTGATTTTTGATAATTTTCACTGATTTATAATTGAGAGAGTACCCAAGAACCTTACAAAATAACAAAAAAAAAAAGATGAGGAAATATAAATAAAACTTAAATTTCACTTTTTTTTTTCAACAATTAGAAAAAAATTAGAATGAAGTATTTGAACTCATACCACGTCAATTCGACTAGGTTCTGACCATAGGTCTTCAGATTTTGCTCAAAATTTTTTTACGGGTTCCCTTCGATGATCTAAAAAAAAGAATCCGATTCCAAAAAATGTGATTCTTTTGCGATTCCTGCTGTGAAATTTTCTTTAATCAAATTCCACTCGTGTTCTGGTTTCTGGTGTGATGTTCATTTGTTTTTTGCTATCAACAGTTCATTTAATTACCTACGTATATTTATTGGTTTTTTAATACCTTATAGTATTTTTCGCGCTGATAACGAGGAAAATAATGAAAAAAATTCCATCAGCCAAGGATTTTTTACAATTTGAATTTTTTGTTGAACAGTTTTTCTACTTTTTTTGATAACTTGTAACACTTTAAGTCGATTTTCTGAGAAAACGAAAAGTTCTACGAAAAAATGAATGGAACATAAATTGTGGAGCGTGAAATTTCCTTTCAATAGAGTTCAATTAGTTTTTTTTCTAGGAGGCTTAGTTTTCAAGATATTTTGGTTCAAAGTTGAACTTTTTTTTAAAATTGAAGTAAGCACGCTTTTATGACGTTATTCTATTATATTTTGGTCTGAAAATTAAACTACAGGGTGACTGAAAATTGCTTCCCCAAAAAAATTTAAAATTTCGGTAAAAAATTATTATTGATAGGGTAAATTTTTTTTGGTCATATTCTACTAATATAGATCGTCTTCTAATCTCTGTATAATTTATAACCCGAAAAAATTCAATATTGCGCAATTTTTCCCTTAAACCAGAGCATTAATTCAATAATGCTGAATTAAATCACGTGACTCCAATTTGTGAAGCGCTGAAATGCAATCCTCTTTATTTCAAAATTGAACGCACTGTTTTCAGATTAACAGGGTTCAATTCAAGATTTTGAGGAACTCGTCACCTATCCACAGAAATTCCTAGATCTTATTCCACGCAATTTTTAAATTTCGTTCGACTAGGTTTAGCTATAGCATTGTAAGCGAAAATCAAATTATTCTTCACAAAAAATTCAAAAATGATTGAGAATTTTTGAAGAGGCCTGTGTTCGAATAGTAATGGACCAAGGATGCTGCCAGAGTTGAAATTTTTTAGATAAGTTAATTAGGGAATTTTTGCTAAGCATTTTTTTGGGGGAACTACTTTTCGGTCACCCTGTATTACATTATAAAAAAAAGTTTCAAATAAAAAAAGTTTCTAGATATATGTACTTCTGGATTCTTCAATCGTATTTTGCCCAAAGTCGCCCATTTTCCCAAAATTGGGTGTTTTGTTCAGAATAGTATATGAAAATTCATTTTAAAAAATGATTCCTAGCCTGTTTTTACAGATCTAATTTCTAACAGAAAAGAATTCCATTTTCACAAAAATTTCCAGTTTTGTATCTCTTGATTTCGATCTGGCATTGTTTTTGCTCAAAACCTCAAGGAAACCTCAGGGGAGGGGGACAAAACTCAAAATTTTCATGATGGTATCAAAATATAGGTTTTCGGACCTCTTGATTTCAAATTTGGCATTGTTTTGCTGAAAACCTCAAGGGGACCTCAGGAGAGGGGGGGGACAAAACTCAAAATTTACAAAATTTTCATGATGGGTATCAAACTATATGTTTTTGAACCTCCTGATTTCGAATCTGGCATTGTTTTTGCTCAAAACCGCAAAGGGGACTCAGGGGAGGGGGCAAAATTCAAAATCATTCAGTATAATTGTTTGAAAATTTCAAGTTTTGTCCCTCCTCCCCTAAAGCCCCCCTCGAGGTTTTGAGCAAAAACGATACGAGTTTCGAAATCAGGAGGTCCGAAAACATATTTGATACCATCATGAAAATTTTGAGTTTTGCCCCGCCCCTGAGGTCCCGTTGATGTTTTGATCAAAAATGACTGAAAAAATGAAATCAGCACTTTCAAAAACCCCCAGAACCCAATCTCAGATTTTTGACCGGCTAAATTTTTTCACATCCCACTGTGCGTCTCTATGTTTTGCCATCCCCGACCACAAAGTGGAAAAAATTGCACCTGGGATTGAAAATTTGAAGAACAAGTAAAAAAAATACCACTTCTTGTTCAATTCACTCCTCATTTCTTCAATAAACTCCTGTATGATGACCTGAAAAAACCATCTATCGTCTTGTACGAGTCCCTGACTCGGCACACGACCACCCCTTCGACCAGCTTATCGTTCCATCTTCTTTGCATAATCAGATAACCACCTTTATGCTTGGCTGGCCATCAATCTCTTCGTTGCTTTTGTTTTATCAACATTGACCGATCATTGCACGCCTTCGGAACGCAACAGCTCACGCAAGACGTTAATTAACTCCGCAAAAAGGGTTACAAATAGGCGAGAATTCGATGGTGAAAAAACCCCACCCTAAGTTCGCACCTTTTTAACCAGCGTCGTCTGTGTCGTTGGAAAAACGTGTTCCGGTATTAATACGAAATTAAATTGGGAATATTAGAGCCGCAATCTTCGAAGAAGGGAGATTATCGTGGGTTACTTAAAAACGCAATATGTACCAATCTGGCATTAAAAACAATATCGAGTAATCAATCACAACGTCGGTGTAGTGGCACAGGCCTGATTTTCACTCCCTTTCTGGACGTCGTCGGTTGCACTTTCCTCGTTACTTTTTAATTTGTGTATCCGCGTCGACATTTTATACAGGAGTGAAATGACCACAGTGAGAATCTCTTCGCATCCCCTCCCAAAATGGAGCCATATCGCATCTAGATCCTACCCTCGTGGTACAGATTCGTTCGCACGCTGGCAGGCGGGCAATCGTTATTCACCGCTGAAATCGCTGTTTTTGAGGTCAAAACATCGTACGGTTCAATACCTTATGGAAAAGCGCCCCGGTATAATAGATTTTTCCATTATTTTCTGTATTAGACGTTCGAAAGTGGTTATGATTCTTTTTTTCCTCTTCTTTCTGGCAGCAGAAGAGAGAATTATACGGCGAAGATTGTTCGAAAATGAACTCCGCGTTGAATTGAAGTGCCTCAAGTGGATCAGGTTCGAACAAAAAGCTAACTATAGAGTTTCTCTTTTCTTTTGCACTAGTTTTATCCTCCTCGGTGGGCCTATACTGGGCAATCTCTCTCTCTCACATACCCTATACCTCGTGAACTACATATACTCACGTGTGGTGTAAGTGAAAACCGATACGTAGCGTTTACTATTATTACACCACGACGGTGCCATGATTCGTGTTGGTCTCGCGTACTGCCCTGTTTTCGTCTATAGTTTTTCAAATGTATCTTATCCCACGTTTAGAACGATTTTTAGGCCTCGCTATCGAGAAAACGTTTTCCTGTAATAATTTACCTAAATGAATCTATTGCTGGAAATGTACCTCATCTTATATTGTCGTTAGTACTCTAAGGATACTCACAAGAGGGTCCAATTCCAATTTGAACGAGAGTACGATTTTTGAAAACAACGCAATCTAAAACCCCGCTGACCAAAATTTTAGCTGCCCGAGTTGATTACTCGATTTTTTGAAAATTTTTGAAAATTCAAAAGAGTGATTTATCAGAGAAAATGTGTTTTTCTCTAAAAGAAAATGCTTTTCCAGTAAAATTGATGAAAATTTGGTCTATACATCTAATGTCATCCTAAATATCAGAATTTCATCATTTTTGACACCTTTTATGGAGCCTTTAGCACAATTTTAATTTTCTTTAGAAGGCAGAGTGAATTTGATATGGACAATTTGACACCCGAAAATTTAATTTTATCCATAATTCTCAAATTTCGAGGGAGACACTTTGAGTGCGTGGGTTTTTATCAGTTACTTTTTTTTGGGGGGGGAGGGGTCGAAACTAGGGAAAATTCTTACATCAGACAGTAGTTCGCCAAACCGGTGAAAATGGTCGGTTCTCCTTTAATTTAACCAAACCTTTTACCCAAATGTTTCCACCTTCACAAAAACATAAACCTGACCAAAAAGTTCGACAAAACAAATTATTTCCATTTTAAAAACAAAAATGGCTGTTTTAAATTTTTCTTTTTTTAATTATTACGATCAGCCTAAATTTTTTCTAAATAAATGTTCAAAAGAATGAAGAATGTTTTTGACATTTTATGTTGGATTAAATGCATCCAACTGATCCAACTCTCAAAAAGATATTAAATTTTCGCAAATTTTCTTAAAAATCAAACCCTCCTCACCTTCTCTTCTATCCAGGAAGAATGAAAACTGCTACTGTTAAGAGGATGCCTATAAAAATTATAGAACCAATTAAAAGTGAAAAATTCCAGACACCGTTTTTGATTTTTTCCACACTACTCTCTCATTCTGAATCAGTGAAAAGTCACTAATAAAAAGTCAGAATTTCAGCACAGGAAAAAATCAACAAAATTCACTAATTTTCAGCGGATTTTCAAAGATTTTCACTGATTTTTCAAAGTTTTTCACCGTTTTTTCACTGAATTTTCAAAGATTTTCACTGATTTTTTTGCCAATTTCATAAATTTTACTGACTTTTCAGTGAATTTTCCAGTGATTTTTCTCACTGATTTGTTTTCATTGAAAATTTTTTCACTGATTTTTTCCTGTGCTGCAATTCTGACTTGTTTCTCAGTGATTTTCGATCATTTTCACTGATTTATAAATGAGAGAATAGTCAGTTTCAATTTTAGTTTTTTCATTTTGATCTGATTTTTTTCAAGTTTTAGATTTTTTATTTATATTTATTTTTCGAGGTTCAATTTTAAAATTTTTATTTTGTTGTTTCAGTTTTTCAACTTTGCTTTTACTTAGTTTCGTTTTTTCAATTTCAAACCAAAGTTGGAACTGAAAAATAACACAATACAGTTTATGTACAATACATTATGTACATTAGGGTGGATCGAAAAAAAAAAACAACATATCTTGGATTATGACCAAATTTGGTGAGGTGGTTTACGTTGAGTGGGAGACTTCACAAAAAATTTTGAGCCCCCGAGGGGCAAGGGGAGGGGAGCAGGGGGTGCTCAAAATGCACCTTCTTTTGAAAAAAAACGCGTTTTTTAGCCAATCAAAATTGTGTGAGAAGCCTTCGTAGGACTTAAAAGATGCGATTTGAGTTTCTACATCTCCCTAAACCATCGCCATCCTTCTCCGATCAAAACTCAGACTACTACCAGGGGGTTGAAAAGTTGCAAATTGCAATATTTCAATAATAGGTGTGAAATTTTCACTAAGCTCGAATGATTTTTTTCTCCCCATCAATAGAAGTACGTTTCACAATTAGCAACTGGTGACTTACAAAATTTTCAAAGAAAAATTTTAAATTTTAAATTTCTGATGATTGAAAACAAAATTATTGTGAATTTTTCAAACGATAAAAAAATTAATTTGAGGTCAACGTAAATTCCATAGTGTAGCATGGCACGATTTGTAACTGGCTGCACTGACGTACAAAATTTTCAAAGAAAAATGTTTATTTTCTGATGATTAAAAACAAAATTATTGTGAATTTTTCAAACGATAAAAAAATTAATTCGAGGTCAACGTAAATTCCATAGTGTAGCATGTCACGATTTGTAACTGGCTGCACTGACGTACAAAATTTTCGAAATATACTTTCAGTGATTGAAACAAAAATACATAATATTTTCAGGCGAAAAAATAATCAATTCAAAGTCGATATAAATTCCGTATTTTGGAATTTTATGATTTGCTGTTGGCTGCACTGGTGTACAAAATTTTTATTTTTTTTCAAAATTCACTTTCAGTGATTGAAAAACTGTTTTGTTCACTTACTCGATGAAAAAAAAGCATTCCAGCTTAGTGATAATTTCATATTATTGAAATATTGCGATCTGCAACTTTTCAACCCCCTAGTAGCAGTCTGAGTTTTGATCGGAAAAGGATGGCGATGGTTTAGGGAGATGTAGAAACTCAAATCGCATTTTTTAAGTCCTACGAAGGCTTCTCACACAATTTTGATTGTTTTTTTCACAAAGAGGTGCACTTTGAGCACCCCCTGCTCCCCTCTCTTGCATCTCGAAGGCTCAAAATTTTTTTGTGAAGTCTCCCACTCAAAGTAAACCACCCCACCAAATTTGGTCAAAATCCAAGATGTTTTTTTTTTCGATCCATTCTAATGTAAGTACAATACATACATAGTTCACAATTTTTTCCATATATTCAAGGGAGGGGCTGAAAATTCAAGGAAAAATGGGAGGGTGTGAGGGGGGGTTAAATTTCAATGAAAAAATTTAGTAACCTGTTATCTCAGTGGCGCTGGCGTAGTAAGGATATTTTCAGGCAGTTTGAATCAGTGAAATGAATTCAACTGAAAATCAGTGATTTTTCAGTCAAAATTATTGATTTTTTCTGACAAATTGAGAATTGATTGAGAAATCAGTGATGCTTGACTGAAAGATTAGTGAAACATCATAAATTTCCAATGAAAATCATGTCATTGATTCTAAAAGACAAAATTTCATCAAAGGCTGATTCAGATTTAAATGATTATTCAAAAAATACTGCCCGGGCGACGCGCAGGAGAAATTTTTTGACAAATTATGTTTGAAGAACAAAAAAAATGTTTTTTTCCCACATTTTTGTAATAAAAAATCTCCTTAGCTTGAGAGGAGGAGGCTCAATCCCTCTGAGCTACCTCCATCCGTTTTGGGTGCGCTTATGAGCATGTGAAGTACCTAACATTTAAAATTTCCAAGGGGTGACTGAGCCTAAGGGGACTATAGCCTCCTCAGCCGCCCCCCGGGTGCGCCACTGTTTCCATGTAACTTTCGGTTTTACTTTTTTCATTTCAAATACTTTCATTTTTTTCAAACATCAGTTTCAGTTTTTCAATTTTAGTTTCAATTTTGTTTTTAATTGTACTGTTTTTAGTTTTTTTTTCGGATTTCGGTTTCAGTTTCACAATTTCAGATTTTTTTTCAATTTTTTTGTGGCGATGTAAATTATATTTTTGTTTCAATTATATTTTCAGTTTTTCAATTTTTAACTTAGTTTTTTTTTCAAGTATCCGTTTTAGTTTATCCATTTTAGTTCAAATTTTTTCGAGTTTCAGTTTCACTTTTTTCGAATTTTAGTTGCAGTTTTTCAATTTTAGACCGAAATAGAAACTGGAAAATTCTAGTTATTATTTTGAAGTTTCCCATTTCTGTTTTAGTTTAATTTTTACACTTCGATTTTAATTTTTCAATTTCAGTTTCAAAATTTTGATTTCAGATCAAAATGAAGACTGAAAAATTTCGGTTATAAAACAAGCTTTGATTTTTTCCACTTCAGTTCTTTCATTTCGCTTTTGATTTTATTTTTGAATTTTATATTTTAGGCCAAAATAAAGACGAGAAAAATTATAACTATACAGCTTTGAAATTTTTTGATACAAGTTTCCGTTGTTTCATTACAGTTCAATTTTTTGATATCTTTTAATTTTGAGTCATTTTTTTATTAAAATTTCAGTTTCAATTTTCTAATTTTCAGACTACTTAAAATTGAAAAGCTAAAAATATTCCAGCGACAGTTTTATATTTTCTCCTAATGAGTCTCAGTTTCAATTTTTTCATTTCGTTTTTAGTTTTTTTTAATTTTAGTTTCCGTTTCTCAATTTTGGATTCATTTTTTTTCGAGTTCCAGTATTTCTGTTTTGATTTCAAGTCCTATTCACAAATTTCAAGTACAACGTGAAAAAAAATCAGATCTATTTTAACGGAGAGGTATTCAAAGATCAAGAACGTATTTACGATTTAATCCTTCCTTATTCTTTGAAATTCCAAAAATTTTGGGTTTTTAGGCCTCCTTCAGAACTTTTTCCAAAAAAAAGGATCATTATAAAAAGCGATCACCTCCAATATTCTTTCTACTGAGAAATCTCACCTCACATCCCTCGCAACTGGTAAAAATATCGCAATCCCAGGGAGGAAAAAAAAAGGCCGAACATTCCACTCATCATCCCTAAAACACTGCTTTATGCATTATCCGGCAACAAAAGTTATACGCAGAATTACGAACGTGACTTCGCGACAAAGTACAACTCCGCAGCTCAAAATCTACCCCCGAGGTACATTCGCTTACCCACACACAACAACCGACTCAACGACGAAGACTCGTCTGACACAAGGGGGCTCTAGGTGGAAAAAGCAGTCGCACGACGGAGAAGAAACACACCGTTAATAAAGCTAAATTGACAATTGCGCATTCTATTCGGACGCGTCATTTTAATATTCACCGCGATGCGGATAACTGGATGTAAGTTGAAAAGAAGAAAAGAAGAGAGAGCGAGAGCGAAAGCGAGGGGAAAAAAAGAGTTGCGAGAATGAAGATGAAACCGTCTCAACGGTATTAAAATAATGTTTTACCTCCGAGCTAACGACGAGTTAATTTTCCGACAATGGCAAAAATAAGCGAAACTTTTTTACAAGTCGGATGAAGCGTTAATTAATAATAAAGTTAGACGCTCGAGTGACAAGAAAACGTTAACTTGGAGGAATTCTTAACAAAGTATTTCCCGCTCGGGTCGAAGAATTATTTCAAAGGATATTTTATTATTACTGACGTAAAATTTTCGGGCGGGTGTGTAAATTTTGAATGTGATATTGTTAGCTTTTCGGAGAGGGCATCGTGGTACGAGTATTTGTAACAATACGCGGCGAGATGCGTATTTTAAAAGGCCGGATTTCTTATATGTTTAACTTTGCGATAAACTCCGGCAAAGCGCTAAGTTTCTCACTCGTTTTAGACGTTTTAGAACTTTAATACTACACGTTTTAGTATACGTCGCATATCGTGCACGGCGTACTATTCGTTCGTATTCGCTCCCTACACGTTCGTTTTGTGGTAAAATGACAAATGCCACGCTCTTCGCGTCTTTTTCTGTGTCAGCTATGTATCTCGCTTTTGAATTGAAACGTGTATTAAACTCTGCCAAACATACGAATATGGAAGGTCGAGTCAGCGTGACTCGACTCAAATACTATTAGAAAGGAAATTTGGAAAAAAAATCGGGGGGGGGGGGTAAAAATGAAAAATTTGCCGGTAAGTATATTATTAACAAAACAGAAATTTGTGGAACAGTAGAACAAAAATCAAAAAAAAATTATTGTTTTTTTCGTATTACTTTTCGACTTCCAAAAAAAAAACGATATTCCTTAATGACCTCCTCCCCTTCCAAAAATTCGATTTTTTTTTTTGAAAATTCCATTCAAAATCGCCACCAAGTTTCCTAATAAATGAAAAGGATTATTTTTTCTGATTAAAAATATTCAAATGTCTGAGATGGAAAGAAGGGGGTTCATATCATAATTTTTGAGAATGAATTGTTGAAATTCATCGAGCAAAAGCGAAGCACGAATGAAATTTTTGGACGAATCAGGTATCAAGAAGCAAAAATCTTTTCATTTTTTTAAATCAATATTTTAATATTGAAAGGGAGGCGAAGTCCTCAGCCCTTATTTTTTATAAGTACTTTAGGCCTCAAATGTCCGACAGATGCGAAGGCTAAGAATTGAAAAATTAATAATTTTAGAAATGAAAATAATTGGACTTTTTCGCGCCAGTTTGGAAAATTCACCACTTTTTGAAAATTTTTGTCTTAAATTGACAATTTTTTGTTAAAAATTGGAAAATTTTGTGGTAAATTGACACATTTTCAAAAATTTACCAATTTATAACAAAATTAACCGATTTTTTGAGAAAATTTGCTTATTTACAACAAATTTGTCCTTGCCAATTTACAAACAACTTTGTCGACTTTTTGAGAAAATATGAGTGAGTGAGTGAGTGAGGGTAAACCATCTTCCCCCTCCCCATTGTTTCATCTCTGAACACGATTGAAGTCTAGATTTTTTTTTTCAATGACATGCTGCAAACATTTTATTGTACCTAGTCTTCGTGAATTTCACAGAGGTTAAATTACGTTTTTGATCATATCTAAAATAATATATCTAAATATATCACAAAAAAAAAACGGAAAAATTGTGATTTTTTTTGTATTTAATGGTTATAATGCCATCATCTATAAACAAAAAAGAAAAAAAAATAGAATATTTTTATTCCAAAATTTTGAACATATTCAGAAGTGAGAGGCCTGAAATTTTTACCAGGTTCTTTTCAGGTTATTTCATAATTTTTTTCAATCCCACCTCCAATTTTTCAAAAAAAGTAAAAGAAGACCCCACCCTACTCAACACGTGTGAGCCTATTTTAGTTTTTTTTTCGAAAAATTACCCCTGAAATAAACTCGAGAACACAAAATATATGAACTTTGATACCTCGCTCTATGGTTTTGAAAATTTCTCAATTTGAACCCTTTTTTGATCCCAACACCTGTGGAGACTCTTTTGAGTTTTTCGAATAATGACCCCAAAAATGAACTCGAAAGATGGAGAAAAAACATGGACTTCGATACCTCGTGCGATAATTTTGAAAATTTTCAATTTTGGCCATTTTCTCTTTTTATTAGGGGGGGGGGGGGGGGGGGAATTGACCCAGATAATGAACTCAAAAGATCAAAAAACCTAAAATTTCGATACCACACTCAATATTGCCAGAACTTTTCATCACCTCAAACCAGCACCCACCATGATTCGAATCAAAAGTTCATGAAATTATTCGTGATTCGAAATTTCATTCCGTGATCCCTGATTCGCGAATCGTGACTTGTGAAAATGATTCAAGTTTTTCGAATCATTCCAGTTTTTTTTGTGCAGATCGCTGTGTATTGCGTAATTTTGATATTTTACATGTGTTGACTGATAAATACTGATATTATGATGCCGGACTAATAGAAAGTTGAACTCAAAATGATATTAGCTTCAGTTTTTCAATTTTTTGAGGGATAAAAAATTCAAAATCACGGCTAGAATTGAATTCATTCATTTTTATTTTGTGAATCAAACTACAATTTTTCCATTTCAAGCTCAAACTAAGAATTTTCTCGAAGAAAACAATCACTTACAGTCTCCTTCAGAAATTTTCTGGCTCAGCCCTGTATTTTTCGACAAAAATTCCAATTTTACTCCTAAAAATCAAATTTTTTAAAAATTATTCGGAAAAATTATTCGAAATCATGGTTCGAATCATTTTTTCCCATATGATTCGTGATTCGAATCATTTTTTTCCATATGATTCGTGATTCGAATTATTTCTGCAAAGATTCGAACAAAAATGATTCGAATCATTTTTCCGTGCATGGTTCGAAATTATGATTCGAATTATTGGTAGATGCTGCCTCAAACCCTCTTCCTTGCCCTGGTGGACCCAGGTTTCGATTTTCTTTTTTTTTCAGATTTGGTTTGCAGTTTGATTTGGTCAACTCTTTTCAAAATCATTGGTTTTGGTGCAACTTCAAACTTGAGTAGTTAGTATAAGAAGTTGCAAACTTTTTTATAAAAAGAATGGAGTCTTAAACATTTGGTGATCATAAAAAAAATTCCCAGAAGTACTTTTTTGCATCCTAGATTATAATTAAATCGACAATAAAATAACGTTTAATCGTTTTTAAATAACTTTAAAGACATTTCAACAATTTTTTCAAACATTTAATAATTTTTTTCCAGACTTTTCAATGTTTGATATTTTTATTAATAATTCAAATAATTTTTTAATTTTTTAACCCGATTTTTTTTATGTCTGAACAATTTCAACGCGATTTTCATCAAAATTCAACTTGAAAAAATTCAGAGTTTAAAAAAAATTGAGGAAAATTTTAAAATTATAGAAAAAAAATTTCAAATTAAAATAGATTTTGAAAAACTGAATTTGAAATTTTTTCTAAAAAAAATCCAGGTTGGAAAAATTTCGAAACAATCTGACTTGAATTTGATACAAATTTCACAGTTGGAGTAAGTAGGTATATGTACATTTTAGTACCTATTGAAAATTTTCTCAACTTGGATTTCTTTTTCGTATACCTAAGTACCTATACTTATTGAAAGATTTTAATAACATTTTTCAATCATTTCAATATGGATATAAATTATAGCTGAGGCGGTTGGGTGGGGTGGGGGGAGGTCATAAACACTGAAATCGTCTCTCAAAAATTAACCAATCAGACATTATGACATTTCAAATTTGATAAACTTAATGACATTTTGTCAGACATAAAAAACGAAAAGATGTTTGCAAATAAATAAATATTGCAATTTTGTCACACTTGAAAAAACTCTAAGAAAAATTAAAATAATATGTTGAAATATATAAAAATGAAAAAAAAAGGTCAAACTTGATGTGAAATTGGTTCTAGAGAAAATGATTTTTTGTTTCTTTATCTCTTACAAAATATCGAAAAATTACAAAAATATCTTTGATTATAGTCTGCATTTTACATTGAAATTGTTCGGAAATTTCAATTTTAAAAAGAAAATTTCCAAAGGTTGAAATATTCATGGAAATTTTGTCAGACTAAAAAAACCTTGGAAACATTTTCGATGTAAAATTATATTTATCAATTTATTGAAATTTCTTAACAATTTTGAAATTTTGTTAAATATATATAATAAAGTTTAAATTTTATTAATTCTTATTTCATTTCAGTTTACTTTTTTTTTTTTGCTATTCTTTTAAAAATCCTATAATTTTTTAAAAATCAGCAATCTCTAATCAGGCTGAAAATTCTGATCCATCAAAATCACCAATTTCAAGAATCATTCGCTCGGGATCAAAAAACATAAATTCATGAAAATCTCACACCTCCGTCACACGCAAGTGAAAAAAGTATAAACATGTACATAAAGAGGTATAAACAGTACAAACAATGTCAAAGTTAATTTCATTCGAAATCCAACAACTACCTACATACCTAGTACTAAAAAAAAAAGAGAAAATTTTGTAACATTATTCGGTACCTACGAACTACGTACGCGAGATTTCACGTAACGGCGGCGGGCGTATTTTATGTTAATTTTTGTACTTGCGTGTTTATTCGGTACTAATTTGTTTTGGTAGTTTTTAGTGTATAAGCCGATTATCCAGATAAGAGTTATGGCTTTTATTGTCTAGCCTATATTTTAGCCGTTTGCTGCGGGGCTGTAATACAGCTCCCTCGCATACCCCTACAGCCTCCATGTAGGTATACCACGTTCCGCCGTTATATACCCTAACATTTTTCTGATTGTTAACTTTTGTCGCTGATTATACGGATCCATTGTCGAGTATTATTATTACAGCGACTAGAATTTTTTTTTCCTATTTCTCGATTGCCTGCTGCCTCCGCGCTCGCCCAATAACGACGATGACGAAATTTAAATTACGTGGTTTGTCGAGGTTTATTGTTTTCTTTGGCATTTTTCTTTCCGCTTGATTTAAATTTGATACGTATGAACGGTTGATTTATGGACGATTGTCGAATAAATTGCGATTTTATGAATTAGCCGGTGAAAGAAAAATAATACATTTTGCTGCGTGAGTCGATGAAAATAGAAAAACGGATGGATTTTTAATGTTTGTGTGTGTGTCATTGGGAGCATAGAGAGGGTAGATGATTTTCAAAGTATAAAAATGGCTAATTTTTCTTCATTTTGGATGTTATAGTAACTCCGCATCAACATTAGAATGGGTAAAAGAAAAATATACCTTGGCAGTTTTTCGAAAACGTATTTTCCGAAACATGGAACGACTCTCGCAAATTTTCTAATATTTTTTACCGTTTGCCCAAAAATGATTATTTCAAAAGTAGACACCGAAGTCCAGAAAGTTACCATCTTTAGTAGAAATCATTTTTGAGGAAATTACCATTTTCGAAAAAAAAAATTCCAATTTCTGAATAAAATCTTCATTTTGGGCAAAAATATTCATTTTTGGCAGAAATTTTCATTTTCTGGTTTATTTGCTGTCTACCTCCCTCAGAAATAACCCCTTTTTAAAAGTACAAAAATCCTGGAAAAATTCATACTTACTAATCCATCGAAGAATTTTTGGCCAAATTTTCGAAAACGCGTTTTCTCAAACTTTGAACGACTCTGACAAATTTTCCAGATTTTTTTACTCAAGCTCAAAAATGTCAGTAGTTTTTCAAAAATTGGAACTAAAATCTGAGAAACTATCACTTTTGGAGTAATAACTACTATTTTCTGAAAAAATAATAATTTTCAGTAAAATTCATCAGTTTTATTAAAATAATAAATTATTCAATTCAATTTCCATTTTCAGAAAAAATCGTAAAAATAACCATTTTTGGTGAAAGTGGACCATTTATAGTAAAGTAAACCATTTTCGGACAAGAAGACCATTTTTGGATAAAGGTGACCATTTTTGGTTAAAGGTGACACTTTTTTGGTAAATTGGACATTTTTTTGGTAAAACGGGCATTTTTGGTAAAATGAACATTTCTTTGTTGAAAATGACCATTTTATGGACCATTTTTGGTTAAAAGTGACAATTTGTTTGGCAAAGTGGACATTTTTTTGGGAAAGTGGACTCTTTTTGATAGAATGAACATTTTTGGTTGAAAATGACCATTTCTGATGAAACTGACCATCTGTGATTAAAAATTATCATTTTCGGTTAAAAATTACCATTTTTGGATAAATGATCATTTTTAGTAAAGCAAACCATTTTTAGTTAAAAGTGACAATTTTTTTGGTAGAGTGGACATTTTTTTGGTTAAGTAGACATTTTTGGCCAAGTGAACATTTTTGGTTAAACTGACTATTTTTGGTTAAACTGACCATTTTTGGTTAAACTGACTATTTTTTTGGTAAAAATTACCATTTATGGTAAAAATGACACTTCTTTGGTAAAAATGACCATTTTTGGTAGAAATGACCATTTTTGGTAGAAATGACCATTTTTGGTGGAAATGACCATTTTTGGTGGAAATGACCATTTTTGGTGGAAATGACCATTTTTGGTAGAAATGACCATTTTTGGTAGAAATGACCATTTTTGGTAGAAATGATCATTTTTGGTAGAAATGACCATTTTTGGTAGAAATGATCATTTTTGGTAGAAATGACCATTTTTAGTTAAAATGACCATTTCTGATGAAAGTGACCATCTGTGGTTTAAAATCATCATTTTCTGTTAAAAGTTATCATTTTTGGTTAAATGATCATTTTTAGAAAAGCAACCCATCTTTGGTTAAGATGACCATTTTTGGTTATAAGCAACAATTTTTTTGGTGGAGTGGATATTTTGTTGGTAAAGTGGACATTTTTTGGTAAAATGAACGTTTTTGGCTAAAATGACCATTTTTGGTTAAATGATAATTTTTTCGGCCAAAGTGAACATTTTTTTGTCGTGACAATTTTTGGTTAAAATGGCCATTTCTGGTAAAAACGATCATTTCCGGTTAAAAATGACCATTTCTGGTTAAAAATGACCATTTCTGATGAAATTGATCATCTTTGGTTTAAAATCATCATTTTCGGTTAGAAATTACCATTTTTGATTAAAAATTACCATTTTGATTAAAATTATCATTTTTGGTTAAAAGGCCATCTTTTTGGCCAAGTGAACATTTTTGGTAAATTGACAATTTTTGGTTAAAATGACCATTTTTGGTTAAAAATGACAAATTCTGGTTGAAAACCCGACTTTTTCTGGTAAAACCGACAATTTCTGGTTAAAATGACAATTTCTGGTTAAAATGACAATTTCTGGTTAAAATGACCATTTCTGTTTAAAGATGGCCATTTCTGATAAAACTGACCATTTTTGGTTTAAAATTACTGTTCTTGGTTTAAAATTAGTATTTTTGATTTAAAATTACGATTTCCTTTAATTTTTTTTGTGAGTAAAATTTCAACTTTTGATTAAAAAATCTGATTTTCGGAATTTTTGAACACTGTCTTCAAAAATGACAATTTTTTAAAAATATAAAAATTTGAAAAATCCGTAAAAAGCGCCATGCCATGCTGCCCTGTTTTTTGACAGAAATTGGTGAGATAATAATTGAATTTAAATGCGGAATCTCCCAAACAGAATTTTATCCCCCCCCCTCCTCAACTCAGAGGGAGACAAACCTAAAAGAACCTCAAGTGGCATTGTTTTTTAAAAAAAACAACACAATTTTTCTCCTTTTGAGCAGTGTCATCTCCTGGAAACCTCGGTCATCCCCTAAAAAGGTGTGATTTCAATTTCCACAACTCACTCACTTACCTATCGACCTTGAAATTGAATAGATATACCTACTTACTCCTTATTGCTCTCTGCTAAAAAATTTCTTTTTATTTGAAGAAATTTTGGATAACATTTTTCAGAACGTTTTCATGGCAATGTTGCTAGCTACATTTTGATTCGCATAATTTTCATAAAATTTCAGTGGCATCACGGCCAAAAAATTCCAAAAAATTAATTTAAATTCATTTTAATGGCCAAGAAATTTTTTATCACTTTTCAAGTCACTGAATAAACAACTCGAAATTTATGAAAGTGGTGTGGATAAAAATTCAGTTGAAGCACTGTCGGTGAATTTTTTTTGAAATTTTTCATCAAAGATTATTTCTGGTGACCAAAAAAATTTTCTGTTTAATTTTAAAAAGTACTTCAGTGAGCAATTTTTAAAAAAATCAAAAAATCTTCAAATTCGTAACCTACAGCTTTTCAATCGCCATCTTACGGGCAAAAACTGGCGAAAAAACTCGAACTGCCACTTTTAAGTGATGTCTGTAGCTCCCAGTCGTTGTCGAGAATTACCAACTTCGAGGTCATGGGCTAAAAATTTCTCAGGGGGTCACCCACTCGACGTAAACTTTTTGACCAATTTTTTTCAAAATCTAAGACACTTATCAAAAGAATTTTGAATAATCGGTAAGTAGGTATAAATTTTATCGTAAAACTTCCCTTATCAATGAGACCATCACTGATGACCTCCTTCTCCTCCCGGATTTGATTTTTTTCACTTTATCGTACCATAATGCGAAACAACCTCGGTAAAAGTATTGAAAACAGCAACACTCCTTCAACACCAAAATAATTACGAGTACGTTCCACACCTCGAAAGTCTCCAAGGAACGATTCGGCAGCCTGATATCGTACCTCTCCCCTCACATCACTTCTCACCCCCGAAACCATGACAACCATCTTAATTATAAATGAGAAGTGCTAACATCATCGTAACAGTGCAAATAACGCAATCACCAAATATTAAGGTGACAATACAACCGACGACCAAAAGACGACGTTGCATCCACCAGCGCCAGTCGCAAAGTCTAATTTTAATCTCTGTAACAGCAGCGAATCGAGACTCGGCGACAATAACCAAGAAAACCGTGTAAATAGGTAAGCACTAGCAACCGGCTAATGGAAATCTAACCGTGTAGAAGGGTAATGAAGGCGAAAGATTTATATGCAATGGAACACCATACTATAGACCAGGTGTTACCCAAGAATACGCTAAGTGCCCCGCTATACGATACCTACGCTTTACATGGCGAAGATGATGCCTCCGCTAACCCTTCCTCAGCCAGTCGTCGTGTATTGTACGTGTAAAATAAACAACAATCGCGGAAAATTGTTTCTCCGAGTTATTCCTTATTGCGAGAATGAGTGTTTTTCGAAGACGTCGAACAGAACGATACGTCATGCAGGTACGTGCTCGCGAATTCCATTCGGAGGGTTTTTAATTAAAAATATTACTGTTTAAGGTCAGTTCAGCTGCTTTGTCGATAAAGTATGAAAAAATTCGTCAATATAAAAAGAAAAGTTGAAATTAGGTCAAAAAATCAACGGTATTTTTCCTTTAGGGTAAATTGATATGTTCAAAATTCGAATTTCGCATTCTGGATGTTGAACGGACCTGAAGCCGGTCAAATGAGGGTGCAAAAAGTTCATTTGTACTGAGCTCGAATTTTTCTTAAAACCGGTTCTGTGCCCACTACCCATGTAGAGACTCCCAAAATATTAGAGCCCCTTGAAGATTTAAAAATTTTCAAATGAACCTACTTCCACAAAATCTAGCCCATAAATTTACCAAAAAATCTGGAAAATTCAATATATTTTTCAAAAAATCGACAAATTTTTAAAACGACAGTAAATTTTACGAAAAAATGAGAAATTTCTCAAATTTTCGCTGGAATTTAAAAAAATTTACTAAAATTTGAAAATCAAAATTTGAAAACTCACTGAAATTGTTAAAAATTATCAAAATTTAAAACCTTTACCAAAACTTGAAAAATTATCAAAATTTAAAAAGAAATCCAATAGGAAGTAATTGATTGAATTTGTACATAAATAAACGACCATATGAATCATTTTTTGAATTTAGGAAACAAATGATCTTTCCCATTCTCTCCCCTTGAAAAACTTGCTCTTCTAGTTGAAAAAATTGGATCAAAGTCGAAAATCTTTTAAAAACAAATGAACTTTTTATTCCAAAAGTTGGGAAATTTTTACAATCAGCCAAGAAAAAAAAATGGAATTAAGAAATGTAATAATTTTAATTCAACTGAAAATGTTCAATTTTTAGCCTCCCTTTCCACAAAACATTCACTCTTCTTCTTTCCTGTTGAGAAGATGGGATGCACGATGAAAAAGTTGAAAAATTGAAGATTTATGGTCATTTCTTCAAAATTATTTCATTTTTACCAACGATCAGAAGGCATCCTGACTTTTGAACCTAAACACCTCATAATCCATTCTTAGACAAGATTGTCTTCAAAATGAATTGAAATAAAGCAAAAAATAGTAGAGCTGAAAAAATACGAATGAGGTAATGAAAAAAAAATCATGCAAAAATCGATTCAAATAAGAAACTCAAAAACAATCCAGACCACATTTTAAAAATAATTTTTTCCAAAACTCAAACAAAAAATTGGCAAAAAACTATCAAAATTTTTTCAAAAATTGAAAAATTAGCTCGATATATATAAAACCAAAACAAAAAAATCAAACGACAAACCAGCAGCAAACTGCATTAAACATTTACGAATCTGACAATGCAAAAAACATACCTCCTTCAATCTACAATTTTCTCACTCTCCGAAAAAATTCCCAGGAAAAAACCTCTTGAAAAATTTCATCCACCGAATAATCGATTTGAAAGCTTAACATAATAAACGAGCACATTCGCTGTACGGGATATATGGGCCAACGTCGCGTCGTCGGCGTCGGTCGCCCGAAGAACTTGACACATACACTAATTATACACATGCTTAAATAATACGCTATCAATATAAGCAACGAGTTAATCAGTTTATTCCTTTAAATCCGAAACCGTTTACGTCGAGTGCGTTTTCTCGCGAAAATAATACCATAATCCGTTCGACGTAATGAGGTGGAAATAATTAACAGAGAGGCTTCGTTAGGAAAACTTTATATTTAAGAGCGACGGCGACGCACCGCATGGCGATCCGAGTCTCTTTCGATGAGCCAATAAAACATCTGTTAGAACCGTCGATCAACTATTCAGCATCTTTGCATCCCATATTCATCTTCAAAGAGCACAGCTGGCTAAGAATGGGGTATGTGTTTTTGGATGGGATTTTTGAACTAATGAAAATTTGTCTCTAGGGTCTAAAAACTCACTGGAAAAAATGTTAGCTCACCGACTCAACCTAACACCCCAAAATCACCCTAAATGGGCCCAAAAATTAAATTTTGGTAAAAAATTTTAAAAATATTTTTTCAAACTTTCAGGGATGATGACCATACCAAGGACCATCTCTGGAAAATCCCCCTCCCTGGTTGATCAATTGGGTTGAGGGATCTAGCTATTTTTTGAGGAAAATTCTCATTTATCTACCAATTTTTTTTGTTTTTCAATCTGCTATTTGCCTGGCCTAAGGATGAAAATAATATGAAAAAATTCATATAAAAAATGTGAATTTTTAAAATTTGAGTACGTCAAGCCTGCAAAATGTATTTATAATCTGCTGTTATTTATTTCAAACGAAAATTTCGCACGGGAAGAAAGTAAAATGCCCAATGTTAACTTGAATTCACACACACACACACACAAAAAAAAAGGAATACGAGTGAAAATCATGCAATGATATGTAGGTGTATAGTTTGGAATATATTTTTAAAAAAAACACATTTTTAATGAAAAATTAGAATTTTTGACGATGAAAATTGGTGAAAACCCCAAGATGTTCGCATCTTCCAGGGTCTTGCACCACCTGGAAAATTTTGAAAAATATATATTTTATATTTACCTGGATATAGAAACCACCATTGGGTATCAAAAAATTGGTTTTCGAGTTGGCACTGATTTTAGGCTTTTCAGAAGGAGTAGAATCAATCCCAACTAAGGACAGATGCTTAAACTTTCTCGGAGATTTTCTGTCCTTTGTTTTCCAAACTTTGGAAGCCTCTTTATCCTCAGGTGTCCAATGATGAAACCAACTATTGTCACCTGTCACAATGTGGTTCAAAAAGTCATTCCCACCACCAGGAATTTAATGGAACAGAAATTCAGAATGGTACCCGGCATAAACCAGTAATTCTATAGTTTCATGACCGGAATGGGATAGGGAAAGGTAAACATGTGACCAGAATAGGAATAAAAACGATTAACCAAGAAATCATTAGGTACCAGAATGGTTGAGACTTTACTTTCTAATTAGCTGTTTTGAATTTTTTTTGACTTTTTGCCAATCATTTCCTGCTCACTCATAATCAGTATTACCCACCAAAAGCGTGCGATGTTTAGAACAAAATGGAACTTGAAAATGGAACTGGAAAACCCCTGTAATTTCAGAGCTTCATGGCCTAAATGGGAATGGGAACTGTACCACTGAAATTTCCAAAATTATGACCGGAACCATAACTGAAACTGCACAAGAATCAAATTCATGATCGGAACGGGAGCAGTAAAAAAAATTTCCTTTCCAGAATCCCGACAACCATGTGGAAAATCCAAATCTGATGACCAGTGTTGTAAGAATGAAGAAGAACTGGAATGGAAACAAAGAACGAGTATAACAATATTGTTGAGTTTAACAAAATCAAAAAAAAAACTGAAACCTAAAACTGAAAGAACAGAACCAGAATCAAAAACTTGGAATAAAAAATTCCACTCGGTGAGATCCAAACCTGAACAAAAAATTGAAACGTGGAAAAAACAGAAGCGAAATGGGAACAAAAAATAAAAAATTCTGTTCTTTTTCATTCTTACTTTCGTTTCAATTCAGTTGAATTTTATTTCTTGTAGGGGGAAACGAAGATTTGATTTAGAATTTTAATTGAATGGAATTTAATAAAGACTAGGTAAGTACTCAACGAGCAAAAAAAACCCTTAAAAACACAAAAAAAACCAAGAAGAACGATTTGGGAACTTAATCTAAAACAAAAACATGTGAAGAACAGCAATAAAACTGAAACAGCAATCTTAAAAATGAAAAGAACAGAAGAGAAACAAAAACGAGAACAAAAATGTCAAGAACAAAACCCAAAAACCAAAACAGAGAACAAAATGAACCATGTTAAGTCGAAAGCGACCAAGCGACAAAATTGGAAGTGCTGAGATTTTAGCTTTTTTTCTGCTGGCAACACAGAATAAGCTTCTAAACAAGTAAATTACTGATAGATCAATGTTACTAAAGTACATATTTCTCATACTTATCATCGCTTCAACCTTTTCAGAAATTATCGTATTTTCAACTCTGTTTTTTGGTGAAATTTTTGATATCGCTTGGTCACTTTTGATTTAACATGGTTCAAATGGTATCCAAAATATAATTCGGCTTTTACAATACTGCTGATAACTACGCACACATCACATTTGAATGGCATAGTATGAGTAGAGGTGTGGATAACCAGTAGTTTTGACTACCGGAGGAAAAAAATAACTGTGAAAAAATAACCGGAGAATAACCGTGATTCTCAAAAACTACCGAAGGTACCTGCTCTGGTTAACTATTGATTAAATTTTCTGAAAAAGCCTGAAACCTCTTGTATCCAAGAATTCAATTGTCTAAATTGATTTTTTCAATTTTTACAAATTTTTGAAAATTCAAAAACAGTGATTTTTCTGTGAAAATGTGTAGGTATCTAAAAAAATAAGTAAGCACCTGAATGAAGTACTTTTTCATTAAAAAGGTTATAAATCACGCCCCCCCCCAACAGTCTCAAATCAAAATTCTTCAGCACAATTATCAATATTTTTCTATTTTTCCAGAAGGCCTATATTTGACCTATTCGATTCAATCATCTTTGATACTTCAGTCTGCCTTGAAATCACGATAATAAATGTTGATAATCTCGTTGAATTAGTGGAACTCAAATGTAAGCTAGAGAGAAAAATGAACCGTGCTAAATCAAAAGAGACCAAGCGACATCAAAAATTTCACCAAAAAACAAACTTGAAAGTACGATAACTTCTGAAAAAGTTGAAGAAGGGATAATAAGTATGAGAAATATGAACTCTGGTAACATTAATCGATCAGTAATTTACATGTTCAGAAGCTTATTTTGTGTTCCCAGTGAGAAATACGTTAAAATCTCAGCACTCTCAAATTTGTTGCTTGGTCTCTTTTGATTTAACACGGTTCAAATGAACGGTGGAATGCGGAAATGAGCAAATAAGTTGTTTCAGTTTTTTCTAAGATTTTTATTTATTTTTTTTAAATAACCAGTAGGCTGTAAAAATGATCGGTAGTATCGGTAAAAATCACGGGAGGTAAAAACTATTGAAACGGTTACTTTCACAAAAACTATCGCTTATATTATAACCAGGGCTGCTAGCCGAAATGGATTTTGGTTAGGGTTTATGGTTACGGTTAATGGTTACAGTTATTGGTTAATGGTTACGGTTAATGGTTTCAGTTTTCAAGAATTGGGTTTTTGGTTGCGGTTTATAGTTAAGGTTTTTGATTTTTTTTCCGGTTTTTAGTGGTTTGTGGTTAATGGTTACGTTTTTTTTTAAAGTTCAAAAAATGTTGTACAAGTAATTTTTTCTCACACAAAAAATTGTGAGATCTAGATAAAAAATCCAGCATAAAAGAAAAGAATTGAGTAAATAATAGTATAATATTATACGAGGGCTATTCCATACTAAAACGGACCAAAAATGAAGTCGGGTCTTCCGATTTCGCTCAAATTTTTTTTACGAGTTCCCCTTGGTGGTCTATTCACAAAACCACGATCATTTTTTTTCTAACCCTCAAGGGGGCGGGGGGGCAGGCTTCGAAAATTTTATGCAATTGCGATTTTTAGCAAAACGACTCAACTTTGAAGGCTCATATCTGGAGATAGGTGGTACTTGGGAGAACACTGTTTGCAGGGTCGGAAAGAGAATTGATAGGAGATTCAAACGCAATAATAACATTTTGAAAAGCTCAAAGTTGAACTTTGGCAGTGAAAGCTCAACTTTCATGACGAAAACAAAGTATGAAAGCTACCTTTTAAAAATCTGAAAAAATTACTGTAAGTAGTGCTTTTCACCCTCTCTTCAACCAACAAATTTTCAAGATGGAGTCTCTGAACCCCTGGGGGGTAGAGGGGTCCACAATTTTGACCAAAATTCAAAAAAATCGAAAAAGTGGAGTAACCCATCGATTACCACTAATTCGAGGGCGCTGATTTCGAATATGTACTTAGTTTTTTGATTCGACCCCTCTGAACCCCCCTTCAGCCCCCTTGATGGGGTCAAAATTCAAAAAAATGAAAAATAACGTGTGGCATATCGTTTGATAGGTTTTTGAGGGCCCTGAGTTCGAATATTTACTTATTTTTTGGATTTGACCCTCCAGTGTCCCCCTTTACCCCACAATTTTGGGAAAAAGTATGTTAAGTAATGAAAATATCGTGTGACGTATCGATTCCAACTAATGTGAGGGCGTAGAATTCGAATATCGACTTACTTTTGTGATCTGAGGACTTCCTTCCCGTGCGCTGACCCACCCCCTCCACCGTATTTTTTTACTCATTTGCTGTTTAAATATGGACATCGTATATGTATGCAATATAGAAATAAACCTGGAATTCTAGTAACGAACTATTATTTAATAAAATTTCAAAAGTGAAGTGGTATAAACATATTCGATGAAGTGAACTTAAATGCTACACTATTAGGGATACAAATCGAGTTTTTAGGAGTGTTGTTGCTATTACTGGAGGGGTGGGTCAGCTCATTCACGGGGAGGAAGTCCTCAGATCACAAAGTAAGTCGATATTCGAATTCTACGCCCTCACATTAGTTGGAATCGATACGTCACACGATATTTTCATTACTTAGCATACTTTTTCCCAAAATTGTGGGGGTAAGAGGACACTGGAGGGTCAAATCCAAAAAATAAGTAAATATTCGAACTCAGGGCCCTCAAAAACCTATCAAACGATATGCCACACGTTATTTTTCATTTTTTTGAATTTTGACCCCATCAAGGGGGCTGAAGGGGGGTTCAGAGGGGTCGAATCAAAAAACTAAGTACATATTCGAAATCAGCGCCCTCGAATTAGTGGTAATCGATGGGTTACTCCACTTTTTCGATTTTTTTGAATTTTGGTCAAAATTGTGGACCCCTCTACCCCCCAGGGGTTCAGAGACTCCATCTTGAAAATTTGTTGGTTGAAGAGAGGGTGAAAAGCACTACTTACAGTAATTTTTTCAGATTTTTAAAAGGTAGCTTTCATACTTTGTTTTCGTCATGAAAGTTGAGCTTTCACTGCCAAAGTTCAACTTTGAGCTTTTCAAAATGTTATTATTGCGTTTGAATCTCCTATCAATTCTCTTTCCGACCCTGCAAACAGTGTTCTCCCAAGTACCACCTATCTCCAGATATGAGCCTTCAAAGTTGAGTCGTTTTGCTAAAAATCGCAATTGCATAAAATTTTCGAGGCCTGCCCCCCCGCCCTTTTGAGGGTTAGAAAAAAAATGATCGTGGTTTTGTGAATAGATCACCAAGGGGAACTCGTAAAAAAAATTTGAGCGAAATCGGAAGACCCAACTTCATTTTTGGTCCGTTTTAGTATGGAATAGCCCACGAATTTAAAAAAAAAAACGGCTTATCATCTAATTGTATTAAAAAAAAACAAGCTTATCGTCTAATTGTATTAAAAAAAATCGAGCTAATCGTCTAATCTTATTTTTTAAAAAATCGAGCTAATCGTCTAACCTTATTTTTTTAAAAAACGAGGTAATTATGTTCAAAAAATCGATCTAATCGTATTTAAAACAATCGAGCAAAAAAAAAATCGAACCAATCTCATAATTGTCAATCGTAATAATAGCTGAAAAAGGAAAAACAACTTAGTCTAAGATAAAAATTTCATACTGATTTCATGATTCGATCGAATTACCAATATATCATTTAAAATTTCTGCTCCAATTGATGTGCACAATGGATCGAGTATAAACCATAGCTGGGAAAATAACCCCCTAGCATTAAAAAAAATTAATTTTAAATTTTATTGATTGGCTTTCGCTTTGATCAAAAAAAATTATTTTGACCACAAAAAACCAAAATTTATTTTTGGTTAATGGTTACGGTTACGTTTACGGTTTTTCGGATTTTTGGGTTTGGGTTTATGGTTACAGTTACAGTTTTTGGATTTTGGGTTTATGGTTACGGTTTTTGAAATTTTTTTCGGTTAATTTGAGGTTAATGGTTTTTGGTTACGGTTTTTCTCATTTCGGTTACAGGGTGTCTAACAAAATTTCAAAACCCCAAAACAGGACAAACAGGACCTTCAACAGGACCTTTGAAAAATCGGTTCTGATCGATTTTGTACCCCCCCCCCCCCCCCCTCAAAAAAAATCCTATTCTGGCAAAAAAAAATTGAAACGAATTTTTTCAATAATTGTTAGAAATGAGCAAAAAATTTATTTTAAAAATTTAAGGACAAGGAAGATAGAATAAAAACAAATCTTATCCTGTATATAAAAAACAAGAACAAACATTAGATGAGACGCAGCCAGGGATACCCGACCATATGTCGGAAATTTTTTTTTTCGTTTTTTTGGCTCTTTAAGTAGTACAGACTTGTACCTTTCGAATAGCGCAAACCGCATTAAAAAAGGTTGAGAAATGAATTTTCTATGATTTTTCAAAGTTTGTCAAAAAATGATTTTCAAAAATCAAAGTTTTGAGAAAAACGCAAAACAAAATTTGGAACTGTTTTCAATGAATAAAAAAAAATTATGTTCTGTAAACGACTTTTCTCATCGGAAATGGTTTATTTACGTCCTCTTACATCACTTTAGGTCATTGACCCCTTCCAGAAGTTGCCGGCATCGAAAATCGAAACCATACCATATGTCGGGAATCATCTTTTTTCAAGAAATAATGACATTTTTGGTACAAAATTTGTTTTTTTAATAATCGTACACCACTGTAGTTCATTAAAACGAACCTGAAATTACGTGCATTGAGAAATGAAATCATAGTGCAAGTCAAACAACTTAGTGTTCAACAAATATCCGGATAATCAAAATGAAGAGTTTCAACGGGAAAAAATTGAATTTTCGATTTCCATAATCGATTTTTCAATTTCGATTTTTCGGTTTCGATAATCGATTCTTCAATTTCGATTTTTCGATTTCGATAATCGATTTTTCAATTTCGATTTTTCGATTTCGATAATCGACCTTTAAATTTTGTGAGGGTTCGTGAAAGAATTCGGGAACTCTCGGAAAAGTTCAACCGTTTTCGGGATGTTTTCGGAGCTGTTCGGCAATTTCCGTGTGATATCCGGATAATCCAAATAGTATTTGGTATTTGGATATCCGGATATTTGTTGAACGTTTCAATAATAATGAAAGTTGTAAATTTTAACATATTTTTATAAAATTCCGACATATGGTATGGTTTCAATTTCTCAGAGGCCTTCAGCAAAATTCGTTTTTTAACCAAGAAGATGACACTTTTGAGACCTGAACCTATTCTCATATGAAAGTAGAGGGTTCATAGTATACAAATTGATAAAAAAAAATTCCATATTTTTGGTCATTTTTTCTTAATTTGCGTTTTTCTCGAAATTTACTTTTCTGACATATGGTCGGGTATCCCTGGCTGCGTCTCAGATAGTAATACTAAAAAAAAAGTTCCAAAAAAATTAGCTATTTTTTAAATTTTTTTTCAATTACGATCATTTATTGAAATTTTTTTTCTATTTTGGCGGGTGGAATTTCAAAATTGTTACAAAACAGGACTTTTCACTGAAAAAGTCCCAAAACAGTACAAAAACAGGACAAACAGGACCACTCAGCCCAAAACAGTACAAACAGGACGAACAGGAGTTGTTAGACATTCTGGGTTAGCAGCCCTGATTATAACCATCCGGTTATTCTCCGCCCACATCTCTAAGTATGAGGTATTTCCACTGTTTTATTGCAATTACTCGCTTTTCATCGAACAAAATTTGATAAAATTTATACATTGTGTTAACAGAAGCTTGCCAATCATCTATTTTTAATTTTGTTCGAATTGGTCAAAAAGTGTGATCTACAATAGGTGTGTAGTTAGTTATAAAAAATCCGTAGTATGTTTTTTCCTCCTCGCAGTTCTGAACGAACATGTAGATATGGTGCTTCAAAATCTTAAAACTAAGGTTTTTGGCAAAAAGAAAAATTTCAAAAAATTTCCAGACATGGTCCTTTATATGGTCCATCGTCCCAGGAAGTTTGGAAAAATCTGGTTTGAGGATAAAACAATATAAAAATTTATAACCAAACCCAAATTTTGAACACATTCTAGGCGGTTTTAAGGGTTAAGGGTGAGATGAGGGACCAAAATTTTCCCAGCGAAATGTCAGACTCTAGGGGCCAACTTCCACTCGTAAGTTCATTAGTTCAAAAATCTCAGCCAAAGACCGATTCACCTTTCTTAACGGGCTATGCTCTTTGAAAGATATTCGTCTTCGCTTCCTTGGGGAGGAAAAAATTAGAAAAACTTGCACCCTCGAAATGTTCCTCGAACTTACAGCGATTTTATTCGCTACGGCTGCGACATCCAGCAAACCCTGCTCTTGATTTTCATCCGTGTTCTTCGCGTATATTTATGGCGAATAATGAAAAGTAACGACTTTGAAACTGTCGTTGTTAAATTGTATTAATTAACTTTGACTTGTTCTCGTTTACCTAAATAAGTGTGACGTGCCATTTACCCAGAATGTTTAGTTATATTTTTATTTAGATACCTTCACGATGCCTATACCAGCGCCGTATATCCCAGCCAAATTATCTATTAACTTGGTAACCTCGGTAATTAGTACATGTCCGATGATTCGCAGCACGTGCAAGTGTTTCCAAATATTATCGCTCCGAAGTTACCTGTGCCATGCTACACCACGTCTTCGAGATGAAATCATGCAACGTGGGTTGTTTCGTTGTACCCAGCTCTCATTTTCTTTTCAACCAGACGCTGAAAATTTCGCCTAAAAAGGAGACCTTTTAAGGTAACGTACCTACACGTGCTTCTCAAGGCGTTTTCTTGTTTTCGTCTCTTTCTTTCTTTCTTTCTTTTTCAGTTTATTTGTCTTCGAGAAAAACTAATCGCGATGTAGGCTCGAATTTTTAAATTAATACGAAAATTCAAGCGTGAAGAAACAGTACGCGTGTATTTTTAATTTACCTCCTTCACCCCGCCACCGATCTTCTGCCCATGCCCACAGATACCGCAGATCTCATCCCACAGTGTTTTCTCGATAATTTCTTTTTTGTCTCGGTGTTGCCTACGTCGATATCGCAAATTTTATCCCGCGTTGTAGTGAAATTTTTTCACTTCGCGGGAAATTTCTCCTCAGACGATGAAATTTTTATTCGCGCGTTGATGAAAAATTTTCGCTGTTTTATGTACCATGCTCTATTTTTTAGCTCTTTGAAGCCGGCGAGACGAGAGATTAATATTGGGTTATTTTTTGCAGAACTTTTATTTGACCTTTTTTCGGATGCCAATTTTATTAAATCTTTCAAAGTACGGGACGGATTGAGTTCCACAGAAGAGTAGATTTTTTTGTGAAAATTTCAACGATACCTATCATAAAAGTTGTTTACAATGTTGGAAAAGATTCAACAAGTCAGTTGCAAATACCTTGAAAAATTATTTAAAATATTGAAAAATCATATCGCAAAATCATTAAAACCGATTCAAATTTAGAAAAAAAAAGTTGAAAATTGGTATTTTTGTCATGACATGGCAAACTTTGACAGAATTTTGCGAAATCTAAGACAGCAATATGCTTTTTGAAGCCCCCCCTCCCCTCTCTCTAAAACAAAAATTATTGTTTGAAAACATCGAAATTACGATTTTCTCCACGAATGGCCGAATTCTAAAGAAAAAAATTATCTACTTGGGTACAATAAAAAATAAACGATAAAACAAAACAAAAATCAAACTTGAATCGCCAGAAAAATGGAACAAGCAAATCATAATTGAATTGAGAAAGAAATCTAATTTCTATTTTTATTACTTTTTTATGAAGTTGAGAAAAAACGAGTCGTGTTCATGCCTGATGATGAGAAGTTCTCTTCTTGAAAAGCGCTTTGCAAATGAAACATTTTAAATAAGGAGAGAGTTTTTATCTTATTTCCTAATTAGGACTCCTTAGTTTAGGTTCGCCTATTTTTCCTTACTGAGTCTTAAATGATTTTTTAATGTAAAATTGGCGAAATTTGAAACAAATACAAGATTTTTTTGAATTTTTTACAGTTGAGGTTAGACTAATATTGAAAACCAACAGAATAAAGCAAGTCTAGAAATATTCACGAGAATGGTTATTTTCTTTCGTGTGGTGCATTTTTTTTTTTACCCCGCGTGTGTCGTTTTTATAACGTTCAACTTTTCTAAGTTTTATCTCAACATTTGTTCGAACTCTGAGATTGTTGTCGAAAATTTTTCCCAATTCAAAAATTTTTCAACTCTAAAATTTTTTCAACTTTAAAGTTTTTCCCAAAATTTAATCAAATTTTCAATTTTTCTACAATTTTTTCAACTCAAGAAAATTGTTTTTCAAATTTTTTTCTTATTTTTTTCACCCTCAAATTATTTTCCTACTTTTTTCGTACTCTGAAATTTTTGCTCAAAATTTTTTCTCGGACTACCAAGCTCTAATTTATTTTCAACTTCGCAATAAATTGATGAATTTAAAAATGAAAAGTTATTTTCTTATTTATAAGAAAAATTTTGTAGTTGGAAAAAGGTTTTAGAAAAATTCTATAGTTGGATTAAATTTTTAAAAAAATTCAAGGCCCCAAATATTTATAGCAAAATTTGCATAGAAAAATAGGAGTTGGAAAGAGTAGGATTATATTTTGAATAAAAAGTCTTAGTTCGAAAATTTTTTAGTGAAATATATTGTAGCAGGAAAGAATAAAAAAAAGGAAAGAAAATTATTATATCTTGGAAAATTTTCGAGGATAAAATTTTCGGATAAAATTCATTATGGTTGAAAAAAATCGAGAATTGGATTAAATTTTGAGAAAAAATTCAGTGCCCAACAAAACCCTATTTTCGACCTGCCGAATCGATTGGAAGCGGTTTCGAGACGTTTCGGAGCCTCCAGAGAATTTTGAAATTTTCCAACGCGTGAGAAAAGCCCATAAAAATGGTCCATATGAATTTCAGCACCTGTGATCGCGGATTACCCATATTGGCGACCTATTTGATCGATTAAAGCACAATTTTCCGAAATTCGTTACTTTGAGTTCAAACTCACATTTTTGAGAAGGAAATTTCTCTGGAAAAAATTTTAAAATGCGCCCACAACCGCATGCATCGAAGTAAAAACCTGAAAGTTGGAGACTACCACAATCTTCTGAAGGCCCTGAAACATCGTGAAACACATTTAGCAACGTTCTTTTCCAAAGTCCCCTTAGCTTTCAAAATTTTCAATTCGTGTTCAATTTTCTAGATTTTTTTTCTAACTAGAATTTTTTTCTTTTAATTTTTTCAAATAATTTTTTTCCCCGAAATATTTGCAAACCTAAAATTATTTCTGAAACTTTTTCAAACTCAATTTTTCTTTTTGTAAAATTTCTCCGAATCAAATTTTTTCTCAAAATTTCTTCAAACTTCAAAACTCCAAACTCCTCACTTCTCTATATTTTTTCAATTTAATTTTCTTTTTATCCGACCCTAACATTTTTTCATAATCTTAATTATGAAATTCCAAAATAATACGAAAAATAATGACTCTTGTTGCATAGAGTCGTATCATCGAATAAAATGAAATTGTTTTTCTTGTATTAACATTTTTTTGGAAAACGAAAAAATTATAAACCTATGAAAAATTTCAAATTGAAAAAAACTTAAATCAGTTGTAAAATTGGAAAAAATTGAGTGGAAAAGAAGTTAGGTAATAAATAGGGAAAGATAGATATACATCTAAAGAAATACATTGAAAAATTTTAAGAATATAGAAAACTTTTTACACCGAAAAATTTCAGAGCTGAGAATAATTTGAGTCTGAGTAATTTTTTTTAAATTCGAGAGAAAAAAGAAAAAAAGGGTGGAAAGAGATGGAGAAAAAATTCACGATTTGAAAAAAATTGAGAAAAAATTTCACTGAAAATTTTTTAAGAACGAACAATAACCGATGAACAATTCCAGGGTTAAAAAAATTTCAAAATTGAAGAGAATTTGAGAAAAACTTTTACAATTTGAATAATTTTTGAGAAAAAATTTATAGGTAATTTAATTAATTTTTGAGAAAAAAAATTCAGTTTGAAGAATTTTTAAGAATAATTTGATGAACAATTACAGAGTTTGAAAAAATATAAAGGCTAGAAAGAAATAATTGAAAAAAGTTTAGAGTTTGATGTTAAAATTTTGAAATTCAAGAATGAACTTCAGCTCCTGAAATTTTAGATATGGGATTCTTTTATGATGTACTTTCGATTTATTTTTGTTTGGGCTCAAAATTTTACTCTGAGTTGGGATACCTTCCTTGTTTGGAAGAGAAAGTTTCTATGTACATATATAAATTTAAGAATCCGGAATATGTTCTGAAGGGTGGTGGGTTTCTTTTCCTTTTTTCTCCAATTGTCTCCGAATTTGAAATTTTTCAAACTATAAATGTTGAAATTTTGAACAATAATGTACGTATTAAATTTAATTGGATGATTGATAAACATGCCTTTTGAGGGTTTATTTCACCCATACCCACCAACTTCAGTTTAAATCTGAGAAAATTGAATTTTCATTACATTTTGAGAAAACACGCCTCACACGTAGATACTGTTTTGGAATAACGACTCATCTAAAAGAAAACTTAAAAAGGGAGGGTGAAAACGAACCCCCATCCGATATCCTAGTACGCGTTCTGTTCGCGTGAACCCATTTCCATTATTAATAGCTTTTAATTATAAAATTTTCCGCCGTTCTGAATAAAACATCGAATTAGTTTCCAGGGAGGCGAGAAAAAAAAGAGGGAAAAATGTACAAAGAAAGAGACACGACGCGATGCGGCGAAAAGACGAAACGGAGGCCCCGTAAAATGTATAA
This sequence comes from Pseudococcus viburni, assembly GCA_033439095.1. NCBI lineage: Eukaryota > Metazoa > Arthropoda > Insecta > Hemiptera > Pseudococcidae > Pseudococcus > Pseudococcus viburni. The sequence continues at coordinate 397,966 of JAVBJF010000146.1, forward strand.
AATTTGTAATTCAACGTATAAAATTTCTTCGGCTGCTGGGATTTAGAAAATGAAAATATTTGCGCTCACGCCGCCGCTGCGCCGCGCCGCCGAGTGCACGAAAAACATTCCGGGACGACTGTTAAATTTCCGATTCGCAGGAATTCTTTTTCGCCCGAACAATAACAATAAAAGCTTTACGAGTTCATCGTAAATGACGTATTTGAAATTCTAGCGACGTGGGCAATTTGTTATACCACCTCCTACCTGATTTGATACACTAAAAGCCCCCGAAGAGTAAAGATTTATTAAGTGAAATAAACTTTTAAGCCGGATACCAAGCATGAAAAGAAATTTAATTTGGCACGTTTTAATTATATTTATCGGAAATATTTAAAGGCGACCTTTTTTCTATCCCTCACCTCTGCCCCGTCTTTATCGTTCTTTCGCCATTTCTCTCGTCTCAATATCCGGGTAGTAGGTAACCTTACCCATGGCGTTATACGAAGAGAGGAAAAAAAATTCAATATCAATATAGGCTTTTCTGCATTATTCGCAACATTTAGGCTTTAACGGTATCTATAAAGAGCGTGAATTGGCTCCCGCCGCTGATGCCACCGGCCCGATGGCATCGCCCTATACGACTCTTTTATAAGGGTCTCATATACGCGGCGAAAAAAGCTTTTTTATTATTAATGGATTTTCAAATAGCTGACTTTTAAACGTATAAAGTGCGAAATTTGTGTACGCGTCGGTTTATTAATCTGTAAATTTTACATATACGCGCCCGTCGTATACGATACGAAAAGGATATACTTTACTTGCACTATACTTACCAGCCTTATATTGTATCTGCGTATGCGAGTAGGTGTAACTTGTACAAGATTTCGCCATAATATGGCACCTTTCTTTTTTCCTATAAAATATACCCCCAGACCAATCTATACCCATACAACCCATTATCGAAGATGTTTGTGAAATAAGTTGACGAACGAAAGGTATCGATGCGGTGTTTTTTTTATTCTGATAAAGTTTTTCAACTTGGGGCCTTTTTTCGATTCGAACCGTGTAATGGATTTTATTAAATTGAGGTAGGTACCTATACTTGATGTCAATTTATTTTCATTTTTTGGGTAATTAATTACTGTAATGGCGAGTGATGAACATTAATTTACTAATTTGAGTATGAAATTTATTTCAATTTTTTTTTATTAAAACTGGCTCATTCTATGTCAACTCAACCAGGTTTTGACCTTGGGTCTTCCGATTTCGCTCAATTTTTTTTACGGGTTCTCCTCGATGGTCTAATGAAGGAATCGCCGTCATTCCGATCCTAATACTTCAAGGGGGCGAGGGGTGGCTCTTGTAATTTTCGTATAATTGGGTTTTTTTGCGAAATGGCTTGACTTTGAAGGAGCATATCTCGAGATTGGTTAGGTCTAAGATGAATCTGTTCATGCTGTTTTGTAGAGAATTGAAAGGAGATTCAAAATTGATAATCACTTTTTGAAAATTTCAAAGTTGAGCTTTTGTGATGGAAGCTCAACTTTCATGATAAGTACAAAAGATGAAGGGTCCCATTACAAAATCTGAAAAAATTACTATGAAGAGAACTTTTTATGTATTTTTCAACTAATTAATTTTAAAAATGGGATCTCAATACCCCTGGGGGGCACAGGGGTCCTAAATTTTGGTCAAAATTCAAAAAAATGGAAAAAGTGAAGTAATATATCGATTTCTACTAATTCAAAGGCGCTGAATTCGAATATGTGCTTAGTTTTTTCATTCGACTCCTCTGACCCCCCCCCCCCTATCAGCCCCCTAATGAGGTAAAAATTCAAAAAAATGAAAAATAACGTATGACGTGTCGTTTATTGGAGTTTTGAGGGCGCTGAGTTCGAATACTTGCTTATTTTTAGGATTCTACCCTTTAGTGCCCCCTAGCCCCTAATTTTGAAAAATCTCATTGATTTTTTCAATTATTTAGTCATTTTGGAGTCAGTGTGGAGAAGGAAGGAGGCGGATCGAGAAAGTAAGTTGATAATCGAGCTCAGCACCCCCGAATTAGTAGAAATCGATATGACACATGCTATTTCCATTTTTTTGCATGTGTTTTTTCAAAATTGTCGGCTAGGGGGGCAGTAAAGGGTCAAATCATAAAAATAAGCAAATATTCGAACTCAGCGCCCTCAAAAACCCAACAAACGACACGTCATACGTTATTTTTCATTTTTTTGAATTTTGATCTCATTAGGGGGCTGATAGGTGGAGGGGTGGTTCAGAGGAGTCGAATGAAAAAACTAAGCACATATTCGAATTAAGCGCCTTTGAATTAGTAGAAATCGATATATTACTTCACTTTTTCCATTTTTTTGAATTTTGACCAAAATTTAGGACCCCTGTGCCCCTCAGGGGTATTGAGATCCCATTTTGAAAAGTAATTAGTTGAAAAATACATAAAAAGTTCTCTTCATAGTGATTTTTTCAGATTTTTTTATTGAGCCCTTCATCTTTTGTACTATCATGAAAGTTGAGCTTCCATCACAAAAGCTCAACTTTGAACTTTTCAAACAGTGATTATCAGTTTTGAATCTCCTTTCAATTCTCTACAAAACAGCATGAACAGATTCATCTTAGACCTAACCAATCTCGAGATATGCTCCTTCAAAGTTAAGCCATTTCGCAAAAAACCCCAATTATACGAAAATTACAAGGGCCACCCTCCGCCCCCTGAAGAATTAGGACCGGAATGACGGTGATTCCTTCATTAGACCATTGAGGAGAACTCGTAAAATTTAAAACCTACACAGGGTGTCTACCAATTTTTAAAAATCAAATTTCGCGACTTTTTCGCGACCTTTTTTTAAGGTATCTAGTATCTACCTCTCAATCTGACCCCCCCCCCCCCCAACACCAAAAAATCAACGAGATCAAATTTATTATAGAAAAAAGTTTATACACGGAAGAAAATACGTCTTTAATTTTGAAAAAAGACAATTTTTCAAAAAAATTTTCCAAAAGTGAGTTATGTTATGGTAAAGAAGAAAAGTAGTTACTGCCCGAGCGAAGCGAGGGCGAAATTTTTTCGAAGAATTTATTTAAAAAACAGCAAAAAAAGACATATTTCCAAATGGTTTTCTCCTTTAAAACATCCCTTAGAAAATTCCAAAATTCTCCAATTATTTTAGATTTTCCTGGCAATGGACACAATATTACCTTTGAAATTCCCAATCGTGATCGCTACTTAGTCTCCCACAAGAACATATTTTTCTGCTTCAAAATATTCAATTGTCTGAAATAGAAGGGAAGAGGACGAAGAGGTATATATTTTAAGAATGAGGTTTTAAAATTTATGAGCCCGAGCGAAGCGAGGGCGAAAATTTTTAGAAAAAATGTTCAAAAAGGTGAAATTTCTTTACTTTTTCTGTTTTGTAAAAGGCAAAAAAAATGGAAGTAATTTCGGAAAAATTCGCGACTTTTGATGAATTTTGGGTCAATTTCGCGACTTTTTTGCGACTTCAGCGACCTAAATCTAAATTCGCGACTTTTTCGCGACTTTCGCGACTTTTTCGCGACTTTCGCGACTTTCGCGACCGGTAGACACCCTGCTACATTGTATGAAGGAGAGGAAGTTGAAAAACACCACGCAGAAACGATTTTTTTTCCAGGTACAAAATATTTCTGTCATTTTTATACCTAACGTTCAAATATTCTAAATTTTTTTACCTTAAATTTTTTGTCAAAATGTTCCCCAATCACTAAATTTTTTCTCAAAATTTAAAATAATTCAGTTTTCTATTTTTTTCAACTACATATAATGAATTTTCCCCAAAAAAATTATGAAAAATTTTCCAAGCTAAAGTTTTTTTTTCATTCTTTCACATCGCAAGATATTTCACAAAAAAATTTTCGAATCAAGACACTTTTCTCAAAATATAATTCTACTTTTTCCAACTCTTATTTTTCTATGCAAATTTTTCTTCTATGCAAATTTTTCTCCAAATTTTTTGGGCACTGAATTTTTTCAACCATAAATGAATTTTATCCGAAAATTTAATCCTGCAAAATTTTCCAAGATAACATTTTCTTTCATTTTTTTTTATTCTTTCCTGCTACAAGATATTTCACTAAAAAAAATTTCGAACTAAGACATTTTTACTCAAAATATAATCCTATACTCTTTCCAACTCCTATTTTTCTATGCAAATTTTGCTATAAATGTTTAAGGCCCTGAATTTTTTTTCAAAATTTAAACCAATTCTCGATTTTTTTCAACTATAAATGAATTATATCCAAAAATTTTATCCTGGAAAATTTTCCAAGAAAAAATTTTCTTTCATTTTTTTTAATTCTTTCCTAATACAAGATATTTCACTAAAAAAATTTTGAACTAAGACATTTTTACTCAAAATTTAATTCAATTATCGATTTATTTCAACCATAATTAATTTTTTCTCCAAGCTAAATTTTTCTTTCAAATTTTTTCGATCTCACTTGAACTTTGTTATTGTTACAAAATGACATAACGTGTCCGCTCTTTCAACTTTTCCACTTTTAGGTCACTAATTCGATATTTTCTGTTGCTGTTTGTTCATTTTCTACAGGGTGTTCTATGAATCGCCTCCCAAACGTATTTTTTTTGGATATAACCGGGTACCACTACAACTAAAACAATGAGATGAACATGTTGCCTATCTTGAAAATTGAAGGGGCAAACACTGCTTCTAATAAAATCACGTTAAAAAAATTTCCAACCATTGGAATGGGCAGTACATTGAAAACTGAATAAATTTTCACTTTATGACTTTTTGGCTAACTTTAAAATTGAAGAGACTGCAAAAAAAATTGTTCGAAAAAATTCTTGAAACATGAATTACTCAAGGGAATGGATAGCACGTTGAAAACAGAAAAATTTGTTGTGAAGACTTTCCACCAAACATCGAAAATGAAGGGGCTACGGGTTACTCAGATAAATGAGCTTGAAAAATTTTCAAATTTTCTCAATTTTGAATGTCCCTTAACCCCTTTATTTTTGATGTTAGGCAAAAAGTCTACGTACAGAAAAATTTCTTCAGTTTTCAACGTAACATCCGTTCGTTCCCTCGATTACTTCATTTTTTCGATTTTTTTTCGAACAATTTTTTTGTAGTCCTTCCATTTTAAAGTTAGGCAAAAAGTCATAAGATGAAAATTTGTTCAGTTTTCAAAGCACTATCCATTCCAATGATTGAAAACCTTTTTTAACGTAATTTATTCAGAAGCAGCATTTACCCCTTCAATTTTTAATACAGGCAACATGTTCATCTCAGGTTTTTTTGTGGTACCCGGTTATATCTAAAAAAAAAATACGTTTGTCAGACAATTCATGGAACACCGTGTATAAAGCTGAAATTTTTTATACCCCATTTTCGTCCTTTCGAATCGATCGGAAGACCCCCCTCCCCAATTCATCCTACTTTTTGCGGTTTAAAGCTTCATCCTTATTTTTGAAAAATGTCATCATTTCCAGTCTTTTGATGAATTAGGGTCATTGTAGGGCACGGAGGAGGCAGATGGGAAAAGAAAGTTGATAATCGAGCTCAGCACCCTCAAATAAGTAGAAATCGATATGCCGCACGATATTTTCATTTTTTTGCAAGAGTTTCTCAAAATTGGGAGGGTTAGGGGGGGTACTAAGGGGTCGAATCCAAAAAATAAGCAAATATTCGAATTCAGTACCCCCAAAAACCTAACAAACGACATGTCACACGTTATTTTTTATTTTTTTGAATTTTGACCTTATCAAGGGGGTTGATCCCTGGGTTCAGTGGGGTTGGATGAAAAAACTGAGCACATATTCGAACTCAACGCCTTCGAATTAGTAGAAATCAATGTGTTACTTCATTTTTGAATTTTTTTAAAATTTTGACCAAAATTAAGGATCCTTGTGGCTCCTAGGGGTGTTGAGATCCCATCTTGAAAAGTAATTAGTTGAAAAATACATGAAAAGTTCTACTAACAGTAATTTTTTCAGATTTTTAAATGGTAGCCCTTAGCTTATGTAATTATCATAAAAATTGAGCTTTCATTACAAAAGCTCAGTTTTGAACTTTTCAAAATATGATTACCAATTTTGAATCTCCTTTCAATTCTCTACAAAATCGCGCAAACAGATTCATTTTTGACAAAACCAATCTCGGGATATGATCCTTCAAAGTGAGCCGTTTTACAAAAAATCGCAATTGTGCGAAAATTACGAGGGCCACCCCCACCCCCTGAAGTATTAGGATTAAAATGACGGTGATTCTTTCATTAGACCATCGAGGGGAACCCGTAAAAAAATTTAGAGCGCAATCGGAAGACTCAAGGTCAAAACCTGCTCGAATCGACATGGAACAAGCCTGCTTTAATCGATCAAATACCTAGGTCACCAATTGCGATTATAGGTTCTGAATTTCATATGGGCCATTTTTAAGGAATCTTCTCCAGTGCTGGAAAATTTCAAGATTTTCTTGGGACTACAAAACGTCTCGAAACCGCTTCCAATCGATCCAGGGGGTCTGAAATAGGGTATAGGTACCAAATTTCAGTTTTTTTCGTTCATTGGATCAAATTTCATATTTTGCTGGGCGGCGAGTTAGTTTTGACTGAAATTTCAAAAATTCGCCAAAATTCGATAAATGAACTTCGCCATTTGAAATTTTGGATGAGGGGTTCTTTCATGACGTACTTTCAATTTATTTTTGTTTCAGCCCAAAATTTAACTGCCGGTTGGGATACCTCCCTTGTTAGCAAAAAAAGACGTCCTCCAGATAATTTACACTCATCAGTCATCACCAGTTCACCACAACCACGATACACTTCTAAGAAAAAATAAAAACACTATTTACCTGATTTATATTCGATGATCAACGTAAATTTCCACGATCTGTTCCGGCTGGTACGAAAAATCACCCGGCAGCGATACCTTGCTCATAACGATGTCATCTGGAAATTCACCCTTGTACAGCTCCATCGATATAATCCTCTGTAGGCCAACCCAAGACGCCGGATTTCATCCTAGAACAATACGATCAAACGAATCTCGTGTACTCGTTGCAAAACACAAAGCTTACCAAAAATATGACTTCGTAGGAATAATAAATTGGGCCACTATGCTCGAGTATATAGGTACCTAGGTACATGAAACAAGCCGAAGGGTCCATTATTTTACTAAATACTTAATTTCTCACAACAATCGCTCATTTTACAAGAAAACTCGACTTATAACGCTAGACTCGAAGGTCGCCACCAATCTTTACACACAAATAACTCGGAACAAAGAACGAAGGGGCGAGTTCGGCACGATTATGCAAATCTTAAAACAACACCCTTTGCACGGTGTCAGCGTAAAAAATCGTCCCGTCCATCGGTATAAAGTTTTATCGGCGAGCGCGGAAGCACAGGTAGACGCATAGGGCATCGCAGTATGTATTTCAACAGCAATAACGCAAAGATTAGGAAAACCTTAGGTGTAAGGAAAACGAAAAGTTAAATCAAAAGTTAAGAAACAAGATAACTTTTATCAGTCTGCTGCGCGAGTTTTAGCGAATGTTTGTACGAGTTTCGTTGTTAAAAAGTAAAGCCCCGTTAAGTTCATCGTGTTTATCTGATGTTGAAAAGCAGTGTTGTCTGGGTGTTTATTTGCCCCCGTTGATGAAAGTTTCCAAAAAGTTTTTCCACCATTGGGCTGTTGAACGTTGCAGAAATTTTCCTTGTCCGAATGGAGTTATGAGTTAATTATTAATTTGATGAAAGCTAAAGATAACTTCATTAGAGAAACGGATTTCTCAGGCATGGAAGGACTAAGTCAACACTGCCGAGCTAACTTTTCACTCTTTCTCGTTTCTATTATATAATATGATAACTATTGTAGCCTCGCTTTCTTTTGTTAGGCTGCCTCGTAGATACTTTTTTTTTTCATCGTCGAAGTTTCGCTTTTTTTCCTCAACGAGGAAACAATGCAGCCGACTAATACATTTTATGCGCCCTGTATCGATAATCAAATTAACTCGTTTGCATGGAGACGAGGTATACAAGCTGCTGACTCGATGTCGAAAGCCGTTCTACCTGTTGATTCGCTCAGACGTGATTTTCCCAGTGAAGAGAATTTTTCGAAGAATTTTCATAGCTCAGTCGAATCTGATGTAATTAATGGGAGAGAGGGAAGAATTTTTTTAAAGAAATAAGAAGGAAATTTTCGAACACACTCACACAATCAATATAGGTAGTTTCTAAATCTGAATCAGTCAAAATTTGGTGAAAAGCTGCGTTTTTTACAGAAGGGAATTGAATGAGAAATAGGTGATTTTTGACTGAAAGATCGGTGAACAATCATTCATTTTTCGTGAAATTTACTTCAGTGATTCGAAAAGGCATGAATTTAACCAAAGGCTCTGGTGCAATAAGGGGGGTCATTTGGCCTCCAGTGGAACTTCGTCAAAATTCTTAGGTAATTCGATTTTCCTTGGTAGAAGATGATTTTAGAGGGCATTAGCGAATTTTTACCTCACCCCTGGGGGTCGGAGAGCCCAGAAATTTAATCTATTTGGCTAAAAATAATTATCTAGTTTCTGATATCCTAAATGCGGCGCACAACTTTTCACTTCCTATTGTAAAACAAATGATCCCAAAATTATTCGAAATTACATATATATCAAAAAATACCCAATGTTCATAAAATTGAAAACCCCCTTCACGAGGCTCTTAATTATGAAATTGAAACCATTATGGCTTAAAATTTAAACTATAAAAAGCTGAAAGACATTCTTTATGACTGGTCAATCGAAAGATGGTAACATACGTTGGAATATCTCTGAAAAAGCGCCAATAACACACATTCTGATCCCAAAATTAAAAAAACATTTACTATTCGGATTGTATTCTAAATTATAAAATGACATAAATTTTTTCAAGTCACGGCAACTTTCAAAGTTATTTATTCAAAATTGGAAAAGCCCCGGATAAATATTGTACGAGGGTCGTTCAAAAAGTAAGGTACATTGCTTTTTTAAAAATCAAAAAAAAAATCGGAGGAACTTGAAATTTTTATTGTGAATACATACAACCTTAACCTATTTTTAGACATAGTCACCTCCGCGATTTAAGCATTTATCCCATCCGTGGATCAATTTCTTTATACCCTCCTTATAGAAAGGTGCCATCAAGTTGTTGAACCATTCCATGACACATTCCTGCAGCTCTTCGTCATTGTGAAACAGTTTTCCACTGAGGTACCTTTTAAGGGAGGGAATAGGTGGAAGTCCGAGGGTGCTAAATCTGGTGAGTGGGGAGGGTGTTCCAAAATGTCCCACTGAAATGACTACAACAGCGCCGTGGTTACGCACGATGAAAGTCTGTGAGCTCTTTCTGCACCCACTTCACGCAAAGTTTACAAAATCCGAGGCAGTTACCGACAATTTTGAACATGGTACCCCTTGATACGGGAGGAAATTTTTCACATAGGTCAATAATTGTAATCGCCTATCAGAAAGGATCACTTCTCTGACCTTATCGACGATGTCTCCTGAAATCACAAATGGATGCCCAGATCTCTCTTCATCGTGCACTTTAGTTCGTCCATCATCAAACATTTTACACCAAGCTTTGACGTTTTTTTAGGACATTCCATCAGCACCATACACAGTCTTTAAACAACGTAAAATTTTGACGGGAATAACTTTTTCAGTGTGTAAAAATCGTATCACAGATCGCTGCTCACAGCTGGAGGCACCAGTCACTTACTCACACATTTCAACCACTCCTAAAACTTATTGAACGAACACTAAGCTCAAAGTTAAATACACGTTCTAGATGTAAAAAGAACACAAAATCAAAATCGGTTGCTATTGCAATGATTGGTTGAACAGTTTGCGCGTAAAACAAGAATGTACCTTACTTTTTGAACGACCCTCCTACTTGCGGTCACATTGAACAAAATGCTTTTCATTTGATTTTCTTTTTTCCCTATTTACACAGAATTCAAAATGAAATTGCACCTAACTTTGATCCCAACGATGAAAACCCCAAAGATTACTTCTACATAAAAGAATTCTAAAAATATTGTGAATTTATTATCGATAACCAGAGATGTAAGGTATTTTATTCACGTATAATACAGCTGTATAATACGCGTATAATACCGTATTATACAAAAATAAAATACAGTATTATACTGTATAATACATATTTTATTAAATTTAGATCAAAATCACAAAATCCCCTAAAAATCAGTGTGTGCTCGAAGAAATTTCGAAAAATTAAACATTCTATGTAAGTTTGAGACATTTTTAATGATAATTTTGTAATTTTCGGTATTTTACCCCATTATTATGTGCTCATTTCCTCTGCGCATGCGCACAGTGGAAAAATAGGGTTGGAGTGGGAGTTTGAGTTAGAATAAATTACCATTAAAATACCGTATTATACGTATAATACCGCCGTATAATACCAAAAAAATAAAATACCGTATTTTTACATCTCTGTCGATAACCACTATGTCAACTATCAATTTCCTTATTACCCCTCCTTTCCCTTCCCCTCAAGCCCATCAGTGATGAGAATTTGACCAGTAAGTCGCATGCACACTAGTAGTGAGTCCTGTTGCAGTATTCCCTTCTTTTCCTTACATCCTCTATCACTATGTTTTGTTTCTCAATCATTATTATACTTTCTTTTATTGTTTAACATTTTCGTAAACAATTTTTCTATTTTATTCCTTTAAATGATGAGCAAAAAAACGTCAATATGTGATTTTCCTAAAAACATAAAAGCTTCAAAAACCTCTCCATGAGTAGCAGAAATGATTGATACTGTTATCATTTTTATAAAGAAAATTTTTAAAAGTTTTTCAAAAAGAATCTCAGATGCCCCCGCCCATAGAAGGGAGGGGGCACAAACGAAAATAGTGTAAGCAGATGAGAGCACAACCCTTGCACAATCGATTGACCTCACTCCCACCCCTCAACCTTGAATGGGCGGAGCACCATTTCTGACGCCCCGCCCTGACCTACATAACTTTTCAGGGGAAGGGGGTAAGCACAACTCGAGCCTTTTTTTTTCAGAAAAAATGTTCGACGAAAATTTAAAAAGTTGCAAATAAATGGTACTAATCGAGAAGGAATGTCTAAATTTCGAAAAAATCGATCTCAGACTTCTTGGATCAACTGCATTTCGAGTCAAAATCTGAAGCCTTCAGCAAATTTTTGAATCCTGCAGAATTGAAAAAAAAGCATAAAAATTTTCAATATTCAGCATTCACAAACGTCGAATAAAGCACTATTTTCAAAAAATTTGTAACTACTGGGTCAAATCCATGTTCAGAGAATTCAGTCGAATTGAACAGCTGTGCCAATTTCTTTCAAGAGCAGGGTGTTCGAACGATATTTTTAAACATTGACAATGTTTTTCATAACCCGGATGATTTTTCTAAACTTTATGGCGATTTTCCGAAATTGAAAATTTTTTCAATCTTTGGGCAATTTTCCAAAACCAGGACAATTTTCTAAAAATAAAAATTGCATGGTTTTTAAAAATTGGAAAATTTAAAAATTGAAGTGTTTCTTAAAATTTGGACAATTTTTTAATAATTGAATAATAATTTTCAAAAATCGAAGACTTTTAAACCCTTGACGATTTTCAAACTGATGATAATTTTTCAAAAACTTGAATAATTCTTTAAGAATTGAAAAAAAAATCGAATCAGTTCCTAAAAATTTGAACAACTTTTTTTTCAATTTAGCGATATCTTAGGAATTAAAAAACAAATGCCTAAGTATTAAAGTAAAAAAATAAATAATCGCAAAAATACTTCAAATATTGAAAATTTTATTCAAGTGCACAATAAAATTTTGCAAATCAGGTGAAAATTGATAAAATATCCATAAACTTGAATGAATCGTGCAAAAGTTTTTGAAAAAAACTATGAAAAAATTCTTGAAAATGCCGTTTAATTTTTTTTATGATGTTTTTAAAATTTTTCAATAATTTTTTGTGCCATTTTGAACCATTTTGACAAAATTCCAATGATTTTTACATTACTGAAAACATTTTCAACGTTTTAAAAATTCGTACAACATCTTGACAATTTTTGTGATATTTTAATGACTTTTTATTTTCTCATTTTCAATGATTTTCGACTCTTTTTGAACGATTTCGAGACCCCTTATATGTATCTTTGGTCACCTTTTCCTTGCGATTTGGAAAAAAATGAAGAGTACGAAATCCTGAAATCCGCATAAAGTGAAATTTAGGCGACGAAAAGAAACCCTACCTCCTCTTTTTTTTTTACCACATTCTCATACCAATTTTCATCACAATACTGCAACCCATCAGCGAAGTTATTAATTTGACCCAGCTCGAGGCCCAGATTCGCCGGACGCGAGTACAAAATCAAACAATAACTTTCATCAACTTACCAGTTACTTTTCCTCCATTGTCTCGCTTCCTCGCTCCATCTACTACGAACAAAATACAAAGAACGAAAGCAAAACGGAGAAAAATTGAATCAAATTTAATACAAGCTGAAAAACTTTTTTCATTTTTCTTATATAAAAGACTAACAAATCGAGAGTAATAACATAGACTAAAAAAAAAAAAAAAACATGAAAATGAGAAGCGAGAATTATGTCGTTTGAGCAGAAATTGTCTTATTATTCGTATCCGGGACGCGGTAGTTTGTTTGTGTTGCGCTGCGATTTTCTTCTCGGAAGGGTTTTTTCTCTATAGTTTTTTTGTTTATTGTGCGAAATTTCGTATTTTCTCTTCCCCTTCGTCCGTCTTCGGCTGCCTAACTCGTCGAGAATTTCTCTTTACGTCTCGAGGTAGTAAAATTCCGTTAGCCGTGCAAAATAAAGTTTAATTTTTATAAGTACTACGGTAAGTTTACGCGATGCATCGAGTCGAAAAAAAAACATAGTCATTTTTTCTCTTTCTCTGTCGCTCTTTTTCGTCTCGTGATTAAATTCACTAAGCCGTTTTCTTAATGAAATTTTCTGTCGAGTTGAGGCACTACGGTTATTGTAGATGCTAGACTTGGCAGTAATTTAATACCCTATTTTTGCAGAAATTCGTTTCGCTGCTTCATTGGAACTCGCAGGCATCTGATTTTGTGATTTCGACTCGAAAAATAGCGTTGAAATTGTCCAACGAAAGGAAATTATCCGGAATGTGTTTTTTTTAAATCATCGAGTCGAAAATATTGGAAACCAGTTGTTTCCCTCGACTAATTACACGCTTTAGCCAATATTTAGCCTTGAAAAAAGCCCTCGTCGAAACGACTCGCAAACACCCATGAAAAATTCACCAATCTTGGCTGGAATTTGAATTCAGAAAAAAACATCGACTCGACTGGCGTACTTCAGTTTAAAAAAAACACAAGAGAAATCACATTGTTTAAAACGTACTAAATCGTTATCTCTCTCAAGTATCGTACTTTTGCTGTTACGTTACGCTCGTTACTATCGTAAACAGAATATTTAACCGTTTGAACGCACTTTTCATTGTCCAAAAAATAAGGGATCGGACTTTTCGCAACGCTTGAAAAAATAATATCCGCGATAGGGTGCGTTCGTAACGAGTACAGTTATCTAGCTAGGTTTTTCCAGATCCACCTACAAGGAAGAAAAGTGTAGGCAGGGGATCGCCCAGAATTACAAATGTACTTTAACGAGCCATATTACATCAAGTAGGTATCCAGGTAACAACGCCTTTGAATCTCGGCTCATTTGTCAGGGAGATTAAAAATTCATCGGACGATTAATCGAGTTTAGAGGTGAATTTTTTATACTTCGAGTGAGTACTTTTATTCGTCTTATTTTAAATATTAAGAGGTTCTGTGCTGTTTGTTTGAGGAAGGGGGTAAAATTTGAGACGAATTTTAGCTGAAAAAATTTGCCATGGTTGTAATCGGAGGCTAAATTTAAACGGAAAATGTATCAGGCACCGAACACGAAAATGTTGCGAATGACAGAATCGTTCCTTTTTTCCACATCAATGTTTGAAAAATGACAAGTAATTTTCTTTCCTGTATTTTTGGTTCAAATTGTCTGGAAATTTTCGTTTTTATTTTTTTCGTGTACTTGATTCAATTTTTTCAGCTTGAAAAATTTTATAGCTCAAACTTTCATATTTTATTTCGATTTTCATTTTTTTTCTCTGATGAAATTTTATCAAAAATTGAAAATGTTTTCTACTTGAACATTTTTTATATTTCAAATTTTTAATATCTTCCCAAAAAATTTTCCAATCCAAAAATTTTCAAGCTATTGCCATAATTTTGTCAATTTTTTAAATTGTTTTTTTATTTTCCATTTCTTCCAATTCAAATTTTCTTAAAAATTCAATGTTTTCAACTCAGAATATGTTAAAATTTCCATTATTTTCTCAAAAATTTTCATCCAAGTTCAAATTTTCTTAAATTCCAATTTTTTATTGCTACAAAATTTTAATTATGTTAATAAAAAATATTTTTGCAGGGTTGAAATTTTCTTACAATTTTTTTCCAAAGTTGAAATTTTTCTATTCATTTAACGTCATTTATAATTTTATTTATTTAATACCAAATGCAGCAACTAAGACTCTAAGCGTCTCAAAATTTGTTCCAAAAACATGAAAATTTTTTTTTCAATTTCAAAATTTTTCTCAACATGAAAATACGTTAACGAAATTGGGAAATCGATAATTCAGTTGTTAAATTTCAATTTTTTCTGACATCTTGTCGATAGAAGAATAATTTTCGGTTTGAAATTTTTTTTTCATTTTTGTGAACATTTGAATGTGAGAAAAAAGTGATGCAATACGAAATAATTTGGGAAATTTTGAGAATGTGAACATGAAAAATTTTGGACAAGAAAAAATCTGGACTTGAGAATTAATGACTAAGAGAATTCAAATTTAAAAATTCTTGGAGTACGTTGAAGGGATAGGAGAAAAATGGAACCGAAAACACAGTACAGAATAATTTGTAATTTTTCAATCATTTTCGAAAAAAATAATCCTTTTATAACACAAATACGTAAAAAAGGGTACTCGGACATTTACCCGAATCCATTCCCACTCCGGAGTCTCCTGCGTGATTACGATTTTTTTCTGCTGTCTCGAATGATCCTCGAATTGGAAGATATTTAAAAAATATTTATTAATTTCCTTCTATTCGTTGGTCATGAAAATTACATAAAAATCTTAAAATTATTCGTTAGTCAAATTTTTGGCTGAAAAAAATCCATAATTCGATTGATTTTGGAGATTTTTGTAGTTAGTTGGTTGAAAATTGAATCGATTTTGAAAATAGTAATTTGGCTGTATTTGATAATTACCGTGATCTCTAATCAATCATTGTAACTTTCGGTAATTTACAAACCGTAATTTGTCGTAATTCTTTGGTAAATTACCGTAATTTTTCGTAATTATTTGGTAAATTACCGTAATTTTTCGGGAAATTACCGTAACTTGTCGTAATTCTTTGGTAAATTACCGTAATTTTTCGTAATTTTTCGGGAAATTACCGTACCTTGTCGTAATTCTTTGGTAAATTACCGTAATTTGTCGTATTTTTTCGGGAAATTATCGTAATTTGTCGTAATTTTTCCGTAAATTACCGTAATTTGTCGTAATTTTTCGGGAAATTACCGTAATTTGTCGTAATTCTTTGGTAAATTACCGTAATTTGTCGTAATTCTTCCGTAAATTTAATTTGTCGTAATTCTTCCGTAAATTACCGTAATTTGTCGTAATTTTTCGGGAAATTACCGTAATTTGTCGTAATTCTTTCGTAAATTACCGTAATTTGTCGTGATTTTTCGGGAAATTACCGTAATTTGTCGTCATTCTTATATAAATTACCGTAATTTGTCGTGATTTTTCGGGAAATTACCGTAATTTTTCGTAATTTTTCGGGAAATTACCGTAATTTGTCGTAATTTTTCGGGAAATTACCGTAATTTATTTGTCGTGGAATTCAAAAATTAGGATTTTTAAGTTCATTAGCATACAGTATAATTTCGGGTAAATGTCCGGTAATCACGTAAAAAGGGTCGATTCGATCATTCTCAATATTTTCGAGTTTGATGCCAGATGCATCTTCCGTGTAAATTTAGCCTCCGGTGAGTTATGTAGATTTGAATTTTCATGATAATTTTTCAATTCTTTTCTAAATTTTTCTTTTATTATTATTTGAATAATATTACAGGGTAAGAATGGTGAAATGCTCCTCTTCTGAAATTTTTGAAATTCTTATTGAACATTTTTGGTCACTTCAAAGATCGAAAAAAAATTTCCCACTCTACCCCCCCCCCCTTGCCCATCCATGACCCAAATTTGAAAAAAATTCAACAATACTTTACGTCAAAAAATGACTATCATGATTTCATTAAATTTAATAACTTTTTGTATTTTTTCAATGTAGATTTTGGTATTATTTCAACAATATCACATCTTTCATCATTGTACATTTTTCATTCCAAATCACACATTTTTACATCTCAACCGAGAAAAAAAATACAATCTCGCTGTGGTAATTTAATCAATCGAAACTCAAAAGAATACGCCGAAGCGTCCGGATTTAAAAATATTTCAAAATGATGCTAACCAACACGGAGAGTTCGTCGATGCGAAATAATTTCTCAGCCGAATCTGTTCTCATTCGTTATTGTGACGTGTTCGTTGGCCAGAGAGATTTCACCTACCACGTTCGATTTATCCATCCAAAGGTATTCTTTACAGTTTATCTTATAAAAACTGAATATAATCGGTTAACTTGCCAATGGTAAAATTATTATACGGTTCGAGGTTAAAAAATATATATATCAGGGCGCTAATGGCGTTTCTTATTTATAAATTTTATATTACGCTTCAGGTTGAATTCTGTTGGGCGATTACAACGCGCGCTGCGAAGCCGATTCGATAATATTTCAATTCGTTTCTTGAAATTCTTTTCACGTATTTACCCTCCGAGGAACTTTACCGCATATTACAGCCTTTACTCGTCATTATAAACGTATCACTCGAAAGAATCAATAAATATAGTAACGTTTCGAACTTTATCGAAATAATAATTAGCGTTTAACCCTTTTTCCCCTTCGTCTATATTTTTTTGCGGGTCGAATATCAATTTCGAGGAAGTGAAAAATGTCGATTGTGGAGTGGTGCGAAATAGCCAATCGATCTATTAATTTTTTTTTTAAAATATAGAATTATCACTTTATCAAGTTAATTTTTTTCGATAGCATCATTCCATCTCTCAATTCGATCAACTTTTTGCCTTCGAACCTTCAATAATCAAAATTTTTGGCTTTAAAGTTTCCAGTTTAATTGCAGATATGAAGGAAAGGAGGTTTTGGTGGGGTCATATCAAGAAAATGAGTCCATATTCTAACATGGCGTCTCAAAAAACATAAAAATAATTCGATTTTTTCTCATTTTTTGAGCTATTTTGGGTTCTCCGTTGTATGAGTGGAGAAGGGAGGAAAGGTCAAAGTCAAAAATCAAGTTCATATTCAAAACCCACGCCTCAAAAAACATAATAAACAATATGCAACACTTTCCCCCCTCCCCTCAAAAAAATAAAAAAAGGGCTCAAATCCCAAGATAAAAAAGATTAGGAATCAAAATTGAAAATTTTCTGAGTAAGGTATCAAAATGTATGTTTTTTGATTCTCAGAATCCATTTCCGAGGCTTTTTTTAGGTAAAATAATACATATCTTGATCTCACGCTCTGCTCTGTCACAAAATTTTGATTTTAGCCAGCCCCTCTCTTTCTCATCTTGTAGGCTTCAACGATCACAGTTTGGATTACGGTCAAAAATGCCCTTAGAATTTGATTCTGAGGTTCAAAATTTAGATATTTCACTCGAAAAATATTCAACTTTGACCCCTGATCGATTTGAAAAGTCAAAACACACGAATTTTGATACCTCATTCAATGCTTCCACAACTTTTTTGATCTCAATTCTCCCTCTCTTTCTCTCGGGTTGAGTCAAAATGAACACAGAAATGAAAAAATATATTGGGGGCTTCGAATACTCCCAATAAAGAATGAAAGAGGATTTTTAACGAAAAAAAAATCATTCAAAAATTGAAATTTCGTTATTTTTCTCAATCATGGTGTCTACTATATTTCAGAAATGATTTTCCCTGACTTTTCAAGGTTTTCCAGACGAATTTTTCCAGATTGAATTTTTTTTCCAAAATAATTAGATACTTTTAATGAGATTTTTAGATGCTCCTCTTCCGGCCAAAAAAATATTCAAATTCAATTCTAAAATTTTTTGAATTCAGCCAACTCCCTCTCGCTATACAAAAATTTAAAAAATTGAATTTATTTACAGAAAAAAATTTTAAATAAAAAGGAAAAGCTAAGTAAGTATTCCGAAGCAGAATTGAGTTTTGAAAAATGAAACAAATTATGCCAAGGTGTTTACAAAATCAAGCAAGTGAAAATTCGGATTTTTCCGGGCTAAAAATCCAAAAATCCCCTCCCTCTCCAAAAAAATAATAAACACATGCCTCAAATTTATAAATTCACGCAATCCCCTGCAATTATTTAGTTGGTTCCAATAAATTAAAAAATTAATGAGGAGGTAAGATATAAATCATTTTATGGAGACATATAAACGTGTTGAGAACTTTTTTTGAATATTTAATAATTTAATAGACAAAGACATGCATTTTGAATATCAATTAAATATATTGTGCTATAGGTACATTACGGTCAACAAAAAATGATTAATAAAAAAAATCAGATAAAAGATATAATAATTCGGCTCGAGTGGAGCGAGGGCGAAATTTTTTGAAAAATTTATAATAAAATAAGCAAAGAAACACTTTTCTAAATGATTTATTCTTTTTTTGGATTTTCAAAAAATTTCAGAAAAAATTCCAAAATTCCCTGACTTTTCCCGGTTTTCCAGAGAATGGACACCCTGTCAATATTTTAGTCATTAGGGAGAGCAATTCGTTATTTTGATAATTTTTGAGCAAGTTTGCCAATTTTTCGACTGAATTTATCGCGACTTGATAAAACCTTCAAAAATGTGCCCGATTGTGGCGAGGACAAAATTTTTCAAAAAAATTCACAATTAACTGTCAACAATTTGAATCAGCGGAGCAAGGGCAACTTTTTTGAAAAATTTATATGTACCTATAATATAACTAGCAATGAAACACATTATAAAAAAAATTGCTAGAAAAATTGATCTATTAAAAAAACAATATTTTTCCAGTCAAAAAAGTAATTTTTTGAAACGAAAATAAACCAAAAAAAAAAAAAACTATCTGAAAAAATGGGTAACCAATATTATTTTTAAAAGTAACCCAGAAAGATGTACCTGCTCAAAATGAATTCTCAATTTTGCAAATTGACTCAATATGGTTCTTAGGAATACGAATCCAGTGTAACCCTCATTCGAGCTCGCAGCACCAAAAATGATATAATATAATTTTAAATCAAGCAGGCATCATAGCAAAATTTTTAAAGAAAAAAGTAACTTTCAGTAACTTTTTTGAGCAAAAAGTGAGCAAAAAATGACCAAAAAGTAACCAAAAGTAGCCAAACATTCAATTTTTTCAGGGATTTTTTTTAGTTTTCAGGGGGGGGGGCAATTTTTTTGTAGTTTTCTGCAAATATTTCGAAGATAAATCAACTGAAAAGACGTGAATAATTTCATTTATTAAATTCCGTCGTCAAAACCACAAACAAACTAGCAAAAATCAGTTTTTTATTTTTTTCTTGAAGAATTTTGAAAAATAGCAATTTCCACGTGAAAATTTGAATTTTCGCCTGAAATCGCGCAAAAAATAACTTTTGAGGGGGAAAAAGCAACCAAAAAGTGACCTTTTAGACGTGAAAAGTAACCAAAATTGACCCGCTATGATGCCTGATTCAAGCACAAAATCTTTAAAACCTGTATCTCATTTTTTGAAAAATTATGTATTTTCAAAATTTTAAAGCTTCTTTGATGCCAATTCTGACCAAACCACGAATACGATCTTACCATCTTCACGTTTGATGGATTCCAACTTCAACACTCTTGTTCGTATGAAAATAGCCCTACTTCAAAATTGAACAAGCTGGGTTACGAAGAAACATACATTTGCTTTGCCCATTTTTATCCCTTCAATTCACAAAATCAGCAATTCTATTCACACCTGTGTAGTTAGGGTTGCAGCATTGGCAAATGTATGAGGTCTGGCACAACTACCAAAACACCCTGTATACATATGTTTCCCCCCATTTACAGACTAACCTTTTTAGTCTCATCTTATGCAACTGAAACAACATATTGCGTGATGTAGATTGCCTATTCTACGACTTGCAGGGTGATAAATTGTTTCTGAAGTATTCGTATAATGTCTTACAAAAAAAAATAGCCATCTTATTTTCCTCCTTTCGAGAAAAAATGCTCCTTTCAATGTGGTCGGTATGCAATCCTAACACCATGTGACACAAATTGCCTATCAACTCTTTTCATGGCATAATTAAATTAAATTTGAACACTCTGTATGAATAATTTTCGATTCGATGGTCTTTTCCTCTCTCGAATTTTCGATTAATTATCCATCTATTTATTTTTAAACGCCCACCAACTACACCGGTGATTTTACCCGTTCGAAGGTAAATTATCGACAACGAAGAAGGCGAAAATATACAGTAACATAAAACGTATAACGATATCGGGGCTAAAAGCGTATAGGGACGTGAAATTCGCTTCGTAAACTTGGCTAATACGGCTAAAAAGGTGCACAAGAGTATATCTACGCTATTTTACATGTAAAAGCGAGCAAGCAGCGAAGATCGAGGGGGCCCGCAGGGTGACACGAATGGAAAGCATAGCTAAGCGCAGTACAGGCGGCCGGGCGAACCAAAAAATGCTAGCAACATTTTATGTTAACGATTTTAAGAATGACACGAAATATGGTGATAGATACTCGGCTATAAAAAACCTTTTTGCGGCGCTTCCTTCCGTTTTAACGACACAAAGGATGGTTAAAAGATAAACTTTATTCAAAATTCCATAAAACGATACCGGAGTTTGGGTTCCTCTCTCGCGTTCTCCTTCCCGTTTTTTTTTCAACCTCTGCGCGTCTTCCTCTCGTCGACGTTTTTTTTTTCTTGTTTTTATTCGACGTCTTTCGTCGCGTTACCGCGTTTCCCTCTGGACCCTTCCACCTTCTCTGGCACTATATCCGAGTGAATGTGCCGAGGACCGGAGATTTTCGTCGACGTAAATATCTTTTTTAGATTTTGAAAACTTAATTTTTACTCGCTGCGAAGAACGACGCCGCACCCGTCCTAATGGATTTGTAAGAGTATAAAATTGAAAAATTTTCGCCTCTTTTTCCCTCCGTAGTTTTTTTAGCCGAATTTTTGAAAAAAATTATGACTATTGTGTTCAAGAGGGTGATTTTAAATTTGCGCTGAAAATGATTTTTATCCATGTTTTTGGGCATGTCACATGGCGTATGTGGTCGAGTGGAGTAAAAAAATGACTCTTCTTTTGTCAAAATCATGCACTCTAAATTTCTTTACCAAAATGATTGACATTTTCGTTGGAAAAAACATACATACATTTGAAAAGATTATAATTTAAATCGACGTGAGGATTACACCACAATTTTAATCGAGTCGACTAAAATTGACTAGAGAAGAACGTTTGAAGATTTTGAATTGTAAATTTTTGAAAACTCGAATTATATAGATTTTTACTTATATTTTTACCAACAAGTTCCAAACTTGTTGGTAAGAATGCTTTACGATCAGTTTTGCATTCTTTGCTCAATGCTCAATTTCTAAATTTCATTAAATTGTATCACAAAATTCATTTTTAATCCAGAAAAATTGCTTTCGATTAAATTTAAGGAATCCAAGGGCACGAATGATTTGAAAATTTATTGACGATATAAGTGTAGGTACCTTCATTATTCCAAAATATAATGAGGAACAAAACAAGACAGGAGGATAAAAATTTTTATAAAAGCCAAAAGATATAAAAGATAGGTATTTGAAATTATTTTTTTTGTAAATTTCAATAAAATTACAGAACATATTAATTAGATTTTTTCTCAATTTCTTCAATTCTTTTTTTTTTTATCAAAGCTACGCCCAGTTTTTAATTTTTCAAAAATTTTATCCAATTACTTATCGAATTGAATCGTTGAAACGAATTTTGAATAAACTGAAGTTGAAAAGTTCTTCAAAAATTAAACATTGAAAAAAAGTTGAGTAAATTTTCAATTGAAAAAATACTTATGTATCATGCCGTTGAAAAAATGAAAGAAAATTTTTAGATTAATTAGATAAATTTTGAATCGGGAAAAAAGTCTTAAAAATATAATAGGTTAGATGACAAAAATTTGAAGGAAATA
Organism: Pseudococcus viburni; assembly: GCA_033439095.1. Lineage (NCBI taxonomy): Eukaryota > Metazoa > Arthropoda > Insecta > Hemiptera > Pseudococcidae > Pseudococcus > Pseudococcus viburni. The sequence continues at coordinate 420,323 of JAVBJF010000146.1, forward strand.
AAGTTGAGAAAATTCTTAATTCAACAAAATTTTTTCATACTGTAAAATTTTTTGACTGAAATTTTCATAAAATTTTCCAACTTTCGTTTCTTCAAGTTTTTTTTCTCATTTTTTAAAATTATCTCCTAATTCAGAAAATGATTTTGAATATCTGATTTCAGAATTTTTCCTCAAATTTATTTTAATTCTGAATTTTAGAAAAAATCCAGGGTCGCGTTCGCGAACCACCCCACCCCCTCCCGATTCATGGTTTCAAAATTTCTTCCCGCTAAATAACTAAGATTGAAACTTGATCGAAAATTTTAAAAATCAAAAATTGGACACAATTTTAAAAAAATGAAATTTTAAAAAATTGTTACGGTTGGAAAATTTTTAATCAATGTCAGATACTTTTTTTTTCAAAAATGGACTCGGAATAGATTTTGGACTTGAATCGTCAAAATTACTTTATGTCAAAATTATTAAATGGTTGGAAAAATGACAAATTTTCCACGAAAACTGAACCAATATTTCACTATAATTATTGTGTAAGTACCTATATTTTTTAATAAGGTAAATCATCCTGTTCATATTTAAATTCGATATCCTTTTTTTCCATTATTGTCGGTTTATTTTTGTGTATATTGTTTTTGTTGTTGTAATTAGTTCTGGTGCTGAAGCTGTAGTATTGTTGATACAAATAGTACCTTTGTTGCAAGGTACCAACACCCAGTCAGCAATTCTATTGTTCTTTTTTTTCTCAAAATTTAAAATGAGGATGTAATGGATTGGGAGATAATTTAACGCATCGTTGATAGCATCGAAATGTTTAACGAAGTATCCCAATATTTGATCGATACCTTCATCAACTTTCCCAACTTTGATTTCGATCGCGTAATTCACCTCACCTTTGACAACAATATCCAAATCTCCAAACGTTTGTTGACTTCCCTTCATTCGTTTTGGCAGTTTTTTTTAATCGCTTTTTGCTTTTTATTTTTGTCTTTCAATGCTTTCTGCACAGATTTTGATCTCTGGTCTAATTTCGCATTCTCCAGAACAGAATACACACCTTCCAATTGGCAGTATTCATGATCGATTATACCGTCAAACATGTATACTAATCGCTTAGTCAACTCCTTTTCAAATGCGGATTCGTCTAACGGTTTCTTATACAAAGGAAAACACAATTCGTTGTTCATAATTTTGACAGCTTCTTCCAAATTTACTTCATCGAATTCGTGTTTTAAGTCCTCAATCAATCCTGGGATTTCATAAAAGTAATATCCTTTTGCTGGGATATACGTGTTTAATCTAAATTCGAGATAATTTCTAATCTCATTATTTGGAATACCCAACATTAGTTCATTTCCTTTAACACCTGATATAGTGAGATATCCATTATCTAGCATGAGATTTGCTAATGGAATTGGGGATCCGGGTCTATAATTATCTTTAAGGGATGACTTTTTGATAATTACGTTTTCTAACAGATCGAATGGCCGTTTCCTATTATAAATTTCACAGACAATGGTTTCTGAAAGTCCTGTAGATGTCCAGTAAGTACGGAATTCTTGCTCATTGAAACATTCAATGACTGAAACTGGGTTATAGACTCGTTCTATTCTTCTACCAGTGTTAGAAAATGTGTATCCATCGTACCAATAAACAAGTTTTTTCTTAAGCCGAGTAGGATCTGTCTTCCTACGGCTGGCAAACTGTTCGATATGTTTGCCAAAGTTGACAGAAATTTCATCTTCTGTGAATCCGAATAAAGTCGTGTAATTTGGATGAAATGTTAAGTCTTTAAAGTTATTTGGCCCGCTGCTTAGTGAGTTCAACGAATATCTGCTAACACCAATCACTAATGCAAATTTTATCAAATTCGAAGAACCTTTTATCCTCCGGAAAAATAGATTCATAAAGTTGATGGTTTCTGTAGGGTTAATCTTTCCCTTACTGCTTTGTACATCATTAAGAATTGCGTCATATTCATCCACAAGTACTACAACTGGTACCTTTCCCATTTTTGAATGTAATGCTCTGATTAAATTGTCTATATGGGCGCTGTGGTTATGAACTATCCCATAAAGTTCTCCTATTGACTTCAGTTGCCAATGTAATTGATTTTCGTATTCTTTCAAAGATTCACATGGTGTGAACATGCTGAAATCAATCAAAATTACAGGGTATTCCATCCAAGTTCCATTTCCAGTGTTTCCTTTTTCATGAATCACAGTTCCTTTAAATAACGTTTCATTTCCATAAAATAAATGCTGAAGCGTTTGCATAAAGGTAGTTTTTCCAAACCTTCGGGGTCTTGAAACACGGTAGAGCATACCACTGTTCTCAACGAAGTGTATTAAATGCTTAGTTTTATCCACATAAACCATTTTTTGTTCACGCATCATTTTAAAGTTAGAATACATTTGCAGTATAGCTGGAAGTAGATCGTTTGGCGGAGTTGTTTCACGAGTGGATGTATCATCTTCATCACTACGAAAAAAGCAGAAAAATAAAAATGAAACAAATGAAAAGTTGCCACAGACAAAATTATTTTAAATTTACGCAATTACAGTTTTACGTTTTTCCTGGTGTGCAGAAAAATGCGTTTCCGCGAGAAAAATTCTGGAAATTCCAGGAAAACACACTTTTCCCCACAATTTTAGGATTTACAGTTATGTTCAATTTAAGACATGGCACCCTGGGATATGCATTTACAAAACATAAGTTAAGTGCAGTAAGCATTTCGATGTATAAACGGCCCTATCCGCAAGGATTGAGCTGAAAAAAAACTCTGAGCAGTAAAATGAGACTTTAGCCAAAAAAATCGCCCCTCCCACCTTACCAGTGTAGGCAAATTAGCGAAAAATCAACATTTTTGGCCAGCAAAACTTTTATTGCGGAAAACGGTCGAGAGAGGTCCCCTGAGTAACCCCTAGAAAATACCACCCCCAGACCCCTCGCTAACTTTTTTATGGAGGTTCCACCCCCGAAAAAAACGATTTTTTGCTCCTACCTCCCTTGGATTTGATTTTGAGGTAGAAATAGTTCAGTACTTTTTTGTTCTACACTGAATTTCCAACCTTTTTTGTATGAACATTTTTTTCGTACGACTTTTAGGAGAGGAGATAGGGAGTCCTGAAGAAAGGGGGTTTTGGGAGGGAGTCCTGAAGAAAGGGGGTTTTGGGAAATGCACTATCATTTGAAAACGTGATAATATGTATAAAGTCGTACTAAATCGTTATGAACAATCTTGTTCTACGCGTAATTTCCTATCGGAAGGGTTTTTTTCTTTTTCAAAAACACTCACTTCTTTGACCAAAAATTAAGGGTAAAAAACACCTATTTTTCAACAATTTACAGCATTTTTGGAAAAAATCGAAACTTTTGGGAATATCTCCTCAAAAAAGCCTCAAAATGGAAAAATGGTTATGAACAATCATGTTCTATGCGTAATTTCCTATCAGACAGGTTCGTTTTTTTTTTGAAAAACCCCACTTCTTTGCCCAAAAATTAAGGGTGGAAAACGCCTATTTTTTCATTATTCACAGTATTTTTGGAAATTATGGAAATACAAAGCTGAAAATATCGTTTTTGAATCCTTACGACACAAAGAAATGTTCGTATCACCAATAATCAGCATAACATCGAGTTTATAGTATGGTACTTTTTCTTTCCACAACTTCGATTTTTTAAATGCAGTATTCAATTTCAATAACCTCTCTTATAATTAACGGTATAGGGGTTGAAATTTTTGCGGTGACTTTTTTTTTGAAATACCCTACCAGCATGTATAAAAAAAATACTCATTTTGGGTACTGTTAGCTTCGTATTTCCGTAATTTCCAAAAATACTGTGAATATTGGAAAAATAGGGGTTTTTCACCCTTAATTTTTGGGCAAAGAAGCGGATGTTTTCGAAAAAAACGAACCTGTCTGATAGGAAATTACGCATAGAACATGATTGTTCATAACCATTTTTCCATTTTGAGGCTTTTTTGAGGAGATATTCCCAAAAGTTTCGATTTTTTCCAAAAATGCTGTAAATTGTTGAAAAATGGGTGTTTTTTACCCTTAATTTTTGGCCAAAGAAGTGAGTGTTTTTGAAAAAGAAAAAAACTCTTCCGATAGGATATTACGCGTAGAACAAGATTGTTCATAACTAATTTTCAATTTTGAGGCTTATTTCAGGAGATATTCACGGAAAACCGGTTTTCAGCGGACGTTTACCCCTCCCCTGAGGGTAGCGGAGGGTTGTGGGGTGTCCATTTTAGTATGTTGTGTAGTGGACCATTACGAACGTAAAACGCGAAAAAAAAATCAGGCTTTAATTTTTGGGGGGTTTGGTGTATTTTTTCTCTTATTTGCCTGGACTAAAATGGATTTTTTGTTAATTTCGATTTTTTGGAAGGAGAGGAATTCTTGAAGGAATGTCGTTTTTTTGAAAGTCAAATGGTAGAGCGAAAAAGCATGAATTTTAATGAAGAAACTTCATCTTTTGGAAGCTATACTTTCTTCAAAAATTTTCATTTTTTTAATCATCTGGCATGGAAAGGCCTTCATTTCGTTTAGACCATATCTAATTTCTCTCAGAGGACGTAAGTAAAATATGATCTTTTATCTAAGATCCAGACATATTTTTCTATCGTGTTAACATTCTCCCCTTCGCGAATGGCTCAAGTTTTTAAAATTAATCATCACATTGGCGATGGAAATTCTTGTGGCTCGCAAAAGGGAGCATTTGTCCAGTGGCTTTGTCGTTTATATAGTAGATACGATTATTTCGGTATTTATGTTAAACGCGGAACCGTATGTTAGGTATGACTTCACCACCCTTGAATGACTTATATGGACAGCAGTTCGTGGAAAAAAATTACGTCCTAAACCGAGCATGGTACAACGAGATATTGCAATTTTACTAATTTCAGTAATTTTTTTTGGTGAATTTGGAAATTTTTCGATATTTTTAACCATCCCTAACTCCACCCCTGTTAACTTTAGTTGCTGGAAATGTAGTTCTGGATGTATTATTTAATGCTTTATCCGCCTATAAAAAATTTTTCAATCGGCCCGTAATCTTTGGAGTAGGTAAGTCCCTTGTGAGAGGAGCAAAGGGGCAATCTAATAACCTACGTAGATATTTATAGCTACTTAAATTTTTTAATTGATCCATTTGTGAGGTTTAAAATAATACTTACGAGTAATATAAGTCTGGGTCATCCGAAAGATCTTCACCGGTTTCTTGTGGGTTTGGTGGATAACTACTATTACTTGGTCTATCTTGTATGGAATTTACCGTCGTTTCTGGGATAGACTGAGGTTCCCGATTCGGGTACCCCATAACAATAGTGCATAGCGTGACATAAAAAAAGAACATAGGTAAGAGATTCAAACCCGAAAGAACAAGTTAAATTTTCAAATAATTATTGTAAAATAACGCAGGGTTAAATTATCGAAAGGTTATAGAACAGTAGTATTGAAACGATCAATATCAACTAACTATTTTGTATAACTGAGAAAAAATTCTTGAAAATGTAAGTTTAAATGCGCAATCTTTAAAAAAGATCGTATGATAAGTGCCCTCTTTCGAAGATAACTTCAATTTTGAAAAATAATAATTCTTAGATTTTCTTCATAAGCATCCACCATATATCTTGATAATTTATTCATAAATCATGATAACTTCTTAATGTGTGTGTCTGTGTTTTACTGTTTTTTTAGAAGTACATATTACCTAAATGAGGGTCTAATATATGTAATGGTAAATGTATGTAATACATATGTACGTATATTTCACTAAGATCCGATTCATTTGCACTAATTGCTTATTTAATAAAGAGATTTCGGCTTAAAAGAAAATTAAAAAGAAACGATTGCCAATCTTGCTCCTTATAGTATACATACATAAGGTTATTAATATTTTACGCTTCATTATGAGGAGTGTTTGACTAGTGCTTGGACCCTGAAACTCCTTAAAAAAAAACACGAATCTTTAATTAACTTTGTTTTATTTCAATTTAATTCAAACAAAATATCAAAAATATTCAAGTTGTGTTGAAAATAGCATAGCTACTTACAACACACAAATCAAAAGTAACCATGATTTGAAAAAAGCATAAATTTGATTTAAAATTCATTGAAAAGAACAAAAAGATTACAGATAAGTATCTTACTGCTCAAACATGTTGGTGAAGTTAGCTTGCAAGATGATCAGAAATTTTAGAATTTTTCTATGCATAGATTTCGAGAAATAAATTTTCAAACTTAGCAGTTATTATTTCATAGTTTTTATTTCTGCTGAGTCATGCAAGCGGAGTGCCGCAATACCGATCGCGCAACATCATAAAAGACCCCCACCGAGAATCAGATTTAACTATCTGATTCTTGAATCAAAAATTGGAGAATCAGATCTAACAGAAATAATAATCTGAGAATTAGATCTGACTATCTGACAACAGAAATAATAATCTGAGAATCAGATCTAAAAGCCCAACACTTGAATCAAGATCCAGAGAATCTGATCTCACTATCTGGTAAAAGAAGTAAGAATATGTGAATCGGGTCTGACTATAATCTAATGCTTGAATCAAGAATTGGAGAATAGTCCCCGCCTCCTCCCAACAGAAACGCAAACGAGATTGCTGCAAAAACTAACGCCTGTAAAAATTTTGATAGTAAAATGCATTGATATAAAATGTGAAATCCGCCCCAAAAAACATCCTCCCGCTTTTGTAAAAAACAAAATAATTAATACTTAAATATTTTGATAATAAAATGTTTTGATATCGTAATAAAATCCGCCCTGAGACCCAAATTGAGTACTTCAGTCATCAAGCACACTGCAAAAAATTTGCAATGATACTAAAAAATGAAAAATAAATGAAAAAAAAACCAACAAAAATTGAGGGCGGACACAGCCATCAGATTGAGGTAAAGTAACCAAGCTTATAGTTTTTGCAGTAATCTCGTTTGTGTTTCTGTTGGGAGGAGGCAGGGACTACTTCTTTTTTTGGAGAATTTTTCGGGGATATCAGTAGTTTTTTCTACGTAGTCTGGTGGTCTCATATACATATGAAAACTAGGGCGCTAATGAAAACTACCTTTGAATTTCAATTTTTAAAATTGCTTCCACTTATTCTAGTTTCCAAATTTATAAATAACTTTTGACTTATTACTAATTGAAATACTAATAGAAGCAATAAAAAAATTTGTAATTTGACCAAAAAAAATTTCAAAAAAAAATCCAAAAAAATCTGGCTCAAGGTAGGCTAGAACTCCAGACCTTCCGCATGGAGAGCCATGGTGATGTACAACCAGCCAGCTGGTTCAGTTGGCACTCACACGATTTTAAGGGTATACAAGGTGTATCGGTTATTCAAAAATTTCCGTTACTAAACTTTTTTCATCATATTACAGTTTTACTTCAATGTTTAGACAAAGCTACAGATCGTTAGAGGGCATTAAACGTATTGAAATTTTTTACACATACTCTTTATACTGTTCTTCAATCGCTTTTGCTATACTCAAAACTCTACTCATAACCATTTCTTATTGGGACCGAGCAGGGCTGTGGCGCGCTAGTGTCAAAATCACTGATAAGAAAGGGAAACGGTCAAACGGTTCTAAATTTAACATTGGTTCTTATAAGAGAATCTCATTTTTTGAATATTTTTTGATAAATGCTAGAAAAGCATACATTTTTAAGAATGTTTATTTGAATTTTCTTATTCGCTGTGAAATTACCTTTCGAATGACTCATCACAACCAAAATTTAATCTATTTAATGTACTGTTTTTCCTTTTCAAATGTGACCATTTCACGAATAAAATGAGGTGAAGTGATAGTTTTTTCACGAAACGGTCACATTTAAAAAGGAAAAACAATACATTAAATGAATAAAATTTCGGTTGTGATAAGTCATTCGAAAGGTAATTTCACGACGAATAAGAAAATTCAAATAAACGTTCTTAAAAATGTATACTTTTCTAGCATTTATCAAAAAATGTTCAAAAAATGAGATTCTCCCATAAGAACCAATGTTAAATTTAAAACTGTTTGACCGTTTCACTTTCTCCACCAGAGTGCGACTCTTGTTCAAGCTCGGTCCGAATTGTTTGAAGTTTGAAATTTGCCAAAGTACCCAGATTTCAAAAACTTAAAACAGCTACAGAATCCCCCCAAAAAATCCGATTGACTTGATTTTTTCACCAAAGTATGCATTTTTACTCAAAGAACACAATTTTAAGGTCAATTTTGATTTTTGAAAATTTTGGGGCCCCCAAGTGGGGGGGGTGAAGGGGCAAATTTCAAAATTTTCAAAATTTTTTCATCTTATAACCGTAAGACACACAAATCGAACACACACCCAAAATTTCGTGAAATTTCATTCAGTAGTTTTTTCAGAATTTTGCTTCCTGATGAAGAACATTTTTAGTAAAATCACCAAAAACAGGGGTATTGTATCTTCTCGACTTTTTATCGTAGAAAATTCGTTTTGGTGTTAAAAGAAAGCGCTCGAAAAATGAAGAAACTTTGTAATTTAAAGTTTTTTAAATTTAACCAGCGCTTTACGAGAAAAACGCGTTGGCGGCACACGCAAAACAAAGGCTAGTTGGTTTCAGAATAACAGAGTCTGTTCGCAACGTGTTGTGTCTCGATTACGTTTCTGTCGGGAGGGGGCGGGGTGGGTCGCGAACGCGACCCTGGATCGAATCTGACTATCAGACAACAGAAATAAGAACATGAGAATCAGATTCAAGTATCTGATGCTAGAATTGAGTATCAGATCTGACTATCTGACGACAGAAATCAGAATCTGGCAATCAGATCTGACTATCTGACAACAGAAATCAGAATCTGACAATCTGATCTAACTATCTGGCAACAGAAATCAGAATTTGACTATCAGATCTGACTATCTGACAACAGAAATAAGAATCTGGCAATCAGATCTGACTATCTGACTATCAGATCGTACTATCTGACAACAGAAATCAGAATCTGACATCAGAACTGACTATTTGCCAACAGAAACCAGAATCTGACAATCATACGTTTGAATTAAGAATCAGAGAATCAGATCTGCCTATAATCTAATGCTTGCATCAAGAATCGGAGAATCAGATCCAACTATCTGACAACAAAAATAAGAATCAGAGTATCCCATCTATCTGATGCTTGAATCAAGAATTGGAGAATCGGATCTGACTATCCGACAACAAAGGTTTGGATCAGCTCTGAATTCTGACCCCTGAGACTTTTTGCGGCCCCTTCCAGACCCAAATATCAAAAGTTTTCAGGTTCCACTCATATTTTCCTGTTCTCGCTTCTCTTTCTTCTAAATTTTTGATCAGCCTACAAAGGCAACGAACTGTGCTAGGAAACATTTCAACCAGGCAGGTATATCAAATACCAAATCCGAACAAAATTTCCAAACCAAAAATTCGGCTCTGGTAGCCCACCTGCTATGATTTTTTTTAGCTCCTTTTCCTTTTCATTTTTTTCTAGCGACTTGGGCGCGCGCGAATTTTAAAATAATACCAACTTTTACAAGCGACGAGTTATTTTTGTTTAATTTTACTCGAAAAGTATACTTTTGCAGAAAAAATTGAATTAAATTAGCGCGATAATAAGACCTTAAAGTGTTGTTTTTATTTTTCACCTCCCTCCCAACCCACTCGTCAAACCTTTACGCGATCTCGGTCGGTATTATCTCTCCTCTTACGCCTTCGCCTACCCTTACCCTTCTGAAGCTCGTATTTTCAATACCTCGGTACGATGATGCGGAAACGAGATATACTATAAAACGGTTATGTTGATTTAAATTTTGTAATTTAAATTAGCGTCGATGTCGTCGTCGCCGCCATCACGTCATGACGAAAAAATCCAAGTCTAGATTTAATATCGCAATGTTGTCAATTTCCTTAAACGCGTCTCAGCCTAGCTCGATTTTCGCAAACGCAAAGGAGGCCATCGATATCGACGCGAACGGGGCAAATACAATGTAGATTGATAAGAGTTCGGTAAACAGTTTTGATTTTTATTGAACGCGGCTTCTCACCCGCCCGCGATCGTTCTCCCACCGCGATGCTCCAATTTGCCTGCGAATTTTTTTCTATACGTATAACGACGATGAAGAAATGGAACTGGAGGGATCGGGGTAAAAGTAATTTTCCATCGGTACATCGGTAATAACGAAAATGTTGACTTAAGATCGAACGACGACGTTTCGATTCCTTTGAATTATGTACAAGAATTGCGAGAAATGACGAACAGGGTGAGGGGCGCGGTACGTATATTTCGCCATGCGGTAGGATAATTTACCCTTTATTTTTTCTATATACGAGCTCGGTTGACTTTGGCGAATGTCGCAAGGCCTCCTCTATGGAGTTAATGGGGTTTTCATTACGAACGTGTGAGAGGAGAGGGTGCGTGAGACAGCCTACAGCTGAACTTGTTTCGATCCAGATGCTTGGTCGGATATGCCTATAATTTTTGGCCAGTTGAAGAGATTCGTATATGTTCTTGATTTTGTGATCTTTGAAACGTGTAATGATTTTGAGAAGGAGGGAAAGAATATTCTATATGGATTGCAATCGTCCCGAGTACTTATTATGATGGAATTGGCACAAATTGAATGATTTTTTACGATCGAACGCGTTTCACCCTCATTTTTTCAAGTTCAATTCGTAATTTATTATACGAAAGGGTAAGTAAACAAAGTTTACATGATTTTGGGGTGATTTCCATTTGGGATTTTTCAAAAAAAAAAAAAAACGTAAAGATGAAAAAATACGAAATCCTTGAAATAAGAATTGTTACCAGAGATGTATTAAAGCTCGTGGTAGGTAAAAGCTGAAATATAATTTTAAATTATTGTATTTTTTTCAACGTTGTAACGGTGTGAAAAAGGTCAATATATCACAATAAATTTAATGCGACTAGAATAGCTAGGTGCTCGTTTTAGTGTTCCGTAGTTGGTAGGTAGTTAGGTACTTAGAACCGATGCGATGGTGCGAGTAACACAGCAACAATTACCCGGCGTTATAAATTGGTAAAATGTCGTGTAATGAGGTTCACGTGTGCGGACTAATACGTATGGTGTAATTTTACAATGCGCTGTATTAAAATCTTCTCATTTGGCGACTCGGTGCGATGGGTATTGAAATATTTTCTGCATAAGCTGCAGAATGAGGGAGGTGTTGAAAAATGGGTGTTTTTTGGAAAGAGTGCAAAATAAATTCGACAAATAATTCATTTTAAATTTCAATTGAAAATTTGAAAAAAATTAGATGAAAATTTGTGGAAAAAATTCGAAAATTTAGAACGTTTACAATACTATTTTAAAAATTTAAAATTGTTGAAAAATAAAATAAAGAATTTAAAAATTGAAAAAAATTGAAAATTTTCTGATAAAAATTCCTGCATAATAATACCACCAAAAGTGATCCAATTTTTTAGGGGTGCCTACAAAAAACTCTATTTTCCATGTCTTCTACATAAATTTTTCGAAAAAAACATACGATAGTCTACAGTCCAGACGCAGAAAAGTGCTCAGGAAAGTGAATATGCTATGCTTTTTTGGGGAACAAAAAAATCAGTTGGTTTTTTGTTGGTATGGATGGGGTATTCACGAAAACGAGCATTTTCGATTTTTGCCGGGTCACTATAGGGAGCTGGAGCCTAAAAACCCCCATTTTTTCAAGTTGGCCGGGAACAAAAAATGTTTTTGCCATTTTGTAGCACATGCTCCCCTGAGTCCGAATATGTGTTTCATTTCCTTGGGCATGGTCACAATGGTCCCCTAGGGCCCCCAAAGTGCGATTTTTGGTGAAATTTGGCCATTTTTGAAAGTAAAATGATTGTGTAGACGTCATAAAGCTCGCGGAACAAGAAAAAACCACCTTCATGGGGACATGAACTCATTCTGAACCGATTGAGCCTAAATTTTTGGAAAACGGCTGGCACAATGAGCCGCAGGCGAATTTTAAAGATGCGCCCCTCGGCGATTTCTCAAAAAAATAAACAGCTACAAAATTTTTACAAAATGGCTGTGCACGCGTGTAACATATCAAAATGGGGTAAAATTTCGCGAGAAATCCGAAAATGCCAATGAATTTTGATTTTGACCCCTTCCAAAAATTTTAAGGGGTGAAATTTGGTCAATTTTTGACCGATTTTGAAAAATTGTCGTGTTATTTATCAAAGTGGGGTAAAATTTCGCGAAAAATCCGAAAATGACGATGAATTTTGATTTTGACCCATTCCAAAAATTTTAAGGGGTGAAATTTGGTCAATTTTTGACCGATTTTTAAAAATTGTCGTGTTATTTATCAAAGTGGGGTAAAATTTCACGAAAAATCCGAAAATGACAATGAATTTTGATTTTGACCCCTTCCAAAAATTTTAAGGGGTGAAATTTGGTCAGTTTTTGACCGATTTTGAAAAATTGTCGTGTTACCTATCAAAATGGGGTAAAATTTTCCGAGAAAACCAAAAATACCAATAAATTTGTAATTCGACCTCTTCCAAAAAGTTTAAGGGGTGAAATTTGGTCAATTTTTCAGTAATTTTGCAATCATCACTATTACATGATGTATGAGAAAGAAAAATTTAGAGAGTAGGTAAAACAGAAGGTACTTTTTTGCAGGTAAATTTAAAAAAAAAAATGCTCGAGTGATTTTCTGGTGTATGAAACTTCGATGGGAATCGGCTGCTATCGTACATTGTTGGTACAGATGTGTGTGAATCTTATCAACGTCGTTACCTTTGTTTACATTCGTAGCTGTTATATGACCTATCCTTAAAACTATATTTTTTATGTTCTTTTAATATTTCAAAATGTTTTAAAAAGTAACAATGATTTTTCACAATTGTTCAAACAATGACTAGATTTTATCTGTAAAGCTTTTGAAAAAAGTCAAAATCGAAATTTATCAACATTTTTAGTTTTTTCGCGAAATTTTACCCCATTTTGATAGGTAACACGACAATTTTTCAAAATCGGTCAAAAATTGACCAAATTTCACCCCTTAAACTTTTTGGAAGAGGTCGAATTACAAATTTATTGGTATTTTTGGTTTTCTCAGAAAATTTTACCCTATTTTGATAGGTAACACGACAATTTTTCAAAATCGGTCAAAAACTGACCAAATTTCACCCCTTAAAATTTTTGGAATGGGTCAAAATCAAAATTCATTGTCATTTTCGGATTTTTCGCGAAATTTTACCTCACTTTGATAAATAACACGACAATTTTTCAAAATCGGTCAAAAATTGATCAAATTTCACCCCTTAAAATTTTTGGAAGAAGTCAAAATCAAAATTCATTGGCATTTTCGGATTTCTCGCGAAATTTTACCCAATTTTGATATGTTACACGCGTGCACAGCCATTTTGTAAAAATTTTGTAGCGGTTTATTTTTTTGAGAAATCGCCGAGGGGCGCATCTTTAAAATTCGCCTGCGGCTCATTGTGCCAGCCGTTTTCTAAAAATTTAGGCTCAATCGGTTCAGAATGAGTTCATGTCCCCATGAAGGTGGTTTTTTCTTGTTCCGCGAGCTTTATGACGTCTACACAATCATTTTACTTTCAAAAATGGCCAAATTTCACCAAAAATCGCACTTTGGGGGCCCTAGGGGACCATTGTGACCATGCCCAAGGAAATGAAACACATATTCGGACTCGGGGGAGCATGTGCTACAAAATGGCAAAAAAAAATTTTGTTCCCGGCCAACTTGAAAAAATGGGGGTTTTTAGGCTCCAGCCCCCTATAGTGACCCGGCAAAAATCGAAAATGCTCATTTTCGTGAATACCCCATCCATACCAACAAAAAACCAACTGATTTTTTTGTTCCCCAAAAAAGCAGACCCATTGAACACTTTTCGGTGTCTGGACTGTAGACTACGAGTAGATATTTTTACCAAAAAAATTGACTATTGTAATTATTCACAATTAATTAACCTCCTCCTCCCCCCAAAAAAAACTATACATTTGTGTGTTTGTAGCTAATTATAAAAAATTTAAATTTTAACAAAGACATGAAATTCAAAAAAATGTAATTTTTAATAACTATATTTTTGAAAAAAGCTTGACCTTTAGAGTAAATCAGGGTAAATTGGTCAAAAGCTTGACTTTTCAGGACTGGCATGACCTTCTTGAAAAAAGCTTGGCTTATCAGGACAGCTTGACCTGTTAGAAACCCTGTTTTTTTAGAAAGTGAACAAAATTTGTGACATGACGTTGAAACAACCTGATAAAAATTTCAAGACCTTGTTTGAACTCTCATCATTCAAAGAAGGTTCAAAATACCCACAGAAATTGATTTTTGGCGTTTTTGTACATAGGTACATAAATTCCTTGAGTTATTGAATAAAAACTTTATGATTTTTCAACGATAAATCGATACGTGAGGATCCTAATTACTCAATTTGAATAAAAAATTAATTGAATACAAGGTTTCAATACACCTGGAAAAATAGTTCTAAAATTCATCACTTAGCTGAGGGATACTCAAGTATTGTTTATGAATATGGGCCTAAACGACGTTGATTTATTTTACCCACAAAATTCACAATAACCTGTCATTTTGACACCATGTCACAATTTTCTCCCTTGTCAACTTTCCAAAACAATAAAAATGATAATCCACCCTTGTAGAAAATTTCTGTTTTGATAAATTTTTTGTATCAAGGATCATTTTAATTTAAAAAGTTCTTCAAAAAAAAAACAATAATTCCAAAAAGTTTTTTCAAAAATAAAATAATTAAGGTAGAAAATCATGAAAAATTGTGTTTCTGAATTAACACATCTAAAATTTAAAAAAAAACAACTGTTTAAAAGTTTACACTATGTTTTTTTTCTTATTTAGAAGACATAAAAAAATGATTTTTTTTATAGACACCCCTTGAAAATTAAATCCCTTCTGGTGGTATTGTTATGCAGAAAATTTTGTCAGGAAATTTTAACTTTTTTTCAATTTCTAAAATTTACTGTCTTTTTTCACTTCGAGAATTAAATAAAATCATTAGATTCAATGCAAAATGAAGAAAGTCGAGGAATGGGTTTAGGGAGAGAGGAGGGAATATATCATTTAAAAATCATTAAAATTAATAAAATATCCTCGCAATTAACTGAGTTTTTTTGATGCTGAAATCATCAAATTTTCGCGAAAACTCAAGAAACCTTGGTTTGGAGAAACAAATTTGAAAAAATCAATTTCGAACTTTAAAGCTGTACTATATGGTGTAAAATTGAAAAAAAAACAAGCTTGCATTTTTTCAACTTTTTTCTGCGTAATCACAGAGTATCGAGTGTCTAACAAAATTTGTTGATCAAAAAGCTTAACTTGGCTTGACCTTTTTGCATTACTTTTTTATGGGCTATCCCTCCCTCCAGCCCCCCCCCTAAAAAAAAAGATTTTAACGAAAAACTTCAAACAATTATAAATATAATTTTAAAAAATCATAATAAGCTTCTAAATTTTAATTTTTATGAAAAACTTCAAAGAAATATAGTTATTTCAAAAAAAAATCACAATGAGCTCCTAAATTTCAATTTTTACGAAAAAACCGCAAACAAATAAAGAGTACTTACCGATATAAATAAATAAATAAAAAATCACAATACGCTTCTAAATTTAAATTTTTACCAAAAACTTCAAACAAATATAAATCAGACACATTATGCTTCACTTTTTTTAAAACATGAATGGATTTTTTTCAATTTTTGAAAAAATGCTTGACCTTTGACTCAAATGAGTCAAAAAGCTTGACTTTTCTTGACCTGCCTGACTTTTTAGGACCGTTAGACACCCTGAATCAACACCGACAGGTGATTCTGGCCTACTATTTAGTGTTGAGTTCGAGTATGATTTCAATTTTGGTCATCACGTAGAGGTTTTTTCCAGTTTGAATTTTTCGTTGAAATTTTTTTGTACATCTTGAAATCGATTTTATAAGCATAGTAAGGGCCCTACAAAAAATATATATAGAACAGAAATTATACAACGTGAAATTTTCTTTCTGTAAAGTCCACTTGTTTTTTTTTTCTAAAAGGCCTAATTTTTGAGATATTTTCAACAAAAACAAAAGTTGAACCATGAAATTTTGGCTGAAATATCTCGAAACTTGAGCTTTCTAGGACAAAAACAATCGAACTTTACAAAACGGAAATTCTACACTCGACAATTTATGTTCCATTCATTTTTTCCGCGGAGCCCTTGTTTAGCCCAGAAAATCGAGTCAAAAGTTATCAAAAAGTGTAAAACAAATTTTCAAAAAAAAATCAAATCATGAAAAATTACGTTCCGAAATTTTTTTCACCATTTTCCTCGCAATCGGTGCTCTGTGAAATTTACAAATTCTTCAAATTGACAAATTCCACAACAGGGTGTCTAACAAAATTTGCTGAGCAAAGAGCTTGGCTTAGCTTTACCTTTTGGAATGACTTTATTGAAGGCACCCCCCCCCCCAGAAAATTCTATGCTTCTGTATGCCTGGGGCTACTCCACCCCATACATTTGAGATCATCTTCAAGTCCTCTAATAAATTAGAAGGAGAAATAATTTTCTTCCGTTTCAAAATATTCAATTGTCTGAGATGGAAGAAAAGAGTTTATATCATAAATTTGAAGAATTATATAAAATCACTGAGCCCGAGCGAAGCTAGGGGGAATTTTTTTTGAAAAAACTCATCTGCAAATCTCCGTCTAAAAAAAATCGAAACATTTTTGAAATATTCCAATCGAGATCGTTAATGAGTCGTTTTATAAATGAGAAAGACAATTTTTTTCACACGAAAATATCAATTGTCTGGGGTGGAAAAGAGCAAAATTCGTACCATCATTTTGAACAAACAAACCGGGTAAATTCACTGAGCCCGAGCGAAGGGAGGGCGAAAATTTTTGAAGAAAAATGCATTCAAAAGCTAAAATTTCTTTATTGTTTAAATCAATCTGTTAGTATTTGAAAGGGATGCAAGATCTTCAACCCCTATCTCTTAGATAAATTTTAGACCTTATATGCCCGAGTGAAGAGAGGACTAAGATTAGAAAAACTGGTGATTTTCAAAAAATAAAAAAAATAAAAAAAATAAGAGCCTCAAAACAAATATCAACTGATAATTTTGTATTTTTTCACTCTTTAAAAAAATTATTTATCAAGGGTAAATGGAGGTTTTTTTGATTTTTGAAAAAAACTTCACCTTTTGAGTAAATCAGGGTAAATTGGTCAAAAATTTTGACTTTTCAGAACCGGCATGGCCTTTTTGAAAAAAAACTTGACTCATCAGGACAGCTTGACCTGTTAGACACCCTGCACAAACCCTGGAAATTTTTTCAATTTACCTACTTATCAGAAGTCAAGAAGGGAATTTTGCACAAGGGGAAAAACGATATCATGACATTTTTGAAAAAAAATAATTATTTCTTTGGGGTACACTTTATTAAGGCCGAATGTAGCAAGACCGAAAATTCTAGCAAAAAAAAATCAACAATTGAGATTTCATCTTTTCAAAATTTTCTCCATCAAACTATATCGATAAGATGGTAAACTTCACCGGTCGAATTATTCCAAACCAATATTCAACCGTACTTCTCCATCGTTCATCTCGAAGCCTCGTCAATTACCCCTCTAATTCTCGTCCACTTCTCGCCATCTCAACGAAGTTTTATTAATCCACACCGTCGTCGTCGAGGTATCTTATAGCAGAAAATTTATAATGTACCGCACGTCCTTAGCAGGCTGCGGCCAGCCAATACAACAATCGTTCGTAAATCATACGTATTTCAATAACAGGAGCATTGCCAATGTCTAAATCTTATACATAGGATTTCAGGAGCTCGGCCGGCGGCGCGGCGCGGAATCCGGGCCGGCGTCCGCATCATTTCTTCTATGCAAACATTAACCATCACCAGATTTATTCCATTAAATCTTAGTTTAACTGCGGAACAATTACGACCACCTTTATTGGCTCTTTTCCAACTGATGATGTAGAATAAGAAACAAAACAATATACCGTTAAAACAATACTACCCATTTTAGACGCAACAATAAGCGAAATTGTAACAACGAAGAAGAAAAAGGGACGCGCCGGCGAATAGAGTATATTCTGTTTTTGATTAAAGCCATTTTAAAGGAGACGAAGCGGAGTGTATAATAAAAGAAAGATAGGGTGTAAGCTATTCAAGAGCAATATCACAGTTATTTAAATCCCTTAGGTATAAATCCTACTTTTCTACATCGCCGTGTATTCGCTACTACAACGGGTAACGTCATAGTTGGAATAGCAAAATGTAACTTTTTGATTATGCTTTATGATTTCTTTTATATGCGTGTTTTTTTTTTCCTCCCTTTCTTTCTGTTTTTTTACTCCTCTGCTTCCATACGTATCAAGGTTTTTACCCATGTATGGTATACTCCTGCTGTCTCGTATATATTTTTCTCGAATACATAAACATATGTAGATGTAGGCAGGCATACATACGTAGATTTCCACCGGATCGTATTTTTACCTATACGAAAACATACCCATAGGCATAGGTACCTAAAATAGGTAGCTTATACGTGTGCAACTTTGATTTTCATTAGGTCAGAAACGCCCCTTACCATATTCCGGTAAATATGTGCTACAACACAGAATCGTGTATAGATAATTTTTTTTCCTTCCAAGAACGTTCGTTAGTTTCTCGTTTTTGTTTTTTTTGTCGCTGTCGCCGTCGTGTACTTTTTTTTACGATGAGAAATTTTTGTTTTAAACAAACTTCTCGTAAGAGACATTTAGAAAATGAAATTTTTTACTGTAATTGGCTGCTGGTGGTGTTTTTCTCGTACTCGCGTCTTCAACTGTACTCATTTTTTTATTTCCTCGGAATTTTTTTTCACTTTTTTCTTTTAAACGAACGTAAGTCCGGATGCTATTTTTAAATTACGTGTACCTTCGTAGCCTTATTTGTAGATGAGTTTTTATTTGGGTTGTGATGCCATGAGCTAGAATTTCTGGGGGTTCGATGTGAGGCTTTTTAACGTTTGGTTTACAGGCCGAGTGCCAAAAGGGTTCATCCATTGCACATTTCTTGGGGCCGAAAAAATCCGATTTAGCATTGCCAAAAATGGCGTAAAAATATTTCCAACTGTGCAGAGAGTGGGAGGAGGTCAAAAAAAGGGTGTTTTTCGACCTAGGCTATGGCAAAAAATTCAAGTGAGGTTTGATAAAAAATTATCGTCATTTTTGAATCCGGTGCGAAATTTTAACCCATTTTAATAGGTCACACGACTAAATGGAAACAATCAAATTTGATGGGGTGGGGGGGGGGGCTAATTCTGGGTAAAGGAAGAGATGAAAATAAAACATCGCCATTTTAGAATTCAGTGCGAAATTTTAACCCATTTTAATAGGTCACACGACTAAATGGAAAAAATCAAATTAAATGGGGAGGGGCAGGGAGCTAGATCGGGGTAAAGGAAGAGATGAAAAAAACCATCATCATTTTCGAATCCAATGCAAAATTTTAACCCATTTTAATAGGTCACACGACTAAATGGAAAAATCAAATTTGATGGGGGGGGGCTAATTCTGGGTAAAGGAAGAGATGAAAATAAAACATCGCCGTTTTAGAATTCAGTGCGAAATTTTAACCCATTTTAATAGGTCATACGACTAAAAGGAAAAAATCAAATTTGATGGGGTGGGCAGGGGGCTAGATCGGGGTAAAGGAAGAGACGAAAAAAACCATCATCATTTTCGAATCCAGTGGAAAATTTTAACCCATTTTAATAGGTCACACGACTAAATGAAAAAAAATCAAATTTGATTGGGAGGAGGGGGGAGGTAAATCAGGGTAGAGGGAGATATGAAAAAAAATTATCGTAATTTTCGAATCCAGTGCAAAATTTTAACCCATTCCAATAGGTCACACAACTAAATGAAAAAAAATCAAATCCTAGGTCAATAAACACCCTTTTTTACCCCCCCCCTCTTCGTACACGGTTAGAAAAAATTTTACGCCATTTTTGGCAATGCTGAACCGATACCTACATTATGTCTAGAAATTTTTTTGATCCAAAGAAATGGACAATAAAATCAATTAGAGCACTTTTCACTGGTTAGTCTGTAGACTTGTTGTGAGGTTTACGGAGGCTCTGTATGATTAATGTTTTGAGATTTTATCGTCAATATTTTTGAAAAATTGCTTTATGTTTGCAAAAAAGTTGAAAAAAATTTATTTACGAACATGAGGGATTCGGGGACAACCCCCTCCTCCCTCAGACACAGTGTTAGTAGAAAAAGTTGGAAAATTCGTTTCAAAAGAGAAAAGTTGGCAAATTTTACTAAAAAAAGGAAAATTTTGAAATCACAATCAAACTCTGAAAGTACTGTACCTCTCAAATCTAAATTTTTCAATAACTTTGGATTGTATTTTATCTAAATTCTACAAAAGTGATTTTTTTGTGTTTTTCCTCGAAATTATTTAATTTTATTATACGTTTTTCTCCTCAAAACTTATTTCCGATGTTTGAAAATCAAATTTTTTCAAAGCTGTGGCCTCGCTGCGCTCGGCCTCATCGTATTTCATCTTCAATAATTTCAAAGTAAAAGTGGACAATTTTTTATTCAAGTTTAATTTAGCCTTGAATTTGAGTTTTTCTAAAATTTTCACCCTCGTTTCGCTCGGGCCAAATTAATTTCTCTTAACTCCCCATTGAAATTAATCAAGTTATAATTTTTATTGAAATTTTCCACCCATGCTTCACTCGGCGCAAATGAACAATTTTAACTACAGTGAAATTATTCGGGGAAAAGCAATACGTTAAACGAGAAGTGGTCAAAAAAAGTGTGACCCTGCACAAAAAAAACATGCCTAGTGTGCGAAAACGAGTTTTTGAGAAAAATGCGTTTAAAGTTTTACCTTCAAAATTGTTGATAACGCAACCCACAATGCTCGTGTTCGTGTTTGGTGGAGGTGATTCGAAGATACTAATTTCGTTCATGTCTTCCACATTCCACATTAGATAGTGATTCTCACGAATTGCAAGATCTTGATTTAGGGGAGCATACTATGCCAGGTTGGAAATTAAGTACTAAAAGCAATACTTAAACTTGAAGTCAACCATTTTTTTTTCAATTTCGATCAAAGTAAGTAAATTTTTCGATTTTTTGGTATATTACAGTGAAAACAAAATTTTTTAGGGTACATTTAGCTCATTTTTATTCCTCCCTCGAGGGTTGGAGCCTCGAAATTTACAATTTACGAAGAAAAGGGAAGTAGAACTTGGAAATGTAATTTTTTGAAAAGATATAAGTATGAAAATCTATGTTTTGGAGGAGTTAAAATACGAATTAATGGCAATATTTTTCCCTTAGGGATGAAAGGTTAGAGGGGGAGGGGGGGGGTAAAGCTTGAAAAAAATTGAAGTTTAGAAAATTTTAAAATAATTTTTTGTAAATAAGTGTACTATTATGGGATTTTGAAAAGTTTTGGAGACCCAATAACCAGTTCTCGTAAACATTGAGGGGGTTTTATTTTAGAATCAGCAAAAAAGTGAATTGCCTAAATTTGACACACTATGTGGGTTTTTTGTGCAGGGTCACAAGTGGAAATTTCTTGAAATTTGATTTTTTTCGTTAGTATCTTTCTAAAAAATGTCTAAAGTTTCAAATTCTAACCACCCTGCTAACAAAGGTAGTAGATATTCTAACTCAAAGTAAAATTTTGAGCCGAAACGAAAAAAAAAAATTGAAGGTGTATCATAAAAGAACCTTAAAATCGAAATTTCAGGAGTTGAAGTTCATTCCTCTAATTTTGGCGAATTTTCGAAATTTCAAAATTAGATTTTACTTACTGTTTTTATAAACAGATAGTAAAATAAAATATTTCTACTAAAAAAAAATCTCATCGCCCTGCAAAATACGAAAATTTGATCTAATCAACGAAAAAATCTGGAATTTGGAATTTACCTTAATATACTTTCAACCTCCTGAATCGACTGGAAGCAGCGGTTTCGAGACGTTCTTGAACCCCAGAAAATTTTGGAATTTTTCAGCACTATAGAAAAAAGCTCATAAATTTGTTTGGAAAGTCGACAAGTTTTGAAAAGTTGAAAAAAAAGGTAATTTTTAAGCAATTTTGAGGGAAAATACGAAAACTTGAGTTGAGAAATCTGAAATTTAAGGGACTTCTTTCCCTCGAATTTCGATAGTTATGACATTTTTGAACTCAGCGGAGTTCAATCATACGAAAATGACACCAAAAATGGGTCGACAGCTCAATTTTGAGAAATGGGGTTCTTAGCTCCCTCCTCCCCCATTAGACCTCCTCTCCCCCTGCTATGGGGTTGGCGATGTCCTGCCGGACTCAAAAAATTTCTTATGGTGTCCTTGTTCACTATACCGAATTTCATGCCTCTATTATCATTTGCCATTCATTTGCAATCTGCCATTATACTATCTCCCTTTTTTGCTCAATTGTAGCACCAGCCCCCTTGGGTTTGTGCATATCATTCATTAATCATCTGATAGGAAATTTGACGTTGATCAAGTTTTGTAGATCCCATTTTTGCACCAGGATCAATATTTAAGCAGATATAAGCTAAAAATCAGATTTTTGGAGAAAACCACCTCTCTTTGATCAACTATAGCTCCAGCCCCCTTGGGTTTGTGAATACCATTCAAAAGTCATCTAATAGAAAATTTGGCGTAGAATAAGTTTTGTATAACCCATTTTTGCGCTAGCACCAATATTTTGACAGATATGGGCCAATAACCTGATTTGGGGGGCAAGGGTCCACAATTTAGGGGACTTCCGCGCACCGGACGCGACCGGACACCTCAGATTCGTGTTCAGGGCATCAAATTGGACTATTAGAATCAAACATCGGTTGGCCACTCAGTCTTTCCTTATGATCCCTTTTTTTTGGCTAATTTTACTGGACTATTTGAAATTTCAAAAATTCGCCAAAATTCGAGGAATGAACTTGAGCACCTGAAATTTTGGGTATGGGGTTCTTTCATGATGTACTTTCGATTTATTTTGATTTCGAGCTAAATTTTCACCCAATGCTTTTTGTGAGCTGCACCGACGACAGAGATAGCGAAAATGGGACTTTGTTTGATGATCGAACGATATTTCATCGTTAAGCTTCGCCAAACCATCCAAAAACCACGTTTTTTTGCCATCATACTTGTTTTATTTCATTTGATAATGAATAAAACCTTTCAGTGGTGTTTTTTTAATTCTGGATTCGAAATGGAAAATCTTATCTAGATAAATGTTCAATATTCTTTCTCCTCGATATACGACATCTACCACAACAAATAAATTCAATATTTTGGACACTTTTGAAATTTTTTCAACTTTTGTTCTTGCCCTAAATAAATTAAAATAGACTTAAGAATAGGTATTGAAATTTTTTAATGAAAAAAAGTTGAAGTACCTATCTTAAATTAGGCTTTCCATTTGGTCACACTTTTCATACTAATTTTTCTATTTATTCCAATTCAAGTTTAGATTTTTTTATTAAATTGGGTAAGATTTGAAAAATGGTCTGAGCTCGAAATTAGAAAAAAATTTCAACTTCACAATTTTTTTCTTGTAAGGAAAACTGTTTGTTTTTTGACATCTGGGCTATTCCATACTAAAACGGACCAAAAATGAAGTCGGGTCTTCCGATTTCGCTCAATTTTTTTTACGAGTTCCCCTTGGTGGTCTATTCACAAAACCACGATCATTTTTTTTCTAACCCTCAAGGGGGCGGGGGGGCAGGCCTCGAAAATTTTATGCAATTGCGATTTTTAGCAAAACGGCTCAACTTTGAAGGCTCATATCTCGAGATAGGTGGTACTTGGGAGAACACTGTTTGCAGGGTCGGAAAGAGAATTGATAGGAGATTCAAACGCGATAATAACATTTTGAAAAGCTCAAAGTTGAACTTTGGCAGTGAAAGCTCAACTTTCATGACGAAAACAAAGTATGAAAGCTACCATTTAAAAATCTGAAAAAATTACTGTAAGTAACGCTTTTCACCCTCTCTTCAACCAACAAATTTTCAAGATGGAGTCTCTGAACCCCTGGGGGGCAGAGGGGTCCACAATTTTGACCAAAATTCAAAAAAATCGAAAAAGTGGAGTAACCCATCGATTACCACATATTCGAATTCTACGCCCTCACATTAGTTGGAATCGATACGTCACACGATATTTTCATTCCTTAACATACTTTTTCCTAAAATTGGGGGGCTAGGGGGACACTGGAGGGTCAAATCCAAAAAATAAGTAAATATTCGAACTCAGGGCCCTCAAAAACCTATCAAACGATATGCCACACGTTATTTTTAATTTTTTTGAATTTTGACCCCATCAAGGGGGCTGAAGGGGGTTCAGAGGGGTCAAATCAAAAAACTAAGTACATATTCGAAATCAGCGCCCTCGAATTAGTGGTAATCGATGGGTTACTCCACTTTTTCGATTTTTTTGAATTTTGGTCAAAATTGTGGACCCCTCTACCCCCCAGGGGTTCAGAGACTCCATCTTGAAAATTTGTTGGTTGAAGAGAGGGTGAGAAGCGCTACTTACAGTAATTTTTTCAGATTTTTAAATGGTAGCTTTCATACTTTGTTTTCGTCATGAAAGTTGAGCTTTCACTGCCAAAGTTCAACTTTGAGCTTTTCAAAATGTTATTATCGCGTTTGAATCTCCTATCAATTCTCTTTCCGACCCTGCAAACAGTGTTCTCCCAAGTACCACCTATCTCGAGATATGAGCCTTCAAAGTTGAGCCGTTTTGCTAAAAATCGCAATTGCATAAAATTTTCGAGGCCTGCCCCCCCGCCCCCTTGAGGGTTAGAAAAAAAATGATCGTGGTTTTGGGAATAGACCACCAAGGGGAACTCGTAAAAAAAATTTGAGCGAAATCGGAAGACCCGACTTCATTTTTGGTCCGTTTTAGTATGGAATAGCCCATCTGCAAAATTTTCTTGGAGAGGGAAGGTGACCTTTAACCCTATTTTGCCCTTGTCTTTTAGTGATTTTTGATCCTAAAAGTAAATTTTTCCCAAATTTTCCTACTTACAACACATATTTGTTCTTCTGACCATTATCCCATCTAAATACTTTTCTCCCTACCTCCTAACTTCAAGAAAACTCAACGAATGGTACTTTTATCCATCGACAATTCGACATCAGCCACATATTAATTTTGCACCCTTTCCAAAGACTCTTCTCAATTCTCGAATCGCGAAATTCATCTTATCACCATTCGAACTGCAGGTAGGCAAAACAAAGGCTCAATTTCTGGCACAAATTTTCTATAATACGAACCATTTATGTAACGGGATTGCGATTAAACACGCGGTTTTGCTAAATGGTTATCGAGAAAATTTCTCCTTGGGTGGAATTGAATCGGAATACGATAAAATTGAAAAAGTACGCCTACGTTGGGATCCAATCAACAGGAAAGCGATTGCGCTTTGCGGGGCTATAAATAAAATTAATGCGCGAATTAAACTTTTAACAATACAGAATCGCGAGCAGGCAAAAAGTGCTTTTAAAACACACTAACGATTCGCGGCATCAACCGCAAAACGTTGGTAGTTTTTGCTTCACTAATATGGAATGGAAAAGGTATATACGGAGCTGAATAAGGATGAGAAACGAGAAGAGCAGCTTAGCGAGCTACTTCTTGCGTACGTATAAGTTACAAATGGAGAAAAAAAGTAAAAAGAAAAGTATATACTTTGCGGATGGAAAATGTAACCGCGAGAGAGCGAATTTCGATAATAATGAAACGAGGTTTACTTCTTTATAGCAATAACGCCTGACGAATGTTGGAGGTTGTCTTGATACGTATACCACGTACCGGTACATAGAAAATGCGAAATACAAAAAGGCTGCCGAAGAAAACGCAATTACGCTCCCTTGATTCGTTAAAATACCAGGGACGATTTAAATAAATACTATAGTAATCCAATATCCCTATCTTCTATCGCGCCAGAGCTTGATTTACTCGGAATAACGGATTAACGGAGCAGATCGCTTAACACCTATTAACGTTGGCAATGCATACAGCGCGCACAAGGGTTTAACGGAGTCGACCGTATTTATTTAAAAGTAATGTCTTGAATTTCTAACGAGAAGTTTAAATCTCGCCAGCTAATTTCGAATTAAACGCCACTAAATTATGAGGGTCGCGCTATCGAGTATTAACTTCTAAATAGCTGGTTTGAGGTTTTGGGCATCGAATTCCGCCAAATGTCTAAAAACTTTTAGACTATTGCGATGCGATGCTATGTGATGCTGCGTAGGGTAATTTTTTCCCGAAGAAGAGGACGACTGGGAAAACGTCAGATTAGGCAGGTGGTCAGGTTATTTGGCGTGTTTTTTTTCCGAGCTTATTCGAGGTGAAGGATTTGGTTATAATTTGCAATAGGTATGCGATAGAATGGGTCTAGTTTTTGGGGTGATTTCTACATACAGTTGGAATAGGAATGAGGAGGATTGGGTAATTGCAAGCTATTATTTCATTTTGTTGAGACAAATTTTTGTGGGAGAGAGTAGTTCACCAAAGGCATTAAAAAGATATCTATTTCGTTCCAAAAATTCGATTCCTAATATTTTTTTTTGAGTCTGAAAGATTTTCTAAAAAATGTTCGTCCTTAGCTTGAAGTAAGTTCAAATAAAGGGTATGGCCGGATAAGGGGTGAATTTGACTCCAGGCGATTTTGGGCTCCTAAACGCCTCAAGTCGTGTATATTGACCAGAAATAATTTTTCACAAAATTTTGGACCCTACCCCCTCTCTTTCAAAGCTATGGCCATTTTAATGCATCATTTTCAAGAATTTTTAATTTCAACGGAAGTGAAGGAAATTTTCTGTTCTTTGGCACAAAGTTACATCTGGTAGAGGTGTATTCATGATAATTTTTTCAACAATTTTGGTGCACTCCTTCACGCTTTTTCGGTCATTTGAAGTTTTCAATCGTAAAAAATTCCATATAAGCGAAGAGCGACCACCCTGGAAAAATTTCTAAAAAATACGTTTTTTATGTAGAATTTTACTGAATATTTGGTTTTGGCGATATCTTTGAACTAAGGGCTGAAAATCGCAAAAAAATGCTCAGAAATGTTATTTTAGCAGATTTTTCAAATTTTTAGTGTTTATACAGAAAGAAATGACCAAATAAGGAAACCAACCACATATTCGCGTTCAGCAGGTCAAAATACCCCGATAAACACCCTTTTCGCGATAGTTTTGCTTGAAGTTTCAGAATTCACTATTTTGACGGATTTTTCATTGCGAAAAAAGTGAATTTCAAAACTTTAAGCGAAACTATTGCGTTTAGGGTGTTTATCGGAGTATTTTGACCTGCTGAATACGAATATGGGGTTGGTTTTTTCATTTAGTCATTTCTTTCTGCATAAAAGGCTCAAAATTTGAAAAATCTGCCAAAATGACAACAGTTCTGTACGGTTTTTCGCAATTTTCGGCCCTTAGTTCAAAGAAATGGCCAAAACCAAGCACACAGCGAAATTCTACATAAAAAAACGTATATTTTGGTAATTTTTCCAGGGAGGCCACTCTTCGCTTATGTGGTGTAATTTACGATTGAAAACTTCAAATATCCGAAAAAACGTGAAGGAGTGCACAAAAATTGTTGAAAAAATTATCATAAATACACCTCTACGAGATGTAACTTTGTGCAAAAGAACAAAAAATTTTCTTCACTTCCGTTGAAATTAAAAATTCTTGAAAATAATGCAATAAAATGACCATAACTCGGATAGGGAGGGGGGTAGGGATACAAAATTCTGTGAAAACCTTTTTCTAGTCAATATACACTACTTGAGGTGTTTAGAAGCCCAAACACAACTGGGGCCAAATTCACCCCTTCTCCGGCCATACCCTTTCAAGGTAAGTACAACACAAGAAATGGGGAAAACATTAAAACGGCTTAAAGAAGGATTTGCGAAACACCGAATCCGTTTTTGAGATTATTTTATACGAAAATTAAACTTCGATCTTCGAAGGAACTAGAATTAAACAATTTTTCAATTGAATCGTGGGATGGTTAAATGCATTTTTTTGACGACTTGAATCCATTTCTGGGGTCATTTCAACTACGGGTGCAAAAGAGAAGATGGACTGGAAAATCTTGGGATGATTTTTATGATGCATTTTCATCCCACAAATCATCCCATGGGTTTTCGAGCTTTTGAGGCTGAGATGAAGTTTGGAATGAATTTTTATCCCGATAATCACCCTACGATTTTTCAGGGCTTTCTCCTACTCACGCGCTAAATACATTCGTGATCGATTATACTTATTGTTTTTGTAGACAGATTGTAAAATAATATTTCTAATATTATTACTTTGGGGCTGAGATGAATATTTATCCCAGAATTTTCCCAAGCTTTTGAAGCTTAGATGAATTTTCATCCCAAAAATCAGCCTACTATTTTTCCAAGCTTCTGAGGATAGGATAATTTCGGGGTGAATTTTCATCCCAAAAATAATCCCACGATTTTTCTGAGCTTTTGAGGCTGCAATAATTTTTGGGGCGAGCTTTTGAGGCTGGGAATAAATTTCGAGATGAATTTTTAACCCAAAAATCACCCTACTATTTTTCCGAGCTTCTGAGGTGGGAAAGATTTCAGGGTGAATTTTTATCCCCAAAACCATGCCAAGTATTGGGATGAAATTTCATCTCATAATTTTTCTGAGCTTTTGAGGCTGGGATGAATTTTGGAATGAATTTTTGTCCCGAAAATCATCTCACAATTTTCCCAACTTTTGAAGCTGGGATGAGTTTCGGGATGCAGTTTTATCCCAAAAAACATCTCATTTTTCTCCCAAACTTTTGAGGCTGGGATGAATTTTTAACCCAAAAATCATCCTACTATTTTTCCGAGCTTCTGAGGTAGGGATGAATTAGAGTGAATTTTCATCCCAAAAACCATGCCAAGTATCGGGATGAAATTTCATCCCATAATTTTTCTGAGCTTTTGAGGCTGAGATGGTTTTTGGGTCGAACTTTTGAGGCTGGGATGAATTTTGGAATGAATTTTTATCCCAAAAATCATCTCACGATTTTCCCAACTTTTGAAGCTGGGATGAATTTCGGGATGCAGTTTTATCCCAAAAAACATCTCATTTTTCTCCCAAACTTTTGAGGCTGGGATGAATTTTTAACCCAAAAATCATCCTACTATTTTTCCGAGCTTCTGAGGTAGGGATGAATTTCAGAGTGAATTTTCATCCCAAAAACCATGCCAAGTATCGAGATGAAATTTCATCCCATAATTTTTCTGAGCTTTTGTGGCTGAAATGGTTTTTGGGTCGAACTTTTGAGGCTGGGATGAATTTTTATCCCAAAAATCATCTCACAATTTTCTCAACTTTTGAAGCTGGGATGAATTTCGGGATGCAGTTTTATCCCAAAAAACATCTCATTTTTCTCCCCAACTTTTGAGGCTGGAATGAATTTTTAACCCAAAAATCATTCTCCTATTTTTCCGAGCTTCTGAGGTAATGAAGAATTTCAGAGTGAATTTTCATCCCAAAAACCATGCCAAGTATCGGGATGAAATTTCATCCCATAATTTTTCTGAGCTTTTGAGGCTGAAATGGTTTTTGGGTCGAACTTTTGAGGCTGGGATGAATTTTGGAATGAATTTTTATCCCAAAAATCATCTCACAATTTTCCCAACTTTTGAAGCTGGGATGAATTTCGGGATGCAGTTATATCCCCAAAAAAACATCTCAGTTTTCTCCCAAACTTTTGAGGCTTGGATGAATTTCGGGATAAATTTTTTTCCCAAAAACCATCCCACGATTTCCCCGAGCTTTTGAGGCTGGGATGATTATTTGAAATGCATTTTCATCCCAGAATTTATCCAAGGTTTGAGGCTTGGATAAATTTCGGGGAACATTTTCATCCCAAAAACCATCCAATTTTTCTCCCGAGCTTTTGAGGCTAGGATGAATTTCGGGATAAATTTTCTTCCCAAAAACCATCTTATTATTTTTTCGAGCTTCTGAGGCTGGGATGAATTTCAGAATGAATTTTCATCTCCAAAATCATCCCACGATTTTCCAAGCTTTTGAGGCTTGAAATTTCATCCCGAAAATCATACAACGACTTTTCTAAGCTTTTGAGGCTATGATGATTATTGGGATGAGTTATCATCCCAGAATTTTACCAGGCTTTTGAGGGCTGCATGAATTTTTGGATGAATTTTCATCCCAAAAACCATCTCATTTTTCTCTCGAGTTTTTGAGGCTGGAATGGTTATTGAGATGAAACTTCATCCCAAAAATCATCCAACGACTTTTCTAAGCTTTTGAGGCTGATATGATTTTTGAGCCGAGCTTTACAGGCTGGGATGAAATTTGAAATGAATTTCAATCCCAAAAATTATCCCTCAATTTTCCGAGCTTTTGAAACTGGGATGAATTTCGAGACGAATTTTCATCCCAGAAATCATCCCACGATTTTTCCAAGCTTTCAAAGTTTGGATGAATCTCGAGATGAATGATCGTCGCAAAAATCATCTTTCGAATTTTCTGGAAGTAAGATGACTTCTGTGATGAAAATCATAATTGATTGATTGAATTTTCACAAATGGTTTCACTATTTTTTCGAGCTTTCGAGGTTGGCATGATTTTTCCTAGTCTTTGATGCTGGGTAAAAAATTCGAACGATGAGCTTTGAGGCTGAGATGATTTTTGGGATAATTTCCCATACCAAAAATCATCTCATGGGGTTTCCGAGATTTTGAGGCTGGGATGATTTTCGGGATGAAAATCAATTTCACAAATCATCCCACCATTTTTTCGAGGTTTTGTGGCTAAGATGATTTTTGGGATAAAAATCAATCTCACAAAATGATCTCACGATTTTTTCGAGGTTTTGAGGCTGGGATGATTTTCGAGATGAAAATCAATCTCACAAAATTCTATGGTCAAACCTTTAATAGTTTTTCAGAAAAAAATGAAAATTTTTTTATTCCGGTTAATTAATCCAAATAATTGTTTTATTGCACCTTGAATATGATATTTTTTAAGATTTTTGTCCAGTTTTTCAAATTTGGGTTCTGATTTTGCTTAGATTTCAGAATAAATTTTTTTTATTTCTAGTTTGATGTTTTTTTTTTTCAATTTTGGATCAACAATTGTTTCAGATTTTAATATCAATTACATCTCAATTACTCAATCCCCGCTCACTTTATCTCTAATTTTTTATCTTTGTTTCGTTCGCCAGAGACACTGTATCCCAGCATTACCCAATCAAGGCCCTCATTCAAATCACCACCACGAACAGAGAATACGAACAAGAAACATACACAGCAGGAAAAAAAAAGATGAAAAAGAAACAAGAGGAAAACTTCCTTCGAGCATCATTATCCAGTCGATAGAAACCATACAGAATTACACATTGTATAGGTATTTACATGAGAAAATTTTCATCCGCCAACAGATTGAGATACTCATTTTTTTCAACTTTCTTTCTCTTCAATCGGTAAATAGTGAAAATGCCTCGCAGGTGTTCCAAACGAACGAAAATTTCGACATGGATACGTATACCATGCATTGTACGTTATCGGGCAGACAAGATGAACCCAGAGAGAAGATCGGCGCTGGGGAGGGGAAAAAAAGCGCAACGAGTTTCGCAAAAGCACACACAACTGGGGAGGAAAAAAAAGACTAAAATGAACTGTTTTTAATGCTATTTACTATTTAACAAGCAGCAGAGGAAAATATGTGTACCGAACAGAGAACCCGATACGAGAGTTTCGTTAAAGTTCAAAGAGCGCAGCAGCGTACGCTTCATTAGCCATTATCGTGTGTGTCCCGCTTCTGTCGTATTTGCTCTGCAGGTATGTGTGCGAATTGTGTACCTAGTCGTCGCTGTAGTCGTACTTTTTGGATTTTACGTATGTGCGAGTGTCTAGATTACAGCCACTTATACGCGTCCTTTTGTTCTTGTCTGAATTTCGCGAACGCAGCATTTTTCACAATATCTCTGGCGTAATGCGGCGCCCAACCTCGGCTACCTCCCCATCCCTTGCTCAGTGCTTTA
This sequence comes from Pseudococcus viburni, assembly GCA_033439095.1. Lineage (NCBI taxonomy): Eukaryota > Metazoa > Arthropoda > Insecta > Hemiptera > Pseudococcidae > Pseudococcus > Pseudococcus viburni. The sequence goes on from JAVBJF010000146.1 coordinate 452,371, forward strand.
TCTACGTACTATCATCGCAATGTACCCATGATGTGTACTTTTTCTACTCATCTCTTCCCCAGTTTCCCCTCCAATGGATATTTCCCCATTGTTTTTCAAAAAATATTACAAAAAGACGCATTCTACCACTTGATATGGTGTTTTTTTACCCCTCCTCACACCCAAGACTGCCTATCAACTCCGCATATACCTGTACGACTCAGGTTTTATTTAATAAGTTTGAGTACCTTACTCTAGTACATGCCAATGACGCACCATCATTTTCCAGATTCCCTCCGCCTCGCTTGCTCCTTTGGCTACGCACATCTTCCATACACCTTTGACAAATTACCTTCTTCGTACGTAGAGCTAATATACTAATCTTTTGCGAAACGTAAAGCCCGCCAAATTACACATGGGAAATGCTCCATCACCGGTGCGTTGCTGATGCGATATGCTGCTCGTTTTCGCGCCACTACAACGCGCGAATTTTTCATCGTAAATCGTCCTTTGCATGTTTACAATGGCGAAATGAAGGTATCCTGCATGTGGTGTAACATACGAGGCAAGTTATTGTTAGAGGAAGGTGGTTCGAGACGGGGTGAAAAAATAGAGAGGAAATTGTGATTCAAATAACTTCAAAGATTTCATGAAACGTGAATATTTTCAACAAAATCGTGAAAAATGTCCTCGAAATATAATAGAAATTGAACGTGTTACAGCAAAAAGGACATAGAAAAAATGAAGTTTTTGGGAAATCGCGATTGAAGTTTGAGTATACTTTTTTAAATACTAAATTAAGGAATTGAGCTGGGGAAAAATTTTTCCTTAAAATTTCACATTTTTGCTACAAGAAAACACCTCGCCCATCACTTGATATCTTTTCTACTTTTTTCTATATTGAAAACAAAAGGTTGAGTTATGTCCTTTTTGTTGTGACAAAATTTCATTTCGACCCTTCTACGTTTGATGACGTATAATTTTTCCGGAAGTGAAAATTGAAAAAAAATCTTCATACAAAAGTTGAAGAGAATGAAAAATGGAACATTTTCGTGAAAAAAATTTTAAATTATCGCTTCAGGAAGCGGATATATCGCATTTTGAAAAATGACAACTTTTTTCCCCTTTTTCTTGGTTACAAAAAAATGCTAAAAATACATTTTGGACGAATTTTATTATTTTTTTCAAATTTATGACGAAAAATTAACTAAAAAAACACTTCATTAAAATTTTAAAATTTTACAATCATCTGCACAGTGAAAAAATTAAACATTACTCAAATTATCGAAAATCAAACATGTAATGTAGGTACCGAAATTGCAAACTTCGCATTTTAAAAACGCCATAACTCTTCGAGGAAAACATATTGGAAGGTGGGAGGGGGCTCATTGGATAGAGAAAACTTCAGAGAATGCGAATCGTTTGTCGCATCAAAAACGACATGCTGAGTTATGCCCTTTTTGTTGTGACACATTCAGTTGGTTAAAAATTTACTTTAGAGATGAAAATTAATGTTCAAGTGATGAAAATTTCATAAAAATTATTTACAAAAATGAAAAATTGGTAAAATTTTTATTAAAATCATAGAAAATAAGTTGAAAATTGCTGGCAATGCCAATAAAACTGGTCAAAAATGACGAAATTGAGGTAAAAAAAACCAAAAAGTTAAATTTCTTTCAAAAGGATCTGAAATGCTGGGAAATTTTGGGGAAATTATATCAAAAAATCCAATTTAAAGAAGTCTCCCTCCCTCCTCATTTTAACGTATTTATGATAAAATTCCAGGGATCGTATTTAAGTTTTGTCAAAAAAAGTATCTTAAGTGATCTAAATAAAAAAAATTACTAAAAAATGATCAAAAAAATTACAAAAAGTGACCGAATTTTTCCCTTCCAAAAATTGTGACATTGTAATATTCCCCAAGTGATGAATAATCATATTTTAGATGTTAGGTATGCAGGCATATTTCTTCAAAATTCCCAAAAAAAAGTGACTTTAGTGACCTGTTGGAAATGAAAAAGTTATCACAAAAGTGACTTCATGAATGAAAAAGTGACCGAAAAGTGACCATTTTTCTTGAATTTTGATGCTTCACGGATCAAAAGAAAAAAAATTCTCAATCATTCTCAATTTTTACCAATTTTTCCAAGCTTCTGGCTAAAAAATGTTCGAGACTTGTCAAAAAAATTCTTATTTCTTTCTCATCGTAATACTATAATGCCGTCACATAGAACGTGTGAAGTGGGGGGGGGGTAAAGTTTCAGAACATACCATATACAAAACATTTCAGATTTTCGAAATGAGATACCCAGAAGGAAAAAAATGAACACGAAAATTTCGATCAATTTTTTTATAAGAAAATTTTCAGGCAAGGAATGTAGGTACCTAACTTTTATGAGAAATTTGTTCCATATTCCTGAAGGAAACAAAAGCTAAAATCCCCCAAAAAAAGAAAAATTTATAATTCGAAGAGTAAAGAAACACTTCTGAAAAAAAATTGAAAATAAAATAAGAAATTGATAAATCAGAATTTGGAAAAATTGAATTTTTCGAAAAAAGTGACTCGTGAGTGACTAAATTCAAAAAAAAAATACCAAAAAGCACGTCAAGTGATTTAAGAAACGTTGTCACTTGAAAAAGTGACAAATAGTAAGAGTCGTGAAATTCAACTTTTTTTTATTCAAATATTATAAAAAATAATTATTTTTGAAATATATCGTAAGAGTTGGTCGAAATTTCATTCAAAATGAATTCTGAAAACATTCCATTCAATCCTCAATACACTTTTTTGAGGGGGGAGGGGGGTTGCAGAAAGGGTAAATGAAGTTGCATCTTGAATAAAAGTACTTAGAGCAAAGTAGACTTTTTTTTTGTGAAAACACAGAAGTGATAATGCAGATTACTTTTACATCTTAAACTTGGCAAATTTTTTCAAAAAATTTCGTCGTGCAATTTTCATACCGCTGAAAGTATTTTTACAATATATATATTTTTTTTAATTTCATGATGGAATTTTCAATGACTTAGGAAGTAATTCAGCATAATTTCTGACTGAATGTGAAAAAAGTTCATTCTAGTAAAAACTAAAAAGTTTGCAAAATCATCTTTTGAAAAAAAAACTTTGGGAAATTTTCGCTTTCAGTGAAAATAAATCATAACCCCCCCCCCTTTTGAATCAAAAAATTGAATAAAAATCAATTTCAGAAAAATTTTGATTTCTCCTTCAATAAAGTCGATCATTATTTACAGTTCATTCTTGTTCTCGAATTTCATTACCATTTTTCAATTTCTTGCACACGGTGAAATTTTATTTTAAATTGGAAAAATCTAAAAAATTCGACCTCAGCCGAGAATTTTTTAATTTCAATTTTTTTCCAATAATGCCAACTTAATTCGTCCAGTGAAATTTTGATCCATAATAATTATGGAAAATGAATTATTATTTTGACTGTTTCGTGAATTTTCAATCATGTTTCATAAGATTCTGAAAACATTATGGATGACTGTGTTCGTATAAGTAATTAAGTGCCCACGATTTACCTACTTAAATTAATTATGCGACTGAATAATCCTGTTCAACGAAATTTTACCATCTCGCCTGTACAGTGGACTCTCAAAATTTCTTCATTTCGATAATTTTTTCAGCGTTTATTTATGCAGCAATATTTATCATTGATCAAAATTTAATGGCGGTATTAGAAAGGAAAAAAAAATACAAAATTTCAGACTGAATTTTTTCGATTTTTTCTGAAGAAAAATGAAAAAAGGGAATCACATGCGAAAAAAAAACGAATTTGAGTTATTATCTTAATTGGACGAAAAGATCAAAATTTAAAAAATTTTAATCTGATGAAATCGAATTTAAAAAATGTTTTGATTAAAACTGAAATTCTCATTTTTTTCACCAAAGACAAAAACTTCCTCAGAAAATTCATTTTACAAATTTTTGAAAATTTTCATCGAGATTTTAATCCGCGATTCTCCTTCCTGCAACTACACCTTTGCTGCAACAAATCGTCATTCCTCCTTCAGTATTATCCCATGTTTTCAATAATACGAGTACCTAAGTGATTTTTTTTTCAGAAAAATTGAGCCGAAATATAGAAAATAAGGCTCTACGCCATAGGAAAATTACCAATTACGAATTTCGTCCTACTGAGGAAAACGTTTCGGCGATTTTTTTCATATTTTTCATTTCACAGACTGCATAAATATGTACATAAGTATACCTGAGCACATATTAGAGGGAAAAAAACAAAGGGTTCTGAATACCATAACAACCAATTTATATTCTTCGCGGCAATTTTTTTTCGGGGTAATTGTAATTTTTGAAAATTGCTTTCTTTATTGAAACTGAGCCCAAAAGAGTCGAAAAATTTTGCACACAGCGTAAAATGACAGCGTACAAAGCACCCAGCCGCAGCGAATATCGTTTCGAATGCGTATAAAAACGTATACATTATTCATGGAAATTGATTGATGTTTTTTTTACCAGACGATATTCCAATTTTTTTCCACCGTGCTCTTTAAGTTACCATATTTTAAAGGGCTATTTCAATTTCGCCGAAAAAAATAGGACTTTTTAAATATCAACGAGTGATCCGGCCAAAGGCAGCTTGGCACATACGTTTGTATCTGTATAAGTAAACATAAAATAACAACAAAAAGGACCAACTTTCAACTGTAATTGGTCATTTCAGAATTTATCGCCTTTTCCGCGCGTACAAATCGAACAAAGCAATTTAATACGCGAACGCAAAAATTATACCCGTATCGTGCCTGCATCGTGTCTCTCAATAACCCATAAAACCATCGACAAAAGAACGCAACTCAATTTGGTGTGAATTTATCATACGTTGGCTGCGTCAATGAACGCAGCAGTTGAAAAAGAATGTAAAATAAAATGAAAAAAAAAAAACCTGCAACGGGAGAGCTATATACATACGTACATATGTTTCTGTTGTACTCGTATTGCTCGCAGTTGTGTAGAATATCGTCGCCATGTAGTAGGTACAAAGCTAATAAAGTTCCTAACTGTTTTATTATCCAATTTCGCGAATACGCCCGAGTAAATTGTCTTCGGTGTGTGCGGATAATTTGGCGCGCGGCGAATCGGTTATGCAACTTATACAGCGTCGTCAAATGGAATAGTCTGAGAGTTGGATGTACCTGGAGTTGGACGAGGCATTGCCCTCTTTAATGTTTCATTATTTTCTCTCTTTCTGGGTTGATTTCGTTGTAATTATGAAGAAGCTGATCGAAAATATGGTTAATCAGGAGAAATATTGATGCTAGAATTTCCATATCATTTGAGAATGTTTTCAAAATCAGATTTTCGGGATATCTGCCCGGTGAAGGGAGGGGGTTGAAAATATGGGCATTGAAAGATTTACGAAGGTACTTCCGATAGAAAAAAATTGAACTTAATCAGCAGAATGGATCGTAAAAAAAATTCTGGATTATGGAGGCCTCTAACTTTTTTTTTCAAATTATGAACTCCCAAACGTTATATCTAGGCCTCAAAACGATGGAAAAACTTCACCCCCTTCTCCACTTCACACTTACTCCTCCCGAGCCAAAACAATAGATCCTAAAATTCAAATCGAAATAATTGTACAATTCATATTAATTTTTTTTTAAATTTCCAATTTTCTACTTTCTTGATTTATAATTTGGGAATAGATGTAATTCCAAATCTTGATGAAATTAAAATAGACTGGATGACCAAGAAATCAAAATAAATGAATGATTAAAAAATAATTAAATGAATTTTATAGTAAAATTTATTGTTTATTTATTGTTTGATTATACTGACTCATCAAAATAAAATAAAAATATTTAATGGCTCATTCTATGTCAACTCGACCAGGTTTTGACCTTGGGTCTCCCGATTTCGCTGAAATTTTTTTTAAGAGTTCTCCTCGATGGTCTAATGAAGGAATCACCGTCATTCCGATCCTAATCCTTCAGGGAGCGGGGGAGGGGGTGTGGCCCTCGTAATTTTCGTATAATTGGGATTTTTTGCGAAATTGCTTAACTTTGAAGGAGCATATCTCGAGGTTGGTTTGGTCTAAGATAAATCTATTCATGCTGTTTTGTAGAGAATTGAAAGGAGATTCAAAATTGATAATCACTTTTTGAAAAGTTCAAAGTTGAGCTTTTGTGATGGAAGCTCAACTTTCATGATGAGTACTAAAGATGAAGGGCCCCATTAAAAAATCTGAAAAATTACTATGAAGAGAACTTTTGATGTATTTTTCAACTAATTACTTTTCAAGATGGGATCTCAATACCCCTGGGGGGCACAGGGGTCCTAAATTTTGGTCAGAATTCAAAAAAATGGAAAAAGTGAAGTAATATATCGATTTCTACTAATTCGAAGGCGCTGAGTTCGAATATGTGCTTAGTTTTTTCATTCAACCCCTCTGAACCCCCTATCAGCCCCCTAATGAGGCCAAAATTCAAAAAAATGAAAAATAACGTATGACGTGTCGTTTGTTGGGGTTTTGAGGGCGCTGAGTTCGAATATTTGCTTATTTTTGGGATTCGACCCTTTTGTACTTCCCTAGCCCTCAATTTTGAAAAAACACATTGATTTTTTAAATGATTTAGTAATTTTCGAGTCAGTGTGGAGAACGAAGGAGGCGGATCGAGAAAGTAAGTTGATAATCGAACTCAGCACCCTCAAATTAGTAGAAATCGATATGACACATGCTATTTCCGATTTTTTGCATGTGTTTTTTCAAAATTGGGGGCTAAGGGGTCACTAAAGGGTCGAATCCCAAAAATTAGCAAATATTCAAACTCAGCGCCCTCAAAAACTCAACAAACGACACGTCATACGTTATTTTTCATTTTTTTGAATTTTGACCTCATTAGGGGGTTGATAGGGGGGTTCAGAGGGGTCGAATGAAAAAACTAAGCACATATTCGAACTCAGCGCCTTCGAATTGGTAGAAATCGATATATTACTTCACTTTTTCCATTTTTCTCCCCTCTCCCTCTCTTTTGAAGAAGTACTCAAAATATACTCTATTTTCAATGTTTTTTGTAATTTTTAAAAGTACGCATTGAAAAATATGTATACTGAAAGATCAGACGTCATAATGTAAATTTATTTTGCCATAAGAGATCGTCTGGGGCGAGTTTACATAGTTTCTCTCCAAAAATGCTCGGAAAAATCGTGGGATGATTTTTTGGGTTGAAAATCCATTCCAATGATCATCTCGACCTCAAAAACAAAAAAAACGTGCGATTAATTCTGCGATGAAAATTCATCCCAAATTAATCGCAGCTCAAAAATTTTCGGAAAAATCGTGGAATGAATTTTTTGGGGTCCATTCTACTGATCATCTCAGCTCTAAAATTTAGAAAAAAGCGTGCGATTAATTCTGCGATGAAAGTTCATCTCAAATTCATCACAGCCCAGAAATGTTCGGAAAAATCGTGGGATGATTTTTTTGGGACTAATTTGAGTGTTTTACAATATCGTTATGTTTTTTTTGGAACCTCTCGCCCTGTTTAATTTTCGAAGAAAAATTACATGTCTTAGGGCTGGGGGTAAAATTTGAAAGTGTACCGTAACGTAACGTTTTTAAATCAAGCCATGATGATATTATGTTAGACTTGAAAATAAAAAAAAAATCTGATATTAGATCAAAACATAATAACATCATGTCAGACTTGAAAAAAAAGAAAAATTGGATTAAATGTCGATGATATAATTATTTAGGTTGTTGGAATTGAAAAAAAATTGGAAGTAAAAATTTTGTAGATGAAAAAACTTGGAAAAAAGTTGGATGATTTTTTCTTATTTTTCAAAATGATCGAAAAAAGTGCTTTAAAATGTAGGAAAAAAAAGAAAAAAAATTTAAGTGCATTGACATTTTAATAAAAAGTTATACAGTTTAAGAAATATTGTCTCGTCTCTAAAGTGTATTTTGGACATGAATCCAAAACATTTCGTTAATTTTTTTCTTAGTTTTTCGCCTAAAACACCTCTCAAAAAAATTCCTAAAATTTTCCAACAGCAAATCATCGATGCGTCTTGATTTTCCGCAGCCTCCTGGCAAATGAAGGTCAAAATAATCATAATTTTAGTCACCAAAAAAACAATATTATCCATAATTTTTTACTTTTACCACTATTTTGAGAAGTTGTTCATCCAGTGACTTGGAAATTAAGCCAACAAATTTTTTATCATTGAAATAGGTTACAAAAATTTTTGAGGTGTTTGAGTGAGCGAATTGAATTGTGTAAAAATAAAAAATTCCTCAAATCCGCGATCCACAATTTTTAATCATCTCGTAGGGGGCTAAAAAGTGATATCCAATTTGGAGGGCAATAGTTCAGGGAAGTGTTCAAGTATAAACTTGAATCACATCTTTTTATGGGCGACCAAGGTTTCTAACCAAATGGCACAACCCAAAAATGGTAAAAACCACGTTTTTTTTCGAAAATAATTCAACTCTGAGGTTTCCTAACTCCTGGCTCTGTACCCTTAGAGCTGAGGCTCAAAATTTTTTCGAGAAGTCTCCCACTGAAAATAAACTACTTCGCCAATTTTCGTTAAAATTCAGATAAACATGTATTTGAGTAATGAAATAATTATCTATACGACACAATGAAATCCTGCTTCGAAATCGTCAATCATAAAAAAAATGCGGAAAGAGAGGAGAACAGGGAGAAAAAACTTGAAATTAAACTTAAATTTCTGCGTACACGCTGTTGTAGAATATAAGAATGGAAAATAACTACTCTATCTCTTTCTTCACCACACCTAAACGTAATGGATATTTGACTCTGGCGCGAACCAACGCAGCTCAATTTTCCAAATTCACCGTCTCTTTTCTCCTCTCTCTTCTCCGATCCAATATTACGAGAAATATTTCAACGTCGAGTTGTCCCAATACATGAAAATGACGTACGCCATGTACTTTTATTCGCGAAATTGCACCAAATTCGCCAATACACTTGTTTCGTACATTTCGCCCTTGCTTTCTTATTACTTCCCTTTTTTTTTCATTCATTTTACCCCTTCGCGATACAGTTGAGTATTGAATTTGATGACTATTTCCCCCAAGTATCATTACGCGTTGGTAGTTTGTCGGTTTTTTAGGGTTATGGCGAATGAAATAGGAGCAGGGAGATGCATCTGCGATACTTTCTCGGTGATCAATTTCGTGATAGAATTTTTTACGCGTTTGAAATCGGATGCATTTGTTTAATTGCCGGAATATACGAGTATTATTCGCAGCTCAAAGTCTTAGTTGGGTTTATTTCGAGGTTTTCTGGGGGGGAGGGGGGAGAGATGTGGAATAATTATTTTTGGCTATTTTTTCACTTCTTCGATTCGAGAGAATTAAATCAAATTAGAAAAAAAAACGAAGTAGTCAAAAATTGTAATTTTTCCACGAAAATAAATTTTATGGAAAAATTGGATTGATTCAAGGTCAATGAACGAACGAATCCTACAAATTCAGGGTATGTCCACAATATTTCAGAAAAATGATTTTTCATGCCTTTTTCAGGTTTCTCACATCAATTTTTCGAAGTTTTCCAGACCTTTTACGTGTAATATTATTTATAAAATATGGAGGGGGGGGGGGGGGGATTTTAACCCGAAATTATGCAAAAGAATGATTTGAAATTCATGGTATCAATGATTTTTTTTTTCAAAAATTACTGCTTTCTACCAAATTTTTAGATGGTTCTTTTTCGACTACCAAAACAACTCAATTTGATTCTGAAAAATTTTCATCTCTCTCCTCCCATTCCTCTAAACAAAAACTTGAGAACTTGAGTTTATTACAGAAAAAAATTCGAATAAAAATCAAAAACTTCATTTCAAAACAAAATTATAAAGTTTTGAAGAATGAAACAAATTGTGTCAGGGTATCTACCAAATTATGCGAATGAAACTCGGATTTTTCCGAGCTGAAAATTTTAAAATTTCGTCACAATTCATTGCCTCTCTCTCAAAAAAATTTAAAACACACGCCCTAAATTTATAAATTCTACTCAAGCTCCTGCAATCTTTTCAGTTTGCCCCAGTAAAGAAAAAATATGAGGGGGTAAAACATCAAATTATTTTGTTGAGATACATCAATTTGTTGAGCTCGAGAGAAGGGAAGGCGAAAATTTTTGCAAAAAAAAGACCTTCAAAAGTCGAAAATTGATCACGTTTCCCTCATTGAGGTTTTCTAAAACGTGACCAATAATTTCGAATTCTTTTCTATTCTCTCCTATTTTTTTCAACATCGAGGTCAAGGACATTATGGTAGCCCTCTCCCATCACAACCTATAATAACTGCGTTTTCATTTTTTAGAAGGAAAGAGTGCAAATTACCCAAGAGTGTAACGAGAAAATTTATAATTCAATGAACAAAGACATGCATTTAAATATCAATTTTTTTGTGCATCATAATTGATAAAAATGACGAATAAAAAAATCAATCAAGAGATACAATAATTTGGCTCGAGCAGAGGGGGTGGAATTTTTAAATTTTTTTTAATGAAATAAACAAAGAAATAGGTACTTTTCTAGATGATTAATCCTTCTTTTGAATTTTTAAAAAATTCCAAGGAAAATTTCAAAATTCCTCGACTTTTCCAGAATTTTAAAATTCCTCGACTTTTCTGGATTTTCATAATTCGCTGATCATTCCAGATTCTCAAAATTCCCCAACATTTTCAGGGTTTCCAGAAAGTGGAAACCTTACATTTTTCCCAAACTGTTCATGATTGTATCACCATTTCATAAGAATTCAGAAACGAAATTCCTAAAAAATTAAAAAATTAACATTCTGCCAAAAAGAAAAAATTAAAACTTGTTTTAAAATTATTCTGCGATCAATTATTTTTCAATTCTTGAAAATTACCAACTAGTCCAGGCAAATAAAAGAAAAAATGTACCAAACTCCCTAAAAATTCAATCCTGATTTTTTTTCGCGTTTTACGTTCGTAAACCACTACACAACATACTAAAATGGACACCCCCATAACCCTCCGCTACTCCCAGGGGAGGGGTAAATGTCTGCTGAAAACCGGTTTTTCGTGAATATCTCCTCAAATAAGCCTCAAAATTGAAAAATAGTTATGAACAATCTTGTTCTACGTGCAATTTCCAATCGGAAGGGGGTTTGTTTTTTCAAAAACACTCACTTCCTTGACCAAAAATCAAGGGTAAAAAACACCTATTTTTCCACAATTTACAGCATTTTTTGAAAAATTCGAAACTTTTGTGAATATCTCCTCAAATAAGCCTCTAAATGGAAAAATGGTTATGAACAATCATGTTTTACGTAAAATTTCTTATCAGACAGGTTCGTTTTTTTTTGAAAACACCCACTTCTTTGCCCAAAAATTAAGGGTGGAAAACGCCTATTTTTCCAATATTTACAGTATTTTTGGAAATAATGGAAATACAAAGCTGAAAATATCGTTTTTGAATCCTTACGATGCAAAGAAATATGTCGTATCACCAATAATAAGCAATAACATCGCGTTTAAAGTACTTTTTCTTTCCACAACCTCGATTTTTTAAATGCAGTATTCAATAACCTATCTTATAATTAACGGTAGGGGTTGAAATTCTTGCGGTGACTTTTTTTGGAATACCCTACCAGCATGTATAAAAAATAACTCTTCCCTGGTATAATTTTGGGTACTTTCAGCTTCGTATTTCCATCATTTCCAAAAATACTGTAAATATTGGAAAAATTGTTTTCCACCCTTAATTTTTGGACAAAGAAGTGGGTGTTTTCGAAAAAAAAACGAACCTGTCTGATAGGAAAATACACGTAGAACATGATTGTTCATAACCATTTTTCTATTCTGAGGCTTTATTTGAGGAGATATTCACAAAAGTTTCGATTTAAAAAAAAAAATGCTGTAAATTGTGGAAAATTAGGTGTTTTTACCCTTAATTTTTGGTCAAGGAAGTGAATGTTTTTGAAAAAACAAAAAATCTTTCTGATAGGAAATTACACGTAGAACAAGATTGTTCATAACTATTTTTCAATTTTGAGGCTTATTTGAGGAGATATTCACGAAAAATTGGTTTTCAGCAGACATTTACCCCCTCCCCTGGGTGTAGCGGAGGGTTATGGGGTGTTCATTTTAGTATGTTGTGTAGTGGATCATTACGAACGTAAAACGAGAAAAAAAATCAGGATTGAATTTTTGGGGGGTTAAATCCTAAACTGACTGGACTTGACAAAAATTCATCAATTTTTTCCCAAATTAAAAATAAAAGTTGATTTTTTTTCAAAATATGGCGTAAAAAATAAAAAAAATAAAGTTTTTTCTATAAATTTGCAAATAAAAATTTATATATTCTTCAAAAAAATATCCAATCCACGTTTTTCAAATAACCCATAGATCCAATAAAACCACGAACATTTTATCGAAAAAAAATAAGCCTCAATAGGCTACACCATTTTCCTCCGTCCGAGACACGAAAATCCGCCTAAAAAATGATAATAATTTCCACAGGGAAAATCAGTCATCTGAAAGTCGAAACGGAAAATCCTTCAGTTGAACAGAGGTTTCCTTAAAGAAGAATAATACCTTACGGAGACTTCCGAGATGATAAACCGCGCGGACTTGTCACCCGTTGAATAAAAAACCACCAACGACTTCACATTATCTCAAATTCCAATTCAACTGCCACCTATCAACACCGATTGAAATTTTAACCACGAGCCACTTTCAAAGTTCTGTAGTAAGCTCGGAACAACTTTACTTCAACCGTTTGATAACAGAGCGCACCAAAACTCGATTTTGATACATCAATTCTAGTCCAGATGTCGTCCTGTGTCTTCCACAATCCAACACTTCGATTATAATTTCAACTTCCGAGGCAGAAAAAAAATATGCAGCGACAATTTTTTCACCGTTGAAAAAAAAAATTCCCAATGCTACCAACTTTTGAACTTTTATTAATCGTCATCTTGCATCTTTTCATCTCCAACCCTTTTTTTCATACTTCTACCTACATACGAACTGCACACCATTGGAGGTGAAAAAACGCTCAACAAAAGCCGGCGCAAAAAATATACGATTTCCCAAACTATAAATCCTAATAAACGACTAAAAGGTTAAAATTTCGTAAATTAACAAAAGTTAATCCGAAAAGGCCGCTGTTGTGTGCTTCGCATTCAAAACACAACGCCCAGCCACCCTAATTTCCGTCCAATTGACCCTAATTAGTGTCGCACCTGTTGTTACACTGAAACTAAACACGTACGGAGTACGGACACCCTGCGAAGATTAAACACGCTTCATTGTCGATTATCTTTTTTCTAGGAAAAAAAAAACCGTTTCGAGGTAGAAAATTGAAATTATTTCGCGTCTGGTTGCACGATAATCGAGAATAAAATTTTCATTAGGGGGAGGAGAAAATCGAAGGGGCAATGTGACCGACGGAATTGTATTATGAATTGTTATTAACGTTTCCTTATAGCAAATGTTCGCCATTATCGCCGCCAAACTTTAACAATTTAATTTGGCTGATTGAGTAAAGCTTTAAGTTGTTTGATGAAATATGGAATGTGAAAAGTTTTTCATCGAAATTTACCCTTTCTCCTTCGCCCCTTCGAATGTAGTCGTCGGTTTAAATAACATGTTTACATAATGGCTTTGTATCGTGTACAGTTATGTACGAACTCGAACGATTCGGTCAGTTTACCGATCTGGATTGGTACGATTTTGGTGTCTTGTGCTGTATCAATTCAATGTATCGTTTTATTTATGTAGTTTTTCTAGTCGCGCCGGATCGAAAGACGCGACAAATTGAGCGTGAAACTGAATCAAGTCGAATACTTATGGAAATATGGAAACCAATTCGAAAACACGTATCGGAATCTAATCTTTCAAAATCGCTCGGATCAATAGGTGTTCCGAAAAGTAGATTCAATTTTTCAGAAAAAAAAAAAAAAAACATGTAAAGTGTATCTAACAAGGGAGATATCCCAACTCAAAGTAAAATTTTGAGCCCAAACAAAAAAAATCCAAAGTACATCGTAACAGGACCCCGTATCCAAAATTTCAGGTGCTGAAGTTCATTTCACGATTTTTGGCGAATTTTTGAAATTTAAAAATTACCTCCGCCCAGCAAAATATAAAAATTTGATCTAATCAACGAAAAAAACTGAAATTTGGTATATACCCTATTTTCGGCCTCCCGAATAGATTGGAAGCAATTTCGAGACACTTCGGAGCCACTAGAAAATTTTGGAATCTTCCAGTTCTGGAGAAAAGCCCATACAAATGGCCAATATGCACTTCAGCACCTGTAATCGCGGATTATCCATATTGGCGACCTATTTGATCGATTAAAACACAATTTTCCAAAATTCGTAACTTTGAGTTCGAATTCGCATTTTTGGGCAAGAAATTTTCCTGGGAAACATTTAAAAATTCGCCTATGCGCATACATCGAGGTAAAACGTTGAAAATTGGTAGATACCCTAGTTTGCTTCCATTCGATTCGGAAGGTCGAAAATAGGGTATCTACCAAATTTCAATTTTTTGTCAACTCGATGTATGCACATTAGGCGAATATTTAAATGTTTTCCAAGAAAATTTCTTGCCCGAAAATGCAAATTTGAACTCAAAGTTACGAATTTTAGAAAATTGTATTTTAATCGATCAAATAGGTCACCAATATGCATAATCCGGGATTATAGGTGCTGAAGTGCATATGAACCATTTTTATGGGCTTTTCTCCAGGGCTGGAAAATTCCAAAATTTTCTGGTGGCTCCGAAACGTCCCGAAACCGCTTCTAATCGATTCGAGAGATCGAAAGTAAGGGATATACCAAATTTCAGCTTTTTTTGTTTGGGCTCAAAATTTTACTTTGAGTTGGGATACCTCTCTTGTGAGTAAAAAAATCCTTAGGTAGAAATAAAAATTTTTTATGCCACAAATAATGTTTAGAATCCACAGAAAGTAAAACCATTCAGAAAATTGCATTAAAATATCAATTAAATCGAGTAAAATATTGTAAAAATAGGTACCTCGAAACACGAAAGGAAAAAAATCTAAGAAATAGTTATTTAAAAACATGCAAACTACATATCAGAAAAATCGTGCGTAGTGTGATTATTAACAAATAATCATAACAAATGATCAAATTCTCGGGCATCATGGAATTTTTGATTGACCAAAAAATGACAAAAAAGTAACCAAAATTAACCAAAAATTCAATTTTTTTCGGGGGGCAAATTTTTTTACAGTTTTCTGGGGGGTGGAGTAATTTTTTTCGTAGTTTTCTGCAAACATTTCAAAGATGAATCAACTGAAAAGACGTGAATAATTTTATTAATTAAATTCCTTCGTCAAAACAACAAACAAACAAGCAAAAATCTATTCTTTCATTTTTTCCTTGAAAAATATCAATTTCTACGTGAAAATTTGAATTTTTTCCTGGAAGGCAAAGAAAAAGTGACTTTTGAGGGGAAAAAGTAACCAAAAACAGCTTTTAGACGTGAAAAGTAACCAAACGTGACTGAAGTTGAAAAAAGTGACAAAACCCTAAAAAAGTGACTCGTTATGATGCCTGAATGCTGAATCCATCGAAAATTCAAAAAAATTCTGAAATTTCGTAGAAACCATATAATTTTTTTCAGTTACAAAATATCAATGAATAGTCTACGAAAGTTATCAGATGAAGAAATTTTGTAAAACACAACAAAAATGTAGGGAATGCAAAAATTGTGAGAAAGAACGACGAGTTGCACAAAAAAATATTTTTAAATTGTGTAAAACGAGAGAAAACGCATTGAAAAATAGTCAAATTTCCAAAAAAAAGTGAGGATTTATTAAAATGACTTGTAAAACACCAGAATTGAAAAAAATGGGCATGTAAATATTATTTCACAAACATTCAACACATGGAACAATTTCTGATTAAAAATGCAGAAAAAATGGTCAACCCCGTTCCCTTCTCATCCATAAAAATTCTAACTCAGTGTAAGGATGAAAAACAAACATTTAAAAAAAAATTGCAGTAGATGTAAAATTTGAAAAATTTGTTCGATGTGAAAAAAATTGGATCAATTCCTCTGTCTCTGGACTAAAAAAAAATCATAATTCGATGCAAAAATTATGGATTAAGGATGCAAAAAATTCAAAAACGGTAAATACTGGAACTGATTGAAACAGTAAAAAAAACGATAAAGTTTTTCAAGAAAATTGGAAATTTTGAAAAATACAAAATTTGTTACAAGGTGTCAAAAGCAGGACATCAGAACGCAAAGGCAAAACACAGGACTAGCAGAGTGATGAACAAGTTTTTAAAAAAAATCGTTCAAAATTAAGAACGTAAAATACGAGAAAATTTACCGAAAAATCAAGGGAAAAATGATCAACAATCCAATTCCCCTTTAAAAAAAATTGCAAATGTGAAAAATTGTATGAAATACTTAATATAAATTTTTCGAGTTCAAAATAAATCAATCGTAAAAAATGCAAAAATAGTACATTTATATAGCTGTAAAAAATTCTCCTAAAATTTGTAAAAATTTTCTGAAAAAATCATGAAAAAGAACATAAAGTACGAAAAAATTGATACCAAAATACTTTGAAAAATCGTTAAAATCAAGTAAAATACAAAAAAAAATGCTAAAAATGCAAAAAATGTGGTTTAATTTACACAGAAACGTATTCAAAATATTGTAAAAATCCAACAAAACATCACCAAAATTGGGTAAAAATATGAAAAATGTTTCCAAAACATAATAAATTTTGTCTGAAATGCAAGAAAAAAGGATGAAAAGTTAGAAAAGTCTATGAATTATTGAGTACAATGTAAAGAAATGATGAAAAACACGATAAAATTTGTTCATTAGGCAAAAAAAATGAGTAAAGTAAGTACAAGAAAAAAATATTGAAAATTTCTAGAAATATGATGAAAAATTTCAGATTTTTCAAAGTTTTGCAGAATTTTCAGGATGATTGAAACGTCTTTCAACATTGAATAAAACTTTGGTTTCGTTTTTGATATTTTTGATAATTTTTCAGTCACTTTTACATTATTTCAAACAAATTATGCCCATTCAAAAAAAAATTGGAGCCAGTGTTTCACAGCATTCGAGTACAACCTCGACAGCTTCTTTTCGATTTTTATAAAATTTGAAAAATTTTACGAGCCATTTAAAAAATATTTCAACAACTTTGAAAATATCCATCTACAGTAATTTTTTTTATCATTTTCATCCATCAAATAAATTATCCTGAGAAAAAAATTGATAAGAAAATTATAATTAATACGACACTATAACAACTTGGAATTAAAATTCAATGTCTAATAAGAGTTCAAAGTGAGGGGGGCAGGATTTGATATAAAAATCACAAAAGTTGGCGTCCTGCAAAATTCATCGCAAAGACTTCGCGAATTTTAAATCATACTTTAAAAATTTGAGTTCAAATTTCTATACCAAAATCGTTAATAAGGAAGTGAAGGAAAGAGTAATTAAACCAGGGAAATTCGAAAAGGTGAATTCCACCTTCAAGTTTTACATCGGTACAATCGGTATTAAATTCAACTCTCGACTTGAAATCGACTCGATAACGAAATCATTCAAAAACACAGGGCACTTTTTATTCGTAATTAATTCCATTAATTAACCGTTTTATCTTTTGAAACGCGCGAGAAGAATTATACAAAAGCATCAATTAGAATACTTCTACGCGGCTTATACATAATTATAATAGTCAAAAGGTGTATCATTAATTCTTATGCGAACACAGAAGGGAAAGAGAATTTATTTGGGAAATACGAAAACCCGATACGTCAATGAACGATTTCTTAGGGTTTCGTTTCTCAATAATACGAATGAATTTAAAATCCTGCTCTCCTTCTTTATAATTTTACAACTTGAAATAATCGACTTGATCTTCCATCGTTAATTTCTACAGCAGATTGTCGTCTGTCGAATGAATCTTGCCAATCGATCGAAAAAAAAAATACAAAAAAAATAGTTTCAATAACAGTGACAGTCGGTCATTCCTCCCTGTATTCTTAATAGGTTAACAAAAGCATGGCAGGGGGTAGGCCTAGGTACCCATTAAATATTTAATTATAGAAATTTAAATGAAACGTTATCGTGTCGTCACTGGGAAGGGTGAAAGTGTAACCCTGGTTGGGCACACATTGACTATACGAGGAGGACCCAGATTAATGTTTTATTTATCAGCGAAGCCATTTAGAATGAGGCATCGTCCCAAAGTCTCTGTACACTGCTCACCTCCCTTTGAAATTCCGAAGTATTTGTTGTTGGGGGAAAATGGGCTGGAATGAGTTTTTAAATCGATACAATTCCAAATTGTGATTTCTTATGTGACTCGTACCATATACCAGAACCAGCTCCTAATTATTTTTGCCAAAATTGGATTTCGACCATCTAAGTCCAAATTTATTCCAAGTTCAAACTTTTTCAACTCTAATTTTCTCATTTTTTTCACAACTGTATTCAATTTTAAAAATTTTCCAACAGTAACATTTTCTAATTAATTTTTTTTCAAAATTTTTCCAATTTTTATTTTTGAATTTTAATTTTTTTCACAACCAAGTTTTTTTCTCAACTAAAATTTTTTCAGCACTAAATTTTTTTCCCGACTGAAATTTTTTCGTGAGTACAATTTTTTTATCAACTATTTTTTTCTAAATTCAATTTTTTTCTGAACTAAAATTTTTTCCACACTGAATTTTTTTCTAAGCTAAAATTTTTTCAACATTAATTTTTTTCTGAACTTTAGAATTTTTTCAACGCCACTTTTCCCTCGAAAATAAGGTGCAGTGGGGTAATTGCAAAATCGGGGTATTTGCAAAATCAGCTTCTGGAGGTCAGTTAACAAAATTTTTGATCGCGCCATCTTTTGGTAGGTCAAGCCACATCTATTACCTATATACTCACTCAGTTTGAACAAAATCGGTGCACGCATTTGCTTTGTGGAAATGTTTTTATCAACATGTGTCAAAATCACTCATAAGTAAAGTTGAATCAGTTTTTTTCAAAATGGTCAAAAACGTATAAAGTAAAATTTTTTTGAACTGATTTTTGTTGATTAATTATACGAATAGATCTAAGTTAAAGCTAAGACTATCATTTTTGAAAAATTTTCATTACATTGGCGGAAAAATGCGTTTTTTGCATTTACCCCGAAAAAGGTCATGCGGGGGGCAATTGCAAAATCGAAAATATCTATCATTTTATTTATACTCTCAGAATTTTTTTAAACGATTTTTAGATGTAAAATGGGTCGAAAATACAAAAAAAAGAATACTAGTTCTTCAAAAGTGTGAAAATGTATATTAAATTTTTATATTTACTTACAAAATTTTGCCATTTTTTGCGTTTTTGGGAGTTATTATCAAAATATTGTTCAAATTTCATCAAAATTTTGTGTTTTCCAATAAAATACGTCATACTTATCACAAGTGATCATTTGTTTTCAATTTTTAGCTCATTAAAAAAAAATAAAAATAAAAATAAAAAATGAGATTTTTTCACTTCCTTAAAAAATTCTTTTTTTCTTGGATATCTCCGACAAATTTTGATCAAGCGAAGGTAATGAGTATATTAAAAGGTAGTAAATTTTACGTAGATTCCGATTTGACCATCAAAACTGAAAAAAAATTAGCACCTTCAGAAATAATTTACGATTTGGCATTTGCCCCATGGCGGGGTAAATGCAAAAACGCAATTGAAAAATTTTAAAATTTTATTTTCTCATAAATTTATAAACTAAATGATACGAAATTTTTCCCACCAATAGAGAACCCCTTGAAGTTTGTGTGACAGAAATTTCAGGTTGATTGGTGCCATAGAGCCGGCACAGTGAACCGGCAAAGTGTCACTAATCAAAAAGTGGTTTGCAATTGCCCCACTGCACCTTACATAGGTACCTATATTACAACTCTGCAACTCAACGCGAATGACAAAAAATATTTTTTCACTCTCGAAGAAAAATTTAATTTTAGTTGAGAATTTATTTCAGTTGTGAAAAAAATTTAATTGATGAAAAATTTAGTTCATAACAGATTGTACCTACTTCAGAAAAAATTTAGTCCAAAAAAAGTTTGGTCGAGAAAAAAATTTAATGTTGAAAAAATTTTAGATGAGAAAAAATTTAGCCGATAAAAAATTGTACTCCAGAAAAAATACCAGTCGTGAAAAAAAATTACTTAGTGTAAAAAAATTCTAGTTGATAAAAAATTGGAGGTACTCCAGAAAAAATTTCAGCGCTGAAAAAATTTTAGTGAGGGAAATAAATAACATAAGTCTATTTTATAATACACGGGAAAGATAATTTTGTTTTGTGTGGAGTAGTTCCTTTTTCAAAATCGATTGAAGTAAAACTGAACTTGAGCTTGACCACTACAGAGCCATCGAAATATCTGATTTATTCCTAATTTTTATACTTTGTATTCGATGTATGATTTGTTTATTTGCTAAATGATACATTTTTTATATTATTTTCTGTTCGTGGAATATTAAATTTCAAATTTTGAGTAAAGTTTGCATCAAAAATGTTATTCATTTAATTAAAAAATTATTATTGAACTTTTTTTATGAAGGAAACGTAATTTTGGTCGGGAGGTCCCTTTTCCCTTTCCTGTGCCAAAAAAGGGGGAATTCAAAAATTTGCAATTTCAGGGTGCACGAATCCAATATTATTTGATGAAAAAATCGTTTTTCAACTTTCCTTTCGGAATTGAAACGTAATCTTGGTTGGGAGGTCCTTTTTCAGTCGTTTTTTCGGTCGTTTTTTAGTCGAGAGGTCCCTTTTCTCATTCGCGATCGAAAAATCAATTTCAAGGTATGAAACCATCTTCAGACGATTTTTAGGGGTATTTAACATGGATAAGCCAAAAAAGTAAAAAACGATTTTTTGGTCGGGAGGTCCCCTATCCTATTTGTCATCACATATATTCATTTTCTGCTATAGCCAATCCTAAATTTTTTCCCCTAAATTTTTGAAACGAAGTACCTAGTAAATAACAAATCTGTAGACTTTTTTGCGCAACTCCAAGATTTTTCTCCAACTTTTCAGAATTTTAAGAATGTTTATTTTAAAAATCGAGTTGAATTCCGAAAAAATTTCAACGCTTTGGATGAACGATTTAGAAGAACAGGAAAAAATTTTGAAACTGAAAAAAAATTGAGAAGAATTTTGGGCTAGAAAAAAATAGAGAAAAATTGTAAAGTTGAAATAAATTTTAGAAAAAGATTTCAGATTGGATAAAATTTTGAGAAAAAATTTCAAAGTTGATGAAATTTACGGTTGAAAGAGAACAAAAAAATTGAGAAAAATTGAAGGATTGGAAAAAACGAAGAAAAAATTCGGATTAAATCGTGAGAAAAATTCAAGTCAAAAAAATTTACTGTGGGAAAAAATTTTGGAAAAACATCAAGGTTGAAAAAAATTTAGAAAGGTATTTCAAACTACGTGATGAAAATTACTGATCTGGCGATGTGATCATCGGATCTCCACGAACGGCGTTTCTGATTAGTAGATACCGTAAAGTGATGCATTGTATCCGGTAAAATCGCACTTTCATTTAAAAAAATTCCAATTCGAAAATTTTTTCCTATAATTAAAAAATTTTTCTCACATTTTTTCCAACTGAAAATCGCTTAAGGTATTTTACAACTTCGGATTTTTCAAAAAAAAATTCAACTCAAGACTTTAAATTTTTTTTTAACTCAATAAGTGATTAGAAGAAATTTAAAAAAACAATAAAAATATGAAATAAAAAAAATTTACCTAAATCAAAGTTGGAAATTTTTTAGAAAAGGAATCTAAATTCAAAAAAATTAACCGCTGGAAAAATTTTAAATTGAATATCGATAATTTTAAATCTAAAAAAATTAGAATTAAAGAAATTGAAAAAATTTGAACTTCGAATAAATTTGGATTTAGTGTACCAGCATCACACAAAATCGTTAAATCAATTAATCTATACGACGTAAATCTTGTTACCGACGCTGCTGGGAATAAGGAATAAGCATCAAGCATCCTGAAAGCCTTCGGAATACCTCATTTGAAATAAAAATACGTATAAAACGTTCATGAGAATTCATGATGTAAAAGATGAACACCGAAACCAGCGTCACTGTCGCGTATGAAAAATGAAAGTTATTTAAAGTAAATCCACTCGGTAGTTTTGGAAAATAATACATACATTATGATACGAGACGTTTACCGTACTCCATGTATATGAAAATACGATATTATTTTCATTCTTTTGCCCTCGTACAATAGGAAAAAGGCACACACATGCACACGGTCTGGTGGTAATCAGATAAATGAGTTTGTAAGTATTTTTATTTGAAAAACTCACGACGCGACGTATCATTGGTGGGGGAAAAATGGGTAATCGCAATAATGACTCCAAGTTTTCCTGCTGCTGGCCCCTGCTCGCAGCTCGTTTCCGTTCGCGTACGAAAAAATGAATATTTTTACACCCGAAAACTTTTCCTTTTCCATTTCGACGCAGGAAAAACTTGCAAACACGGTTCGATCGTCCTGCTGCAATCCCAAATGCTCTGAATGGGAAATTTTCTATTCGTCAGCGACAACCAGCTTATAAGTGATTTTATTTCATTGTCGGATTTTTTCAGCTGGGTTTTCGATTTGTTAGCTTTTCTTTTTCCCTTAGATGGGGCATATTCGAGATTTCTCTCTAAACTACGAAGACGACTTGAAAACTTAACTTTGCGATGAGGAATTGACGCGAAATGAAAATTTTTTCAAGTTTACAGTGTTTTTGATACGATGACGCAAGAAGAGTGTTTAATTTTGCAATACGATGATCGCTGGTGTTGGGTGCGACTTTATTGGAATTTATTTGAAGAAAATGTCGAATCGTCGATGATTTCGATGCAATTTATTAAAGAAAGTTTCACTCGAAAGTAATTCTGCGGAGACGTATTGGTGACATGACATGACGGTATCAAATGTGTGTCAATTTCGACACCCAATTGTTTTTATTTTGGCATTCGAGCATGTATTTCTGGGGTGGATAAGTGAAAAAACAAACATACCCTGAGTTCAACAAAAATTGGTGAAAATTTTCATTTTAGGTGGGAAATTCCCCCCAAAAATTAAAAATCGACAAAAAAATTGTTGGCCATAAGCACAAATTTTAATGGGAATTTTTGCAAAAAAAATTATGGCAGGGCTACCAATTGTGTTATGAATTTTTACGTCTAAAAAATGTTTGGTTAAATTTCCAGGACCAGAATGAGCAACTTCAGGTTCCGAGAAATTTTGAGCCCAAACAAAAAGAAATCGAAAGTACAATCATCATAAAAGAACCCCATATCCAAAATTTTAGGGCCTGAATGTTCATTTCTCGAATTTTGGCGGATTATAACCTCATCGCCTGGCAAAATAGTGTATGAAAATATAATAGTTTTTAAATTCTACATATTTTTTTGTATCTCAATTTTTAATTTTTCCCTTCCCCAGGGATAATCCTTCATGATCTAATCTAATGTATTTGGATCGTCAAAATTTTAGCATCGCCTACAATCACAACCAAAAAACTTTACTTTAACATGGATATTTAACGCGGAAGGTCGTGGAAAATTAGAAGAATAATTTTCATACTCCGATATTTGACTCACGTGGAAAACATTCTTGAAGCTCTGTTCCACGGACTCTTTCTAATTCACAAGATCACTTTGTTCTCAAACAATCTCCAGCTATTTTTCTTTCTCATTCTTTCTTTCAAAATCATACTTTTTAAACTGAATTTTCAGAAAAGCTTTATGAAAGTTATGTAGCTTTCCAAAAAAAATTCATGTAAAATATTCAACTTCAGATAATAAAATTTACTTACGAACCAAGAAAAGAAAATGCTCGAAGCTCGAAGGAAAAATAATTCAACAGCAGCTTACCTGTAAGCAGAAAAACAAACATTTTGAATAAAAATATGATTCATAAGCAATAAAAAAAAATCAAAATTTGTGCATTTTCCGTGCTACTCTTTGGGTTTCCAAAAAATCCCTTGCGGATGTAAAAAAAATCATGAAATCATATTCTAGGCTGCTACGTACAATTTTTCAAAAATTATTTTCTCCGGATTTCCCAAATTATCCAGGCCAATTATACGAATTTTGCAAACCTTTTAAGCACTCTAGCAGGGACGAAGGTGCCTTTCTATTTCATGCAATTTTTCATGTAATTTTTGATCGGAATTAATTCCTTGAAAAATGGAGAGTACACATTTTTTTCTGCATTAAAACATTCATTTTCAAAGCAAATACGAAAAAACAAAGCATTTTTCAAAACAAAAAATAGGAAAGAGAATAAAAAACAAAACTTATGTTCAAAAGCAACAAAAAAACGAATCTAGGGCTAAAATTTTCTTAAAAATTATATATTAAAAGCAAAAAAAATGGTCATTTTAAAAATAATTCTACAAGCCATTTTCGGCTATTTGGGGAGAAAACCTCCTGATAGATTTCCGTCTGATATTCTCGATACTGTAATAATTTCAGAGTTAAGTCAATTCAAAGAGAAAACACACACAATTCTCATAGATCAATTTTTTCGCGAAATAAATTTTCCTTCCTCCCGATAGAAAATTAAAGACATTACGCCACTTCAAAAAAACTTGAAAATTTTCAAAAAAAACCAATTAATTTTCAAGTATAAAAAACAAGCAACTTTCTGGAAAAACTGAAAAATCCTGGGGTCAAAAATTAGTTTTTGAGTTGAGGTTTCTCCTTATTGATTATATTCTTTTTGAAAGGCTCGAAATCAGTGTCAACTCAAAAACTATTTTTGACCCCTAAGGGTGGTTTCTAAATCCAGGTTTAGATAAAACAAAATCTCAAAGATCTATTCACTTTTCCTCATTTTTTGTCTTCTTTTTTTTTCACCATTTTTAGAAAAACATTATCACCAGGGGTTATCATTTTCAAATCACAACATTTGGATTCCCCCCTCTCAAATAATTTCAAAAGTGGTTATGTTTCCTCGATCTCTTTGAAATAAATAACTGACTTTTCAAATAAACATCGATTTCTCATATTTTACTTTTTTAAGTTTTCAAATACATTTCTTTTTTTCTTTCCGCCTTTCAAAAAAGTACTTTTGAAAATAAAACATTAATTTTGGGTATTGAAAACTTGATTTCGATCACATTGCCAAAACTATTCGTAAATTTCCATTTCACTCTGGTTTTTCCACTACTGAACTTCATCCATCCTTCTCTATGATAAGTAATGACAACAAACAAGATAAAAACCAGCCTTTTTCTCTACTATCGCAGTCATATGTCATAATTTCCATAGAAATATACAATCTTCTCATCGACCTTACACATTTTCGGGCATAAATCCGAATTCAAAACGTGAGCTACCTCGAATGAAAATATACGTGCGTACACGTTCTACAGGGTGTCCAGTGAGTGGTCTGCCATACTCAATTTTCGGATACAACCGGATACCACAAATAAAAACTTTAGATGAACTAGTTGCCTATCTTAAAAATTGAAGGAGCAAATGATGTTTACAAAAAAATCACATTTTTTTTCAATCATGGGAATGGCTTTGAAAACTGAACAAATTTTCTCTCATGACTTTGCCTAACCTTAAAATTAAAGGAGCGTCAAAAAAAAATATTCCAAAAAAAATTGAAAAAAATATTCTGATCAAGGGAATGTGTAGTACGTTGAAAACTGAACAAATTTTGTTCTGAAGAATTTTTTCCTTTCATCAAAAATAAATGGACCACGGCTCATTCAAAATTGAGAAAATTTGAAAATTTTTTGAACTTATTTATTTTAAGTGACCAGTAACAACTTCATTTTTGATGTTAGGCAAAAAGTCATAAGAAGAAAATTTGTTCAGTTTTCAAAGTACTATCCATTCCTAATATCGTTAATAGATTTTTTTTCGTGATTTATTTGGAATCAGCATCAGCCTCTTCAGGGTGTCCACTATATTTCAGAAATGATTTTCTCTGACTTTTCCAGGTTTTCTAGACCAATTTTTCAAATTTTCCCAGACCATTTAAATATCATATTCGTAAACCAGGGAGGGGGGGGGTGTTTTTTCGCGTGATGTACTTACATCCCGAAATTTTGTATAAAAATGATATAAAATGCATAGGGTCTAACGATTTTTTTTTCAAAATCACTAGATACTTTTTACGAGATCTTTAGATGCCCCTCTTCGGGTGAAAAAAAATTCAAATTCAATTCTGAAAAATTTTCCGCCCATCCAACTCCCCCTCGCCACAAAAATTTGAACATTTGAATTTATTACCTACAGAAAAAAATTTAAATAAAAAGGAAAAACCAAGTATTCCAACGTAAAATTAAGTTTTGAAAAATGAAAAAAATTATGCCAGGGTGTCTACCAAATTGAGCGAATAAAAATTCGGATTTTTCCGGACTAAAAATTCAAAATTTTCTTCATATTTCATTCTCCCCTCCCCCTCCAAAATGAAAAACATTTGTCTCAAATTTATAAATTCACGCAACCCCTTGCAATTTTTTAGTTTGTACCAATAAATAAAAAAGTGAATGAGAAGGTAAAATATAAATTATTTTATGGAAATATATAAATGTGTTTAGCCCGAGCGAAGCGAGGGCGAAATTTTTTGCGAAAAAAGATCTTCAAAAGATGAAAATTCACCACTTTTCCCTCATTCATGTTTTCCAAAACATGGAAAATAATTTCGATTTCTGTTCCATTCTCTCCCTTTTTTTTCAACATCGTGGTCAAGGGCATCATGACATTTCTTTCTCATTACAGCTCATTAAAAAGTAAGTTTCCAAAAAACTTAAGATTAAAAATAAATTCTACAGAAAGAGTGTAAATTACCCCGAGCGTAACGAGGTAAATTTTTTTGGCATAATTCATAATTCAATGGATTACATAAAACATGCATTTGTAATATCAATTTTATTGTACATTACGACCGACAAAAAATGATGAATAAAACAATAATTGGATGAAAGATGTAATAATTTGGCCCGAGCGGAGCGAGGGCGAAATTTTTTGAAAAATTTATAATAAAATAAGCAAAAAAACATTTTTCTAAAATGATTTACATTTTTTTTGGATTTTCGAAAAATTCCAGAGAAAATTCCAAAATTCTCTGACTTTTCCAGACTACCAAAATTCCCTGACTTTTTCCGGTTTTCCAGAGAATGGACACCATGTTCAATTTTCAAGACAGGAAACTTGTTAATCTGAAAGGTTTTTTTGTGGTACCAGGTCATATCCAAAAATAAAGACTCATAGGATGAAAATAGGCATTCAACTTCAGTAGCTGATTTTGATAAGATTTTTTGCTCCGATTATGGGAAAAATAGTGAAAATATTCCAAAACTTCGGCATTTTTCACAATTTGAATTTTTGTTGAAATTTTTGTTTCACACTTTTTGGTAACTTTTGACACCAGAAGTCAATTTTCTGAGTAATGGAAGAGTTCTACGAAAAAAATGAATAAAACATGAATTACCGAGCGTAAAATTTCCTATTATTGTAAACTTCAATTCGTTTTTTTTTTCTAGGAAGCTTAATTTTCGAGATATTTCAGTCGAAAGTTTAGTTTGAAGTTCAATTTTTATATTTTACTGAAAATATCTCGAAATCTAAGCCTCCAAAGAAAAAAACCAATTAGACTTTACAAAAAGGAATTTTTACGCTCTACTATTCATGTTCTGTTCATTTTTTTTGTGGAATCTTTAGTATGTTCGTAAAATCGATTTAAACGAGTGAGAAAAATTTCAACAAAAAATTCAAATTGGAAGAAACCCTGGCCCATGAGGTCGATGCGATGAAGAAAAACTGAAATCATATTCGAACTCGGAACTGAAAAGTAGGTCAGAATCATCAATCAATGGTTGATAACGCAATTTTTTTTTTAAATGTATAAAAGCAACCACCTGAACGCGAAATTTTCAATTCCGGCCTCTATTTCGTCAATCTCCGCGTAATAAATAAATTCAATGTCGAAACCGAACGCAACCACGCCAGTCAACAATCGAATGAAAAGCCTTCGCTAATTAATACGCTATCGGGCCATTATAAAACGTATCTTACGCGCAAAAACACCGACTCGGTCGTAAAATTTAATCGAAAATAACTAATTTGGCGCCCGGCTCGAGTAAAATGAGCTAACTTCTTTGGAATATTTGTAAACATTTAATTACGGCAGTATTTAATAGCGGATCCGAAACCGCCGACCATCGGTCCATACCGATCGTCAGCTGCGTTCAATATCCGCCTTTAAAAAGTACTCTTCATCGAGGAAATTATTAAAGCTCGGTTAGAGCATTATTATAGGGCACGTATTCACGTATTCTACGTAAACTTACAGTAAATTCTTAATTGAAATTTTTTTTTCCAACTCATCCTTTTAGCATATGAACGTCTTTCATTTACAAAAAAATCACCACGACCCAAAATCTCGGTTCAAAGAGGAATTTTAAAAAGGATATGTTTTCTTTGTGGCTGTGCAACGTGCTTACCTAAGGTCTGGTTGGCGATGCCTTTCACATTGATTAATATTTTTGATGTTTATGCAGAAAAAAAAAAGAAAGGAAAACAATTCGTCGAATTCGATATATACTTGAAAATTTTACTGTACGGATATAAACGACCAAAAATCATCTCTTTTGCAATACATCCGAGGGCATAATACGCATAAAAGCACTCGCTAGGCCTATCTCGATAATTTAAGCTGCGTATAGTTATTGCGTATTTATGCCTTAAAGATAATATGTTATTTCTATCGCCGACTTTACGAGCCCGTTTACGACTTTCAAAATTTTTTTTACATTTTGTTTTACGTGAAATTTTCAACAGCTGTCGTAAATCCGTCGTTTAATGAGCGTTTTTCCATTTGAATAATCTCCGTTTTTCGATTCCTTCGGATCACGGTGAAAGATTCGAAACCTCGTGGGAATTTTCGAACCGTGAAAAAAAGAAAGTTAAATGAAGATATCGCAAAGAAAAAGAAAATTCTGCTGGACGAAGAGAAAATTTATTTCAACAGTTGATAAGTATCTACTACTACAAAAAAAGGAGAATTTTTCAGTTTCGGGAAAAAAGTGATAGAAGTGAACCTACATTTAAAGTTGGTCTAAGAAAACTGCTAAAAAAAACTATTTTGATATAAAAAATTGAAAATTCTCAATTTTTGCAGTACCAACTTCCGATTTTGGAAAAACATATTTGTATTGCCTAAATTTTCTAATTTTTCATCGAAAAAAATTATTTTTACCGAGGACAGCACTGAAATGCAAAATTTTAAATTTTCATATCAAAATAGTTTTTTACATAAATTTTTGAGTTTTGGTGACCGAAGGAAAGTCATTTCATTTTACGATAATTTAAAATCATAATTTTTTAACGATTTGCAGCTTTGGAACCTACCAAGGAAATCCTGAAAGTGGTTTAGAATCAAGCCACCAATGGTTTGGCGAGGTATAACAACTCAAATTGCATCTTTTTAGACCCTTCCATCTTTTCTACGGCATGTTATTCTAGTTGGGGGTTGTGTTAGAAAAACTGCGGTTTTTTTTCAAAACAATCCTACTTTGAGGACCCCTAGCTCTGCACCACTTTGAGCTAGAACGCTGAAATTTTTTATGGTGACTTTCCAACTCCAACTACGTCTGTGAACTTGGTCAAAATTCGGGGTATGGTTTTTTTTTAACTCCACCCTACTTGATATTCAGTTTACCATCATTGTTATTTCCATGAGAAATACCCTCTTTCTACTCTTACCCAGTTCCTCGCACCACCCTTAGCCACTTGTAAAAACTCAGGGATTCTATTGGAAATTCAATATAAAATAATTTAGTTTTTGATGATTTTTCTTCTAAACCAAATAACTTTGTAAAATGAAAAAAATTTGAATTTTGAAAAATCGTTATTTTCAACCCCTCCAAAATGGCTTAAAAATGAACATTTTCGAGAAAGTTTTTGATTATTGTTGTTATGGTATGGGATAGTTGGGGTTTTTGGTTCCGGTTTTTGAATTGGTTTTCAATTAAACGTCAAAAATGGTTTTAAGTGGTTGTGAAATTATAATTTCCATTTTTTTTGTTTCGGTTTTGGAAAAATGTTTTCAATGCAGCATGTTATGGAATCCCTGAAATTATTATTTAAAATTAATTCTCAATCAATGTCATTTTCTCTATAAATTTTTCAACTTTGCATTTTGACTTCGCAATTTTCATAAAAATTTCAGTGTGTAACACTGCTGTAAGAAATTTTCTTTATTTTATTTTAAAGACCAAAAAATTTGTTGGCTTATTTTTTATTTGATTGAAGTGAATGAACATCTTGAATTTCATAAAAAATGTGGAAATCAAAATGCTTGAAAACTTTCATCACTAATTATTCTAGGTGATCGAAAAAAAAATGTTGGCTCGATTTTGAAGTTTTTGAATGAGTAACTGTTATTTGGTTAAAAGAAAAAAATCGTAAAATCGAAGATCTGCAACTTTTAAACCTTCCTGTAGAGGGAAAAATGTGGTAGGTATCCCATTTCGAGACCAGATTCATTCTGCATCCGATCAGCCAAAGTTTGAGGAAAATAGTTGGCACAATACGCCGTTGTGGAATTTCAAAGTTGAGAAAATGTGAATTTCACCCCCTTTCATCATAAAAAGTTATCAAAAAAATTCTGAAACTTGGGTTGCGACCTATCGAAATGGATTAAAATTTTACAAGAAAAACGAAATTATTAGTGAAAATTGAATTTAAGCAATTTTGACCCCTTTTTGAGCCTCAAATTGAGCCCCATTTTTGAGTATTTTCCAAAAATTGACGTATGAGCTATGAAAGTGGGCTAGAATTTCGTCAAAAATTCAAAAATGTCATCCAAAACCATTTTGAGCAACTTTTGTGAATTTTGAGCCCCAAATAGGGTCAATTTCTGAGCATTTTCAAAAAATTGGCGTGTGACTTATGAAAATGGGGTAGAATTTCGTCAAATATTCAAAAATGTCATCCAAAATCATTTTTGAGCCTCTTTAAAAAAATTTTGAGCTTCAAATTGAGCAAATTTTTTGGTATGTTTCAAACATTGGCATGTCACTTATGAAAATGGGATAGAATCAAAGGCTCAAAATTCTCAAAAGTTGCTCAAAAACGGTTTTGGATGACATTTTTGAATTTTTGTTGAAAATTTTTGAGCAATTTTTGAGAATTTTTATCCTTAAATAGAATCAATTTCTGAGTATTTTCAAAAAATTAACATGTAACCTACGAAAGAGGGGCAAAATTCCGACGAAAATTCAAATATGTCATCCAAAACTTTTTTTGAGCAACTTTTGAGAATTTTAAGTCTTTGATTCATCCCTATTTTCATAATATTTTTGAATTTTTGACGAAATTCTGTCGCCTTTTCACAGGTTACATGCCAATTTTTGGAACATACCAAAAAATTTGCTCAATTTGAGGCTCAAAATTTTTGAAAGTTGCTCAAAAATGGTTTGGATGACATTTTTGAATATTTGACGAAATTCTACCCCATTTTCATAAGTCACACGTCAATTTTTTGAAAATACTCAGAAATTGACCATATTTGGAGCTCAAAATTCTCAAAAGTTGCTCAAATATGGTTTTGGATGGCATTTTTTGAATTTTTGACGAAATTCTAGCCCACTTTCATAAGTCACATGTCAATTTTTGGAAAATACTCAAAAATGGGGCTCTATTGGAGGCTCAAAAAGGGTCAAAATTGCTTAAATTCAATTTTCACTAATATTTTTTTTGAAAATTATCCCTTTTTTGAGACCCTCTACTCTGTTTATCTTTCAGCGGAGGCTCAAATTTTTTTAGAGGTTTCCCACTCAAAGTAAACTATCTCACCAATTTTTGTCAAAATTCAAGATGTTTTTATTTTTGATCCTCCCTGATGAATGTAGCTGTTTTTCAGCTGATTTTTGCAGAACGTGTACAAACATTTATGCATATTCATCAAAATGATCAAAAAAAAAAAGAAACGCAGAGACTCCAGAATGCCTCAAATGAGTTACAATAAAGAAGTATTTAAAATTAAAAATCTTAATTGTATTACATATGTTTTCAGTGAATTTCTACGAAAATCGTAGGGGATGAAATTCATATGATTTTCTGAACCTCTCCGGCTCTCTCAATTTTAGATTAATTGAGCAGAAAAAATTTAATTTCACTGTAAACTTGATGTAAGACTTCTAAAAGAATTAATAAACATATCAAGTCTTCTGTTCAAAAGATTTTTCAAATAATATGTATAGGTACCTAGACCTACTTACTTACTTGAAATAAATACAAAACTCATTTTAAGAATTGAAGAAAGTTTTCAAAAATAAAATAGGTCATGTTATTTCTAAAATAAAAAAACATTATTTAAAAAAAATAATAAAAAAAACAACTTGAAATCTTGAAAACGATTTTTGGTTTTGAAGAAGTCCAAAAATTGTCATTAAATGACCCTAGAGAGGACATTTCAAAAACAATTGAACAATAAATCCCTCAAATTTAAATTTCTCTTTCCATACCTAATTTTTTTATACTTTAATGGAAAAAATCATAAGATTCGGTAACTAAGTACCTAACTTTTTCAAAATTTTGATTACAAAATGCTGTAGGTAATGAAATCTCACATCAAAAAAACAGAACATCTGAAAATTTTCAGTAAAAATTTTCAAAGCATGGGTTTAGAACTAAAACTAGTGGCTTTTTTTGCCAATAATTGTTGACATTCTTCGATTTTATCTAACTGGTTTTCTGGATCTCAAATCACATACCGCAGCATTTCAAAAATTTAAATCCTTCCTTTCTGTAAAAGGACAAAAAAACCTATAAAAAATTCAAAAATTTGGTAATTTTTTTCAAAACTCATTATTTTTTATAATTCTTAAAAGAAATTCATTCACTTTGAACGAAGTCCAGCGATAAGAGCCGAATCCACACGTTCCACGCAAAGTCCACACACCACACTTACACACCTAGGTACCTCATACGTGTGTAAGTATAAACCACTCAAACGAATGTTTTTCTTTAATGCAAGATTTATCTGCGAAATCGACACTGCGGCTCGCACGTAAGCTTTTCTACCTGCGTATTTCTCGAGTGTAACGGTTGCAATCCGTACAAGCCTCCGAACACGGCGGGCATACTCGGGGGAAATCTAGCGAAAATAAGGCGAAACAAAATTCCGCCGGTATAGTTTTTCCATACCGCACGCTTCGATTTGTATAGGTATTTGGGAAAACGAAACACAGTCGGAAGAAGAAAACTGAGAAAAAAACACATTCGAATTTTATTCCTACAGCATCGCCAACGTCGATGCCGCCAAAAACGTGAGCGAGACTGCTGCGGCCGATTTCTGTGGTCTCGCTCCATTTAACATGATCTCGTATACGGTTTATCCCCTCGCCCTGGTAAGCTTTCAACTTTTATAATAAACGAAACAGCGATGTAAATGGTTAACAAATACAACGGACGTCGGACGAGTCTTATTCACCCTCTTGATGGCCGATGCACGTTCATTATTCGACCTTAACGAAATTCTCGACCGAGTGTTTATCTGATGATGATAAATCAATCAAAATTGCAGTGCTTTGTTGGCCAATGCCGACGCATCGCCGAATATTCTCATTATACAGAATACCCCTGGCAGCTTGATTTTCATTACACGAATTATCTTTGTTCTGCAAAGATATATTTTTATATTAACGATGAATTTTGATGCAGGAAATGAGATTTTGCATGCCTCATAATCATAGGCGAAGAGAAGGGAAGAGAGGGGAAGTTGAATCATAGCTGAAAGTAAATTTCTCATGAAGCGACGGATGATTTTGATTTCAATGCAAAAAATATTGGCTTCTTATCTTACAGGGTATAAGAAAACAAGACAGTCAAACCTGGAACTGGAATACCTTCATGCCGTCACTATTCATACCGCTGAATGTCGTTGAATATTTGTACGTCAGTGTTAAACAGTTTAGAATTTTTTGAAGAAGTTATCCAACTATTTTCTTCACTGAAATTTTTTTCTGAAGAATTTTTCCATAGTTGAACTTACATCTTTTTTTGAAAAGAATGATTTCTGTTTGATTGACAACATAAAAATTTTGAGGAAAAAAATTCGAGTTGAAAAAATTAATGTTGGTGAAGTTAGCTTGCAAGATGATCTTCGTCTTTGGATTTGGTGAAGCAAATTTACACGGTGCAAGTATAAGTCCAAACTAGTAAAAACGAAGTTATTCTTCACTCCCAGTGATCCCACACTCAAAGGCAACACTTACTATGACTCTGACAACATTTGAAGATATTTCCCAAACACGAAGGGAGAGGGGGGATTTTTCAACAGGTAATCTAATATCTCACAATAATTATACGTTCTGCTCAGTCATCCGAGCCGAGTGCCACCAAATCGATGGTGCCACCTTGTATAGGACCCCAAACCTTACTTCTGAGGAAAGTTTGAGTATTTTTCCATGCATAGAGTTCGAGATAAAAATTTCCAAAGTATAAGACTTAGGTTCGTAACACGATTTTTCAATTTCTGCTGACTCATGCCGACTGAGTGCCACCAAATCGATAGTGCCACCTTGTAGAGGACCCCAAACTGTACCTCTGACGAATTTTTCAGAATTTTTCTATGCATAGATTCCGAGAAAAAAATTTCCAAAGACTTGACAAGTTTTTCAATTTCTGCTGACTCATGCCTACTGAGTGCCACCAAATCGATAGTGCCACCTTGTAGAGGACCCCAAACTGTAACTCTGACGAATTTTTCAGAATTTTTCTATGCATAGATTCTGAGAAAAAAATTTCCAAAGATGAGTTTTCTTTGAGTTTTTCTGTCAAGTCTTTGGAAATTTTTTTCTCGGAATCTAAGTATGCATAGAAAAATTCTGAAAAATTCGTCAGCTTTACAGTTTGGGGTCCTCTACAAGGTGGCACTATCGATTTGGTGGCACTCAGTTGGCATGACTCAGCAGAAATTGAAAAATCGTGTTACGAACCTAAGTCTTATACTTTGGAAATTTTTATCTCGAACTCTATGCATGGAAAAATACTCAAACTTTCCTCAGAAGTAAGGTTTGGGGTCCTCTACAAGGTGGCACCATCGATTTGGTGGCACTCGGCTCGGATGACTGAGCAGAACGTATAATTATTGTGAGATATTAGATTACCTGTTGAAAAATCCCCCCTCTCCCTTCGTGTTTGGGAAATATCTTTAAATGTTGTCAGAGTCATAGTAAGTGTTGCCTCTGAGTGTGGGATCACTGGGAGTGAAGAATGACTTCGTTTTTACTAGTTTGGACTTATACTTGCACCGTGTAAATTTGCTTCACCAAATCCAAAGACGAAGATCATCTTGCAAGCTAACTTCACCAACATAAAAAAATTATGATTGGACGTGGAAAAATTTCAGATGTGAAAATTGCGAGAAAATAAAATTTTTACGTCAATCAAACAGAAGTCATTCTTTTCAAAAAAGATGAAAGTTCAATAATGGAAAAATTCTTCAGAAAAACTTTGGTCGTGGAAAAATTACGTCAGAAAAAAATTCGGTCGTGGAAAAATAACATAAGAGAAAAATTTCAGTTGAGAAAATTCTGAGAAAAAAATTAGGAGTTGAAAAAATTACGAGGAAAAAATTTAGAGTTGGAAAACTTTTTCAGAAAATTCTAAACTGTTTAAAAACAGGTAAAATAATCTGGACTTTGAAAAAAAAAGTCGAAACGACATTCAGCGATATGAGTAATGAGGTCATGAAGGTATTCGAGTTCCAGGTTTGACTGTCTTGTATAAGACATAGAAAAGAGTACTCTGTAAGATAATATATTTCTGATGTCGATAATACAACTGATAAGATAATACAGTAGAGTGGTCCTTATTTATACTTGATGAAAAAATTTTTTCGAAATTTTTATTGGTGCCATTCCATGAGAAAATCATCCACAAAAAATTTCAGCCCGATTGGTTCACCCCTCCCCTCGCACCATGACCATCTTTGACCAGGTTAGACTTACCGAGCGAGCATATAACTTTCCACCACGATACGCCGTGCATTTCAACGAGTTCCCTCGCGTTAAAACCTGTCTTGTGTTTCAATAGTAAAAGTACAAATAATTTGAATACGGCGTACCGTGGTGGAAAGTTATATGCTCGCTCCGTAAGTCTAACCTGGTCAAAGATGGTCATGGTGCGAGGGGAGAGGTGAACCAATCGGGCTGAAATTTGTTGTGGACGATTTTCTCATGGAATGGCACCAATCTACTGGGGGGGGGGGGTCCCATAAAAATTTCGAAAAAAAATTCTCACCAAGTATAAATGAGCACCACCCTAAGGTACCATTTATGTTACATATTAATGACACATAATATGAGACGCAGCCAGGGATACCCGACCATATGTCGGAAAAATTTTTTTTCGTTTTTTTGGCTCTTCAAGTAGTACAGACTTGTACCTTTCGAATAGCGCAAACCGCATTAAAAAAGGTTGAGAAATGAATTTTCTATGATTTTTCAAAGTTTGTCAAAAAATGATTTTCAAAAATCAAAGTTTTGAGAAAAACGCAAAACAAAATTTGGAACTGTTTTCAATGAATAAAAAAAAATTATGTTCTGTAAACGACTTTTCTCCTAGGAAATGGTTTATTTACGTCCTCTTACATCACTTTAGGTCATTGACCCCTTCCAGAAGTTGCCGGCATCGAAAATCGAAACCATACCATATGTCGGGAATCATATTTTTTCAAGAAATAATGACATTTTTGGTACAAAATTTGTTTTTTTAATAATCGTACACCACTGTAGTTCATTATAACAAACCTGAAATTACGTGCATTGAGAAATGAAATCATAGTGCAAGTCAAACAACTTTACAAACCAAACGGTGAAAATCATGCTTTGAAAATTAGTGTTCAACAAATATCCGGATTATCGAAATGAAGAGTTTCAACGGGAAAAAATTAAATTTTCGATTTCGATAATCGATTTTTCAATTTCGACTTTTCGATTTCGATAATCGATTCTTCAATTTCGATTTGTCGATTTCGATAATCGATTCTTCAATTTCAATTTTTTGATTTCAATAATCGATTTTTCAATTTCGATTTTTCGATTTCGATAATCGACCTATAAATTTTGTGAGGGTTCGTGAAAGAATTCGGGAACTCTCGGAAAAGTTCAACCGTTTTCGGGATGTTTTCGGAGCTGTTCGGCAATTTCCGTGTGATATCCGGATAATCCAAATAGTATTTGGTATTTGGATATCCGGATATTTGTTGAACACTACTACGTTTCAATAATAATGAAAGTTGTAAATTTTAACATATTTTTATAAAATTCCGACATATGGTATGGTTTCAATTTCTCAGAGGCCTTCAGCAAAATTCGTTTTTTAACCAAGAAGATGACACTTTTGGGACCTGAACCTATTCTCATATGAAAGTAGAGGGTTCATAGTATACAAATTGATGAAAAAAAAATTTCCATATTTTTGGTCATTTTTTCTTAATTTGCGTTTTTCTCGAAATTTACTTTTCCGACATATGGTCGGGTATCCCTGGCTGCGTCTCATATAACGTTCAAAATGTTAGGTTTAGGTGACATGAATCAGTGCAATATATTTTGAATAACCAATGCTTCATAATTTTGCAAGTAAATAATGCACAAATCACTGACCTGCAAAATTGCTAGAGTACATATGTGTCGAAAAATAAGGCACTAAATAATGGCACATATCCTGATCATATGTACATGTGCAAGTTTTACAGTATATCCCTTTTTATACACATTTATGTGCCATATGGACGTGCTGCGAATACTGCCATTTTTCGAGAAACATGAATGTACCATCAATACAGGTATCTTATGTGACATATAGCTACAGCTTTTATAACGCTGCAATAATTTGTTCATTTTATAATGGCACATGCATGTCACGAAGTGTTGTAAAAAGATAAAAATGGTACGCTTGGGTTATGAAGTACCACTCAACTTAAGCATCATTAATTAAGTATGTACCTATAACAGTTTTAAGTCATCCTATGAGTTATCTTATAAATGGTTTTGTGGTATATCAGATAGGTACTAGGTTAAAGGTAAATGATGTAAGTAATTGAAATAAGTTTCAATTGTTCTCTTTTCCCTACATTTCTCCTATTTTTGATAATAACATTTTGGTTGAACCTCTCGATATACTACCTATATGAGATATTGGAGTATTACCTTTCTTCACTTCGTTTTTATTTGCCAGTATGGCAAGTTCTCCCATTTTTCTGTTTGTTCATGTTATTATAATGTAATTTTGTACCAAGGTTTTGGTAAGGTCATCGAGACCACATAATTTTTATTTTTGATATTTTAGATTTTATTTTTTAACACATACCGTGATGTTTTTGCGTAATTGAAATTTTTGGTACAAATAGAGACTGTTTCAGTACTCTGTACTTTTACCACATTTTTTTTGCAAGTGATTGGTACAGGTATGATTGATTTTGGTTATTTTTTGAGATCTACAGGCATATGTATTTCTCCAAAGGGTACCGGCGCGCGGCGGTTAAGATAGGCGAATCTGCCCCCAAGCTAAAATTCGAAACTAACCGATGGAAGTTGGTTCTTATGGTCTGAAAACCTTGTGGAAAAATTTTTGGCCCCCTACTTCTCCCCTATCCTTAGTTATGGGCCAAAACGTTCTTTTTTTCAGCCTTTTCATTAGGAATTTTTATTTTCGAGAATTTTCAACCAAATTTTTTCAAACTTGCGTGGGTACATAGTACACCATACAGAGGAGTATTGGTTGATGGTTGGAAGAAATTTTTCGATGATTTCTTCTAGCTGAAACTTGTTTGAAAACTTCAAATCGAGTTTTCTACATGATGGTTCAGAGGTGCAATTCTGAAAAAAATATATTTCATGTACCTAGTCCATATGTACAACGTGATATTTTTTTTCAGAATTTTCCATGTGGTAGAACATCTTGAAAAATGCGAAAAACCATTTTTCCACAACGTTTTTCACTCATAAAGTGGTCATTTTTGGTCGAAAATTTTTGTTTGTGCAATTATACCCCAAAATACGTATGTATACACCACTTTTTCAATTTTCACTTCATTTCATTCCTTTTTGACGATTTTTGTAATTTCAAGTACAAATACGTACAGCAGAAGGCTCAAAATTGAATAAGGGTAAGAGTCCCTAATATGGACCGCATTTTTTATTTTCAATGCCTACGGCGCTAGGAGTGAGATAGGAATGAGGTAAATGGCTTAAAATGTAGCCACATCTATCTAGTTTTATTCCCCAAAATTTCAACCCCCACCATAAAGTCTAAGTTGACCAAAACAATGGTTTCCCAAAAAGTGTCAAAAACGAAAATCGAAATTTTGGGTTCCTAATATGGACCGGTCGTAAAAAACGAAAATAATGGGTAAAAAATCGTAAAAAAAAATTGTTTAATCGAGTCAAATAAATTTATCAAGTAAAGTAGAACATTAATTAAGACAATAGCTGCATGTATACGTCTTCTTATCGATGCAATTACAATTTTTCAAAAAAAAAAATTATGAGGTGTCCTAATATGGACCACCTTTCTCAGGTGGTCCATATTTGGACACCTCAAAATATTTCTTTTGAAAAATTATAACTTAACTTACCGTAAACGTAATCTAAAACTAATTATCACAACTGAAACTCACAACTCTGGACTACAAATTAAAATTAAAACCACATTGAATTACATTATTTAAAGTTGTCACATTGTCAATCAAAATGTTGATTGAAAAATTTTTAGCATAGGGCAAAATCTTTTTTTGGCTGTAACTCCGCGAATTTTAGCTTTTGGGCTGCGATTTTGGTCTCATTGTGTTTCTCTATGAAAAATGAACAAGATACAATTTTTTTCCGCCAGATTGCATCATAAACGGAGGAGATAGGTGGGTGGTCCATATTAGGGAACCGGTCCATATTCGGTACCCTTACCCTTATGTCACTTTCTTTGTACACGAAATTGGCATATGAAAAAATTTGTGAAATCCTCATGAGTTGGTGTTCGCGTACTTATTACACTAGTTGAGTAAGGTGTTTTACTTGATTATGATGAATGATTGTGTATCAATGCCACAATGTTTCAAATTCAAAGAATAATTTTCGTTCAAAATCAAAAATTGAAATTAAAGAAATTTTATAACAAATCAGATATAGGTACTTAATTGATTTAGTTATTATTTATTCATCAAACACTTTGAGTACATGTAAGCGTTTAATTTAATTTTTTCAGGGGTTTAAACAGATAGTCATTTTAGTGTAGGCAAATTAGCGCTATTTTTAAGAAAAAAAAAACATTTTTAGCTAGCTAAGATTTTATCGCCAAAAACTGTCGAGGGTGGTCCCCTGACTAACCCCTAAAAAGTCCGCACCCCCTAGACCCCTTGCTAAATTTTTTATGGAGGCTCCACCCCCCCCCCCCTCAAAACTGGTTTTTCCCAAATAACTTCTCAGGATTTGATTTTACGGCAAAAGTAGCTCAGTATTTTTTTGTTCTACGCTCAATTTCAAACATCTTTTGTGTGAACAATTTTTGCGTACGACCAATATCAGAGGAGATGGAGCGTCCTGAAGGAAGGGGGTTTTGGAAAATATGATATTATTTGAAAACGCGATAATATGTATAAAATCGCACTAAACTGTATGTTTTGGGCATGAAAATAGTAGTATTACGTAAATTGATGGTATTAATACAACTTGACCCCCCCCTTTCCCTCCCTATGTACTCACCCCACCTTACCCACTTCTTTTTATTTAGCACTAGTAATAAGACTGAGGGGTTGGGAGGGGTGGACACAATGGGAGGGGGAAGAGGGAAAAAATGCCTCATGATCATCTTTCCCCCTCCTATGTGTCCACCCCACCCCACCCCTCAGTCATATTACTAGTGCTAAATAAAAAGAAGTGGGTTAGGTGGGGTGAGTACATAGGGTGGGAAAGGGGGGGTCAAGTTGTATTAATACCATCAATTTACGTAATACTACTATTTTCATGCCCAAAACATACAGTTTAGTGCGATTTTATACGTATTATCGCGTTTTCAAATAATATCATATTTTCCAAAACCCCCTTCCTTCAGGACGCTCCATCTCCTCTGATATTGGTCGTACGCAAAAATTGTTCATACAAAAGATGTTTGAAATTGAGCGTAGAACAAAAAAATACTGAGCTACTTTTCCCGTAAAATCAAATCCTGAGAAGTTATTTGGGAAAAACCAGTTTTGAGGGGGGGGGGGGTGGAGCCTCCATAAAAAATTTAGCAAGGGGTCTAGGGGGTGCGGACTTTTTAGGGGTTAGTCAGGGGACCACCCTCGACAGTTTTTGGCGATAAAATCTTAGCTAGCTAAAAATGTTTTTTTATTTCCTTATTTGCCTACACTATTTATGTTGTTTTCGTAAAATTTTTGGATTTCTTTTTCATTTTCTGTCACGTCTTCCGAATTCTTTAATTTGTTTTTTCGAAATAATTTTTTTTTTGTATTCTGTTCCTAAATGTACATTCAAGTAACGAATGTTTTTTTTTTCCTGTCTTCCACTAAAGAATAAAGACAAAAACGTATAATACATGTAGAAACAGTGCAGTATTATGACTAGAGCTCTCAAAAATATTCTTTGCATGTTTTTTTGTATGCGATATAATTGCGCATATTCAATACATCTTTCCGTTTCATAAGATTCTGAGTAAGAAAAACCCAACTTCATTTTGCATACTTCGCATATTTCGACCAAAAATGCATATTTTTGCATATTTTAAACACCAAAAGTGCATATTTGTGCATATTTCGACTATTTTTTCATTTTTTGGCATAAATTTTACTTTTTTTTTCATTATTTTTTCAAAAACTTCCATTTTTGGTTTTTTTGTTTGTTAAAATTACAAAACTGTAAAAATTTTCAAAAAAAATTAAAAAAACATATTTCGACTATTTTTCCATTTTTTGGCATAAATTTTACTTTTTTTTCATTATTTTTTCAAAAATTTCCATTTTTGTTTTTTTTTTCTAAAATTACAAAATTGTAAAAATTTTTTAAAAAAATTAAAAAAACAATGTTCTTTTTAGCTTAGTGGTGAAGCAACACTGCGTTCAACAGTTTCGACAATGGTACAGTGTTATAGAGGTTTAAAAAACCTTTTTTTTAATACCCATATTGGATATGCATATTTTGCATATTTTGGGTAAAAATGCATATTTTTAGCATATTTCAGGCATCTAAGAATGCATATATATGCGCATATTTCAGTGAAAAAAGTGCATATTTTTGACAGCTCTAATTATGACAGTATTGCTTTGTTTTGTCAATACTACATGGTTTTTTTTAGATAAAAAACTGACCGGTAAAAAGTCATTTGTCCCACGGAAAACAGTGTGGTATTGATACACTTTATTCATCATAATTAAGTAAAAATAAATCACGTTCATCAATTAGGTAGATGCTAGGGACTTGGACTAACCTTTCTCAAACCACCGCCTTTCTCCAGTCAATGTTCTCAAACAAATACACGTCTCATCCGGGCATAAAGTTCGTCAAATATCGCAGGGGGAAAATTCCACCTCTGATCTCCAAAAATCAAAAGATCATTTTATTTTTACTCGCGATTCGTTCAACTTCGACGTGATTCTTGAAAAACTTTAGATAGGTAATAAAACGCTACAGTAAGATTTCAGATTATTTCAACAATACGACGTCGACGTGA
Organism: Pseudococcus viburni; assembly: GCA_033439095.1. Lineage (NCBI taxonomy): Eukaryota > Metazoa > Arthropoda > Insecta > Hemiptera > Pseudococcidae > Pseudococcus > Pseudococcus viburni. The sequence continues at coordinate 495,085 of JAVBJF010000146.1, forward strand.
CATTTCCTTATGCAGCTACAAGATCGATGTTTTTTTTTTATCAAGCAATGACGACAAATTGAAGCGCCACATAAATACCCAGCTTTTTCACAGCTTTTGTAAACACACGTCCTTGCACGGATGGAATGAAACCCAGAAACCCATTATAAATATCAAATGCAAAGTGGTATTTTTCGTATTCGTTGGCTTCTGTAAGAAAAAAGGAGGGTCGCGAATTTAGAGAAACGTCGACATAGCGATTATGACAGTTGAACAATACCCTTGCTGAGAAAAATCAAAAGTTTTTTCCAATCAAACAATACTGTTCGAGTCGTATTATTCAAAAAAAAATCTCGCGAAGAACAATAAAAACATCGAAATGAAGTAAGAATAATTATGGAAATTTTTTTCGTGAAAACAATATACCAGAGTTGATGGGAATTTCGGATTCAAATTATTTTTTATGGTTCCTCTGTCCTTACCCTTGCCCATTTTTCATGACAAGGTAATACTTCATTATATCATTAACATGTTAAATATTTCGCTAATGAAGACATTACTTAGGTATAACCGAAAAATAAACACATCAGTCTCGCAGAATGACTACATATCATCAAAGTTTAGTAGACCGAAAGTTTCATAATAGAAATACATAAATATAAAAATCTCTTATCGAAGGTTCCAAATTAGCCGAAAATGTATAGATTTTTAGCGATATTGATATGAATCATATCTATAATGGGATAACGACCAGCGTTAATTAGATAATGTATTAATAATTAAACATTTGTATAATTGCCAACGTATTTTTTATATTTTATAGGCCCGACAGTTTACGAAAATTATCTCGACCAAGTGAGAAATAATCGAGCTAATAAATATCTACATCGGTATTGTTTTTTTAATTATTGTACTTCGTGGATTCGTCGTCTTATATTAAATCAGCTACTTCGTGTAAAGATCAACTATAGAAATTGGACACCTGTTGAGAATTTTTTCGAAGAAATTACGTATTTTTGTCAGTCGTTCAATCTCGACTTGATTTTTCTTTTTCGAAAATGAATATTTTAATTATTGTAATGTTTTTAATCGTAATAACGATTTTACTGAAATTTATCGACAAAAAGAAAAACAAAAGGTTGTACAAATTACTCGAGCAGTTCCCTTCGTATCCGAAATTACCTTTGATTGGTAACTTAAATATGCTGTATGGATCAACCGATGGTAATTATTAATTTATTAAATTACCCATCGCGATCGTAAAAATTACTAAATTTTTTCCTTTCGTATTTTGCGTAGATTTACTTCCAAAAGTGGATAAATTGATGCTGCCTTATGACAGGCTCATGTTCTGGTTGGGACCGATTCCATGCTTGTTCATAAAAAAATACGAAGATGTTATGGTGAGTTTTCATTTTCATTGTACGATTCAGTACGAGGGAGAATATCGAGAAAATTCGCGAAAATTATTTAAAATATTATAAAATATTTCTAAAATTACGTGAGAATTGAAACCATCGCGATAAATCGAAGAAATATTACAAAAGTGGTTCAAAAATCATGAAAATTTTTCAAAGCGTCATACAAACATTTTGAAAAATCATTAGAAAAATTGTAAAATTACCATAAAAATTTCTCAACGTTTATAGAAATTGAAAATATTTAAGAAATTATTTAAAAAATTGCAAAAGTGATTGAAATATTACGAAAAATTTACCAATTCTGAATAATTACTGAAAAATTTTATTTAAAAAATTATGAAAAATATTAAATTTCATAAAAATCTGAAAATAAGTTAATAATTGAAACCTAACAATGAAAAACCATTCAAAACATGACAGAAATATTATAAAAATTATGAAAAGAGTTCAAAGAGTTCGAAAGGCTATTGAAATCGTGATGATAAAGTCTTGTTAATTCAAAAAAATAATTATTTGAATATTTTTTTTCATTTCATAAAAAAAATTAAAGAGCAGGCAAACAATCATGGAAGGGCCCAATAATTTTACAAAATTTTATATTAAATGATAAAAATTGTCCATTTATAAGAAATTCTCCAATTTTCATGCCATTCCAACAATTTTTCAACACAAACGAAACAAAACTATGACATTTTAATTTTTTTTCTGATTTTTCTCCTTTTTTTGAACCCAACATGAAAATATCTTGAAAAAAAGCTCAACTTCTTTAAAATTTTTTACCGGCAATAATCAAATTTTTTCGACAAATACAGGGTCTTCCATGAATCGTCTGCCAAACATATTTTTTTGGATATAACCGGGTACCACTAAAAAAAAACTTGAGATGAACATGTTGCCTAACTTAAGGATTTAAGGGGCAAATGCTGCTTCTAAAAAAATTACGTCAAAAATTTTTTAACCATGGGAATGGATAGCACTTTAAAAACTGAACAAATTTTCACTATATGACTTGTTGCCTAACTTGAAAATTGAAGGGGCTACAAAAATTTATTTTCAACAATTTTTTTTTTTCTGATAAACTAATTAAAGGAATGGATAGTACGTTGAAAACAGAAAAAAATTTGTTCGTACACGTTTTGCCTAACATCAAAAATAAAGGGGCCAAGGGTGATTCAAAATTGGGAAAATTCGAAAAAATTTTGAAGCCCACGTATTTTGCGCGAGCCGTAGCCCCTTCATTTTCGACGTTAGGCATAAAGTGCACAGAACAAAATTTCTTCAGTTTTCAACGTACTATCCATTCCCTTGATTAGTTGATTTTTTAAAAATTGTTTTTGAAAAAAAAATTGTAGCCCCTTCAATTTTTGAGTTAGGCAAAAAGTCATATAGTGAAAATTTGTTCAGTTTTCAAAATACTATCCATTCCCATGGTCAAAAAAATTTTTGGCGTGATTTTTTTAGAAGCATCATTTGCTCCTTAAATTCTTAAGATAGGCAACATGTTCATCTAAAGTTTTTTTTTTAGTGGTACCCGGTTATATCCAAAAAAATATGTTTGGCAGACGATTCATGGAACACCCTGTATAAGTACGTGATTTTTTTAATTATTAGGGGGAGGAAGGGGAAATCTGCCTCCGTGTTCCTTGATCAGTCTAGTAATGTTTTTCAATCTTTGTACAAGATTTCCCTTAAAATTTTGGAAAATTGATGAACATTTTTTTCATAATTTTTTTATCTCTTTTGCATCAATTTATCTCATTTTTAAGAAATTTTCAACGGATTTTATCGCATTTTAATAAATTTTTAAAGATATTTGAGGGTTTGAAACTACATTTTCTTTTCCTGTTTCATTTTTGAAAATTCATCGAAAATATAACAATTTATAATGACGAAGGGAGCATGAGAATTTTCTGTTTTTGATTTTTTCATCACGAAGTATGATTTTTTCTATTTTTTTCAAACTCGATTTGCAATTTTCTCACTATAAGGGAGGGGGAGAGGGTAACTGCCCTTTCTTCTTCATGCTTGCTCCATCTATTTCTATCTAATACAAAAAATATCCACGTTTTAGAAACAGTTTTCCAAAAATGACACTTATGAAAATTATCCCACGCAAGCTCAATTTTTCCAACTTAAAATGTAATTTTGCCACTTTGAAGAGGATGAGAGGCAAGATGCCTCTTCCTTTTGGTCTGAATCTAATTATTTTACGGGAGAAAAAAAAGAATCATAATTTTTTTCTCGTCAAGAAACGAATTGAGTCATCGAAGACTCGACTGAAAAAATTCAAAATGTATGAAACTCGACGTCAATTTTCTATTCGGCAACCTTGAAATTTTATGTATGATTATTAAACAAGCCTCCTCCCTATTTTGCGGCAATTTTAGGCACCATTTGCTGAACACGAATGGATCTCCTCAAATCTACTCTTATTTCACTGATTAAGTAATTCAGAAAAATGATAGGTAAATTTTGTTCACAGACGATCCTGACCCAAAGTCAAGATCGAGACACACTTCAACTTGGAAACCAATGGTCCGGTTTAGGAATAATTAACGCAAGATGTAAGAAATCTGCACCCAAAATATGGCTACCATAGTTTCAAACACACTGATTATGTAGTAGGTCCTAGGATACTGTTTTTTTTTTTAAATTAATATTCGTAATTGTTGATAGATCACGAATGGAAAAAATCTAGACGAATATTAGCACCAGCTTTTACCTCTCAAATGCTTTCCAAATATGCGGACGTTTTCAACAGGAAATCTTCGAATCTTGTGGAAAAATTGAAATCGGTAGCAGATACCGATGAAGTGGTCGACGTAAGAGACTATATTGTGAATGCAAATTTGGATATTATAATAGGCAAGTGTACCAATTTTTTCGATCATTTTTTCTTTTTCTTAGGTAAATTGTCTTCAAAACTTCAAAATGTTAGCTAAACAAAATTTAAAAATGATAATTTTAAAATACAAGTACCTGAAGCTTGTCAAAAAAAAATTGAATACCTATGAAAATAATTATTTACGCCTAATATTGAAGGAGAAATTGAAATATGAAGCTAAAAAACCATCAAAACCCCTAAAAATAAAAAAAAAATAATAAATCGAAATTATTAAAATCATGGTGTCTAATAAAATTTCATAATAAAAAATTTTCACAACTTTTTCGGGAAGGGGGACTTTCTTTTTTGCATAATTGTATTTATCCAACGAAAAAAATCAGCTGAAAAATTTCAAAATTTTGAAAAAAAAGGAAAAGATGAATTAAAATTAAAAAATTTGATTGAAAAAAAGCAGGGTCATTTTGACATTTTCGATAAAAAAAAATCAGGACAAAATCCAGGCTTTCTGGACTTTTGACACATTTAAAATTTGAACAAAAATATTTCCCGTTCAACTGGAAAATTTTCAAATGAAATAATTTCAAACTTTTGAAAAAAAGTAAAAGATAAATTTAAAATTTAAAATTCGATTGATAAAAAAGGCAGGGTCATTTTGACATTTTCGACAAAAAATCAGGTCAAAATTCAGGCTTTCTGGACTTCTGACACATTAAAAAATTTGAATGAAAATATTGCCTGTTTCCAATAATAATTTCAAATCCATAATGAAAGATTGATTAAAATTAAATTTCTCTGCCTTAAATTGGTTTTATTTTTCAGAAAACACAGTAGGAATTTCAATCCAAAGTACTGGAAAAATGGGGAAAATCTTTTGCGACGCGTTACTCGAGTAAGATACAGAATAAAAATATTTATTATTTCGATGAACGAATACGAATAGACTGATACGTGCTCCGACAAGTTCATGGTACTAATCTCGACCTAATTGTTGATTTTAGAGCACTTCAAGGTTTAGCTGAACGTTTCATATCGCTTTGGTTGCATTCGGGCATAATTCACTCGACGTATTTAAAGATGACCGGAAAAAGTGATAAAATAAAACAACTACGCCATTTACCGACTAAAGTAACAAAAATACTACTTCGATTAAATTTTTTTACCGTATTTTCAAACCTCGAATTTTTTTCAGGTAGTGAAAAACAATTTTTACGAACTCGAAAACCGCAAAGATAAATTAGACGATGGTAAACTATGCGAATAATTTTATCTATAACTTAATTAGCCGGGTTTAATTATTCATTAATTCGTAATAATTTTAATTATATTTTAAATCAATTTCCCGACAGTCGATTCGTCCAAGACGATAATCGATTTACTCATCAAAGGAAGCAGGCACGAGCCGACTTTTACCGAAACACGTATAACGGACGAATTATTACACGTAATCGGAGCGGTAGGTGTCATAGCTGACGAATGAGGCGAAAATAATTGAAAATATTTGAAAAATAAAATCTAAAATGGTTAAATTACGTTTGCAGGGTGCTGAGACGACAGCATTAAACGTAAGTTTTTTATTGGTCATGTTGGCTACGCACCAAGATATTCAGGTAAATACGTAAATTTTGAAGAGATAACGCGACCTTGAACTAGAAATAATCTCCAAGTCGTGGCTCCATTTGTAGGAAAAAGTATACGAAGAAATTATCGAACTCGTAGGAGACGACGAAGACCTCACTTCGGATCATTTAACCAATCAGCTCAAATATTTAGAGCAGTGTATTAAAGAAACGTCTAGGATGTTCAGTCCGGTAGCAGTGACCAGCAGACGTACTCATAAGGAATATTTATTGAATGGTAATCGAAATTTATAATTTGATTGAATATCTGCTCATTTTTAACTCCTTTTTGTCTCCTCGATCAGATAACACCATCATTCCAGCCAATATGTTTGTTCTGGTGTTTATTCACCTGGTTCATTACGACGAGAATTTGTATAAAAATCCTCTAAACTGGGATCCCGAACATTTCAGCGATCAGGCAGTAGCCGAACGACCCAAAGGTAGTAGTCAATTGACCTTTGGATACGGAGCAAGATCTTGCATAGGTAAATAAAAATACCATGTGGGGGATCCTGATAGAAGTTTATTTTCTATGGTTCGATGAAATTAGTCAGGTCTCAATCGTACAAAAAAAAAAGGCTTCCGCGAGATATTCCTGTTAAAATTGATTTTATGATTGATTCTTGTAATGGACACTAAAAAAAAGAAATCAAGCCTGTATGCCCCTTTCTCCCATTCCGTTTTTCCCAAGGATCCACCCCAACATTTCAAACGCGTGTATCGTCTTATTTATGAGTTGTAATGAAAAAATTTTCAATTAAACATTGTTCCTCAGCACTTAATGTACATTTTCATTTCTTATCAAAATCCATTTTGGAGCAACTCCTGCCCCCCAAATTTGGAAATAAAACATGTTTTGAGAAAACTTCAAAATCACGTTTTCATAATTTTTAACGAAAAGTTTCAAAGATACGGCAAAATTTGTAATCATCAAACGTATTCAGAATTGAATTTACTTTCCAATCAGCTTTCTCACGATCATTTTCAACAATTTTTCCCGACAGAGTGGACCTCTCCCCCTCCCCTCTCCCCATCTCAATAGTCGAACTCGCGAAAAAAAATTTGAACGAATTTCGCTCTTCGATATCTAATGCATAATTCCATTCACTATCGGAATTCATTTTGGAGCAAATATTGTTCATGGGTCCAATTTTTGTGATACCGGGGAAGGGGGAGAGGTCCACTCTGTCGGGAAGAGTTGATGAAAATGGTCGTGATAAAGCTCATTGGAAAGGAAATTCAATTCTGAATGCTTTTGGTGATTGAAAATTTTTCCATATCTCCGAAATTTTTCGTTTAATTTGAAGGAAACGTGATTTTGAAGATTTTTCAAAATATAAGTTTCATTTCCAAATTTGAGAGGCAAGAGTTGCACCAAAATTGATTTTGATGAGAAATAAAAATGCACATTAAGTACTGAGGAACAACTTTTGTTTGAAATTTTTTTCATTACAACCCATAGATAAGATGATACACACGTTTGAAATGTGGGGGGGGGGTGGATCCTGGGGAAGGGGGAATAAGAGAAAAAGTCATACAGGCTTAATTTTTTTTTAGTGTCCAGAACAGGAATCAATCATAAAATCAATTTTAACAAGAATAGCGCGCGGATGTACGATTGAGACCTGACAAATGTTTTCAAGATTTACTTTAGTTCATTTTTTATTTTTTATTTTTAATTTAAAAAAAAATCCGACTTCTACTCTCTCAATTATAAACCAGTGAAAGTTATCGAAAATCACTGAGAAACAGTGAGAATTGTAGCACACGAGAAAATCAGTGAGAAAAATCACTGGAAAATCAGTAAATATTCACTGAAAGGTCAGTAAAATTCATGAAATTTGCTGAAAAATCAGTGAAAATCTTTGAAAAATCAGCGAAAATTTGCTGAAAATCAGTGAATTTCACTTATTTTTTCTGAGCTGCAATTTTGACTATTCATCAGTGACTTTTCACTGAGTCAGAATGAAAGAGTAGCTACGAAGGTTTCAAAATATAGACCTCATTGCACATTTGAATGGATAAATTCAAACATTGGACTCAAAATTTTCATCTGAAACTGATCAAGAGACTTTTACTTTGAAAAAAATTCTTCAAGTCCATTGATTTCTCTCTTCTTTTTAGAAAACGCATATTTAGAAAAAAAAACCTAAAATTTCGTTCAGTCCCTTACAATCGGGTGAAAAATACAAATATTGGTTTTAAAAGCGTTTTCTGATACTGTATCATGATTTTCCAACAACGCTCAAAAATTGAGAGATTACAACATTGAAATATTGATGGGGGGGGGGGGGGGTACATATGGAAATTATCGCTGAGAATTTTTCTGGGGTAAATATATTTACTTACATCAAGATAATTTAAATAAATGATTTTTCAAAAATCATTCCATCTCATTTTTTATGATATTTTGAGAACCTCTGAAAAATAACTTGACCATTTAAACTTTCCAAAAAAGTCAACTTTCAAGAAAAGTTGCGAAGGCGAGGAAAATGAATCGAGAAAAAGGGTGAAATTTTTACCAGCCTGTTTGAAAATATCTGTTTTATTCCATTCCAGGAGCCAAGTACGCTTTGATGTCGGCCAAAACTCAAATGGTGCACATTTTACGTAATTATCGTTTATCAACCAACGTGGAGAATTTCTCAATCAACGATTGCACGATCGATTTATGCATAAGAAGTAAAATTGGATACCCCATCAAATTTACGAGCAGGAGAAACGCGCAGAAAGCATGATACGTCGATTCTTATAATACACTTTCTTCGTTAGATCAATATTTTTACATTTTTCGGTTCAAAATGTCACATAAATTACTATAAGGAATTATTGTTTATGATTTATTAAAAAATATATTGAAATAAGCGAATTGTTTTAGTCTTTTTCGTTTAAAACACAATCTCAAAATTAGTACGAAAAATCAACTTTAAGAGGTATTTTTAATAAATTTATATAAAACACAATTTGCGTTAAAATCGATAAAAAAAAATAAGGTCAAATGTAAAATTGATCTCTTGAAATAGAATTTTAGACCAAGTAGACTGAATCCAAAAAATTAAGAAAAAAACGCATTTTCAGCTATTCCGGATCCTCCGACGATATTTTATCGTTTTTTTTATTTTTTTTATTTAAAGCAACTTTTAATTTTACTATGTAGGTCTATTAGGTACTTAAAAATTGAAAATTAGTTGGCAAACACACATTACGTATCCATCTAAAAATCACCTTAAACGAAAAATTTACTCGATGAACTTTTATTTTTTTGCACCTTCAGGAATAATGAGAAAATACTGGAGAAAATCAAAATCTCGATGGAGGCTCAGACTGACTGAATTTTTTTTTTGATTAATCAATATTCAGTATATGGTCCTAAGTGTCATACCTAAATCTTATTATTAAAAAATAATTTCTCTAAAAAAATCATAGAATTTTTGATAAAAAATGGCGATTTTTCAACTTCCAAAAATTTTCTAAAAATTGAAAAATCAACATGGGAAGTTGAAATTCTCTTCAAAAAGCGTTTCCAATATGCTCTAATCGAGAATCTTACTCTAATTTGAATCGGAAAAAGACATTGGGAGTTCTTGTAGCGGTCGTTTTATGAAATTTTATTGGGGAGGGGGTGTAGCATTGAAGTTGTGTCTAGGCCTCAAAAAGACCTCATACAAATTTTCTTTCCAGAATACACTCTTACCTCTGCCTGCTCCGTGTTTGAAAATTTGAAAAAAATGAGAAATTCTGCCAAATCACTGGCAGCTATTTTCCATCCTAACTTACCTCTTTTTTTTTTTTTTAATCTTTGAAGAAACTCACTTTCCTCCCCATTTTTTAGAAATTGAATAAGAAATCGAAAAAATGAATTTTTTCTTTTGAAATCATGTTATTATAAATATTTTTATCCATAACAATCATCGGTGAGTATTTTCCACAATTTTTTCAATAATTTGAAAAAATACCTACGTAAGGTGCAATGAATTTTTTATTATTTCAAAAAAATTGCCTGATCCTAGAGACTGATATAAGAGGAAAGGCAAGGACTGAATCAGAAAGTGAAATTTTCGCCAGTATTGTTAGAGGGGTCTAAACATTTTTTTCTCCTCTCTCAATTCAACTTTCAAAAAATAAGGGCAAAACGATCACTCTTGGTGAATATTATTGAATAATTTCTTCGCAAGTCAAATTTTCAAGAGAAAATTATAGAAATAGCAAGCATACGTAATTATTATTACGCATAATTGAATAGCCTTAAATGGAATTCCTTCAATTTGCAGGAAAGCAACCAGTTCGAGTGTAACGATATTTGTGATGCTTCTCTTTCCCTCGTAGGGAATATAAATTGAAAGTATTCGAGGTTAAAACTACTTAGATAAATAACATTAAATTTTCAAAAACATATTTCAAAAAGATTTGGAGTGAATTTTTTTTACCTTTGCTTCTTTTTATTTTATAATTTTTTAAAAAGAAAAATTTGAATTTGTAAAAAAAAATTATTGAAAAAAAAGTACCATGAAAAAAGAGTATTTTATGCATTTTGAAGAAAATAAAAATCATAATTACCCTAAGTAGTCTCTGGTGACATGAAAGCCAATAAGTTTAACAAAACTTTATCATGAAAAAGGAGGACATTTTTCAAACGTTATACTTTTTTGGGAAGGAGGATCAAAAATTTCCATTTTTACGATTTTTTCTTCATTAACCGCAAAAAAAATCAACTGAAAAAATTTCAAACGAAGTAATTCTAAAATTCAGAAAAAAGAAAACAAACTGAAATTTTCAAAGTTTGATTTCATGAAACAAAAAAAATTACGATATTTTGGCATTTATTTGTATGACAAAAAACGGGACAAAAGCAGGACATTAAAACACAAAAGCAAAAAGAAGAATTAAAACTGGAGTTTCAGGACCCGCAGTACCTACTTGTAGGAATGTTAGATACTTTGAAGACTCAATAATAGGTGAACCTTTTCTAATAGAAAAATTTGAGTTGAAAATTTTATAAAATTTTCAAATCTTCAACATCAAATCCAGACAAATTTCTGGGGTAGAAAATTTTCAGATTTTGAATGGAGTTCTTCGTAGACATTTTTATGTAATTTTTGAGTGAAATTAAACTGGAAATCAAAATCAAAATTGGAGGAACATTTAAATCCATCTACGGGCAGTTATTACTTTTTGATATTTTTTGAATTCCCTCCCTCCCTCCCTTCTCCCTTCCCCTCCCCTCCCCTCCCTAAAAAATTAGGAATAAATGAGATCTTTCACCCCTCAACTTCTAAAAACATTCCCCTTCTAATTTTTGTTTTCGTTCAAAACAATAAATCGCTCAAAATCGATAAAACCACTAACCTTATTCTTCAGCTCTCCTAATATCTTCAGACGATCGCTTAAGCTTCAATACCAATCAGAGCAATTTTCAAAACCCCATCTGAAATCAAAAGAAAAAAAATCCAAGATTAAAAAATTGACACCGAATAACAATCTTAAATAACATTGAAATAAACATTGGTCAACAAACTGCAATGCATCAAGATCGACATAATTAATATCCATGTACGTGAACACCTTAGGAAATTAGCATGAACATTGAAAACTCATTAAGACACTCTTACTACGACGAAGGATTTATTTTATTCAAAACATTCGATATGAGGTAACCAGATACCGAACCGGAAACTGTGATTCAACATTCTAATAAAACTGACGACATTGAAATCGCGAAAGTCAACCAAACAGTAATTTCTACTCTCTAGATAGGTAGGTATTTATTTTTGTAAACAATCGATAACTTCTTTTTTTTTTCAAAATTCAATGGTCAATTTATTTGTATCTAAATTTTCGTGAATCGAATTTTTCTCACTCTTTTCCTAAAATTCTAAAGTCATTTCGAGAAATTAATTATTAATCCGCTAATTAATATTCATCGAAGAAAATTAAAAAAAAAAAGCGAAAATACACCAGACGTCGCGTTCATTTGAATATTAACAGGTTTCGAGGTCGATAACGCAGATAGCTAGTAAAAAAATAATAACCTAGCTATAGGTACAGTGTAAGTTATTACGTAATTTTACTTGGTAAATGTTAAATTTTAAACTATACCGAAATATGTACCTTCAGTCCGACTTGAATTTATAATTTTTTCGAAAGGCAATTATAAGCATTCTGATTTCTAATGAAAAAAAAAATTGCGTAGATAAACAATGAATTTTACGACGCGTAAACTATTAAAATTATAAATACCAGGATCAATTTACAAAACAGGAAAAAAATTCGCAAATTTTGACAATGCGACCCACCGTAAAATTACAGTAATTTGATGGCCTAAGAATTATTTTTCGGTATATTAGTTGCAATAGGGAAACAAAGCAATAGTAAGAGAGGAGTTACTGAAATATCTCGAAAATAGACGACATATTCATAGAATCACAAAGCGTTCATAATAAATACTTTGTAAAATAGTAAAATACTTAATAATATATGGGTTTTTAGAAATACGTCATTATTTTATCGTAGGCCTTGGTAAGTAACACCCTAAGGCGCTATGAAAAACGTCACGTCAAAAAACCAGACTAAATACGAAAATCTGCCGAAAGATACGAGTCCACAACACCTTCAGCCAGTCGTAGGAGACACCATAGATCATTTTAATAACAACTTAGGTACTTATTAACCGGCCCAACTTAACCTTAATATAAGAATTGTGTTCTTCAGTCCAGTAGATGAGTATTACACGTACAGAGTTATTAAACGTAATTTAAATTTTAGGTAAAATTTTTTATTACGAGAACATGATGCGATGATTGTAATTATGGTTTATTACTACTCGTATTATGCAGGTTTTTGGTCAATTCGATGTCGATGACTTCTACTCGCATCTAAAATTTGAAAAAAAAAGCGATAACCCTTGTTAGGGATTTTTTTATAATACAATGAATTTTTCTTTGGAATTTTGGAAATCTCATCCCTTGGGGTGGTTTATTTTCCCCGAGAAATGAAATTCCTAAAATTTAGACCTCCCGAATTAATTAGAGTCGTGTGTTCGACTTCTTTTTTTTTCTCGTGGGATTTAATATAGGATAATACGATGAAGACAAAAAATAGCAAAATCTCCAAATCGTCCTGAAAAATCTAAAAATGTGACTAGATTTTTATTTTCAAGGATGCATTTTGGACCCAAGGAATCGTAGGGGAGTTCAGAGAAGCCTCAAATAGTGCATTTTAACAATTTTTATTCAATTGAAAAGCTCCCTGAACCCCTCTTCCTAGGATGATTGGGTGTGTCTATTCTCACACGGAATGAACAACAAAATGTAAATCGTTCGCTCGAATCGCAACTTCGCAACCTGTCTCGTAAGATAGCAGGAATGAAGAGCTTGCTAAAAAGTCGATCAGATTTTTAGCTTTTGATTTGAAAATTTGAAACCGAAATCAACAATTTTTCAACCCAAAATTTTATTTTCGATTCTCAAAATAGTTTCAATTCTTAATTTCCTCTTCTCTGGATATTTTTCAACTCTAAAAATTTCTCATCTGGAATAAAATTTCTACCAACTCGGAAATTTTTTCCGGTAGGTATAAAACTTTTTCAACTTTGGCATTTTTACTAAAAATACATAGTGAAGAGGGTAAGATAAACTGGAACTCCACGTAGTGGGCCTCAGCTGCCCTTATCTTACACTCCACACCTTACAGGTTACGTCCTATACAGTTTCTCGGGCTTAAGGGTCCCGGTCCCTGGCCAGCTCAGCGCAAGCTCTCCGGCAGATCACATGGGTCGTGATAGCCCGGCAATTCACTTCACTAACTAATTAATAAAAGAGAACCCAGGCTTTCATTGTATAATTGAATATACTAACAAGCACTACACTGATATTCTTGAGGTTAGCACTTTACACACGAACGTCTAAACTACTACAGCATTACCTGGTAGGTTCTAGCTACCAGGTAGGATCGAACTCTCAGCGGCCGGCTCAGTGTTACCACCTGAGAGGCCTGGGCATTCCCACCGTGACAATAGTTTTCATTTTCCAACTCTAGAAATTTTTTTCTCAAAATTAAATATTTTTTCAAATTTTTTTCTCAAAGTTCAATTTTTACACCTTTTGAAATTTTGTTCTCAAGATTTTATTTTTTTAGCTCAAATGTTCTTCTCAAATTATTTTCCAGCTCTGAAATTTTTAGAATAAATTTTTTTTAAAAAATTGGGTTGAAAAACATTTTTTAAGAAATTTAATGTGAGAAAAAATCGAGAGAAGGTTACGTTTTTAAAAATTTTGAGATCAAAGAATAGGATTTTACAGTTGATAATTTAGATAGATATTAGTAAAATGAGAAAATTTTAGCAAAAATGAAAATCGAAGAAATTGAAAAAATCTTAAAAGCTAAAAAAAATTTGAGGAAGAAAGTTTAGTGAGGGAAAAAATTTATTACAGTTGAAAAAATTGATATTATGAGGAAAAATTTCGAAAGCAGAAAAAAATTAAAATTTTGAGAAAAAGGTACAGTATGACACAGAAGTCTTGTCCACTTGAAACACTTCTCAGTATCTCAGAACTGAAAAGAGATACGAAGACAGTTCAAACGGTAATGTATTCCTGGTGACGAGGACATTCAAGATCGATAACCAAATTTCCAGTCCTTCGTATAGGGTGTCCACAAATTGAAAAACCGGTTTGGGTCAAAAAGTGTCGGTCCGGTTTTTTAAAGTCTACACACTGACGAGATTAAAATGTGGTATGTTTTTTGAAACCGGTTCAGGAAAAATGTGGTATGTTTTTACTTTCCGGACAGCGCGAAGCGTTGTAAGGAAAGTATTGTTTTCGGGTCGAAATTCGTTTTCGCCAATATTGAGTTTAGACAAAATCTGACTTTGTACAAGTTTGTTTTGACCATTTTCCAGGTGATGTTCCGTATGTATGTATGTATGTATGTATGTATGTATGTATGTATGTATGTATGTGGGATAAAAAATGTCTGTGAACACGATTACGTTCGTCCTAATTTAAATATTTCGTTGAAATTTTAATAGGAGTTGGGGTTTACAAAAAGGAAGGCTATGCCAAAATTTCAGATCGATAGGTTCACCAGCAAATTTTTTACGAGCGATTTAATCCAAAAATCTTTGAGTTTGGTCATTTGCACCGTTACATTGCATGTAATCGTAATCTAAAACGCGATAACAATTATTCCTCTCCTTATCGATGCCTCGATGGGGGGACGTATTTAGTGAGAAACAAATATTTCTCGCGTCAGCATTTTTGTCTTTTTCTTTCAAGATAACGTACTTTCCCAGCGAGTATATAAAACACAAAATAGAGTAGCTAATTTTTTTCATGGGCAAAATTCAGACAATTAGGTACCTAGGTAATACTTCCGTTGATTTTTTTTCACACCTGTCCGGAAAGTTTGTGATGCTTGCATCACTGTTTATTTTGAAACCGGTTCAGGAGTTTTGAACCAGTTGTCAATAATATCCAAAAAAGTGGATACATGAAAAAAATGTTGAAAAAAAAGTTGTAGAGAATTAAAAACTGAATATTTTACGTTCTGCAACTTTTTTTCCATCTTGCAATGGAAAGAAGTTATGATACTTAAGACTCGAGGATAATTTTCTCTTTTAAAGCCATGACTCTTCTCCATTGCTAATTGGGAAAAAAGTTACAGAACGTGAAATGTTCAGTTTTCAAATCCCTACAACTTTTACTTCAATTTTTTTTTTGATAGGTACCTCCACTTCTTTAAACCGGGTGCAAGAAAGAATTCTTACAAGTTTCCTGGGTGTTTTTTTTTTCAAGTCGATATAACCAGTTACGAATCAAAAAGTGGAGATATCAAAAAAAGATTTCAGTAAAACTTGTAGAGAATTGAAAATTGAACATTTCACGTTCTGTAATTTTTTTTACATCTAGCAATGGAGAAGAGTTATGGGTTGAAAAATGAAAAATTATACTCAAATCTTTTGTACGACAACTTCTTTCCATTGCAAGATGGAAAAAAAGTTATCAAACAAAAAATGATTGTTTTTTAATTCTCTACAACTTATTTTTTCATATTTCCACTTTTTGGGATATTATTGACAACTGGTTCGAAACTGCTGAACCGGTTACATACAAACATACTACATTTTGATCGCGCCAGTGTGCAGACTTCATTTCAATAAAAAAAACCGGACCGCCATTTTTGACCCTAACCGGTTTCTTAATTTGCAAGCAATCTATAGGTAGGACTAGAAGTTTGATCATCGATCTTAGTCCAGGCAAATAAGAAAAAAAATGTACCAAACGCCTCAAAAATGCAATCCTGATTTTTTTTTCGCGTTTTACGTTCATAATGGTCCACTACACAACATACTAAAATGGACACCCCCATAACCCTCCGCTACCCCCAGGAGAGGGGTAAATGTCTGCTGAAAGCCGGTTTTTCGCGAATATCTCCTCAAATAAGCCTCAGAATTGAAAAATAGTTATGAACAATCTTGTTCTACGTGTAATTTTCTATCAGAAGGTTTTTTGTTTTTTCAAAAACATTCACTTCCTTGACCAAAAATTAAGGGTAAAAAACACCATTTTTCAACAATTTACAGCATTTTTTGAAAAAATCGAAACTTCTGTGAATAGATCCTCAAATAAGCCTCAAAATGGAAAAATGGTTACGAACAATCATGTTCTCCGTGTAATTTCCTATCAGACAGGTTCGCTTTTTTTTCGAAAACACCCATTTCTTTGCCCAAAAAATTAAGGGGGAAAACGTCTATTTTTCCAATATTTACAGTACCTATTTTTGGAAATATGGAAATACGAAGCTGAAAGTACCCAAGATTATACCAGTGAGGTAGGGTATTCCAAAAAAAGTCACTGCAAGAATTTCAACTACTACCGTTATTATAAGGGTGGTTATTGAATACTGCATTTAAAAAATCGCAGTTGTAGAGAGGTTGTAAAATTCAGTTGTGAGATATTGAGAATTGTTTCGAGTGGACAAGACTTCTGTGTCATACTATATAATTAGATTCTAAAGAAATATTCAAAAAAAATTGAGTTTCCCCCCCCCCATTTTTCACTGATTCTAAATGAAAGAGTAGGTACCGAAATCCATGGTTTCTGACCTCTTGAACCAACTGGGAGTATCTCGACAGCAAACTTGAAAATCGATTCTCCAAGGTAAGCAGATGTATTCAGAATTGAAAACTTTTTATACATGAAAAATTAAAATGAATATTTTAGGGAGGTGGGGCCGATTAGTAGTTTTTAGCACGAAAAAAAGACCAATTGTCAGAAATGAAAAAACTTGGAGAATTTTTCATGAATAATACGAGTAGTTAAGTATTTTGACGTTTTATCAAACATAGAAAAGTTGCGTGAATCAATTTTATCTCAAAAAAAAAAAAAATTATTAGCGGAAATTTTCCACAATTTTCTCGATTTTGAAATAACGCATACGAGCGGTGTACTTTTTCTTCATTTTAGTAAAGTTGAATACACAAAAGAAGTAAACAAGGTAATGGCTCTAGAAAAACATGTCCTGCTTGTAACATTACTGAAAAAATGTCCACAAACAGTTTTTAAGATTTATATATTTTTCTAACAGAATTACGAACTCGGTTATCCGAAATACGAAGTGCTTTTCGAAATAAATATGTCTAGTTCTTTTCCATAATGATTTTACGCACTCGTATTCTTCTTTACGTCAAAGAAACGTCGTTTTTATTTTCACCCATAGTGAAATCAGCTTGAACTTGCATTAATTATCACAAATATTTTCGTTCATTTGGGTTATTCATTGTTGAAATTTCTTTTTTCTCTTTTTATAAATATGAATATTTTTGTACAAGTGTTGATTTGTTTGATTATAATCGTGATTTTAGTGAATACCACACGTAAACGAAAAAATCAGAGGTTTTATCAACTACTCAAACAGTTTCCTTCACACCCGACCTATCCCTTGATTGGAAACGTCCACCTATTGTTAGGTAACCATGAAGGTAACGTGTGGATACTTTCAACGTATATTTACGTATTAAGATGGATCCGAACAATTTAAATATTTTGAATTTTATTATTATTTTTTTAATTTGTATTTGTGCTATCTTTCGAATCGAAACTCATGAAATTTTCAGCCCTCTCGGATAGCTCCGAGAAAAACCGCAAGTTTCCAAAGAATAGATTAAATTTTGAAAGAAAAAAAAAATCTAGTCATTTTTGATCTCCACGTTATTTTTAATACATAAAGGAAGGTGGGGCCAACGGCGCGGCGCACAGTGGGCCAGATTGAAAAAATAAGTAGTAATAAATCGTCACGGCTAGAGTTTTTGAAATAAAATTCTGTAAATTTCGGTACTAGGGGACTCGAGGCTGCTTTTTCCGATTTTGGTATTATTTTTTTGCTCTGACCAAAATTGGAGCCCCCAAGGGGAGGTCAAAATTCAAAATTTTGAAAAATATTGATATGGGTGTCGAAATGTAGGTATTCGAGGTCGCTGAATCAGATTTTCACATTAATTTTTTTTCTGGCCCAATCTGAGCCCCCAGAGGGGGAGAGGGAGCGTTCGAAAATTGAAAGTTTGAAAAATTTCGATATGGGTGTTGAAATGTAGGTATTTGAGGTCGCAGAATCTGATTTTCCCATTTATTTTTTCCCTGCACCAATTTGAGCCTCCCAAAGGCCTTAGAGGGGTGACAAGGGGGTTCTAAACTCAAAATTTTTCAAAATTTAGATATAGTATTAATATGTAAGTATTCAAAGTTGCCGATTCCGAATTTGGAGTTCATTTTTTCCCCGGGTATCAATCTCAACCTCCAGGGGAGAGGTTCAAAACTCAAAATTTTGACAAGTTTAGCGATGGCTGTTTTGGCGCATATGCTAGTCGCGACTTTAAACACTCGTTACTCCGGCCAAAATCAACGGTTTAGGTTCGTTTTGGTCTCATTCGATTCGTTTTACTCTCTACTACAAAATAAGACCAGAACGACCGCTCAATATTATTTTACTCCAGAGTAATTCGCGATTAAGTTGAAAAAAAAACGCGAAAAAACTCACTATCTTGTCCACGTTAATTAGCGTATATTACTCTAACTTCTAGCAAGTGTAACTCCGGTCAAAATGAACGGTTTTAGCTCATTTTGGTCTCATTCGGTTCGTTGGACTGTCTACTACAAAACTAGGTAAAAACAACCGCTCGATTTTATTTTCGTTCAAAACTACACGAATTTCTGTGAAACTCCTCATTTTCGCGTTTTTTTTCAAGTTAATCGCAAATTACTCCGGAGTAAAATAATATTGAGCGGTCGTTCTGGTCTTATTTTGTAGTAGAGAGTTCAACGAATCGAATGAGACCAAAACGAGTCCAAACCGTTGATTTTGGCCGGAGTAACGAGTGTTTAAAGTCGCGACTGCATATGCGCCAAAACAGTTTGTCCACGTTAATTTGCACGGCACTGTACGTGTTTTTCAAACTAAATTGTTTGATAACAAATACAGCTGCAAGTGGCTGCAAAAAAATTTTATACCATGTGAAACTGTACACTTTGGGGCACAATTTGGCTTAGTTATAACTCACTTAAAGTGGCTTAATTTTTTTTTGCACTCCATTGAATAGGCTAAGAAAAACGAATTCAATGTGTACTTCAAGCAATTGCGTAGAAAAAACAAAAAAAGATATCAAAAAAATCTTTATGGAATTGAAAAGTACTTACTTTTTTCTTTATTTATCATTTTTTATCATATTTTTCTCATAAAACGGGACTAAGCTACAAAGCAATCAACGCGCGACAGTTTACATTCAAATTGCAACATGTTACAATGTACGACTTTATCAGTGTCCCAATTCGCATGCGAGCATATATTCTCATAACCAACCCCCATTCCCTTGTCACCAAGGTATGTAGATAAGATCCCGACATGCGATAAGCTTCGGATCGAACATGATTTTTTCGATTTTTTACCACTTATTTTTTCAATCTGGCCCACTGTGCGGCGGTTCGAACACAAATTTTTAGGGTAAGAGGTTCAAAAATTCCGACTAAAAAATTAAAAATTGCCGAATAAAAATTCAAAAATTCGAGAATTTTTTCAAAAACAATGCAAAGCAACATCATGGGAAAAACACAATTTTTAGAGATCAACGTAACAAAAACTTGAAAAGTAACACCATGTTCAAGATTAGGTCAATTTTTAATCTTGCTCACGCCTGGAAATTATTCCTTGGGGTTTCGAATATATTTCCATTCCTTGCTCATGAACAACAAAATTTCTTGCATGAAAAAATAAACGACTCAATCCTGCTCATGCATGAATTTGTTCCTCGGTAATTTCATTGTACGTATAGTTGAAAAAACCGATGGAATTTCCTTAGTCTACTTGATTAAAAAAATAATAGTTTCAATGTGAACATGAGAGAAATAAGTTTGACCCGAGCGAAGCGAGGCCGAAAATTCTTGAAGACCTTAAATTCAAAATGCAATAAAACAATGTTTTAAATTGATTAACTTGAATAAAAAATCGGCCAACTTTCCTCGAAAATTATTTGAGAAGAAATACAACAAGACCGAGCGCAGCGAGGCTGAAGCTTTTGAAAAATTTAATTTCCAAACATCGAAAATAAGTTTTTTTTTTTTTTTTTTTTTTTTATTAAATTTTTATTATACTGGGCGTGTGTAATTGCCAAGATTTTTACGCCCAGTGTGGAGAGAGGTTGGGGAGAGGGGGTTGGAAAGAGGGGGTTATATTTGGTGTTGGAGTTTAAGTTCTTTTATCAGGAGGATGATTTTTTGCATTTCTGTTTTTGAGTCTGGTATTGTTGGGTTGTTTTCAGAGATGTTTAGGTTCTGTCTCGGTTGTTTTAAATTAGGGCAGTGAAAGAGGAGATGTTGAGTGTCAAAGGGTTCTGAGTTGCAAAAAGGGCAATTGGGTTTGGGGGCTCGAAGGTATAAATAGTTATGGGTGAGTTTTGTGTGTCCAATTCTGAGGCGAATGATTATTATTTCGTCTGATCGATTGAGGAGTGAGAGTTTTTTCCAAGGGTGGATGGATTTTTTATGAATATGGAGTTTATTGTCAGTTTTTGTATTCCATAGATTTTGCCAAGTTGTAAGTTGGGATTTAGTGAGCATATTTTTTATGTCATTTGGATTTAGGAGGTTCAGGGGGGAGGGTAATTCGGCTAGTTTTGTGGCTCTATCTATTTCTTCGTTTCCTTCGATGCCTACATGACTGGGAACATACAGAAATTTAATTTTCATGTTGGAAGATTGGATATCAGAGATTACTTGATGGATTTTTTGAATTATGTATAGATCTGAAAATTTATTTTGGATTGCTAGTAGGGAAGATAGTGAGTCTGTTATAATGAGAAATTTTTTATGTGGGGGGTTTGTTTCAAATATAACTTTTAGGCAATGGAAAATAGCTGTAATTTCTATAGTGAAGATAGATGAATGTTTGTTGGTTGTATAGTTTTGTAGGTTTCCATCTATTGAGAAAGCATAGCTAGAAGACTGGGATTCAGTTTTTGAGCCGTCTGTGTAGCATAATCTGTAATTGTTATAACTGTTAATTACTTGGAGGGATTTATTTCTTATTGTAGTAAGAGTGTGTTCTCCTTTTTTATAGTCAGTCATTGTTAAATCAATTTTGGGTATGTTTATTTTCCAAGGAGGATATTTGGTATGCTCATGGAGTAGGTTTAAAACGTCAGTGTTGTAGTTTTTGAGAGTGTTGTATAAAAGTAAGGTTTGATTATCTTCTTTGGGAATGGATTTTTCATATTGGTTAATTAATATATTTCGAACTGGGTTTGATGGGTTAAGGACTGCAGTTAATAGGAATTTATTAAGGATTAAAGGGAGTCTGAGTTCAGGGGGCATTTCACCGGCTTCACAATAGATACTATCTATGGGTGAGGAGGGAAGAGCACCAATACATAACCTTAAAGCAGCATTTTGGGTAGTTTTGAGGATTGCTAGGTTTGATTTGGTTGCATTGAGAAAAGCGGGACATCCGTATTCAAGTTTACTTCTTATTAAGGATCTATAAAGCTGAAGGAGAAGGGTCCTGGAGGGGTTATATTTGGGGTTTTTTATTACTTTTAGAAGGTTTAGGGACTTCATGAGGTCCTTTTTAGTGTTTAGAAAGTGTGTGGTCCATTTTAGGTTTTTATCAAAAGTTAACCCGAGAAATTTGGTAGAGGATTCAAATTTAAGATTTTGGTCTTTAAGTGTAAGTATTGGTGGTTATATTTTCCTTTTGTTAGAGAAGAGGATACAATGTGTTTTTGTTTTTGAGAAAGTGAGTCCGTTTAAGTCAGCCCATTTCTGAATTTTGTCTAAGGTGTCCTGTAAAATTAATTGAGCTAATTTCATATCCTTTACTCGAAGTGAGATGTTTAAATCGTCTGCAAAAATCCTCAATGTAAGAGGCCATAAGATAACGTTTTGAATTTCATCCATTAGTAGAATAAAAAGTGTAGTGCTTAACACTGATCCTTGGGGGACCCCATTTTGTATTGGATAGGATTTGGAGAAGGTGTTATTTATTCGAACATTGAAGTATCTATCTTTGAGAAAATTTGTAACGAAGTGAGCTAAATGACCTCTTATTCCTATCAAATGGAGTTTTTGTAGGATTTTATAGCGCCAGGCTTTATTGTAAGCTTTTTCCAAGTCAAAGAAGATTGAGATTACACTATCTTTCTCAAGTAGAGCAGATGTAATTTCTTTTTGAAGGGTGTAGAGATGATCATTTGTTGATCTCTTCTTTCTGAACCCACTTTGGTGATTTTTGATAGAGTTTGTTGATTCAATATACCAGATTAATCTTTTATTGACCATTTTTTCTAAGAGTTTAATGAGAAATAATTTTGATAAAATTAGTTGGAATAATTTTGAGGAAAAATACGAAAAAAATCATTTTTGTAGGATTTGGATTGTTTTGAAATTATAGAAGAAAAAAACAATTTTAGAGTTGGATTCCAATAATTTCTGAAAGAGGACAGTAAACTTGAAATTTTAAAAGGCTCAGTTTTTCATCACTTATGCTGCAAAATTTCCAAACATTTTTTTAATTTGCCAAAATTTCTAAAATTTTGCCGAATTACTTGAAATCTCCGAAATTTTGTCGACTTGCCGAATGGAAATCGACCTGGGGGAGGGGGTGTTATTATACCCCCCCATCGCGCCGCCCAAGGGTGGGGCAGAATGCACCAACCTAAGCCAAATGTTTTGCCAAATCTATTCGAAATGTCCTGCTCTCTCACGTTTTAGATCAAAACTATACCAAAGTCTTCTAAGTGCAGGAGTGAGTACTCCTTTTTCTGCTCTGTCAATCATGAATAATACTAGTAAAAATATCTACTCTGCATTAAGTTCCTTTATACAGGAGGTGACAGCGTTCACCCAGGCGCGTCCAGGAGTTTGAAAAGTGGTGTGGCAACACTTATTAAGGGCCCCAAACTTTCGTCAAAGCCCCCCTCAATTTTTTATGGACTTGTTTTTTTCAATCTGATCTGGCTTTTTATAAATTTGTTATCAGAAATTTCAATTTCAATTTTTATTCAAAAAACAACAGTTTGATATGATGCAATATAGGTATCAAAATCCTTGATTTTTTGCGGGAGTTGAATATTTGCAAAATTTTGATTTTTAACGATGATTTCACTAAACAAAATTAAAAAATCAAATTAAAAAATATTTGAAAATCAATTTTGAGAAAAACTAGAAACGATAAAGTACCTACCAGGGACCAAATTTGGGCAAAAATCCTGCGGAGGGGGGATAAAAATTGAGAATTTGCCGGCCAATATTATTTTTAAAAAATAAATTTGCCGAATCCTAGTTTTTTAAAAAATAAAATGTTTAAAAATCTACAAATTTTTGAAAATTCTTTTGAATATTGCCACGAAAACCCTTGATTAGAAATTAAATTGTGTAAATTTATCGAGCCCGAGCGAAGCGAGAGCGAAAATTTTTAAAGAAAAAAGAATCCAGAAATTAACATTTTTTTATTCATAATTCGTGCTTTTTCCGTGTTATTTTTTTCATTTCCAATAAACACGATTTCTTTATTGCGCTCCTCTCCTTTCAAAAAAATTAAAAAATTTTGAAAATTCGATTTGAGATTATCCACCAAGTGCCATGATAAATAAAAAGTACATATAAATTTTTTTCACTTAAAAATATTCAATTGTCTGGACTGCAAGGGAAGAAGGTGTATACCATAATCTTAATTGTGTAAATTTACTGAGCCCGAGCGAAGCGAGGGCGAAAATTTTTCAAAAAAAATGCATCTAAAAGTTAAAATTTTTCATTTTTTTAATCAATATTTTAGCATTGAAAAAGATGCGAAATCCTCAACTCCTATTCCTGATATATATTTTTTAAACTTTATACACCCGAGCAATGTGAGGGCTAAGATTTGAAAAATTAATGATTTTCAGAAAGAAAATGGAATTTTTGGTTGTGAGAGGGAACATATTCGGTGTCTTCTCAATTCGACTGCATATTCTGCTTATTATTAGATCCGTCTCTGCTATTATTTTGAATGGAAATTTTGTTCATATTTTTACGTATTCCAAAGTAAAAATTGGGAGAGGTGTGGCGGCTGCCACACTTCCACACGTCGGTAGGCGCCCCTGCGTTCACCAATGGTGTTATACGTTTCTAATGAATTCTAATTATTGCTGGCATGGGCTGATAGACCTAGTAGTCTGAACCCACAAAAAAAAAAAAAAAAAATTGGTCAAATTGTCTGATTCTTGCAACAAATTAAAGTTCGAACATTTACCTTTCATTTCGCTGAAAAAAATTCCATTTTGGTGTATACCTCAAACCTACAGAATTTTTTGAAATTTTTTTCACTTTTTTTGCATCCTACCCCATCTATGAGCACCACCCATGAGGCAGGATGCAAAATGCCATGGAGAAAGATTCAAACAGTGAAGACATGATAAAAAATTGAGATTTTTTTGTAAAATTTACTCAAGTACATTCGAAGAGGATACTACAGATTTAAATAGAAGCGTAATTTTTGAAAAGAGGCGTTCTAAACCCTTTGTATTCATAATTTATGCTGCCTCAATTGATTTTTTGGGCAAACTTTTGATGTTTTTGATATTCTATCTAAAAATTAAAGCAAAAATGTGATATCCTGGAAAAAATATCACAAAAATATCAACTCGACCATATTTAGTAACATGTGGAATTTTCGAAAAATTCGTACTTAAAAACAATGTTTGCATCCTGCCCCATTTTCAATTTGCATCTTGCCCCACTGGCACTATTTTTCTTTAACGCAATGTACTGGGAAGAAAATATAGGGGGAAGTGCCAACCAAATACATCATTCGATAGGTAATTGATTGCAGATTACAAAAAAAAAGACCTGAATTTTTTTTCAAAACTTGAAAACATGATATTCACAAAAATTAAATTTCAAAAATTTTACGAAAATTACGTAAAATCACATTAGGTATTGATAATAACTCACAGACAAGCAATCCGTAAAAATTCCCCAGAAAAAATGATTCAATCACATCACTGACGACAATAAGCCAATTTGCATCTTGCCCCCTGGTGCATCCTGCCCCACTTTCCCTTTTGTATGTAGAATACTAAAACACGAAGTATTGGAAATTTTTCGAATTTGAAATGTCCCATGAGGAGAGAAAATAGATAAATGAAAAAACTAACTCTGATTCGTGTTGAACACCACTACATACTTTCAATCACGATCAACCATTTCAATCAAATATTACTGAATAGGTTTCCTGGAAAAACTGGAAAAAATTTTACAGCCTTATGATCGTCAGGTGTACTGGTTGGGTTCCATGCCATGTTTACTTTTAAAAAAGTACGATGATATTGCGGTAAGCTGATTCATTTATCACGATTTGAAATATATTCCTTGGATATTTTCATTCGGACATACTATACTTACATTTTTCTGCAGACTATACTAAATCAGAGTCTAGACCGCGACACGCTTAAACTTGGAGAAAAATGGATGGGTATTGGAATACTAAATGCTAGATGTAAGACATATCTACATAAATTCAAACAAACATATACACAGCTATTGTTGAAATTTATTCATATTTTGAAAAAAAATCGTATATCTAGACGAAGAATGGAAAAAATCCAGAAAAATGATAGCTCCAGCGTTCAACTCGGATATGCTTTCGAAATACGTTCAGGTGTTTAACAAAAACGCCACGAAACTCGTCGAAAATTTAAAACCATTCGCAGATACTGATGAAGAAGTAGATATTATGCATTGGATGATGATGGGGAATGTAGAATCTGTCGCTGGTAAGACTATTTATATTGAACCATTCTGTGCCCATGAGAAATCTAACGAATTTGTTTTAGAATATTGACCGAAACTACCCCCCTCCCCCCCGGAAAAATTGAAAACTGTAACAGGAAATTGGATAAAATCAAAATTACCAATATTAAATTTCCTGTTTGCGTTTTACCTCAAATAGATTTTTTTTTACAGAATCATTCAACCTTGAAAAATAAACAGATGTAGGTAGCAAAAAACTTTCAATTTTCTTCTCCTCAATTTTTTTAAAAAAAATTAGTTACGCATTCCCACTTCCAATATATTAGTCTCTCGAATGACTCAAAATTATTCGTTTTCTTATTTCCATAAATTATAATAAAAAATTGAGACAATATGCTTCGTAGGAGTAATTTTTTTAATTCTTTTTTTTTTGAAAATTGTATCAATCTAGTTTTAAAATTTTTCCGACTGTAAATTTTTCCCACCCAATTTTTTCAAAATTTTTCCAATCTTGATTTTTGAAAAAATTTAATTTCATAGGTAAGTATTTAAAAAAATTTCATTATTGAGTTGGAAGAAATTTTAAAAAACATAGAGATGAAAACATGTTTTTAAAACTTGAAAATTAAGAAAAATTGAGGAAAAGTAAGAAAAATCGAGGAAAATTTTACAAAATCTACGACTAAAAAAAATTTTTTAATGGGAAAATTTCAAATTAAAAATTTTATTAATTTTGATTTCTTCAAATTTTTTTCAACTGCATATTTTTTATGTACTTTCAATTCGGAAATTTTTCCAATAGATTTAAATTTTTCAACTTCTTCTTTAAATTTTTTTCTACTTTAAATTTTTTTCTACTTTAAATTTTTTTCAATTGAAAATTTCTTAATTTTTTTTCAACGGTGAATTTTTCAAAACACTTTCAACTGCTTGATAATAAAAATATGAAATGAAAAATGTTTTCTTCGAAAATTTTTGCGTTAGGTATTTCGATTTTTTTAAACATGTGCCTTATGATGAATAATTATAAATTAAAATATGAATTCAATAATTGACCGTATCACAGCAAAAAGGACATATAGAAAAAATGGCCTTTTTGGGAAATCGCGATTGAAGTTTGAGTATACTTTTTTAAATACTAAATTAGGAAATTGAGCTGGGGGAAAAATTTTATCTAAAAATTTCAACTCGCTCATCACTTGATATCTTTTATATTTTTTTTCTATATTGAAAACAAAAGGTTGAGTTATATTCCTTTTTGTTGTGACAAAATTTCATTTCGACCCTTCTACGTTTGATGACGTATTCCGGAAGTGAAAATTTAAAAAAAAAATATTCATACAAAAGTTAAAGAGAATAAAAAAAGGAACATTTTCGTGAAAAAAAATTCAAATTATCTCTTCAGGGAGCGGATATATCGCACTTTGAAAAATGACAACTTTTTTTTCATTTTCTTGGTTACAAAAAAATGCTAAAAATAAATTTTGGACGAATTTTATTATTTTTTCAAATTTATGACGAAAAATTAACTAAAAAAACGCTTCATTAAAATTTTAAAATTTTACAATCATCTGCACAGTGAAAAAATTAAACATTACGCAAATTCTCGAAAATCAAACATGTAATGTGGGTACCGAAATTGCGAACTTCACATTTTAAAAACGCCATAACTCTTCGAAGAAAACATATTGGGAGGTGGGAGGAGGCTCATTGGATAGAGAAAACTTCAGTGAATACGAATCGCTTGGCGCATCAAAAAGAAAATATGCTGAGTTATGCCCTTTTTGTTGCGACACATTCAATTGAATAGAATTTTCTTTTTTAATTTATTACCTATTTAAATTTTATTACATACTTTTTAATCAAATTTTCGGGAAAAATAATTATTAACCGAAAGGTAACTTTGATTTTATCCTCTTTCCGGTTACAGTTTTCATTTGGGGGGGGGGATCATTTCTTTGAAATTAATTCTGTTGAATTTGCTCGATTTTAGAAAATACAATGGGTGTTACGATTGAAAACGCTGGGCAAATAGGAGTAGACTTTGGGAACGGGGTAACCGAGTAAGATGGTTCCATTTACTAAACTAAATAAATTAATTCCATCAATTTTTGAACTGGTCCTTTCAGATTTTGCTTCATTTTTTTTTATGAAGTTCTCCCATCCCAAGATTTGAATAATCACCGTTTTTCGGTTCCAGCTCCCGAAGGACTCTAAGGGAGGCATTTTTTGTTTTCTTGCCTCCGCAACTTTTCAATAAAATGCCAACTTGATTTGGTTCCGAAATTCCATTACTCTTCCTTCATTCTGAATAACTTATTCGTGAAAATATCCTCAAAACACATCACAATATGTTTCAACTTTCCACAATTTTAAGATACAAGACATCGAAGTTGGGTGCATATGAAAAATCATTAAGACAAAAAAAAAACACAAATTCCTATCTCACAGTCCCAGGGGACTGAAACCAACATAACCTTTAGGACGGGAGAACCTCTTTAAAAATGTATGAGCAAAATCTGAAAATCCAAGGTCAAAGAATTTTTAACTGAAATGAAAACCCTTTTGTGTACTAGATGCGTGAAAGACGTTTTAACCCGTTTCATATGGCCAGTTCTATTTTTCAGTCACGTGCACGAGGTGTATTTTAAAATTACGGGGAAAAATAGAGTAAAAGATGGTTTGCTTTACCTTCCTACAAAAGTACGAATAAATTTATTTTCCAGTCGAGTAGTCTACTTTATTTTTTAATTTTACAATTTTATATTGGATGATTTTTAATACACACAGATGTTGAAAGACAAGTTAAACGAGTATCACAACATTCAATCAAAAAAGAACGGAGCTGAACTACATAACGGTATGACACTGAGAATGATTGTTTTATAAATTTTCCTCGAAAATTGAAGGATCGAGTAACACAAAAGTTGTGTCTATAATTATGTACACTAGGGTGGAGTGAAAAAAAAACATATCTTGGATTTCGACCAAATTTGGTGGGGTGGTTTACTTTGAGTGGGAAACTACCCAAAAAAATTGAGCCCCCCAAGTGCAAGGGGAGGGGAGCAGGGGGTGCTCAAAGTGCACCTCCTTCTGAAAAAAACGCAGTTTTTGGTGTTTTTTAGAAAATCAAAATCGTGCGAGAAGCCGTCACAGCACTCAAAAGTTGCGATTTGAGTTTCTACAACTCCCTGAACCATCGCCGGCCTCCTCCGATCAAAATTCGACTGCTACCAGGGGGTCCAAAAGTTACAGATTGCAAAATTTCAATAATATGAATTTTTCACTAAGCTGGTGTGACGGGTAGAATGATCGACTCATTCGGTACGCGTGCACATACGAAGGGGGTAGAGGTATCTTGGCCATCATACGAATTGGGAGAAACACACACGAAAGGTTTTCCGAACTGGTATAATTGGCACCTCAAAATTGAACTGGTACTGCTATTGATTAACTGGTGAACACTGACAATTGCGAGCGCGGAGCTCCACCGGGGGTGAGTAGCCAGGAGACCGTACGGACGCTGGGTAACTCGACTACTGAAGATCAACTTCAAAGTTCGCTACCAACGTATCCACGTTGGTAGGATCACCTAGACCGGTTATACCTATTTTGCACTCGTCACTAAATCCTCTCTCCCTCCCCATAGGAGTAAGACGGAGGGCCAAGTCCCCACGTTACACTTGCCCCCTCGGGCTTTCAGCCGGTATGACCGAATACCCGAGGAAAGTTCGAGCAAACGCGGAAACTGGACCCACTGTCCCCTGCCCCCTCGGGCTTTCCTAAGGGAGAAGGAGAGACGAGAAACTGACGACGGAGAAAACCAAAAAATTTGACAAGAGAGTGTACCCTAGGTACCTCTTTGGCACATCTAATGCAGAATTTGGAAAATTGCAAGCTCAAGCCACAAATTTTGGAGGATGATCAAATTTTTTACGCTCTAAAGTTTGAATTTGGCTGAGAGTTAAAATTTCACCCCGAAACAGATCCGAAGGTCGACCTTGAGGGATAGAATTTTACGCCTCAAGAATCAAAGATCTAAATTTTGAAAGCTGACAAACGAAATTTCGGTAATTAAAAATTCGTGTTTGGGGTTTCGTCTAAGGTGCCTATGTTTTGAAGTGATCGTCGATCGCCGAGCTACCCAGAGAGCGCAAGCTCCCCCGACCACCCATCCAGTGTTTGCAATTGAAGGGAGGAAAGAAGAATGGGAAGACGAATGGGATAGCAAGGAACGAGAGACGGTAAATGATGAAAACAAAGGAAAACATGGGACCAGTACCAGCCAATTTTTTGCGAGGTTAAAATCTTAACAACATGTAAAGGTTACAAAAGAAATGCAAAAACAGAAATATGTACAGATGTGACGGGTAGAATGGTCGACTCATTCAGTACGCGTGCACATAAGAAGGGGGTAGAGGTATCTTGGCCATCATACGAATTGGGAGAAACACACACGAAAGGTTTTCCGAACTGGTGTAATTGGCACCTCAAAATTGAACTGGTACTGCTATTGATTAACTGGTGAACACTGACAATTGCGAGTGCGGAGCTCCACCGGGGGTGAGTAGCCAGGAGACCGTTCGGACGCTGGGTAACTCGACTACTGAAGATCAACTTCAAAGTTCGCTACCAACGTATCCACCTTGGTAGGATCACCTAGACCGGTTATACCTATTTTGCACTCGTCACTAAATCCTCTCTCCCTCCCCATAGGAGTAAGACGGAGGGCCAAGTCCCCACGTTACACTGGAATGATTTATTTCATCAAGTAATTGAGAAAAAAATTTTTTTGGATCACTGAAAGTAAATTTTGAAAAAAAATATGAAAATTTTACGCACCAGTGCAGCCAACAGCGAATCGTAAAATTCCAAAATACAGAATTTATGCCAATTTTCGAATTGATTACTTTTTCACTTGAAAATATTATGAATTTTTTTCACTCACTAGAAGTAAATTTCGGAAATTTTTCTTTTTTTATCGTTTGAAAAATTCACAGTAGCTAGGTACCAAAGTTTAAAAAAAAAACAAAAAAACGTTTGTACCTAGCTGTTCGTGTTTCTCTCCGCATACAAGTTGAGAGGTATGTACTTAAGTTGAATCGATTGTGTATTTATTAATATTTCGCCAAAAACGTATTTGTCTTCAAATTTTCCAAAAAATTTGTTTTGTATTTATTTTTATGCCTGCGAGAGAATATACCAGTCCTGTTTTTTTTCCAATTTTTTAGCGTTCTGTTATGGAGCTGACAGCCTACCAGCTTGGCTTCTCAACAATGGCTTCAAAATCAAAACATACTTCTATTGATCTGATTGAAAACAAAAATAATACTGTGAATTTTTCAAACGATAAAAAAATTAATTCGAGATAAACGTAAATTCCATAGAGTAGAATTTACAACTGGCTACACTGATATACAAAATTTTCCGAAAAATTTCCGAAATTTACTTCTAGTGAGTGAAAAAAATTCATAATATTTTCAAGCGAAAAAGTAATCAATTCGAAAATTGGCATAGATTCTGTACTTTGGAATTTTACGATTCGCTGTTGGCTGCACTGGTGCATAAAATTTTCATAATTTTGTTTTCAAAATTTACTTTCAGTGATCCAAAAAAATTTTTTGCTCAATTATTTGATGAAAAAAATCATTCCAGCTTAGTGAAAAATTCATATTATTGAAATATTGCAATCTGCAACTTTTGGACTCCCTGGTAGCAGTTTGAATTTTGATCGGAGGAGGACGGCGATGGTTCAGGGAGTTGTAGAAACTCAAATCGTAACTTTTGAGTGCTGTGACGGCTTCTCGCACGATTTTGATTTTCTAAAAAAACACAAAAAACTGCGTTTTTTTCAAAAGTAGGTGCACTTTGAGCACCCCCTGCTCCCCTCCCCTTGCACCTGGGGGGGCTCAAATTTTTTTTTGGGCAGTCTCCCACTCAAAGTAAACCACCCCACCAAATTTGGTCGAAATCCAAGTTATGTGTTTTTTTTCACTCCACCCTAATGTACACCTCGAAACGACACGTAGTAAAAATTTCACCTCCCAAGATCGATATTTACCCCTTACCATCGGACCTTAAAATCTATCTTCGTTCAAAAAGTTTTGAAAAATTGAAAATTATAAAAATTTCTGAGAAGAGTCTTAGAATAGATGGTTAAGTTCAAAAATACATATCATTAGTGATAATGTTAAAATTGAAAAAAACAATAGTGCTGAAAAATATATTGAAAAAAAAAGTTCCAGAATTGAATAATGTATTTTTGAAAAAATTCCCGAGATAAAAAATATTTAGGTCGGAGAAAAAATTTCGAAAAAGAAATTTTAGAGCCAGAGACGTTGACGTTGAGAAAAAAATTTATTGAGGTTGAAAAAATTCTTAGATTTGGAAAAAATGTTTAGGGTCGAAAAATATCTTGAAAAAAAGATACTAAAGTGAAAAAATTTTGCAAATATGAAAATGATTATAGACTTGAAAAAAACCGAGATTGCATACTCGCATGAGTCAAACAGGAAATATTCAGTCGTTCGTATTATTTCTAATTTAGTCGAGCAAGATAAAATCATCGGCGATTTTTGGTGAAAACGCATTTCAAATTCGCCGATTTTAGTTTGGAGAGTAAGTACTCGAAGATGAATTTATTTTTACAGAAAATTCATCCAAAACGTTCATCGATTTAATAATCAAGAACAGCTTGAACGAAGGTGGCTTGACTGAAACACGTGTCAGGGACGAACTGCTACACATATGTGCCGCGGTAATCACGATTCACGAACCAAACCAAATAGTTCGACTTTGTTTCTAACACATTCATTTCCTAATTTTATATTCTACCAAAACAGGGATCAGAGCCTGGAACAGTGACTTTGAGCTTTTTAATGTTAATGCTCGCTCTAAATCAAGAAATTCAGGTACATTTTCAGCATCATCAATTCGATGTTTGGGTTTTAAAAACAATATCGATCACTATGGTAGGTACTGCTAATAATTTTTCTTTGATTTATTGTAGCAAAAAGTATATGAAGAGATCTCACAATTATCAGCAGATGACATAATAAGCGAGACTCAATTGACCAATGAATTGAAATACTTGGAACAATGTATCAGAGAAACATTGAGGATGTACACTCCAATACAGCTTAACACCAGACGCACACATAAAGAAATTTTATTAAAAGGTAGGTTGCGAAACACACGTAAGTAATAGGATGAAGAAGTGGGGGGGAAACATTTTCTGGATTTTGACGTAAATTGGTCAGATAATTTAAATTTTGAAAGGACGACTTCCTAAAAATATGTTGAGCCTTGCAGTTCAAAAATAATTCAACCAAAACCAAGGATGAAAATAATGCAAAAATGAAGTTGGCAGTACTGCTGAAGAAATTTTCTGAAAAATTTTACCAAAAATTATTTTGGATGATCAAAAAAAAAAATTGGTTCAAGTTTGAAGTAAACGACTTGATTTGGATAAAAGTCAAGAAATCTTTTAATTTATGATCTGCAGCTCTTCACCGTCCTTGAAGAGGGCAAAAAGTGGTATTAGATTTCAAGGTAAATGGTTCAATCATTACACCTTTCAGGGAGATCTTGAGATTCCCAACAGATTAATTTGGGATCTTCTGGCTTCGTCTATTTTACACGTGGGTGGACTTGAAATTTTTTTAGGAAGTTTTTCACTCAAAGTAGATAATTTCTCGGTTTTTAGGTGACCTTCTGATTTTACATTTCACCTTTTTTTGTTATAGACAATACAATTGTGCCAAAGAATATGTTTGTCATATTTTTAACCCATTTCGCCAATCGTGATACCGATTTGTATAAGAGCCCAGAAAAATGGGACCCCGAACATTTTAGTGACCAGGCTGTTGAAGAACGACCCAAAACTAGCCAATTGAGTTTTGGATACGGACCCAGAAGCTGCATAGGTAAATAATATCGAACAATTGCATGCATGAAATTTGCTATCCAAATATTGGTATTCAAATCAAACCTTGACAAGAAATTTCTCTTTCTGAGTTATTCCTATTCACTTAACAGGTAGCAAATATGCTATGATGTCAATGAAAATTCAGATGGTTTATGTGTTAAGAAATTACCACATATCAACGAATATCAAAGAATTTACGAAACACCATTTAAAAGGAGATGTCCACATAAGAAGTAAAATTGACTATCCTATCAAATTAACAAGCAGACGAAAGCAAGAAGTGAAACAATGAAATGAAATTAAGTATGTAATATAGTTGTAAATGAAAAAAATCCATTATCTCGACTCACCTTTCAACGACAGTTACATAATTTTCAAGAATTTTGATTTGATTTTTTTTACACATTTTTGTTAATTTTTTAGCACAAAAAGAGTTGGAGAAATTTTATCAATGAGCATTGACATTTTTGTCAGACTTGAAAAACCACGATACTTATTTTTGCACCAAATTTCACCTCATGTTACGAAGAATTTTTTGTAAATAAATATCATTTTTACCTTAAAAAAGAAAAAAATATTATTTTAAAATATTTATAATTTAATATTTGCTAAGTATCACATTTTCGCCAATAACAAAATAATTAACAGGGTGTCCACTATATTTCAAAAATGATTTTACCTGACTTTTCCAGGTTTTCCAGTCCAATTTTTCAAAATTTTCCAGATTTTTTAAATATGATATTCGTAACTCAGGGGGGGGGGGGGTAATTTTTCATGTGATGTACTTACATCCAGAAATTTTGCATGGGTAAGAATGATATAAAATCCGTGGGTGTCTAACGATTTTTTTTTCAAAATCACTATTAGATACTTTTTACGAGATCTTTAGATGCTCTTCTTCGAGCCAAATAAAAGATTTAAGTTCAATTCTGAAATTTTTTGACCCCACCCAACTCCTCCTCACCACAAAAATTTGAAAGTTTGATTTCATTACCCACAGAAAAAATTTCAAATAAAAAGAAAAAACAAAGTATTCCAACTCAAAATTAAGTTTTGTAAAATAAAATAAATTATGCCAGGGTGTCTACCAAATCAAACGAATAAAAATTCAGATTTTCCCAGGCTGAAAGTTCAAAAATTTCAGCACAGTTTACCCCCTCTCTCCCCCCCCCCAATAGAAAAAAAGAAAAACACATGCCTAAAATTTATAAATTCACGCAATCTCTTGAAATTTTTTAGTTTGTACCAATAAATAAAAAAGTCAATGAGGAAGTGAAATATAAATCATTTTATGGAAATATATAAACGTGTTGAGCCGGAGCGAAGCGAGGGCTAAAATTTTTGCGAAAAAAGATTTTCAAAAGATGAAAATTCACCACTTTTCCCTCATACATGTTTTCTAAAACATGGCCACTAATTTCGAATTCTGTTCTATTCCCTCCCCCCTTCTTTTCAACATCGTGCTCAAGGGCATCATGGCATTCCTTTCTCATCACAGCACATTAAAAAGTAATTTTCCAAAAAACTTGAGATTTTAGATAAATTCTGCAGAAAGGCAGAATTAATTTTGCTTTCTCGTGTATTTCAAACACCAAAATTTTTTTCAACCTAAAATTTTTTCAGATTTTTTCATGTTCATACGTTTCTCTGAATTTTTCTCAATTATGTCGAATTGAAAATTAGCTAAGACATACTGGTTCAATTTTTCAGAAAGTTTTCACGGAACTTGGGAGATTTTCGAAATTGAAATCCAAAAAAAATTCGTAAACAGGTCGTTATTTGAATAAAACGGTGTAAAATCGTAAAAATTGATCAATTTTTCCGGAGGAAGGGGGGAGGGGGGGATCACGAATTATCTTTTTTTTTTAGCAAGGTCAACCCTTGAAAATTCTGACAACACTCTAAAAAAAATCCAAGTTACCACCGCTGTGTTAAATTATCAAAATTCTACTCTGAAAGTGACACGACAGGAGAACTTTTATAGCATCTCTAAATTCTTACCGATAAGATTCTAGAATCTCCTTTAAAAATATCGCATTATTACGTGATGAGCGAGTTGCTAGTTTCGATAAAAATCCTAATTTTCCAAATTCCGACAAAAAAAACCACAAAAATTATTCAACTTTTTGTTAATCCGCAGCAATGCTGGCAAAACTTGAGATTAATAATTTTTTGATCAAGTATTATACTGGCCAGGTTCAATACCGCTTGTATGTGGAAAATGAATTAAAAATTTCAAAATGTGACTGATAAAGAATGAAAATAAAAAAGCAGGACATATGACATTTTTGACAAAAAATCAGTACAAAAGCAGAATTTACATGACTAGACTTACACTGTCATTGATAAATTTATGATATTGAACAGTAACCAAGAACTTTTCCGTTCCTCATTTATACAATAAAACTCGAGACATTGACGATCTCATTTCCTACGACCTATTCTCCCTCAATCTACGTTCTGATTCACTGACCAATCATGTTACATCACGAGTCCTATCAACGGAATACTATTTGTTCAAATTTTCGTCAAATTTAATTCATTTTACATCACACCGGAAAAAATCTCGTCTGCAATTTAATGGTTATCATGAAACCGGATAAATTAAAACTTACAGTTGACTTTCCCTCGAGATATATCACGGGTCGCTGTGGCCAAATTACACACATTGCAGTTCCTTCACCTTCTAATAATTCCTCAATTTTTACGATCCAATCGCAGTATTTAATAGGACTAGTTATTAATAACCTCGGATATCCGAACACGCAGCTCTTCAATACAAGAATATGCCTGAGTTTTTGCCAGAAGGATGACTTTGTAAATCTGTAATTATGTACTTACGAATATACGTGATACCAAGCGATTGAATTTTTAATTCGATGCAGATACATCGGCGATATTAAATATTTCACGTACCTATAAGTCACAGTCCGAAATGTTTTATGGAGTCGTTCGTATCAAAGTGAGAATATTTTTCGCGTACGATTCGATGTACCGTAGAAATATAATTTTTCGTTCATTTTAATAAATCTCGATTTGTTGTTGTTGTTTTTTGAAACATGAATATCATACAAGTGTCAGTGTACTTAATTGTGATCGCGATTTTGGTGAACGTTTTTCGTAAACGAAAAAACAAAAGATTCTATCAATTACTTGAGCAGTTTCCTTCGCTTCCTACTTATCCTTTGATCGGAAATGCTCACTTCTTCCTGTTGGGATCCTTCGAAGGTAAAGTGGAATTTTTTTTACCCTTTAAGGATTAAGAGAAAACTGCCGGATAAAATCCAAATATTTTCAAGTCGTTAAAATTCATGTGGTGCTACACTTGAAATTACCTCAAAAAAATCAAATGTCCAAAAAAAATTGTTTCAGAAATTGGTAAGTTTTAAACTCATCTTTTTAATTTTTGAAATGAGACAAGTTGCTAGAGAAGGGGGGATTCCAACATGTAAACAATACAACATTGAACCATAATAACAAATATCACGACAATTATACAGTTTTATTTTATTTTAGATGGTGTGAGCTGATTTTTTCATAAGAGTTAGAGACGAAACTTGCGAAAAAATCTTGGAAAGTGAAAATGAAAAACCTGCGACTATTATTATTGAAAAAGAAGAAATTTTCTGACTCATATTCTTTTTTTAAAAAAGAAGACATTTGAAGACTCGTGGTTTTAAAAAAAGAGAAATTCGCCAACCAGTTGTGCAAAAATTCGTGATTTTTTTCGTGCTATGTTTTAAGTACCTTTTTAAAAAAATTTAAAAATCGATTGCCTGAGATGGAAGAAAGAATTGAAAGAAGAGTTCTTACAAGCATGAAACACAGATTTTGAAGAAAAATAGTGACTTTAGTGACTTTAGTGACTTTTTATGAGGCAAAAAGTAACCTATTTTTCGAAAAAAGTGACCAATTTTTCAATTTTTTCATATCAATAAATACACCCCCCCCCCAAAAAAAAAAATCGTAACTAAAACTGTATTTCTCTTTGCGATAGTGCTGAAAATACTTTTTTCTGAAAATTTTTTTTATTAAGGGTAAGGGTGCCATATTTCGACTACTTTTTTTCAAACTTCCACCAATCAAAGACTTATTGAGGTAGAAACGTCAGAAATAGCTTAAAAAATACATTGATCCTTCCTCCTCACCCCTAAAATTTTGAGCTAATACGATCATTTTTTGTGATTTTTTTCTGAGAGAATTCAAAAATTGATTTTGAAATTTTGGGTTCCTAATTTCGACCACCAGCTGATTTTGTCCGCAATGAGCGGAATCTACCCGAAAAGAATTTTTCATCATTTTTGAGAATGATTTTTTTGTTTGCTTAAAATAATTGGGGTTTTTATTTGTTGTTTGAAAGAAGAAGTTTTTTCTACAAAATTTCGTGCTTTTACGCTACATTGTGAAAATTTGTTGTTTTTTTTTCATATTTCGTGTTTTGAAAATTTGCTCAAAAATTGAAAAAATTTAGTTGTAAATTGGCAAATTTTCTCAAAAAGATTAACAAATTTCGTTGTAAATCTCGGCACGTTTTCAAAAATTCATCAATTTATAACAAAATGTGCAAATTTTTGAAAAATTTACCGATTTACAACGAAATTTGCCGACTTTTTGAGAATATACCTACGAGCGGAAGGATCAACCTTTCCACCCCTACATTGTTTCGTCTCTGCACAGTGCACAGGGTACAATTTCCAACAAAGTATATCGGTCATTGAAAAATTCTGAAACAGTAATTTCAAAAATCGAACATTTTGTCACTTTTCAAAAAGTAATGCTTTCAAATGATGAAAATCCAAAAATTTAATAGGTAACATATTTTTCCGTTTTTCATTTTGGAATTAGAACTCAGCTAATGGTAGTTCAGCAAAAGTCTCTTTTTTTGAAAAAAAAAATCAAAACGTTCAAACACAAATCGTTTCTATTTATTTTTCAATAATATGGTATTCATTTCGTAATTTTCGAAGCAAAAAACGTGAAAGATGAGAAATGTTTCGTTGCGTTGCTTTTTCTGGGAGTTCAACTTTTTCAATACTTGAATGGATTTTTTTCAATTTTTTCACAAATTTATTTCGTAGCCTAATTCGACTTTGAAATTTGGAAACTCGAATTTCGAAATGAGCTACATCTTTACAATAATTTTCCTCTGCGACCCTCCTCATTTTTCTCTATAGACATTGTTTCAATATGTAAAAATAACCGACTTTCTAAAAATAATTTTTTTGGATTTTTTTGTTTAGAAAGTCAATTGCGATATTTTGGGACATTATTGCGATTTAATACCGTATTGTCTACTTTCATGTTCTTGTTCACATCCCCCTTCCTTAGAAACTTTTCCCATGTTGAAAATTAAAAAAGTAAATTTTAAAATTCATCAATTCCTGAAATGAATTTTTTTGAAGGGTCCAAATTTTTTGAGTAATTTCAAATGTGAAGTCACTACACAAAAGCACTTTTAGGAGTTGAAAATACGTACCCATAGATATTGATTTCATTCAGCAGTAGGATTAATATGTACATGTGTACTTGGAACCTCGACTCAAAAATACACAGGATATTAGCACTCGATATTTCGCTTTTACACAGGTTTACTTGAAAGATGGGAGAAAGTTATTGAACCGTACGATCGTTTGGTTTACTGGATGGGCCCTATTCCATATTTATGTCTTAAAAAATACGACGATATTGCGGTAAGTTCTTACCTTTTTTAAGGTTTTATCGCTTTACCCTGATTATGTTTTAACACAAATTGAAATACCCATTCTTCGACAGATTGTACTGAATCAAAACCAAGATCGTGACACACTGAACATCTTAGATAAGTGGTTAGGTGTAGGGATATTAACCGCCAGATGTAAGATACCCAAAAATCCACGTACATCGGTATCCAGCACTCAATATTTATTCGCTTACATCTCAACTTTTTGACCTAAAATTTGTAGATGAAGAATGGAAAAAATCCAGGAAAATATTAGCACCGGGGTTCACTTCTGGTATGCTTTCGAAATACGACCATGTGTTCAACAGAAACGCTCTTAATCTCGTCGAGAAGTTGAAGCCAGCCGCAGATACAGGTGAACAAATAGACGTTCTTGATTGGATAATGAATGCGAATCTCGACGCCATCGTAGGTAAGTCACATTCGATATCAAAATGACACAACTTCATATTACACCTTTTATTTCGGTGATAAATTTACTAAAAATACAACTGGAATCGTCGCCTATTAGAGACCCGTCAACATTTTTTTTCAAAATTTTGGAATGCAATAAAGGTGAATTGAAAGAAATCAGACATATTATTCAAATTGGATAGTTTAGTACTCACAAGGGAGGTATTTCAACTCGAAGTAAAACTTTGAGCCAGAACAGAGAACCCCATATTCAAAATTTCAGGTGCTGAAGTTTATTTTTCGAATTTTGGTGAATTTTAGAAATTTCAAAATTACCTCATCGCCTAGTTAGATATTAAAATTTGATCTAATCAATGAAAAAAGCTTAAACTTGGTATATATGCCATTTTCGACCTCTCGAATCGATTGATAGCAGTATAGCAGTTTCAAGGCGTTTTGAAGCCTCTAAATTTTTTTTGAATTTTTCAGCATTGTAGAAAATCCCATAAAATAGTCAACATGAAATGAACTTCAGCACCTATAATCTTAAACTCAAACTCAATGTATGTATTTTTTCCAAACGATATTTTCTTAATTTTTTACCACGTTAAAAAAAGTTGATTCACCCGAAGCAACACATATGTTTGTATCAAAATTCCCCATCAAAACAAAAAACTTTTTTTTTAATTTTTCAGAATTTCCCGTAAAATTTTAAGCAATTCTCAATTTTTATAAAATTTAATTTGTGCATTCAATGGCCTTAAAAGAAGCCGGCCCCAAAGGACAATATGCCTTACAAGGGCAATATATCTCCAGCGGACACTATATTCCATAAGGACAATATGTCCCACAAGGACAATATGTCCCACAAGGACAATATGTCCCACAAGGACAATATGTCCCACAAGGACAATATGTCCTACAAGGACAATATGTCCTACAAGGACAATATGTCCTCAAAGGGCAAAATGTCCCATAAGGACTAAATGTTCCATGAGGACAATATATTATTCCATAAGGACAATATGTTCCACAATGACAATTATGTCTCACAAGGGCAATAAATCCCCAAAGGACAATATGTTTCAAAAGGGCAATATATGTTCAATGATGACCATATATTCCATAAGGACAATATGTCCCATGAGGACAATATGTCTCCAAAGGGCAATGTGTCTCACAAGGGCAATGTGTCTCACAAGGGCAATAAATCCCCAATGGACAATACGTCCCCAAAGGACAATATATTCCATAAGTACAATATGTCTCACAAGGACAATATGTTCCATGAGGACCATATATTCCATAAAGACAATATGTTCCATGAGGACCATATATTCCATAAGGACAATATGTCTCCAAAGGACAATATGTCTCACAAGGGCAATATATTCCATAAGGACAATATGTTCCATGAGGACCATATATTCCATAAGGACAATATGTCTCCAAAGGACAATATGTCTCACAAGGGCAATAAATCCCCAATGGACAATATGTCTCACAAGGGCAATGTGTCCCATAAAGACAATGTGACCCATAGGGACAATATGTCCCATAAGGGCAATATTTCAAAAATCAAAAAAAAAAAGTTTTGCAATTCGTGATTTTTCTCTTTGTCATCACATATAAGGGAACAAAGTTGGTATCTATCAAATCGAGCCGACTGAGCCGACTGCGGTTCTGAAAATTCATTATTCAGTAATCTTACTCGACGTTTTCAAAGTACCAAGGCTAAAGCCCCTTATTTTTCAAAAATTATTTCATTTTGAGGACTCCCAGTGCCACTTCTTTTATGACCCATGGGCTAGAATTTTTTTCAGGAAAATACTCCACTGAAAGTATCCCAGTAATCAATTA
This sequence comes from Pseudococcus viburni, assembly GCA_033439095.1. Classification (NCBI taxonomy): domain Eukaryota; kingdom Metazoa; phylum Arthropoda; class Insecta; order Hemiptera; family Pseudococcidae; genus Pseudococcus; species Pseudococcus viburni. Next base: position 537,118 of record JAVBJF010000146.1, read on the forward strand.
TTGTCACTCTCCAAGATATGCTTTTCTATGATTCATTTTAAATTATATATTTTATTCAAACATTTGCAGAAAATTCAATGGGCGTTACCATTCAAAACCGTGGAAAATCAGGAGACGATTTTTGCAATGCAGTAATCGTGTAAGTGTGTCTATCGATCGACTGAAATTTCACGTGAAATGAATCAATATTAAATGTGTTCTGATTAAATAAATACCTATGTTTATTTTTAGAGGCCTCAAGCACGCGGTAAACCGAATCAAATGGCCTATTTTATTTTTCAGTCAGCTGGATACGATGTATTTGAAAATTACTGGCGGAATCAAAGCTATTGACGATCTTAAACATCTTCCTACCAAAGTGAATAATCTTCGTATTTTTGTTTTTTTTTTGTTCCCCCTCTCCCCTATTTTGCATAATTATATTTCAAAGGCTACCAGGGAACCTAACTATGTCGAGAATTTGAAGGAGATGGAAATGTTGTCCGCCCATTATTTCACGACGAAGCTTTTGATTTACGCAATTTTCATAAAATGTCATTCGACAGCGCTGCTAGAGGAATATTTAAAAAATAATTAAAATTCATTCGGATCACCAAAAAAATTGGCTTTCTTTTCAAGCCACCGGTAATAACAACTTGAATTGTATTAATTTTCTAAATCAAAATGCAATTGGTAGCATTTCCACAAATTTTGAAAAAATCCCAACAAAAATGATTCTAAGAGTGACCAAAAAATTGTTGGCTCTATTTTGAGAGGTTCGAGGGAGCAATTTGAATTTAAAACTTTCCGAAATCGATGATTCTGAGAGATGAAGAATCTCAAACCATATCTTTTTAGGGGGTGATCGAGATTCCCAGAAGATAGCACCACCCAAAAGTGGCAAGAGATTGCGGTTTTTTCGAAAATGACCCCACTTCGAGGTCCTCCCTTGGCTGCAGCCCCGTTTCAAGTTCATGAATAAGAATTTTTTTGGGATGTTTTCCACTCAAAATAAACTATCTCGCCAATTTTTGTCGAAATCCAGTGGGTTTTTTTTGGTCTGCTCTCATGCTTTGTGTCTATTCAATTAAAACATGTCGTTTTTATTCCACACGAGTCAAAATTCACTTTGAATGAGAAAATGACGAGATATTTATCGGTAAATTTATTTGAAAAATTTGCCGGATTCCTGAACAAATTCCGAGTATGATGAAAAAACACTCCTTTCAAAACACTCCCAAGGGTGATTTTCTACATGCACTTTTATTTACAGATATTGAGTGAAAAACTGAACGATTATCGTGATTTCCAACATAAAAATAATGCAACAGATGAAGACAACGGTAAACAGACATCATTTATGAAATCCCCGGTATGCAAAAAAAGCAGATAAATTCTGCTCCTTTCTGCTGAGAATTTCTGCTCTTTTCTGCTCTTTTTTTCTGCGCTTGTCTGCTCCTTTCTGTTCCTTTCTGTTCCTTTCTGATCGTCCGATGCGCAACGGGGGGGGGGGGGGTGAAAAAGAGTCGTTTAACGAGCAACAGGTAGTCAAAAAAGGTCGTTCATCGCGCAACGGGGGTCCAAAAGAGCAGACAAGTGAGAATTGCTGCTCTTTTCTGCCCATTTGTCTGTTTTTTTTTTGCACACCGGGTCTATTCGACCGAATATAATCAGTGAAATGCATTTTCACCAAAAATCAGCAATAATTTAGTCGAGTATGACTCAATTATTGCTGAATTTCAGTGAAACTGCACTTCACATGCCACCGATTCAAGCTCATACAGTCTTCAAACATTTATTTATTGTTACAGCCGAATCATCCAAAACGATAATTGATTTACTCATCAAGAACGGATTAAAAGAAGATGGCTTCACCGAAACCCGCATGAGAGACGAACTGCTTCAAGTAATCGCCGCGGTAAGCAGAAACATATCTCGAGGACGAAGAATAAATTGCATGGACCTTGAATTTCTGATTTTTTTGTTTCATGTTCTAAAATCAGGGAATCGAAACGACAGCACTAACGATTAGCTTTCTAATGTTAATGTTGGCTATGAATCAAGATATTCAGGTAAACTCTCGTTTTCAAATCGATATAGCCATAATTTCGTAATAAATATCGACCATTTTAGCATTTTATTACAGCAAAAAGTATACGAAGATATCGTACAATTGACATCAGATGATGAAACACTCTCCGAGAATCATTTATCCAATCATTTGGAATATCTGGAACAATGCATCAAAGAAACACTGAGAATGTACAGTCCAGTAATGCTTACCACCAGACATACGAATAAAGAAATCATATTGAAGGGTACGATAATTCAGTTTCGTAACCTAGGGCTATTTTTTAAACAGGCGTTTCCTAAAATCGTATTTTTTTTCTTCAGATAATACGATAATTCCAGCCAAAATAGTGGTCGGGGCATTTATACATTTCGCCAATTACGACCCCAATTTGTTTGAAAATCCGGAAAAGTGGGATCCGGAACATTTCAGCGAACAGGCTATCAAAGAACGACCTAAAACAAGTCAATTGAGTTTCGGATATGGGCCTAGGACTTGCATTGGTAATTTTTTTTACAAAAGTTCACTCGATTACATCGCAATTTGCAATAACACCACATCTAAAAAAAAAGATTACATTACGTTAATTTATTTCAATGAATTTTTCCATCAACGACTTTGATTGATAAATGTAAAAAAATTGAGTTTATTTTTTTTAGGCAAGTCTCAATCGTACATTCGTGCGCTATTCGTGTTAAAATTGATTTTATGATTGATTTCTGTTCTGGACACTAAAAAAAATAAATCAAACACGTATGTCCTTTCCTCCATTCCCCCTTTCCCCAAGGTCTACCCCATCCAACATTTCAAACGTATGTATCGCCTTATCTATGGGTTGTGATGAAAAAAATTCAAACGAAAGTTGTACCTCAGCACCTAATGTACATTCTCGTTTCTCATCAAAATCTATTTTGGAGCAACTCTTGCCTCTCAAATTTGGAAATGAAACATACGTTACGTTTTGAAAAATCTTCAAAATCACGTTTTCTTCAAATTAAACGAAAAGTTTCAGAGATACGGAAAATTTTGTAATCACCAAAAGTGTTCAGAATTGAACTTTCTTTCCAATGAGTTTCATCGCAACCATTTTCACCAACTTTTCTCGACAGATTGGACAGGGTGTCTAACAAAATCTCAACCCCCCAAAAAAGGACTTTAGAAGGACCTTGGAAGGACTTTCAGCATGAAATTCTCAAAATTAATATTGTACCCCCCCACCACCACCACCACCACCACCACCACCACCAAAAAAATTCAAACTCATTTTAGGAGAACAAATTTTTTCTGTTTCAAAATATTTCATTGTTTAAGATGGAAGAGAAGAGTTTTTACCATGATTTCGAAAAAAAAAGTAAATTCACTGAGCCTAAGCGAAGCGAAGGTGAAAATTTTTGAAAAAAAGGGCATCCAGAATATAAAAATTTCTTCATTAGGTAAAATTTGTATTTTTTTCCGTGTTTTGTTTAGACTTTCAAAAAAAACAATATCTATGGACTCGTTCCTGATTTCCTTCCAAAAAATCAAAACATTTTTGAAAATTGCAATCGATATCGTGACCTCCTTTGATAAGTGAGAAGGACAATTTTTTCACTTGAAAATATTAATTGCCTAGGCTGGGAAAGGAAGAAGTTTCATACCATTATTTTGAAAATAAAATTGCATAAATTTACTGAGCCCGAGCGAAGCGAGGGCGAAACTTTTTGGAGAAAAGAGCATTCAAAAGCTGAACTTTTTTCAGGCACCCATATCATCTTTCATCATCTCACACAAAGTTGTCACTAGCGACATTTCAAATATTAGTGATTTATTTTAGCTTTTGGCGGGTGAGTCTCAAAATTTGAAATAGGAAGGACTTTTTACTCAATATAAGGACTTCGGAAGGACCGGGAGGACCCTTTAGCCAATATAAGGACCGGAAGGACTTGTTAGACACCCTGAGATTTGACTTCACCCCCTTCCCCGGTATCACAAAAGTTGAACCCTTGACCAATATTTGCTCCAAAATTAATTCCGATAATGAATGAAATTATGCATTAGATATCGAAGAACAAAATTCGTTCAATTTTTTTTGTTAGTTCAACTTTTGCGATGATGGGGAGGGGGAGAGGTCCACTCTGTCAAGAAAAGTTGGTGAAAATAGTCGCGATGAAACTCATTGGGAAGGAAATTCAATTCTGAGCACTTTTGGTGATTACAAAATTTTCCGTATCTCCGAAACTTTTCGTTTAATTTGAAGAAAACGTGATTTTGAAGATTTTTCAAAACGTATGATTCATTTCCAAATTTGAGAGGCAACAGTAGCTCCAAAATTCATTTTGATGAGAAACGAAAATGTACATTAGGTGCTGAGGTACAACTTTCGTTTGAATTTTTTTTCATTACAACTCATAGATAAGGCGATACACACGTTTGAAATGTTGAGGGTGGACCCTGGGGAGAGGAGGAGGGGGGAAAGGCATACGGGCTTAATTTCTTCGCTTTGGTGTCTTGAACAAGAATCAATCATAAAATCAATTTTAACTGGAATATCGTGCGGAAGCCATTTTTTGTACGATTGAGATCTGACTGCGGTCTGGTGTTATTGATTTCCTAATGCGATATTAGAACTGCTCTCTCATTTTGAATTAGTGAAGTCACTGGTAAATAGTTGGAATTGCAACTCGGTTTTTTGATTTTTAGCAGATTTTTGCTAATTTTAATACGTCGCCGATTATTCAAAAAATAGCATCGATTTTTCAAAAAATTTCACTTGTTCACTTTCAGTGCAATTTTTTCACTGAATCATAACTGTGCTGCAGTTCCAACTATTTTCCAGTAATTTTCGATAATTTTCACTGATTTATAAATGATAGAGTGGACAACATTTACCCACAATAAACTTTCTCATTCGAGTTTATTCTTTTTCGCCCAACAGGTAACAGATACGCGATGATGTCGATCAAAACGCAAATCGCTCATATACTACGTAATTATCATTTATCAACCAGTATCACGGAATTTACAAAACGCCACTTAAAAACAGACCTTAGCATCAGAAGTAAAATCGGCTATCCTATCAAATTTACAAGCAGGCAAAAAATTAAGTTATAAGTATTGAAAAAATGACTATTTATTTATAAAAATATGATACTTTCTGTAATTGCTCATTATTTTCAATAAAATTCTTGGCAAAGTTGAACAATTGAAGTTTTTACTCAAGATTTTGATCATAAAAGCACTGCAGCATCATAGAAATTTCATTGTATTGATTGACGACAAAGTTTGACTATGAAATATGAACTATTAATCAAATAATTATATAGAGGATAGTGGTCGAATAAGAAGATACCGAATGACCTAAAAATAACGCAACTCAAAAATTTCTCCTTAAAAAAAATAATTACCATTTAAGTATCACATTTATTTGTAGTTGACGATTCTTTCCCAGCAAAATATTTTTGGACAAATTTCAAAAAACCAAATGACGTTTGTCGATTAACTTGAACTTCTTCGCTATGCCAAATTTTATACCTTTATCATATCATCATTTGCATTCCTATTTGAAAAAATGTAATCAGACTCTGGATTAGAATAGCATTTTGTCAAACACGGCGCGCGCGAGCATTGTACTTTCCACCAGAGCACCGTGGAAATTTGACATAAACGTTCGGGCTCCGCATGACCGGTGGTCTGTTTTTATTTTCTTTGACAATGTTGCATCAACTTAAACTTATTGAAACTTATGTGGTATAATCAATACTAAATAACACATTTTTTTTAAAAAAAATGGCGACTACTTCTGAAACTTCTTTCCAAAATGGCCGCTCAAAGTTTTTAAAACGCCATAACTCAACGAAAAATGGGTCAAAAGTTTTGAAATTTTTTTTTTAGGTTTCTCCGACCCTCTAGATTCAATTAAAGAAAATACGAAATTTTTATCTACATTTGGCGAAAAACTAAAAAATAAAGTTTAAAAAACACATTTTGGCCCCTCCCCCCGAAAATACTAGCCTGGGGTCCAAAATTTTTATCAAAATTTTTTCTCATGATGACTCAACTTTTGAGGTAGGTTTCATCAAAATCCCTTTGAAGGACCAAAACACCATACTTATCCTGCTATACCCTTTTCAAAAGTAATAAAAATTTGAAATTAAAAAAAATCAGTTGAAAAAATTTAATAAAAGGGTATAGCCGGGTTTTAGATGAATTTGGCCCCCGCTCCGATTTTCGATCTGACCCCCTCAGATGGTGTACCTTGATGTAAAAAAAAAAATTAGAAAATTTTTGACCCCCCCACCCCCTCCCATTCGGAGTTATGGCCATTTTATTGCATTATTTTCAAAAAATTTTAATTTCAATGGAAGTGAAGGAAATTTTCTGTTCTTTGGCATAAAGTTACATCTCGTAGAGATGTATTTACGATAATTTTTTCAACAATTTTGGTGCACTCCTTCACGTTGTTTCGGCTATTTGAAGTTTTCAATCGTAAAAAACACCATATAAGCGAAGAGCGACCACTTTTTAAAAATATCCCAAAAACGTGTTTTTTGACGTAGATTCACGTCACGTATTCAGTTTTAGCGATTGAGGTGGCGTAAGGGCCGAAAATCGCGAAAAACCGTACAAAAATGTTGCTTTTTTAGCAGATTTTTCAAATTTTGAGCGTTGTATGTGAAGAGAAATGACTAAACGAAGAAACTAACTTCGGATTCTTTATTTGGCGATTTTTTCCGTATAAAGCACTCAAAACTTGAAAAATATGCTAAAACAACATTTCTCGCTCATAAAAACATATTATTTTTACATAGGTACCTACTTATTCACGCTATTTTTGGCACATATTTCAACATATTATTTTCCCTAAATTCCCCTGCATTTTCATTTTTTAGCCCATATTTCGGGAATTTTTCAATTTTTAATTTTTTTGACTTCGCAGAAATGAAAAACATATTACCGAATTTCGGAGTTTTTCGCGAGTCGCCGATCCAAAACCAAATGATATTATTTCTTTCAAATACGCTGCTCTCGTTTTAGTTGACAAAGTGGGCACTAGGTAAAGGTTGGAGAGGGGAGGGTAATGTTGTGTTTCTTGCTTTAGTAATGTATTGCACATTTTCATATTTTTTAATAAAAATTTTTCCTGAACACATATTTTGTTTTGACTGTTTCTTTGAACTAAGGTCCAAAAATCGCGAAAACCAATGCAGAAATGTTGTTTTAGCAGATTTTTCAAGTTTTGAGTGCTTTATACGGAAAAAATCGCCAAATAAAGAAACTGACGTCGGATTCGTGTTTAGCGGGTCAAAATACCCCGAAAAAACACCCTTTTCGCGACATTTTTGTACGGTTTTTCGCGATTTTCGGCCCTTACGCCACCTCAATCGCTAAAACTGAATACGTGACGTGAATCTACGTCAAAAAACACGTTTTTGGGATATTTTTAAAAAGTGGTCGCTCTTCGCTTATATGGTGTTTTTTACGATTGAAAACTTCAAATAGCCGAAACAACGTGAAGGAGTGCACCAAAATTGTTGAAAAAATTATCGTAAATACATCTCTACGAGATGTAACTTTATGCCAAAGAACAGAAAATTTCCTTCACTTCCATTGAAATTAAAATTTTTTGAAAATAATGCAATAAAATGGCCATAACTCCGAATGGGAGGGGGTGGGGGGGTCAAAAATTTTCTAATTTTTTTTTTTACATCAAGGTACACCATCTGAGGGGGTCAGATCGAAAATCGGAGCGGGGGCCAAATTCATCTAAAACCCGGCTATACCCTTTAAATAAAAAAATCACTTTTGGAAAGCTTTGAAATTATATCTTAAGATTTTGAAAAAATTTAGAATTAAAGAAACTGAAAAAATTGAATTGAGAATAAATTTGAACTTATTGACAAAAAGTCTTCCCCTATTTGTATTCCCTGATTTTCTTGCTGAATATGTCATGACACCAAGCACTATCACTGTTGTCGATCTGTCAAATTTCCGTTACATTCGACAAATATTATCGCATGCTTGAAAAAAAATCTCGAATACAATTTAATCGTTACTATTAAGCTGGGCAAATTACAATTCAACTGTTTTTTTTTTTTTTTGAGGAAGATATCACGCGTCGCTGCGGCCGAATTACACACATCGCAGTATCTTCACCTTCTAATACGCAATTTTCCGATCCAATCGCAGTATTTACACAGGACAACTTAGTCCTGATAATCTCGGTTATCCGAAAACACACCCTTCTTCAATAAGAATAACCCGAATTCTTGGCCAGAATAATGACTTCTTAAAAATCTGTAATTGAGCGTGTATAATTGTATACATTCTACCTTAAAGTGAATTTAAAATTTGACGCTGTGTATGACAATTTCACATACCTGCATCACAGTTCAAAATGTTTTGAGAAAATACGTTCGTCTTCGTATCACAATGAAAGCATGCGTTGTGTACAATCTAATTTATCACATATCGCGAACGATTTCCCAGTTTTTTTGATAAAATTTTGTTCAAGAATTATTATTTTTTTAGTGTTTTTTTTATGGTTTTTGGCAGTTGCTCGAAAGCAGATGACTTTTTTTCACATAATTCGACATATCTATAAAATTCTCTATAAAAATTTTTTATTTTTACATATTTTTCAAAAACATGAATATCATACAAGTTTTAGTGTGGTTGATTATAATCGCGATTTTGGCCAGTTTTATTCACAAGAGTAGAAACAAACGATTATATCAATTACTCGAACAGTTTCCTTCATATAGAACCTATCCTTTGATTGGAAATGCACACTTGTTGTTGGGTTCCTCAGAAGGTATTTGATGCTGCGGTCTAAGTATATGTATACTTGAAATTATGGCTACCTTCTACATTTCACAGGTTTCCTGGAGATAATGGAAAAACATTTACAGCCTTATGATCGTCTCGTATACTGGTTGGGCCCTATTCCAATTATAATTCTAAAAAAATACGACGACATCGCGGTAAGTAGTTTCATTTTTCGTAATTTAACTACTCCCATTTGTATATTAATTCGAAGATGTTCTTGGACAGACAGTACTAAATCAGTGCCAAGATCGTGATACATTTGAAATCATAGATAAATGGATAGGTTTAGGAGTTCTGACCGCCAGATGTAAGCTAGTCAGGTAGTTATCTCCATTTTAAATATTTTCTCATTTTGTGGCCTGAAAACTTGCAGACGAAGAATGGAAAAAATCCAGAAGAATAGTAGCGCCAGGGTTCACTTCGGATATGCTATCGAAATACGTCGATGTATTCATTAGAAACGCCTCGAAACTCGTCCAAAATCTAAGACCAGTTGCGAATATCGGTGAACAAATTGATGTTCTCGAATGGATGATGAACGCGAATCTGGACACTGTCGTAGGTAAGACTGATATAAGATGAAAATGAAAATTATTTGATCAAAACTACATAGTTTTTAATTATTTTCGCCAAAAATAAGATTTCGACAGTCCAAAATTCAAAGTTCGAATTTTTTCAATTTATTTTATTCTGAATTTGTCAAAATTTTATTACATTTTAACTTTTTTCCAAAATAATTTTTTTTTCATCGAAGTCTTCCAAGTTTTCCAACTTTGATTTTTATCAAATTTTTCAAACTTCATATTATTATAATTTTTGAATTTACGTCTAACATCAATTTATTGTATTTGAAAAACATGATTTGAATTTTTTTTTTGAAAAATTCAAAGTTGGAAAAAATTTTAAGAGATTTTTAATAAGAAAAATTTTAAGAAATTTTTAATAAGAAAAATTTGAAGAAATTTTTAATAAGAAAAATGTTTTAATCGAAAATAATTTGATGGAAAAATTTCCAAGTTGAAAGGAATTTTATTAAAGGAATCAAAGTTGGAAACATTTTCGATACTGAAACTTTTTCCACTTTACAAATTTTTCCAGAAGCAAAATATTTAAATTTAAATAATTTCAAAATTTTTCTAATATTGTTTTTGTTTCAAAATTTCTCTCAACTTGAAACTCAAATTATTCGACTTTGAATTAAAAAAATTCAACATTACTCTCCTACCTAATTCAATAAATGGAAATAATTTTACAAAATTTACCATTGGAAACATTTTGAAATTGGATATAATTTTGAAAAAAGTTCAGAATCAAAGACATTAAAAAAATTTGAACTTGGATCGTCGAAATCCCATTTTTGGCAAAAATCTTTGGGGAGCTAGTTTTCTAAAGTTTGAACCAAGTTTCAAATTTTTGTGATATTTGTAAACACTGTATCTTTTGAATTGAACCTGTCCCATTCTAAATTTTTAATTTCTCTAACGAGCGACGGAGAAAAGAGATGGAAATTTCCATGACTTTTTTGTACTTTTGTACTTTTCGTAACCCTTGTTTTTAAGGAAAAAAATGAAAAAACTACTAAGTAAGTATACGAAAATTTTAAAAAAAATTGACGATTCTCCGCAATACTCAAATAAATAATAAAATTATTTAAAATTCTTTGAAATTTTCATGAAAATTCCCGAATGCTTCATGATTATCTGCGACCAGCACACAACTTGTCGAAGTAGAAACAATTTTCATGACCAGAAATGTTTTCTCAGTTAAAAGTGAATAAAGTCATGAAAATTTTATCATAGTCCAGTCATTTTAGGATTTAACCCCCAAAAATTCAATCCTGATTTTTTTTTTCGCGTTTTACGTTCGTAATGGTCCACTACACAATATACTAAAATGGACACCCCACAACATTACGCTGCTCCCAGGGGAGCGGTAAATGTCTGCTAAAAACCGGTTTTTCGTGAATATTTCTTCAAATGAGCCTCAAAATTGAAAAATAGTTATGAAAAATCTTGTTCTACGTGTAATTTCTATCAGAAGGTTTTTTTTGTTTTTTCAAAAACAATCATTTCCTTGACCAAAAATTAAGGGTAAAAACACCTATATTTTTCAACAATTTACAGCATTTTTTGAAAAAATCGAAACTTTTGTGAATATTCCCTCAAATAAGCCTCAAAATGGAAAAATGGTAATGAACAATCATGTTCTACGTGTAATTTCCTATCAGATAGGTTCGTTTTTTTTTTAAAACACCCACTTCTTTGCTAAAAAATTAAGGGTGGAAAACTCCTATTTTTCCAATATTTACAGTATTTTTGGAAATGATGGAATTACGAAGCTGAAAGTAACCAAAATTATACCAATAAAGAGTAACTTTTTTATACATTCTGGTAAGGTATTCCAAAAAAAGTCACCGCAAGAATTCCAACCCCTACCGTTAATTATAAGGGACGTTATTGAACACTGCATTTAAAAAATCGAGGTTGTGGAAAGAAAAAGTACTTTAAATGCGATGTTATTGCGTATTATTGGTGATACGAAACATTTCTTTGCGACGTAAAGATTCAAAAACGATTTTTTCAGCTTCGTATTTCCATCATTTTCAAAAATACTGTAAATTTTTAGTCGAGGAAGTGAGTGTTTTAAAAAAAAAAAACAAAAACCTCCTGCAGAACAAGATTGTTCATGCTTATTTGAGGAGATATTCACGAAAAGCCGGTTTTCAGCAGACATTTACCCCTTCCCTGAGGGTAGCGGAGGGTTGTGGGGTATCCATTTTAGTATGTTAGGTAATGGACCATTGAGAACGTAAAAAGCAAAAAAAATCAGAATTGAATTTTTGGGGGTTTGGTACATTTTTTCTCTTATTTCCTGAACTATCACAATTTTTAAAAAATTTAACAATTCAAGCGATGGGAATTTTTCGAATTTCGAGTTTCAAAATAAGGTCAAGACTTACCTACTCAGACAGGGAAACTTGAAAATCGTCACGGAACAAAATTCTTAGCAGTCTGTATAAATTTATTCCCAGAAGTTTTGGATTCGAGCTATTTCAATAAATTGGATCGAACTGAGAAAAGTCGAGACTAGAAATTAACACGTTATATTCACAGTACCTAAGTAGATATATTTATGCAATATTGAACTTGCATTCTTGTAAACATGCACAGAAAACGCGATGGGTGTTACTATTCGAAACTGTGGTAAACTAGGAGAAGATTTTTGCAACGCATTGCACGAGTAAGTTCGATAAGCGAAAATTTGAAGATCATGGATACCTAATGTATTTGCTTGGAAATGGAAAACGTCACAGTAAAATAAACTCGATATTGGACATTTTAGAAGCTTGAAACATGGCTTGAGACAATTCCAATGGCCATGGCTGCTTTTCCATTACGTTGACAAGATTTATTTAAAATTTACTGGAAAATTCAAAGCCATCGATCACTTTCAGAATCTTCCCACCGAAGTAAACCACTATTTTCTGTTTAGATTTTTTGAATTGATATTACGTTGAAAATTTTACGAAATTTACATTTTTGATTTGAACCATTAAAACATTACACAAGTCAACACGATTTTTGTGTTTGGGTTACGATTGCGAAATTTGGGTTGCTTTTATGTATCTAATGAAGGGAAAAATAATTTTTTTGTCCAAAGTTTGCTTTGGGGGAGTGGGGGAGCCAAAAATGTGATTTTTCAAGAACAATATTTTACGCTGAAACCGCAGAACTCTATCTCTTTTAGAAAAAAAGTTAATTGCTCGCGGAAAAGTGAGATTTCTGAGAAATCTAACCGTTCTACAACCATAATGACCATGACAAAAGTTGTAGAGAATTAAATTTCCTATCAGGTAGGTCCATTCAGACTTTTCCGGGCGGTGTAGTTTTCGAAATATTCTCGAGTAAAGTTGAACATTAGTTAAGGAAATTGAGAAAAAAAAAGAAATGAAGCAATTTTTGGCTGTCAAAAGTGTTGCAGCGAAAAATTGTGGAAGGTGACTAACCTCTAGGAGTTACCACGCCCTCGTGCTGATTTTTTCACGAGGGCAACCCCCCTCCCTCCTTCAAAAACGGGTTTTCCCAATATATCTCCAGGGTTTGATTTTACCAAAGATGTTGTTCAGTATTTTTTTTTATTCTACGTTCAATTTCCTACAATTCTTGCCCGGAAAAAAAATGTTTTGTGCGATCATTTGGAAAGGAGGTCTAATGCTTTACCTCACAACTGCACCAATAACATTCCAGCGCGTCTAAAATTGTAAAATGAAGTGAAAATCACAAAAAAAATTTCTGTCTACAAAAATAACTTGCACATTTCAGCGACACTGAAATAACAGGTTACTTGATTTTTTCTCTGAATTTTGATCCCCTCCTCCCTTTTCTTGATTTCTGAACCATACACAATTTCTGAGTGCGCTAATGCTTGCATGGTCTTGGTAAAAAAAAAGAATTATGTGATTTTCACTTCATTTTACAATTTTAGACGCGCTGGAATGTTATTGGTGCAGTTGTGAGGTAAACCGTTAAACCTCCTTTCCAAATGATCGTACGAAACATTTTTTCCGGGAAAAAATTGTAGGAAATTAAACGTAGAATAAAAAAAGTACTGAACAACTTCTTTGGTAAAACCAAACCCTGGAGATATATTAGGAAAACCAGTTTTTGAAGGAGGAGGGGGGAGGGGGTGCCCACATGAAAAAATTAGCACGAGGGCGAGGTAACTCCTAGAGGTTAGTCACCTTCCACAATTTTTCGCTGCAACACTTTTGACAGCCAAAAATTGCTTCATTTCTCTTTTTTTCTCAATTGCCTCGACTAATGTTCAACTTTACTCGAGAATATTTCGAAAACTACACCTCCCGGAAAAGTCTGAATGCACCTACCTGATAGGAAACTTAATTCTCTACAACTTTTGTCATGGTCATTATGGTCGTAAAACGCTTAGATTTTTCAGAAATCTCACTTTTCGGCGAACAAGGCGAAAAAAATGTGATTTTTTCACATAATTTAGGAAAGTTTTAGCTGTAACTTTTTTTCTGAAAGAGATAGAGGTCTGCGGTTTGCGGCATTCGATTCAGCGTGAAATTTTCTATAAGATTGGATCAAAAAAGTGTTTTTTTTTTTTAATTTTTCCAATTTATCTCAAATCAGTGTGTATTATTTTTGAAAAATCACATTTTTGCCCCCCTCTCCACCCCCCAAGCAAACTTTGGAAGCCACGAATGAGCATATTGGTGTATTTTGATGTCTAGAATCAGAATTTGGCCATGAGAACTGAAACAGAACATTTTTTTTTTGTCAACTTGTGTTATCGATTTAGAATAATTGAAAACAATAAATAGTTTATTTTATGCGAACAAATTCGAGCGAAATTTTTTTAATGATCTAACTATTTAACAGATATTAAGAAAAAAACTGAAAAATTGCGACAATCTTCATTTTCAAGTTAACCATAATGACCAAGTTAACGGCGGTAAATAAAATTTAATGAATCCTAAATCTGATGATTTGCGGTGTGGACATACGACTTATACATTTCATTTATTGCTACAGTTGATTCGTCCAAAACAATAATCGATTTACTCACCAAAAGCCATTTAAAAGAAGGCGGCTTCACCGAGACACGAATTAGAGACGAATTGTTACAAATCATCGCAGCGGTAAGCACAAAAAATCTCGATACATTGTACTTTACAACGTACCTATCAAGTACATATTACAGCCTCAGTATGTACTAACTCAGGAAACATTTCTCGTTTCATTTTACATAAAAAGGGAGTAGAAACATCCGCACTGACCTTGAGTTTTCTCATGTTAATGTTGGCTATGAATCAAGACGTTCAGGTATTTTTTCGACACCAATTTGACACTCAAATTGAATAATGGTGGTCCCTACAGCATCCTTAATAATTTCGTCTTAAATCACCGCAGCAAAAAGTATACGAAGAGATTGTACAACTTATGGGGGACGATGACACCCTTTCCGAGAGTCATTTGACCAATGATTTGGAATACTTGGAGCAATGTGTGAAGGAAACATTGAGGATGTTTACTCCAGTGATAGCCACCAGTAGACGTACGCAAAAAGAAATCCTATTAAAAGGTGAATATTTTTAAAATTCGGCCAAATTCGACAGCATTTGGTTAGCAAGATATCGTGTACAGAGTGATTCATTTATTCTCCTTCCTGGCTCATTCCATGTCAACTCGACCAGGTTTTGACCTTGGGTCTTCCGATTTCACTCAAATTTTTTTAAAGAGTTCCTCTCGATGGTCCAATGAAGGAATCACTATCATTCCGATCCTAATCCTTCAGGGGGGCGGGGGTGGCTTTTGTAATTTTCGTAAAATTGAGATTTTTTGCGAAATGGCTCAACTTTGAGGGCCGCATATCTCGAGATCGGTTAGGTTCAAGATAAATCTGTTCATGCGGTTTTATAAAGAATTGAATGGAGATTTAAAATTGATAATCGCGTTTTGAAAAATTCAAATTTGAATTTTTGTGATGAAAGCTCAACTTTCATGATAAGTACAAAACGTGAAGACCCGCATTGAAAAATCTGAAAAATTACTATGAAGAGAACTTTTTATGTGCTTTTCAACTAATTACTTTTCAAGATGGGATCTCAATCAGGGTGTCCACTATATTTCAGAAATGATTTTCCCTGACTTTTCCAGGTTCTCCAGACTAATTTTTCGATTTTTTCCAGACCTTTTAAATATGATATTCGTAAACCGACGGAGGAGGGGGGATTCGAATTTTGCGTAAAAATGATACAAATTGCATGGGGTCGTAACGACTTTTTTTCAAAATCACTAGATACTGTTTTCAAGATCTTTAGATGCTCCTCTTCGAGACCAAAAAAAAAAATCAAATTCAATTCTGAAAATTTTTGAACCCATCCAACTCCCCCTCAACACGAAAATTTGACAATTCTAATTCATTACCTACAGAAAAAATTTCAAATAAAAAGGAAAAACATGGTGTCCACTATTATTTCAGAAATGATTTTCCCTGACTTTTCCAGGTTTTCCAGACCAATTTTTCGAATTTTTCCAGACCTTATAAATATGATATTCCTAAACCAGGGGAAGGGGGGGGGGGTAATTTTTTCGCGTGATGTACTTACATCCCGAAATTTTGTATAAAAATGATATAAAATGCATAGGGTCTTACGATTTTTTTTTTCAAAATCACTAGATACTTTTTACGAGATCTTTAGATGCCCTTCTTCGGGTCAAAAAAATATTCAAATTCAATTCTGAAAATTTTTCCACCCATCCAACTCCCCCTCGCTACAAAAATTTGAAAATTTGAATTTATTACCTACAGAAAAAATTTAAATAAAAAGGAGAAACCAAGTATTCCCACGCAAAATTAAGTTTTGAAACATGAAAAAATTATGTCAGGGTGTTTACCAAATTGAGCGAATAAAAATTCGGATTTTTCCGGGCTAAAAATTCAAAATTTTCTTCACATTTCATTCCCCCCTTCCCCTCCAAAATGAAAAACACTTGTCTCAGAATTTATAAATTCACGCAATCCCTTGCAATTTTTTAGTTTGTACCAATAGACGAAAAAGTGAATGAGAAGGTAAAATATAAATCATTTTATGAAAATATCCAATGTGTTGAGCCCGAGCGAAGCGAGGGCGAAAATTTTTGCGAAAAAAGATCTTCAAAAGATGAAAATTCACCACTTTTCCCTCATTCATGTTTTCTAAAACATGGCCAATAATTTCGATTTTTGTTCCATTCCCTCCCTTTTTTTTCAACATCGTGGTCAAGGGCATCATGACGTTTCTTTCTCATTACAGCTCATTAAAAAGTAAGTTTCCAAGAAACTTAAGATTAAAAATAAATTCTGTAGAAAGAAAAAGTGTAAATTACCCCGAGCGTAGCGAGGGAAATTTCTTTTGGATACTTCATAATTCAATGGACAAAGACATGTATTTTAAATATATATCATTTTTATTGTACATTACGACCGACAAAAAATGATGAATAAGACAATAACTGGATAAAAGATGTTATAATAATTTGGCCCGAGCGGAGCGAGGGCGAAATTTTTTGAAAAATTTATAATAAAATAAGCAAAAAAACATTTTTCTAAATGATTTACATTTTTTGAGATTTTCGAAAAAATCCAGAGAAAATTCCAAAATTCCCTGACTTTTCCCTGACTTTTCCAGACCACCAAAATTCCCTGACTTTTCCCGGTTTTCCCGGTTTTCCAGAGAATGGACACCATGAAAAACAAAGTATTCCAACAAAAAATTAATTTTTAAAAAATGAAATAAATAATGCCAGGGTGTCTACCAAATCAAGCGAATGAAAATTCGGATTTTCCGGACTGAAAATTCAAAAATTTCTTCACCCCCTCCCCCCAAAGTGAAACACATGCCTTAAATTTATAAATTCACATAATCCCCTGCAATTTTTTAGTAGGTACCAATAAATGAAAAAGTCAATGAGAAGGTGAAATATAAATCATTTTATGAAAACATAGAAATCGTGTTGAGCCCGAGCTAAGCTATGACGAAAATTTTTGTAAAAAAAGATCTTCAAAAGATAAAAATTCATCACTTTTCCCTCATTCGTGTTTTCCAAAACATGGTTAATAATTTCGAATTCTTTTTCATTCCCTTCCCTTTTTTTCAAAATTGTGGTCAAGGGCATGGCATTTCTTTCTCATCACAGCTCATTAAAAAGTAAGTTTCCAAAAACTTAAGATTTTACATAAATTCTGTAGAAAGAGTGTAAATTACCCCGAACGTAGCGAGGTAAAATTTTTTTTGAATAATTCATAATTTAATGGACGAAGAATTTTATTGTACATTACGATCAACAAAAAATGACGAATAAAAAAAATCAAAAAATAAAAGATGTAATAATCTAGCCCGACCAACCCGAGCGGAGTGAGGGCAAAATTTCTTGAAAAATTTATAATAAAATAAACAAAAAAACACTTTTCTAAATGATTTACCTTGGGATTTTCGAAAAATTCCAGAGAAAATACCAAAATTCCCTGATTTTTCCCCAACTTTTCCAGACCACCGAAATTCCTTGACTTTTCCAGGTTTTCCCGGTTTTCCAGAGAATGGACACCCTGTCAATACCCCTGGGAAGGAGGGCACAAGGGTCCTCAATTTTGGTAAAAATTCAAAAAATTGGAAAAAGTGAAGTAATACATCGAGTTCTATACTTATTCAAAGGCGCTGAGTTCGAATATGCATTCAGTTTTTTCATCCTCTGGACTTCCCTATCAGCCCCCCTGAAGGGTTAAAATTAAAAAAATTAAAAATAACGTGTGACGTGTCATATGTTAAGGTTTTGAGGGCGCTGAGTTCAAATATTTGCTTAATTTTGATATTCGACCCTTGAGTGCACCCTTGGCTCCCATTTTTAAAAAAAACATCGATTTTTAAAATTTTTTAGTAATTTGGGAGTCAGTGTGGGGCACGGGGGAGGCGAATCGAGAACGTAAGTTGATAATCATAGCTCAGCACCCTCGAATTAGTAGAAATTGATATGACATATGCTATTTCCATTTTTTTTGCATGTATTTTCTCAAATTTTCTCAAACTGGGGGGGGGGGGGGGAAGAAGCACTAACGGGTTGAATCCCAAAAATGAGCAAATATTCGAACTTAGCGCCCTCAAAACCCCAACAAACGACACATCACATGTTATTTTTCATTTTTTTGAATTTTGACCTCATCTCCGACTGATAGGAGGGTTCAGAGATGTCGGAT
Source organism: Pseudococcus viburni (assembly GCA_033439095.1). Classification (NCBI taxonomy): domain Eukaryota; kingdom Metazoa; phylum Arthropoda; class Insecta; order Hemiptera; family Pseudococcidae; genus Pseudococcus; species Pseudococcus viburni. The sequence continues at coordinate 555,728 of JAVBJF010000146.1, forward strand.
GATAAAACTGTGTACATATTCGAACTCAGCGCTTTATCCACCCTCAAAGTTGAGGCATTTCGCAAAAAATCCCAATCATACGATAATTACAAGGGCCACCCCCCCCCCTGAAGGATTAGGATCGGAATAATGGTGATTCCTTCATTAGACCATCGAGGGGAACTTGTAAAAAAAAATTGAGCAAAATCGGAAGACCCAAGGTCAAAACCTGGTAGAATTGACATGGAATAAGCCGCCTCTGTTTAAATTTCGAGAGAAAAAAATGTTTTTAAAAATTTTTGGACACCGGACACCCTGTAAATATGACTGAAAATTCGAAACTGTTGAAACTCGATTTTTTTTCTCATTCGTTGGAAAATAAAAGGCACCGAACAGTTATTTTGAATACTGCATTTTGTATCATTGATAATAATAATCTTATTTCTTACGCAGACAATACGATTGTCCCAAAAAATACGATTGTCGCTACACTCATACATTTCATGAATTACGATCCAGATTTGTATAGAGACCCGGAAAAGTGGGATCCGGAACATTTTAGCAAAGAGGCTGTCAAACAACGACCCAAAACTAGCCAACTGTTTTTCGGATATGGGCCTAGATCTTGCATAGGTGAGCTAAATATGTACAAAAATCTACCCAATTTCACACATTACAATTGGACAAATGAACACCTACGATAAAATATTTTTACTCGATGATATCTACTTACGTATTTTTACTCAACAGGTGCCAAATACGCGATGATGTCCATCAAAGCTCAAATTGCTAACATTTTGCGTAATTTTCATTTATCAACCGACGTAAAAGTTTTTACAAAACAGCATTTGAAAATGGATCTCAGTATCAGAAGTAAAATCGGCTACCCAATCAAATTAACAACCAGGCAAGAGAGCAAATTAAAATAATTGATGATTCTGTAACTGCGTGTTATTTTATAATAAAACTCAGCATAATCAACGATTGAGATGATGTACACCAGCGGATTAATTTTTTTTTCAAATTTTAGACTATTGGTTCGTTTTTTTCCTTTTATGATTTCTAGTCACTCTTTCATTCTAGTTCCTAATTTTCTAAAGAAAAAGAGGAAAAGACAAAACTTGAAGGTGGCTGAAGTGATATCAGAAGATCCAAAAAAAAAGAAAAAAAAAGAGTAATAAATTATTATACGCTCGAACTTACTCATTTAAGTATTGTTATCCTATTCCAAGTATGAAAATTCTTGACTCACCTGAAAAAAATTAAACAAATTAACAATCATTCAGTTGATATCGAAATTTAATTGTATTAGATATTAGACTACAGGATTTTATTTTTAGAAAGCAACGAGCAATCCACTAATCATGTAAAAATGCGCCAATATTTTCAATAGGAATGTTGGATCCTTCATGGGAAATTATTTTTAAATATCGTCCAATATTTAAATAAGCATCCAACTTTTGGAACATTTTCCAATTTTTATCTATTTTTTTTTTTTTTTGGAAAAGAGTCCAAATTTTGGAAAATTTTATCTGTTCAAACACAATTTCCTAAAGAAAAAGAGGAAAAGACAAAACTTGAAGGTGACTGACGTGATATCAGGAGATCCCCAAAAAAAAGGTTTATTAAAAATTAAAATATAAATCGAAAAAATTACCAATTTTTTTTATTTTTTTATGTGAGTGGACCTCGATGAGAGATGACGAATACCGCAAACCGCAGCTCTCAAAGTTATTTTGGAGGGCTGCCACGAGCATTTAAATTTTTGAGGTAAAGTTGGGTGATATGGTAAAGGGGCGTGGATAACTCGAAAACCATGATGAGTTGAAAGTTGGAACTTTTTCCAATGCGTCGGGCCTTTGAAGAGCTTTCTGACGATTTTTTGAGAATCAGTGTTGCCACTTTCTTTAACACGGAAAATTAGCTGTGAAAGTTGAAAAATGACATTTCCCTATGATGTCAATCGCCAAAAATTCTGAAAAAAATCTGTAAAGTACAACTTTACAAGCTGATTAATGTATTAAAAAATTGTTGTGAAATTATTTTGTATTTTTGAGAAAAAAAATTTCAAAGATTGGAAGAAAATACAATTTTTTTTTCAAAGGTCAAAATTGTGTAAATTGATTTTTTTTGTGTTAATTTTACACCATATTCATAAAAAAGTCTGTGAAAGTATTTTAACTCCATTCAACACCCGTTAATATGTGTGAAAGTGCAGAGATATTAATGTGTAACTTCAAAAGTTGGAAAAAAAACATTTTGATTATAAACAAATTTTTTGTGCTTAAATGATTTTTGAATTGAGTGACTCTGTCACAAAAAAAGTCATCAACTCAACTAACTCAGTGGTTTTTCGTGAATATCTCCTCAAATAAGCCTCAAAATGGAAAACTGGTTATGAACAATCACCTTCTACGAGTAATTTCCTATCAGACATGTTCGTTTTTGTCCGAAAACATCCACTTCTTTGACAAAAAATTAAGGGTGAAAACGCCTATTTTTCCAATATTTACAGTATTTTTGGAAATGATGGAAGTACGAAAATTATACCGGTGAAGAGTACCTAATTTCCTTATACGTGCTGGTAGGGTATTCCAACAAAAATCACCGCAAGAATTTCAACTCTTACTGTTAATTATAAGAGAGGTTATTGCAGTATTCAATAACATATTTTTTAGAAAATTTGAACCCTGGGATGAACTTTAGATGAATTTTTATTCCAATAATGATCCGAAGCTATTATATGTACCTACAAATTTTTAAACCCAAAGTGTTTTTTTTTGGGGGGGGGGATTTTCAAGCCCGGGATGAACATGGGGTGAATTTTCATCCTTATATTCATCCCAAAAGGTGTTATTCGAATTTTTCAGCCTTAGATGAACTTTGAGAACTTCCCAAGGTGGAGAAAAAAAATCATTCGTTAAATTTTTTACAGCGACCCGTGCAGGGAAAAGGTACCTAAAGTCGGAATTTTCAAAAATGAGTTTTTGAGCGAAAATGATAAAGGAGACCAAGAGGAACATTTTGAGACCTTGATGAGCATCCAAGGTCCATTTTCCTGCGATGAACTTTGTGAACTTCCCAATATTCACCCCAAGGTGTTATTCGAATTTTCAAGTTTGGGATGAACTTGGGAGATGAAGGGACAGTTGATTCCGAAATAAGAAAAAAGGTGGGAAAAAATTCATTCGTTAAAATTTTTATATGTTACCTATTGATTTACGTAATTTTGCTAGATTTTTACTGATGGGCTATTCCATACTAAAACGGACCAAAAATGAAGTCGGGTCTTCCGATTTCGCTCAAAATTTTTTTACGAGTTCCCCTTGGTGGTCTATTCACAAAACCACGATCATTTTTTTTTCTAACCCTCGAGAGGGCGGGGGGGGCAGGCCTCGAAAATTTTATGCAATTGCGATTTTTTAGCAAAACGGCTCAAATTTGAAGGCTCATATCTCGAGATAGGTGGTACTTGGGAGAACACTGTTTGCAGGGTCGGAAAGAGAATTGATAGGAGATTCAAACGCGATAATAACATTTTGAAAAGCTCAAAGTTGAACTTTGGCAGTGAAAGCTCAACTTTCATGACAAAAACAAAGTATGAAAGCTACCATTTAAAAATCTGAAAAAATTACTGTAAGTAGTGCTTTTCACCCTCTCTTCAACCAACAAATTTTCAAGATGGAGTCTCTGAACCCCTGGGGAGTAGAGGGGTCCACAATTTTGACCAAAACTCAAAAAAATCAAAAAAGTGGAGTAACCCATCGATTACTACTAATTCGAGGGCGCTGATTTCGAATATGTACTTAGTTTTTTGATTCGACCCCTCTGAACCCCCCTTCAGCCCCCTTGATGGGGTCAAAATTCAAAAAAATGAAAAATAACGTGTGGCATATCGTTGGATAGGTTTTTGAGGGCCCTGAGTTCGAATATTTACTTATTTTTTGGATTTAACCCTCCAGTGTCCCCCTAGACCCCCAATTTTGGGAAAAAGTATGTTAAGGAATGAAAATATCGTGTGACGTATCGATTACAACTAATGTGAGGGCGTAGAATTCGAATATCGACTTACTTTTGTGATCTGAGGACTTCCTCCCCCGTGCGCTGACCCACCCCCCTCCAGTAATAGCAACAACACTCCTAAAAACTCGATTTTGTATTCCCTAATAGTGTAGCATTTAAGTTCACTTCATCGAATATATTGTTTATACCACTTCACTTTTGAAATTTTATTAAATAATAGTTCGTTACTAGAATTTCAGGTTTTATTTCTATATTGCATACATATACGAGTCCATATTTAAAAAGCAAATCAGTAAAAAAATACGGTGGAGGGGGGTGGGTCAGCGCACGGGAGAGGAAGTCCTCAGATCACAAAAGTAAGTCGATATTCGAATTCTACGCCCTCACATTAGTTGTAATCGATACGTCACACGATATTTTCATTCCTTAACATACTTTTTCCCAAAATTGGGGGGCTAGGGGGACACTGGAGGGTCAAATCCAAAAAAATAAGTAAATATTCGAACTCAGGGCCCTCAAAAACCTATCAAACGATATGCCACACGTTATTTTTCATTTTTTTGAATTTTGACCCCATCAAGGGGGCTGAAGGGGGGTTCAGAGGGGTCGAATCAAAAAACTAAGTACATATTCGAAATCAGCGCTCTCGAATTAGTGGTAATCGATGGGTTACTCCACTTTTTCGATTTTTTTGAATTTTGAATTTTGGTCAAAATTGTGGACCCCTCTACCCCCAGGGGTTCAGAGACTCCATCTTGAAAATTTGTTGGTTGAAGAGAGGGTGAAAAGCACTACTTACAGTAATTTTTTCAGATTTTTAAATGGTAGCTTTCATACTTTGTTTTCGTCATGAAAGTTGAGCTTTCACTGCCAAAGTTCAACTTTGAGCTTTTCAAAATGTTATTATCGCGTTTGAATCTCCTATCAATTCTCTTTCCGACCCTGCAAACAGTGTTCTCCCAAGTACCACCTATCTCGAGATATGAGCCTTTAAAGTTGAGCCGTTTTGCTAAAAATCGCAATTGCATAAAATTTTCGAGGCTTGCCCCCCGCCCCCTTGAGGGTTAGAAAAAAAAATGATCGTGGTTTTGTGAATAGACCACCAAGGGGAACTCGTAAAAAAAATTTGAGCGAAATCGGAAGACCCGACTTCATTTTTGGTCCGTTTTAGTATGGAATAGCCCTGATTCTTTTATGACGTTCGAGTACATATAATAAAAGTTGTTGTTTATACGTTAAAATTTTTGAAACTGTCTAATTTCTTTTCGGTGCTGCACAAAATGTGCGGAGCTGCTCGTTAAAATACGCCCTGGTCAATCGCAATACAATGGATAAAGCATGTAAGAATTTTTTTATTGTTTTTTTATTGATTTTCGCAGTTGTTTGCGAGAAGGTGATTTTTTTAGTACCTAAATCGATATACCTAACGATAAGATTTTGTACAAAATTTTTTCATTTTTAGTTTCTTTTAAACATGAATATCATACAAGTGTTGGCGTGTTTGATTATACTCGCGATTTTGACGAGTTTTTTTCGCAAAAGTAGAAACAAACGATTATATCAATTACTCGAGCAGTTTCCTTCATATAAACCCTATCCTTTGATTGGAAATGCACACTTCTTCTTGGGTTCTTTAGAAGGTATTTGATGTTGCAAACTACGTAAGTATATATATAATTGAAATAACGGCTGCCTTACTTTCCATTTCACAGGTTTACTCGAACGATTGGAAAAACTTTTCCAGCCTAATGATCGTCTCGTATACTGGGTGGGCCCTATTCCAATAATACTTCTAAGCAAATACGACGACATCACGGTAAGTATTTTCATTTTCCGTAATTCAACTACTCCCATTTGTATATTAATTCGAAGATGTTCTTGGACAGACAGTACTAAATCAGTGCCAAGATCGCGACACATATGAAATCGTAGATAAATGGATCGGTGTAGGGATGCTGAATGCCAGATGTAAGATATAAGATTCATACAAATCCCAAAGTGCCTATGTACTTATATCAATTTTAAATATTTTCTCATTATGTGGCCTGAAAATTTGTAGACGAAGAATGGAAAAAATCCAGGAGAATAGTAGCGCCAGGGTTCACTTCGGATATGCTATCGAAATACGTCGATGTATTCAATAGAAACGCCTCCAACCTCGTCCAAAATTTAAGACCAGTCGCGAATACCGGTGAACAAGTAGATGTTATGGATTGGGTGATGAGCGCGAATCTGAACACTGTCGTAGGTACGACTTATTCAAGATGAAACTGATTTTATCGGATTCCTAAAACTAACTTTCAATAAAAGATAGAATTTCGACAATATAAGTCCGAAATTTAAATTTAAAAAAAAATTTTTAATCATAATTTTTTCAAATTGTATTCAATTTTACCGCGCGTTGTTTCAACTGTGATTTTTTCATTTTTCAAGAAAATTTCATACTTATGTTTATTATTTTTAAAACTTCTTCAAAATATCTAATTATTGAGTAGTTGGAAACATCCAGTTGAATTTTTTTTCGAAAAATTGACAGTTGGAAAAAATTGAATAAATTTTCAAAAGGAAATTTTTTTAAATTTGGAAAAATTGATTAAAAAAATTTTTGTTGAAAGAAATTGGAAAGATCTTGAGAAGATTAAAATAAAAAACTTACTGCTGGGAAAATTTTAAAATTGGGTATAATAAAAATTCAAACTTGGAATAAATATGCACTTAGATCTTCTAATATTCAAAAATATTCAGCTCTAACTAAAATTAAATTGGGTAGGTAATAATTCGACTTGCACTTCTGTAATCTTCTGTATGGGTTCAAAATATTTCAAGCATCAGGAAAACTGAAAATTAAAACTCAGAAAAGAAGCATCAATTCAATATAGTTGATGATAATGTAGTCAGACATTTAAAAAAAACAAAAAAGGAAAAAAGTTTAAATGGCTAGCAGCCTGAAAAATAAAAAGTCGTAAGATAATTTTTCGTTGATTTAGTTCTCTTCAACTCGCCGAAATATTGGTTTAGAAATATTTTGAAGTTTTGCAAGAACAAAGATTCGATATCCAATTATTTATGTCCAATTCATGGTAAGATCTCATTAAAAATATAGAAGAATTTAAAAATTTTATCCTAAGAAAAAAAAGAAAAAAAATTACAGGTACTCACCTATTGTAATATTTTTTCAAACAAAAAAAATTGAAATAATACTGATCTCATTTTCCAGTAAAAAAGATAATTTCTCAAGATTTTTTTGAAAGTAAAACAATAACTTTACAACATATAGGTATGGTGCGTCTTGGAAAGCTCACAAAAAATATCTCCATAGAACATCTTTTCTATGAAAATTTTGTATTCAAAAGAAACCTTAATATTCAGTCTTCCTTTTTAACAAATTTTCAGGTCCCCTTCCCCTTAGAAAAAATGCATATAGAAATGTAATGAAATTTCCTGGGTGAGATTTGCTTCAGAATGAAAAAAATTGAGAGAACAAAGACTTCTAAAAAAAGCTCGGATATTGAAAAAAATTTAGGAATTTCTATTTTTCAGCAGCGTGATTGTGAATCTCGAAGACCTTGACTGTTGATTTTCGAAACGAATTATCAGTTCAAACCAATAAATTTTTTTCAATCTCTTTATTTTTCGTTAGCGTGTTTTTTCTCAGCTCTTTCATAATACGTTCCCATTTTACATCGATAAATTCTTGAAGATTTCAAAATTCGAGGTAGATACCATCAGGACTTTCAAATTTCGAGTTTAAAATTGAGTTCAAGACTTTCACCGACTGAGAAACTTGAAAAACGTCACGAACAAAAATTCTTAGCTGCCTATAAATTGATTCTTATAAATTTTGCATTCGAAATATTTCAATACGTTGAAACGAATTGAAATAAGTATAGAATAGATATCAAAAAGTTATATTCATAGTAGATATTTGTGCTGTGTACTGAACTTTAATTTTTTATAATATGCACAGAAAACGTGATGGGTGTTGCTATTCGAAGTTGTGGTAAACAAGGAGAAGATTTTTGTAACGCAATACACGAGTAAGTTTGATAATCGATGACTTGGAGATCACAGGTGCTATTTACTTGAGCACGAAAAACGTCGCAGCAAAATAAACTCGATATTGGACATTTCAGAGGCTTCAAGCACGGCGTAAGACGTTTTCAATGGCCATTGCTAATTTTCGATTACGTTGACAAGATTTATTTAAAATTGACTGGAAAATTCAAAGTCATTAATCACTTGCAGAATCTTCCTACGGAAGTTAATCATTGTTTCTGTTTTCTATTTTTAATACGTACTACATTTAAAATTTTGATTTCAATTTTGATTGGAACTGTTAAAAAAATAATCGATTTAAATTAAGAAAAATTGTAGATTTTATGTGAAAAATTCGAGCTAAAATCTTCTAAATAACCTCACTTTTTTACAGATATTAAGAAAAAAACTGAAAAATTGCGACAATCTTCATTTTCAAGTTAACCATAATGACCAAGTTAACGGTAAATAAAATTTACTGAATCTTGAATCTGATCTGAGGCGTACGTACGATTAATACATTTTTTTATTGCTACAGTTGACTCGTCCAAAACTTTAATCGATTTACTCATCAAAAACTATTTAAAAGAGGACGGCATCAGCGAAATACGACTGAGAGACGAATTGTTACAAATCATCGTAGCGGTAAGCACAAAAAATCTCACTACATAATATCAATTCTCAACGGATGTGAGAGGTATCCCAACTCAAAGTAAAACTTTCGAGCTAAAAATAAATCGAAATCATAGAAGAACTCACATTCAAAATTTCCGGAGCTGAAGTTCATCTCTCGAATTTTGGCGAATTTCTGAAATTTCAAAATAGGTACCTCATCGCCCTGCAGAATATGAAATTTTGATCTATCTAATCAACCAAAAAAGCTGAAAAAGGCCTCCTAAATCCATTGGAAGCAGTTTTGAAATGTTTCGAAGCCATCAGAAAATTTTGCAATTTTCCAGCGTAGGGGAAAAACCCATAAAAATGGTTCACGTGAACAACTAGTCAGGTCTCAATTTCATATCCGCTCGACTGAGCTGTAAAAAGCAATTTTATGATTGAGTCGTGTTCTAGACATTACAACAAACAAATTTAGCCCAGATGCCATTTTTTACCCTTCCCCCCTTTCCGAGGGTCCAACCCCCCTTCCTTGAAAACGCCTGTAGCGCTCCTCCTATGGGGTCTAGTGAAAAAAAATTCCAGAAAAGTTGTCCCTCAACATCTTAGCTACAAATTACTTTCTATAGAAAATCCAATTTTGGGCCACCGGTGCTACTCAAATTTGAAAAAAGTATTTCAAAAAAATCATAAAAATCAGGTTTTTTTCATTTTTACCGAAAAGTTTCTAAGATGAGTAACATTTGTAAATAACCAAAAGTATTCAGAATTAAATTTCCTATTCGGTGAGTTATATCGCGACTATTTTCGTCCCGCTCCCCGTTACATACAGGCCCAACCCCCTCCCACACATCAACAATTTCGGTCTTCTAGAAAAATTTTCCAGCAAAAATTTTTTCTCACCACCTAATTTACAATTTCGGCCATTATAAAAAATTTTTTTGAGCAATCCCTACCACTTAAATTCGAAAAATATCCCTCAAAAATACATAAAAATACGCTTTTTTACGCTTCCAATGCAAAGCTTTAAAGATAATTATGTAGACAGAAATTGAGGGGAAAGTGTCTAAAATCGTAATTTTTAATTTCCAGTTTTGTATGGAGAAGCAGTTTCTGTCTGCATAATTAATATCTTTAAAGATTTGCATTAGAAGTGTAAAAAAGCGTATTTTTAGGTATTTTTGAGGGATATTTTTCGAATTTAAGAGGTCCAGGGGTTGCTCAAAAAATAATTTTTAGAATGATCGAAATTGTAGATTAGGTGGTGAGAAAAAATTTTCACTGGAAAATTTTTCTGGAAGACCGAAATTTTTGATGTGTGCGAGAGGGGTGGGCCTGTATGTAACGGGGAGCGGTACGAAAATAGTCGCGATATAACTCATCGAATAGGAAATTTAATTTTGAATACTTTTGGTTATTTACAAATGTTACTCATCTTAGAAACTTTTCGGTAAAAATGAAAAAAACGTGATTTTTATGATTTTATGAAATACTTTTTTCAAATTTGAGGAGCACCGATGGCCCAAAATTGGATTTTCTATACAAAGTACATAATTTGTAAAGCTGAGATGTTGAGGGACAACTTTTGTGGGAAATTTTTTTCACTAGACCCCACAGGAGGAGCGCTACAGGCGTTTTCAAGAAAGGGGGTGGACCCTCGGGAAAGGGGGAGGGGTAAAAAAAAGGCATCTGGGCTAAATTTGTTTGTTGTAATGTCTAGAACACGAATCAATCATAAAATTGCTTTTTACAGCTCAGTCGAGCGGATGTGTTTTTTCGTGAAATTGAGACCCTATTAAACAGCACCTATAATCGGGGATTACATATTTTGGTGACTCATTTGGTCGATTAAAGCACAATTTTCTGAAATTCGTACTTTTGAGTTCAAATTCACATTTTTGGACAGGACATTTTTATGGAAAAAATTTTAAAAAACGTTCACTGTGCACGAATCGAGGTAAAAAGCTGAAAGTTAGAAACTACCACCACTTCCAATCAATTCGGTAGGTCGGAAATAGGGTATTCTACCAGCTTACAGGTTTTTACCTCGATGCGTGCGCAGTGGGGTTCTTTTTAATTATTTCCAGAAAAATTTCCTGCCCAAAATGTGAATTTGAACTCAAAGGTACGAATTTCGGAAAATTGTGCTTTGATTGATCAAATGGGTGACTAAAATGGGTAATCAGCGATTTTAGGTGCTGAAGTTTACACGGACCATTTTTATAGCCTTTTCTCCAGCACTGGAAAATTCCAAAATTTTCAGGTGGCTTTTAAACGTCTCGAAGCCGTTTCCAATGGATTCCGCAGGTCGAAAATAGGCTAAATACCGAATTTCAGTTTTTTTTGTTTATTAGACCAAATTTTCATATTTTGCAGAGCAAAGAGGTACCTAATTTAGAAATTTCAAAAATTCGCCAAAATTCGAGAAATGATCTTAAGCACCTGACATTTTGGATACCTACAATTATGGCGTTCTTTCATGATGTACTTTCGATTAATTTTTGTTCGTGCTCAAAACTTTACTTTCGAGTTGGGGTACCTCCCTTATAAGTATTTATAGCCTCAGTACTAACCCGGGCAACATTTCTCGTTTCATTTTCCATAAAAAGGGAGAAGAAACCTCTGCACTGACCGTGAGTTTTCTGATGCTAATGTTGGCTATGAATCAAGACGTTCAGGTATTTATTCGACATCAATTTGATACTCAATTTAAATAATGATGGTCCCCTCAGCCCATTAATAATCTCATCTTAAATCACTGCAGCAAAAAGCATATGAAGAGATCGTACAACTTATGGCAGACAATGATACCTATTCTGAGAGTCACTTGACCAATGACTTGGAATACTTAGAACAATGTGTGAAAGAAACATTGAGGATGTTTGCTCCCGGGGCAATCACCACCAGACGCACCCAAAAAGAAATCTTATTAAAAGGTGAATATTTTTCAAATTCTGCCAAATTCTAAAGCTTTGGACACTCAATTCTGTTGGAACCCGATTTTCTTTTTTCATTCATTAAAAAATAAAAGGCACCGAACAGCGTGTATCATTGTTAATGATGACTAATTTCTTTACACAGACAATACGATAGTCCCAAAAAATATGTTTGTCATTTCACTCATACATTTCGTGAATTACGATCCAGATTTGTATAGAGATCCGGAGAAGTGGGATCCGGAACATTTCAGCAAAGAGGCTGTCAAACAACGACCCAAAACTAGCCAACTGTTTTTCGGATATGGGCCTAGATCTTGCATAGGTGAGCTAAATATGAACAAAACTCTACACAATTTTACACATCACCATTGGCCAATAGACACCTACGATAAATTTTTTTACTCGATGTTATCTATACGCACGTATTCTTACTCAACAGGTGCCAAATACGCGATGATGTCCATCAAAGCTCAAATTGCTAACATTTTGCGTAATTATCATTTATCAACCGATGTAAAAGTTTTTACAAAACAGCATTTGAAAATGGATATCAGTATCAGAAGTAAAATCGGCTACCCAATCAAATTAACAAGCAGGCTAGAGAGCAAATTAAAATAATCGATGATTCTGTAACTGCGTGTTATTTTATAATAAAACTTAGCATAATCGACGATTGAGATGATGTACACCAGCGGATCAATTTTTATTTTAAATTATTGGTTCATTTTTTTCCTTTTATGATTTCTAAAGAAAAAGAGGAAAAGACAGGTCCATTTCAGTGGCCCTGCCCATAAAAAGGATTTCAATGAAACACATATAGGAGGATTGTGCTACGTTTGTGCTGGTTTGTGCTGCTATTTTCGTCGTTTGTGCTGCTCCCCTTCCCCCGTCATCACCCTTTTTTTTAAAAAAACTTTGGGCAGGGCTGGTGAAATAATGAACACGATATTTAATGTACTCGACGAGAGAAGAAAAATGGCGTATTCAGAATTCCTCCCTCTGTGAAATTGAAAGAATCAGAAAAATGGAGGAGGGTGGGAGAGAAAATGGAGGGAGATAGAAAAATTCTGAATACGCCATTTTTCTTCTCTCGTCGAGTACATTAAATATCGTGTTCATTATTTCAATTTTTTTCAAATTTCTCCCCTCCCTCTTCAAATTGGTAAAATTTGGGGTGGTGAGAGAGAAAATGAAGGGTGGGGGAAAATTTTTGAAAACGCCATTTTGTTCAGTTTTTCGAGTACTATCAGAATCGTGTTCATCCTGTTCAATTTTTGTTTTGTTTTGTATCTCATACTTTTTAGCGGACTTCCCGCTCTAGCGGGAATCCGCTATTGCGTTCATCAAATATATAAAGCTACAAAACCCAAAAAATAGGGTAAAAATTCCCAGCCACTTCTATGGCACCTAGAAAGCTAATTTTTTTTCAATGGATTCCTTTGAACAATTCCTCTTAGGGAAAAATACGAACGGGGCCAAATAAATAATTTTAAGCCCTCAAATTTTGAGTTCAAATTTAGAAAAATTGTATTGTCCACAGTTTTTTGGTCCTTACTCGGTTCCAAATTCATGTACAATTTTCATTATGGTCTCTTTAGAAAGAGGATGAAATTTTCTACATTTCGTTCGCTTACACTATGCACCTAGGACTTACGGCTTTCTCAAAATTTTAATCCAAAGTTTCAAAATTTAGACTTGATTCTTTACATTAAAATTCTGGAAAACCTATAAGTCCAAGGTGCATAGTGTAAGCGAACGAAATGTAGAAAATTTCATCCTCTTTCTAAAGAGACAATAATGAAAATTGTACATGCATTTGGGACCGAGTAAGGCCCAAAAATGTGAAAAAATCAAAAGCTAGCCAACTACTTTTTCGTGAACATCCACTTTTCTCTTCGCGGAGAAGTGTTAGTGTTGTATCTACATAGGGTTTGTGCTTGTGGTAGTAATACATATACCCTCCTATCAACACAAAAGGCATTTGTATCCCACAGATTTTACCTGTTAAACCCAGACGACGTGATCACCACATTAGCAACACGGATTCCTTGGCGATGGCATGGCGATGGCGCCTTCACTATATGTTTTTGTCATTTGAGGTAGATCAGATTTAACTATAAAAAAAACTTTCGAAGAAAATCCACCAAGCAACATGTAGATATTACATAGTGTTCCTTGCATCGTTAATTTTTTCAGGATGACACATTCATATGAAGTCTTTAGAAACACCTATTGATTCCTTCACTTCTTTGAGATTTTTTTGCCATTTAGCCAAGACAAAGGGTACCTATTTGGTAAATACAGGGGCGGCGTTATATGGAGGGGGAGTAATTCCCCCCCAAGTCGGTTTCCAGTCGACAAAATTTCGAAAATTTCAGGTAATTCGGCAAAATTTTGAAAATTTTGGAAAATTCAAAAAATGTTTAGAAATTTTGTAGCATAAGTAATGAAAAATAACACAATTTTATTTTTTGATAAAAATAAAAAAGAATATGAATTTATTACGAATGGAACGGAAATTGTGGTCTTTTGGTAATTTTTAATAGATATACTTATTCCTTCAATTAAAATTTTTCAAAAACTTTGGCCTCGCTGTGCTCGGCCATAATGAATTTTTGCTTACATAATTTTAAAATAAACCAATTCCTACAAAAGTAATTTTTTTCGTATTTTTCCTCAAAATTGTTTCAACTAATTTTATTCAATTTTTTCTCCTTAAAACTAATTTTTGAGGTTTGGAAATCAAATTTTTTAAAAGCTTTGCCCCCGCTGCGCTCGGCTCGATCGTATTTATCCCTTAATAATTTTAAAGTAAAAGTTGGCCGATTTTTTATTCAAGTTTATTAGGTAATTTAAAACATTGTTTTATTGCACCTTGAATTTGGTCTTCTAAAATTTTCGCCCTCGCTTCGCTCGGGCCAAATTCACTTCTCTCATATTCCCATTGAAACTAGGTATTATTTTTTTAATCAAGTAGGTACATCGTAATTTTTATTAAAATTTTCCCTCCTCGCTTCGCTTGGAAGTTGAACTGATGAACAATATTCATAGGTCTTTTCAATTATGTACAATGAAATTACAGAAAGAAAATTTTCAGGCATGAGCAGGATTGATATTTTTAAATTTTTAGTCGGCAATTTTGAATTTTTTGGTCGGCATTTTTGAACCTTATTCCTCCCCCTCCCCAAAAAAAATTGTGTTCGAACCGCCTCTGGGTAAATACTTGGAATTTTAAACGTAGCGAGCCCCGAAGGGGCGAGAGGCAGTCTGAGCGAAGCGATGACTGCCATGGGGGTTGGGCCGCGAAGCGGCCAGGGGGCGAAGCCCCCTAGTAAGGGTATATTTATTTATTTATTTATTTGTTTGTTTGTTGAAGCCTTTTTTTTCTGACGCGATTTCTCTCGCTAAACTAAACAGATCGAGCTGAAATTTTTACAGTAGGTGTAGTTCATGCTGGAAAAGAGCTGATTAGATTTTGGTACAATTCTGTGCACAGAAAGCTGAGCTTTTCAACTTTAAAGCTCATTTTTGGGACATTTCTTTCTGACGCGATAACTCACGTTAGAGTTGACCAATCGACTTGAAATTTTTACAGTGGTTAGAACGTGTACACGAGAAGAGCTGATTAAATTTTGAAATCGATCCGTGCTTTGAAAGTCGAGCTTTTGAAGCTCAAAGTTTATCCAGTTTTTCGAAAATATCTCACGAACGGCACATCGTAGAGGAAAACGGAGGCCAAAAGGATAGTCAGGAATTTCAAGCTCTACAACTTTGATTCTTATGAATTTTTCTTAAAAGCTCACCGTTTTCGAGAAAATTGAGCTCAAAGTTGGAAGGCCTGTGATTGGTCAACTTTTCTGATGCGATTTAATCATATTTCTCAACAATGGGTCGGCAGATAAAATATTTTCTTTGAACCCTTGCAATACCACCTGCTAGGTCGGCATTTTTAGACCAACACAAAGACTGATTTTATGGCCCCTTTGAGGCAGTGGTCGGCAGATAAAATATTCATCAAAAATTCCCTATCAGGCTTGAGCTCAAAGTTGGAAGGCCTGTGATTGGTCAATTTTTCCACCTCAATATCTCTCGTGTAACTGAACCAATCGTTTCGAAATTTCTGTAGTAGGTGTAGATCGTGCAAGAGAGAAAATGATAATTTTTTGGTTCAATTCAGTGCATAGAAAGCTGAGCTTGGAGCTTTCAAGTTCATTTTTGTGATCCTACAATTCAAGTTAGAGTTGACCAATCGACTTGAAATTTTTACAGTGGTTAGAATGTGTACAGGAGAAAAGCTGCTTAAATTTTGAAATCGATCCCTGCAATGAAAGTCGAGCTTTTGAAGCTCAAAGTTTATTTAGTTTTCGAAAATATCTCGAAAATGGTGCATTGTAGAGAAAAACGGTGACCAAACGGATGGTTAGGAATTTTAAGCTCTACAACTTTGATTCTCATGAATTTTTCTTAAAAGCTCACCATTTTCAAGAAAGTTGGAAGGGTTGTGATTGGTCAATATTTCTGACTCAATATCTCTCGTGTAACTGAACCAATCGTTTTGAAATTTTTACAGTAAGTTTACATCGTACAGGAGAAAAACTGATTATGTTTTGGTGTAACTCTGTGCATAGAAAGCTGAGCTTTGAAACTCCAAAGCTCATTTTTCTGAAACCTCCCTCTGACAAGATAAATAAAATCGACCGATCGATTTGCAATTTTTATGGTGATAGGAATGTGTTTAGGAGAAAATCTGATTGAATTTGGAAGGCGATCTGTGCATAGAAAGCTGAGCTTTTGAAGCTCAAATTTATTCAGTTATTCAAAAATATCTCGGAAACGGTGCATTGTAGAGAAAAATGGAGGTCAAAAAAAATGGTTAGGAATGCCAAGCTCTATTTCTCATGAATTTTTCTTAAAATCTCACGTTTTCGAGAAAAATGAGCTCAAAGTTCAAAAGCTTGTAATATGTCAATTTTTCCGACTTGATTTCTCTCGTTTAACTGAACCGATCGTTTTGAAATTTTTACAGTACGTGTAGATCGTGCAGGAGAAAACCTAATTTTTTAGGTTAAATTTTGAGCAAGGAAAGCTGAGCTTTGAAGTTTTAAAGGTCTTTTTTGTGACACCATAACTCAAGTCAGAGTTGATCGATCGACTTGAAATTTCCGTAGTAATTAGAATGTGTATAGAGGAAGAGATGATTAAATTTCGAAGTTGATACGTGCATTGAAAGTTGAGCTTCACAAGTTCAATTCTAGTTTGTATATAATAGGAAGTCCGCTCTTTTGACACAGTGTGTCTAGTTATCTGTGTACAGCGCCACCTATGGGAAAAAGAGGTGGTTCCAACATGCGCTTGAGAATTGTCGAGTCCTAGGTAGTACATCTATGGCATAAGTGGTTCCAAAGCATATGACAGGTTCCGCGGGTTTAGAAAAAAAATTGAGTTGAGAAAATTGATAGAAAATAATTTGAGTTGAGAAAATTGAAAGAAAAAAAATTGAGTTGGGAAAATTGATAGAAAAAAAATTGGAGCTGAGAAAATTATAACTGAAAAAATTGAGATGGGAAAAATATGAAAAAAATTCGGAGTTGGAAAAAAACGTTCAGAAAATTTTAAACCGTTTTTAAAAAATGAAAATATAAAAAATCGTGCCGCGTCATTTCCGACAACTCTACAATGAAACTAGACGCTCCTTGGTATAGGCAAAGCAGCGTTACGCTGCAGTCTTTACAGGGTGTTCGGTAAGTGGTCTGCCGTACTTCATTTTTGGATATAACCGGGTACCACTAAAAAAAAACCGTTAGATGAACAAATTGCTTATCTTGAAAATTGAAGGGACAAATTTTTTTTTCAAAAATCACGTAAATTTTTTTTCAACTATGGGAATGGATAGTACCTACTTTGAAAAATGAATAAATTTTCATTATATGCCTTTTTGCATAATTTGAAAATTGAAGGGGCTAAAAAAAATTTCGTTCAAAAAAGTTCTAAAAAATTAAACTGATCAAGAGAATGGATAGTATGTTGAAAAATGAACAAATTTTGTTCTACAGACTTCTTGCCTAACATCAAAAATGAAGGAGCTACGGGTCATTCAAAATAAGTGGGCTTCGAAATTTTTTTAAATTTTCTCAATTTTAGATGACCAGTAGCCTCTTCATTTTTGATGTTGGGCAAGAAGTCTGCAGAACAAAATTTGTTCGTTTTTCAACATACTATCCATTCCCTTGATCAGTTCAATTTTTTCGAACTTTTTTGAACGAAATTTTTTTAGCCCCTTCAATTTTCAAATTATGCAAAAAGTCATATAATGAAAATTTATTCATTTTTCAAAGTACTATCCATTCCCATGGTTGAAAAAAAATTTACGTGATTTAAAAAAAAAAAAATTGCCCCTTCAATTTTCAAGATATGCAATTTGTTCATCTAATGTTTTTTTTAGTGGTACTTACCCGATTGTATCCAAAAATGAAGTATGGCAGATCACTCTTCGGACATCCTGTGTTAGTGGCATGATGAGGCTGTGGTTTCCATGTACTGCCCAACGTTTTTTTTAAAAAAAGGGGGAAGGGAAGCAGCACAAACGTCGAAAATAGCAGCACAAACCAGCACAAACGTAGCACAATCCTCTCATATGTGTTTCATCCCCCTCGGTTTTATGGGCAGGGCTGCCGTTTCACCAGCCCTGCCCATGTTTTTTTTTTTAAAGGGGAGATGACGGGGGGAGGGGAGCAGCACAAACGTCGGGAATAGCAGCACAAACCAGCACAAACGTAGCACAATCCTCTCATATGTGTTTCACCCCCCTCGGTTGTATGGGCAGGGCTGCCGTTTCACCAGCCCTGCCCATGTTTTTTTTTTTTAAAGGTCGATGACGGGGGAAGGGGAGCAGCACAAACGTCGGGAATAGCAGCACAAACCAGCACAAACGTAGCACAATCCTCTCATATGTGTTTCACCCCCCTCGGTTTTATGGGCAGGGCTGCCGTTTCACCAGCCCTGCCCAAAGTTTTTTTTAAAAAAAGGGCGATGACGGGGGAAGGGGAGCAGCACAAACGACGAAAATAGCAGCACAAACCAGCACAAACGTAGCACAATCCTCCTATATGTGTTTCATTGAAATCCCTTTTATGGGCAGGGCCACTGAAATGGACCTGGAAAAGACAAAACTTGAAGGCGACTGACGTGATATCAGGAGATCCAAAAAAAAAAAAAAAAAAAAAAGGTTTACTTAAGATTGAAAAATAAATCGAAAAAATTACCAATCTTTTGAAGAAATTTTCCGAAATAGGGTTATTCTACGTCAGTTTGTACGCAAATCGGTGTGGGGGGGAGGGGAGTTGGCGAATTTTTTTCATTTTTTTATATGGGTAGACTTCGACGAGAGATTACGAATACCGCAAACTGCAGCTCTCAAAGTCTTTTTGGAAAATGGAAAACTGGTTATGAACAATCACGTTCTACGTGTAATTTCCCATCAGACAGGTTTTTTTTTCGAAAACATCCACTTCTTTGCCCAAAAATTAAGGATAAAAACGACTATTTTTCCAATATTTACAGTATTTTTGGAAATGATGGAAGTACAAAGTTGAAATTACCCAAAATTATACCGGTGAAGAGTAATTTTCTTATATGTACATGCTGGTAGGGTATTCCAAAAAAAGTCACCGCAAGAATTTCAACCCTTACTGTTAATTATATAAGGAAGGTTATTGCAGTATTCAATAACATCTTTTTTGGGAAATTTAAACCATGGGATGAACTTTAGATGAATTTTTATTCCAATAATGATCCGAAGTTATTTTATATGTACTTACAAATTTTTAAGCCTAGAATGCCAGGGATGAACATGGGATGAATTTTCATCCCATGTTCATCCCAAAAGGTGTTATTCGAATTTTTAAGCCTGAGATGAACTTTGTGAACTTCCCAATATTCATCCCCAGGTGTTATTCGAATTTTCAAGTTTGGGATGAACTTGGGATATAAAGAGACAGTTGATTCTGAAATCAGAAAAAAGATGGAAAAAAAAAATCATTCGTTAAAATTTTTATATGTTACCTATTAGTCTACAGTCCAGACCCCGAAAAGTGTTCAATGGGTCTGCTTTTTTGGGGAACAAAAAAATCAGTTGGTTTTTTGTTGGTATGGATGGGGTATTCACGAAAATGAGCATTTTCGATTTTTGCCGGGTCACTATAGGAGGCTGGAGCCTAAAAAACCCCATTTTTTCAAGTTGGCCGGGAACAAAAATTTTTTTTGCCATTTTGTAGCACATGCTCCCCCGAGTCCGAATATGTGTTTCATTTCCTTGGGCATGGTCACAATGGTCCTCTAGGGCCCCCAAAGTGCGATTTTTGGTGAAATTTGGCCATTTTTGAAAGTAAAATGATTGTGTAGACGTCATAAAGCTCGCGGAACAAGAAAAAACCACTTTCATGGGGACATGAACTCATTCTGAACCGATTGAGCCTAAATTTTTGGAAAACGGCTGGCACAATGAGCCGCAGGCGAATTTTAAAGATGCGCCCCTCGGCGATTTCTCGAAAAAATAAACAGCTACAAAATTTTTACAAAATGGCTATGCATATCAAAATGGGGTAAAATTTCGCGAGAAATCCGAAAATGCCAATGAATTTTGATTTTGACCCCTTCCAAAAATTTTAAGGGGTGAAATTTGGTCAATTTTTGACCGATTTTGAAAAATTGTGGTGTTACCTATCAAAATGGGGTAAAATTTTCCGAGAAAACCAAAAATACCAATAAATTTGTAATTCGACCTCTTCCAAAAATTTTAAGGGGTTAAATTTGGTCAATTTTTCAGTAATTTTGCAAATCATCACTATTACATGATGTATGAGAAAGAAAAATTTAGAGAGTAACAAAGAAGGTATTTTTTTGCAGGTAAATTAAAAAAAAAATGCTCGAGTGATTTTCAGGTGTATGAAACTTCGATGGGAATCGGCTGCTATCGTACATTGTTGGTACAGATGTGTGTGATTCTTATCAACGTTGTTACCTTTGTTTACATTCGTAGCTGTTATAAGACCTATCCTTAAAACTATATTTTTTATGTTCTTTTAATATTTCAAAATGTTTTAAAAAGTAACAATGATTTTTCACAATTGTTCAAACATTGACTAGATTTTATCTGTAAACCTTTTGAAAAAAGTCAAAATCGAAATTTATCAACATTTTTAGTTTTTTCGCGAAATTTTACCCCATTTTGATAGGTAACACGACAATTTTTCAAAATCGGTCAAAAATTGACCAAATTTCACCCCTTAAAATTTTTGGAAGGGGTCAAAATCAAAATTCATTGCCATTTTCGGATTTTTCGCGAAATTTTACCCCATTTTGATAGGTAACACGACAGTTTTTCAAAATCGGTCAAAAATTGACCAAATTTCACCCCTTAAAATTTTTGGAAGGGGTCAAAATCAAAATTCATTGGCATTTTCGGATTTCTCGCGAAATTTTACCCCATTTTGATATGTTACACGCGTGCATAGCCATTTTGTAAAAATTTTGTAGCTGTTTATTTTTTCGAGAAATCGCCGAGGGGCGCATCTTTAAAATTCGCCTGCGGCTCATTGTGCCAGCCGTTTTCCAAAAATTTAGGCTCAATCGGTTCAGAATGAGTTCATGTCCCCATGAAAGTGGTTTTTTCTTGTTCCGCGAGCTTTATGACGTCTACACAATCATTTTACTTTCAAAAATGGCCAAATTTCACCAAAAATCGCACTTTGGGGGCCCTAGAGGACCATTGTGACCATGCCCAAGGAAATGAAACACATATTCGGACTCGGGGGAGCATGTGCTACAAAATGGCAAAAAAAAATTTTGTTCTCGGCCAACTTGAAAAAATGGGGTTTTTTAGGCTCCAGCCCCCTATAGTGACCCGGCAAAAATCGAAAATGCTCATTTTCGTGAATACCCCATCCATACCAACAAAAAACCAACTGATTTTTTTGTTTCCCAAAAAAGCATAGCATATTCACTTTCCTGAGCACTTTTCTGCGTCTGGACTGTAGACTATATTGATTTACGTAATTTTGCTAGATTTTTACTGATTCTTTTTTGACGTTTGAGTACATATAATAAAAGTTGTTGATTATATGTTAAAATTTATGAAACTGTCCAATTTCTTTTCGGTGCTGCACAAAATGTGCGGAGCTGCTCGTTAAAATACGCCCTGGTCAATCGTAATGCAATGGATAAAGCATGTAAGAATTTTTTTATTGTTTTTTATTGTTTTTCGCAGTTGTTTGCGAGAAGGTGATTTTTTTAGTACGTAAATCGATATACCTAACGAAAAGATTTTGTACGAGAATTTTTCATTTTTAGTTTCTTTTAAACATGAATATCATACAAGTGTTGACGTGTTTGATTATACTCGCGATTTTGACGAATTTTTTTCGCAAAAGTAGAAACAAACGATTCTATCAATTACTCGAGCAGTTTCCTTCATATAAAACCTATCCTTTGATTGGAAATGCACACTTGTTCTTGGGTTCTTTAGAAGGTATTTGATGTTGCAAACTACGTAAGTATATATATATAATTGAAATAACGGCTGCCTCACTTTCCATTTCACAGGTTTCCTCGAACGATTGGAAAAACGTTTCCAGCCTTATGATCGTCTCGTATACTGGCTGGGCCCTATTCCAATAATATTTCTAAGCAAATACGACGACATCGCGGTAAGTATTTTCATTTTCCGTAATTCAACTACTCCCATTTGTATATTAATTCGAAGATGTTCTTGGACAGACAGTACTAAATCAGTGCCAAGATCGCGACACATTTGAAATCGCAGATAAATGGATGGGTGTAGGGATAGTGACTGCCAGATGTAAGATATAAGATGCATACAATATTCCAAAGTGCCTATGTACTTATATCAATTTTAAATATTTTCTCATTATGTGGCCTGAAAATTTATAGACGAAGAATGGAAAAAATCCAGAAGAATAGTAGTGCCAGCGTTCACTTCGGATATGCTATCGAAATACGTCGATGTATTCAATAGAAACGCCTCCAACCTCGTCCAAAATCTAAGACCCGTTGCGAATACCGGTGAACAAATTGATGTTCTGGATTGGATGATGAACGCGAATCTGGACGCTGTCGTAGGTAAGACTGATATAAGGTGAAAATGAAAATGATTTGATCTAAACTACATAGTTTTTAATTATTTTCGCCAAAAATGGGATTTCAACGATGCAAGTACTAAATTTACATTTTTTAACATTTCTTTAATCATCAATTTTTTTAAATTTTATTCAATTTTACCATTGTTTCAACTGTGATTTTTTCAATTTTTAAGAAAATTTTATACATATTTTTATTCTTTTTAAAACTTCTTCAAATACCTAATTATAGAGTAGTTGGAAACATTCAGCTGATTTTTTTTTTAAATCGGGAAAAATTGATAAAATATTCTTTAGTTGAAAGAAATTGGAAAGATCTTGAGAAGATTCAAATAAAAAACTTTACTGTTGGGAAAATTTTAATATTGGGTATAATAAAAATTCAAACTTGGAATTGGACTTAGATCTTCCAATTTTCAAAAATCGCATTTTGCTGCTCGTTATCAATTCGTCAAACCCAATTTTTTGATAAAATGACCAATGAAATTTGTTTTCATCTTCACTTTTTACTGGCCAACAATTTTTAAATGAATTTTTGGGGATGTTATCTTCGTTATTTATTGTATAAACTTAGAGCCGAATAACCTAAGACGACCAGGGGTGCCGAGATCCCCCGAGTGTTTGAGGAATACCCCAATTTTTTTGCCACCCCCTCAAATTTTCTAGCCACCTTCCCTTTTCTTTGCATCCTTCCTCGTTTTTTTTTGCGACTCTCAATTACTATCAAAAATACTTTTTTTTAAACCTTCCTTCCCTTGATGACACTAAACTTTGAAATATAAAGGGTACCGGCGCGGCGGTTAAGATAGGCGAATCTGCCCCCGAGCTGAAATTCGAAACTAACCGGTGGAATTTGGTTCTTAGGGTCTGAAAACCACGTGGTAAAAATTTTGGCCCCCAACTCCACTCCTTGCTCCAGTTATTGGACAAAAGTTACTTTTTTCAGCCTTTCCATTAAACATTTTTATTTCCGCGAGTTTTTCACCAAATTTTTTCAAATTTTCGTGAGGTGTACCCTATAATGAAGGGTTATCAGTGGGTGGCTTGAAAAAAAATTTTGATGATTTTTTCAAACCGAAAATTGCGTTTGAAAATTTCAATTCGAGTTTTCCACATGATGTTTCAGAGGTGCAATTTAAAAAAATATATATTTTATGTACCTAGTCCCTATGTACATCATGATATTTTTTTCAGAATTTTTTAGGTGGTGGAACACCTTGAAAAATGCGAAAACCACGTTTTCACAGCGTTTTTCACTCATAAAATGGTCATTTTTGGCCGAATTTTTAGCGGATTTACCGCTCTAGCGGGAATCTGCTATTGCGATCATAAGGTTTTTTTTATTTATTTATTTGTTTGTTAGTTTGTTTGTTGAAGCCTTTTTTTCTGACGCGATTTCTCTCGCTAAACTGAACAGATCGGGCTGAAATTTTTACAGTAGGTGTAGTTCATGCTGGAGAAGAGCTGATTAGATTTTGGTGCAATTCTGTGCACAGAAAGCTGAGCTTTTTAATATTAAAGCTCATTTTTGAGACTTTTTAGCGGACTTCCCGCTCTAGCGGGAATTTGCTATTGCGATTTCAGCAGCGTGTTTGTGAATCTCGATGACCTTGACTGTTGATATTCGAAAAGAATTTTCAGTTCAAATCAATAGCCTTTTTTCAATCTCTTTATTTTTCGTTAGTGTGTTTTTCCTCAGCTCTTTGATAATACTTTTCAATTTTACATCGACAAATTCTAGAAAGTTTAAAAATTCGAGGTAACTACCAGGTTTTTTCAAATTTCGAGTTTAAAAATGAGTTCAAGACTTACTCCGACTGAGAAACTTGAGAACGTCACGAACAAAAATTCTTAGCTACCTATATAAATTGATTATCATAAATTTTGCATTTGCATTCGAGATATTTCAATAAGTTGAAACGAATTGAAATAAGTACCTAGAGAATAGATATCAAAAAGTTATATTCATAGCAGATATTTATACTGCACTGAACTTGAATTCTTATATACATGCGCAGAAAACGTGATGGGTGTTGCTATTCGAAATTGTGGTAAACAAGGAGAAGATTTTTGTAACGCAATACACGAGTAAGTTTGATAATCGATGACTTGGAGATCACATGTGATATTTACTTCAGCACGAAAAACGTCGCAGCAAAATAAACTCGATATTGGACATTTCAGAAACGTGAAGCACTCCGTAAGACGTTTTCAATGGCCATTGATGTTTTTCGATTACGTTGACAACATTTATTTAAAATTGACTGGAAAATTCAAAGTCATTAATCACCTGCAGAATCTTCCTACCGAAGTAAATCATTGTTTTCTGTTTTCTATTTTTAATACGTACTACGTTTAAAATTTTGATTTCATTTTTGATTGGAACCGTTAAAAAAATTATAGATTTAAATTGAGAAAAATTGTAGATTTTACGTAAAAAATTCGAGCAAAATTTTTCTAAATAACCTAACTTTTTTACAGATATTAAGAAAAAAACTGAAAAATTGCGACTATTTTCAAGTTAACCATAATGACCAAGTTAACGGTAAACAAAATTTACTGAATCTTGATTCTTGAATCTGATCTAAGACGTACGTACGGATAATACATTTTTTTTATTGCTACAGTTGACTCGTCCAAAACCATAATCGATTTACTCATCAAAAACTATTTAAAAGAGGACGGCATCAGCGAAATACGAATGAGAGACGAATTGTTACAAATCATCGCAGCGGTAAGCACAACAAATCTCAATACATTGCAATTCTCAACGTATGTGAGAGGTATCCCAAATCGAAAGCGCATCATAAAAGAACTCACATTCAAAATTTCCGGAGCCGAAGTTCATTTCTCGAATTTTGGCGAATTTTTGAAATTTCAAAATTACCTAACCGTCATAAAAAATATGAAAATTTGATCTAATCAACGAAAAAAGCTGAAATTCGGTATATGTGAGCCTGGATATAGAAACCACCCTTAGGTGTAAAAAATTGATTTTTGAGTGGAGGTTCTCCTTTGATTCTATACCTTCTGAAACGCCCAAAATCAGTGTCAACTCAGAAATCAATTTTTTACACCTAAGGGTGGTTTCTATATCCAGGCTCACATATATACTCTATTTTCGACCTACTAAATCCATTGGAAGCAATTTCGAAATGTTTTGAAGCCACCAGAAAATTTTGGAATTTTCCAGCGCAGGAGAAAAGACCATAAAAATGGTTCACGTGAACTTCAGCACCTATACGGCTGTTGAAACTGACGTCACAATTGAACTGGTGGAAAAATTTTGGATTTTCAAAGTATTTTTTTTTCTTCGCTACAAATTTTATCATTTTCACAATTGTCACAAAACTTCATTTTTTTTTGCAATAATTGATTTTATGAAAATTCCGTATAAATACGTACGAAATGAATGATTTTTTCTTTTTCCCACCAGTTCCTTATCACACTTTTTGATAAGGATGACGTAGTTTCAACAGCACTATAATCGGGGATTATCCATATTGGTGATTCATTTGGTCGATTGAAGCACAATTTTCTGGAAATCGTACTTTTGAGTTCAAATTCACATTTTCGGACAAGAGATTTTTCTGGAAAAATGTTTAAAAAACGTTCACTGCGCACGAATCGAGGTAAAAAGCTGAAAGTTAGAAATCTACCACCACTTCCAATCAATTCGGTAGGTCGAAAATAGGGTATCTACCAGTTTACAGGTTTTTACCTCGATGCGTGCGCAGTGGGGTTCTTTTTAATTTTTTCCAGAAAAATTTCCTGCTCAAAATGTGAATTTGAACTCAAAGGTACGAATTTCGGAATATTGTGCTTTAATTGATCAAATGGGTGATTAAAATGGGTAATCAGCGATTTCAGGTGCTGAAGTTTACACGGACCATTTTTATAGCCTTTTCTCCAGCACTGGAAAATTCCAAAATTTTCAGGTGGCTTTGAAACGATTCCGCATGTCGAAAATAGGGTATATACCGAATTTAAGTTTTTTTCGTTGATTAGACCAAATTATCATATTTTGCAGAGCGAAGAGGTACCTAATTTAGAAATTTCAAAAATTCGCCAAAATTCGAGAAATGAACTTAAGCACCTGACATTTTGGATACTTACGGCGTTCTTTCATGATGTACTTTCGATTAATTTTTGTTTGTGCCCAAAATTTTACTTTCGAGTTGGGGTACCTCCCTTATAAGTATATTTATAGCCTCAGTACTAACCCAGGCAACATTTCTCGTTTCATTTTCCATAAAAAGGGAGTAGAAACCTCTGCAGTAGCCCTGAGTTTTCTAATGTTAATGTTGGCTATGAATCAAGACGTTCAGGTATTTATTCGAAATCAATTTGATACTCAATTTAAATAATGATGGTCTCCTCAGCCCATTAATAATCTCGTCTTAAATCATTGCAGCAAAAAGCATACGAAGAGATCGTGCAACTTATGGCAGACAATGATACCTATTCTGAGAGTCACTTGACCAATGACTTGGAATACTTGGAACAATGTGTGAGAGAAACATTGAGGATGTTTGCTCCCGCGACAGTCACCAGCAGACGCACCCAAAAAGAAATCTTATTAAAAGGTGAATATTTTTCAAATTCTGCCAAATTCGACAGCATATTTTCAGAAAATCATTCATTTATACTCCCTCTGTTTGAATTTCGAGAAAAAAATTTCAATTTTTGGACACCCAAATCTGTTGGAACCAGATTTTCTTTTTTCATTCATTGAAAAATAAAGGGCACCGAACAGCTTCTTTGAATACTGCATTTTGTATCATTGTTAATAATGACTAATTTCTTTACACAGACAATACGACAGTCCCAAAAGATACGTTTGTCATTTCACTCTTACATTTAGTGAATTACGATCCAGATTTGTATAGAGACCCGGAGAAGTGGGATCCGGAACATTTTAGCAAAGAGGCTGTCAAGCAACGACCCAAAACTAGCCAACTGTTTTTCGGATATGGGCCTAGATCTTGCATAGGTGAGCTAAAAATGAACAAAACTCTGCACAATTTTATACATTACCATTGGCCAATAGACACCTACGATAAATTTTTTTACTCGATGTTATCTATACGCACGTATTCTTACTCAACAGGTGCCAAATACGCGATGATGTCCATCAAAGCTCAAATTGCTAACATTTTGCGTAATTATCATTTATCAACCGATGTAAAATTTTTTACAAAACAGCATTTGAAAATGGATATCAGTATCAGAAGTAAAATCGGCTACCCAATCAAATTAACAAGCAGGCTAGAGAGCAAATTAATATAATTTATGAATCTGTAACTGCGTGTTATTTTATAATAAAACTTAGCATAATCGACAATTGAGATGATGTACACCCGCGGATCAATTTTTATTTTAAATTATTGGTTCATTTTTTTCCTTTTATGATTTCTAAAGAAAAAGAGGAAAAGACAAAACTTGAAGGTGATTGACGTGATATCAGGAGATCCAAAAAAAAAAAAAAAAAAAAAAAAGGTTTACTTAAGATTTAAAAAAAAATCGAAAAAATTACCAATCTTTTGAAGAAATTTTCCGAAATAGGGTTATTCTGCGTTTGTTTGTACGCAAATTGGTGTGGGGTGGGGGGCGTTGGCGATTTTTTTCATTTTTTTATGTGGGTAAAATTCGGCGAGAGATGACGAATATCGCAAACTGCAGCTCTCAAAGTCTTTTTGGAGGGCTGCCACGAGCATTTAAATTATTGAGGTAAAGTTGGGTGATATGGTAAATTTGGGGTGTGGATAACTCGAAAACCATGATGGGTTGAAAGTTGGAACTTTTTCTAATGTGTAGGGCCTTTGACAGGGTGTCTACCGATTCTTCAAAATCAAATTTCGCGACTTTTTCGCGACCTTTTCCTAAGGTATCTAGAATCTACCTCTCAATTCGACCCTCCCCCCCCCCCCCAAAAAAAAACAAAGATATCAAATTTATTGCAGAAAAAATTTCATACACGGAAGAAAATATGTCTTCAATTTTAAAAAAAGACAATTTTTCACCAAAATTTTCTAAAATTGAGTTATTTTATGGTGAAAAAGAGAAATAGCTACTGCTCGAGTGAAGCGAGGGTGAAAATTTTCACGAAAAATCATGTTAGAACGGATAGAATTGTTAAATGTTGACTCTAAAACTGAGAAATAAATTCATGGGAAGTCTGAAATATTAGGCGAAATTTTTTCGAAAAATCAATTTAAAAAACAGCAAAAAAGAGACATATTTCCAAATGATTTTTCTTTTTGTGAATTTTTAAAACATTTCTTAGAAAATTCCAAAATTCTCCATTTTTTTAGATTTTCTTGAGAATACACACAATATTCCCTTTGAAATTCCCAATCGTGATCGCTACTCAGTCTCCCATAAGAACATATTTTTCCGTGTCAAAATATTCAATTGTCAGAAATAGAAGAAAATTTATGAGCCCGAGCGAAGCGAGGGCGAAAATTTTTAGAAAAAATATTCAAAAAAGTGAAATTTCTTCACTTTTTCTGTCTTGTCAAGTAATTTTGGAAAAATTCGCGACTTTTGATAAATTTTGGGTCAATTTCGCGACTTTTTCGCGACTTTCGCGACTTTCGCGACCGACAGTTAGACACCCTGTTTGAAGAGATTTTTGACGATTTTTTGAGAATCAGTGTTGCCACTTTTTTTAACACGGAAAATTAGCTGTGAAAGTTGAAAAATGACATTTCCCTATGATGTCAATCGTCAAAAATTCTGAAAAAAAAACTGTAAAGTACAACTTTACATGCTGATTAATTTATTAAAAAATAGATGTGACGTTATTTCGTATTTTCGAGAAAAAAAAATCCGAAGATTGGAAGAAAATACAATTTTTTTCAAAGGTCAAAATTGATTTTTTTTTTGTTAATTTTACACCATATTCAAAAAAAAAGTCGGTAAAAGGACAAAGGCTGACCCGTAATGACTGAGAGCGATCGCGCTGCGCGCGCGCAACGCGTCGCGCGGGAAAACTGTTTCGGGTCACCCAAAGGTTCAACTAATTAGCTATCCGGGGATGTGTGTCCCATTTAAAAAAAAAAAATTTTGTCCGAGTTATGGCGATTTTAAAAGGACTACACCGTTTGCACCCTACAAGAGTATAAAACCACGCTCACGATGTCCGCGTCGCGACGCGCGTGGAAAATTTTTTTTTCGTTCGAAAGTAGACACTTTGAACTTTCCAATGCCGGATCAACGAACTCTCCAGCTACATCTCCGGCCGAGATATCGTCTTTCAAACACAAAACTTTTTTTTGAAAATCGCGGTTTTTTTAGCAAAATAGGCCTTCTGAAGAGGAATTTTGTAAAGTCTCTTGTTTAAAAATCGATTTTTTTGTCATCTAATGTATCGCTATTCTCGCTATCGTGTATTACTATATTAAATTTAGTAAAGTAATACACGATAGCGACGATAGCGATACATTAGATGACAAAAAAATCGATTTTTAAACAAGAGGCCTCAAGAGGCCTTCCAAAATTCCACTTCAGAAGGCCTATTTTGCTAAAAAATCGCGATTTTCAAAAAAAAATTTTGTGTTTGAAGGGCGATATCTCGGCCGGAGATGTAGCTGGAGAGTTCGTTGATCCGGCATTAGAAAGTTCAAAGTGTCTACTTTCGAACGAAAAAAAAATTTTCCCGCGTGTCGCGACGCGGACCTCGTGAGCGTGGTTTGAAATTCTTGTAGGGTGCAAACGATGTAGTCCTTTTAAAATCGCCATAACTCGGACAAAATTTTTTTTTTAAAAATGGGACACAAATCCCCGGATAGCTAATTAGTTGTACTTTGGGTGACCCGAAACAGTTTTCCCGCTCGACGCGTTGCGCGCGCGCAGCGCGATCGCTCTCAGTCATTACGGGTCAGTCTTTGTATTTAAACTTCATTCAACACCCGTTAATATGTGTGAAAGTGCAGATATATTAATGTGTAACTTCAAAAGTTTGGGCTCAAATAATTTTTGAATTGAGTGACTTTATCACAAAAAAGTCATCAACTCAACTAACTCATTAACTCAACGACAGGTTCGTTTTTTTTCGAAAACATCCGCTTCGTTGCCAAAAAATTAAGGGCGAAAACACCTATTTTTCCAATATTTACAGTATTTTTGGAAATGATGGAAGTACGAAATTGAAAGTACCCAAAATTATACCGGTGAAGAGTAATTTTCTTATACGTGCTGGTAAGGTATTCCAACAAAAGTCAACGACTGTCTAGATTGTTCACCGCAAGAGGACGTGGTGTTTTTTTTTCGCGCTTAAATCAGCTGTTTCGTGTTCGAAAGTCCAGAATTGATGAAGTTTATTATTGCTCGGTTTTTTTTGTGTGCAGATGGAATAAATTTATTAATTATGCCCGAAGTAAGTTATATTAACATTAGAAAACTAGAAAAGTACTTTATTGTTGTTACTCTTACGCTAAAGTGTTCTTTTAATTATCTTTCAGAAGTGTACTTGGCGAAATTGTTTCAAATCCTTCGCGAGTAGTTGCGAAAATTGATAGAATTAAAATTTTTAGCTGAGAAAATACATAGAAAAAAAATTGAGTTGAGAAAATTGATAGAAAAAAAAATTTGAGTTGAGAAAATTGATAGAAAAAAAATTGAGTTGAGAAAATTGATATACCTAAAATTTGAGTTGCGAAAATTAATATAATTAAAATTTGAGTTGAGAAAATACAAAGAAAAAAAATTGAGTGGAGAAAATTGATCGAAAAAATATTTCAGTTGAGAAAATTGAAAGATAAAAATTTGAATTGAGAAAATTGATAGAATTAAAATTTGAGTTGAGAAAATTGATGAACAAAAATTGAGTTGAGAAAATTGATATAATTAAAATTTGAGTGGCGAAAATTTATAGAATTAAAATTTCAGTTGAGAAAATACATAGAAAAAATTTGAGTTGAGAAAATTGATAGAAAAAAATTTGAGTTGAGAAAATTATGACTGAAAAAAATTGAGATGAGAAAAATATGAAAAAAGCTCGGATTTGAAAAAAAACGTTCAAAAAATTTTAAACTGTTTTAAAAAAATGAAAAAAATATAAAAAAATTGTGTCGCGTCATTTTCGACAAGGCGACAACTCCACAATGAAACTAGACGCTCCTCGAATGACGAAAAAAAAAACACCACGTCCTCTTGCGGTGAACAATCTAGACAGTCGTCAAAAGTCACCGCAAGAATTTCAACCCTTACTGTAAATTATAGGGGAGGTTATTGCAGTATTCAATAACATATTTTTTAGGAAATTTAAACCCTGGGATGAACTTTAGATGAATTTTTATTCCAATAATGATCCGAAGCTATTAAGTATATGTACCTACAAATTTTTAAGCCTAGAATGCCAGGGATGAACTTGGGATGAATTATCGTCTCAATATTCACCCAAAGTTTTTTTTTTGGATTTTCAAGCCCGGGATGAACATGGGATGAATTTTCATCCTTATATTCATCCCAAAAGGTGTTATTCGAATTTTTCAGCCTTAGATGAGCATTGTGAACTTCCCAAGGTGGAGAAAAAAAATCATTCGTTAACTTTTTTATAGTGACCCGTGCAGGGAAAAAGTACCTAAAGTCGGAATTTTCAAAAATGAGTTTTTGAGCTAAAATGATAAAGGAGACCATGAGGAACATTTTGAGACCTTGATGAGCATCCAAGGTCCATTTTTCGCCGAGATAGAGACATTTGAAGTTAGGAAAATAAGAATTCCATAAAAACAAAATTCTGAGAAAAACGCGTTTCAAGTTATTACTCTTGTTTTTCATGTATCAATCATCAAAAAAGCTGCCAAAACTACTTCCCTGCACTGAAATTTCACAAGGAATTCGTTTCTGACGTCAAAAATTACTTTAGAAGGAGAGAAAAATGAAAATTTTATTATTATGATGCGTTTAATTTTGAAAAAAGCTGCATTACAAAAAGAAATCCTGTTTTTCATACTGTATAAATTAGGTACCAAAAAAGCTCTCAGAACTACTTTTTTGTACTGAAATGTCATATTCTCCAAAAAAGCAATATTTCAGATACTATGTATTTCTCAGTACAATTGAATTTGCACACGCAAATCTGTGGGTATTTTACTTCATTTTTCTAGTCTGGTAGACTCCCGAGGCTCTCCTCACCTTCAACAGACCGCATTATATTTTTCTAACGTTCCGACTTCAGGTACCTTTTCCTCAGTCGGTTTGAACTTCATTTAGACGTGTTGTAATAGGTTTTCCGAAGTGAAATTTTGATAACAGCTGCGTAAAGGTCTGAACCACTTAAAAACGCAAAAAATCTTTTTTTGAAAAAATTGTACATTTTTCGTTTTTTGGCTCTAGCGCAAAATTCCGTTTTCCGACTTTAGGTACCCTGTCCCCGCACGGGTCGCATATTATGTTACCTATTGATTTACGTAATTTTGCTAGATTTTTACTGATTCTTTTTTGACGTTTGAGTACATATAATAAAAGTTGTTGATTATATGTTAAAATTTATGAAACTGTCCAATTTCTTTTCGGTTCTGCACAAAATGTGCGGAGCTGCTCGTTAAAATACGCCCTGGTCTTCGCATTACAATGGATAAAGTATGTAAGAATTTTTTTTATTTCATTTTTATTGCTTTTCGCAGTTGTTTGCGAGAAGGTGATTTTTTTAGTACCTAAATCGATGTACCTAACGATAAGATATTGTACGAAAATTTTTCATTTTTAGTTTCTTTTAAACATGAATATGATACAAGTGTTGGCGTGTTTGATTATACTCGCGATTTTGACGATTTTTTTTCGCAGAAGTAGAAACAAACGATTATATCAATTACTCGAGCAGTTTCCTTCATATAAAACCTATCCTTTGATTGGAAATGCATATCAGTTGTGGGGTTCTTTAGAAGGTATTTGATGCTGCGAACTACGCAGGTATACATATATATAATTAAAATAACGGCTGCCTTACTTTCCATTTTACAGGTTTACTCGAACGAATCGAAAAAGTTTTACAGCCTTATGATCGTCTCGTATACTGGTTGGGCCCTTTTCCATGTATAATTCTAAAAAAATACGACGATATCGCGGTAAGTAGTTTCATTTTTCGTAATTTAACTATTCCCATTTGTATATTAATTCGAAAATGTTCTTGGACAGACAGTACTAAATCAGTGCCAAGATCGCGACACATTTGAAATCTTAGATAAATGGGTGGGTGTAGCGATAGTGAATGCCAGATGTAAGATATAAGATGCATACAATATTCCAAAGTGCCTATGTACTTATATCAAATTTTAAATATTTTCTCATTTTGTGGCCTGAAAATTTGTAGACGAAGAATGGAAAAAATCCAGGAGAATAGTAGCGCCAGGGTTCACTTCGGATATGCTATCGAAATACGTCGATGTATTCAATAGAAACGCCTCCAACCTCGTCCAAAATTTAAGACCAGTCGCGAATACCGGAGAACAAATAGATGTTCTGGATTGGATGATGAGCGTGAATCTGGACACTGTCGTAGGTAAGACTTATTCAAGATGAAACTGATTTTACCGGATTCCTAAAACTAACTTTCAATAAAAGATAGGATTTGGACAGTCTAAGTCCGAAATTTGAATTTTTTTAAATTTCTTTAATCATAATTTTTTTTTAACTTTCTTCAAAATACCTTTTTATTGAGTAGTTGGAGACATCCAGTTGAATTTTTTTTTGAAAAATTGACAGTTGGAAAAAATTGAATAAATTTTCAACAGGAAAATCTTTTAAATTAGGAAAAATTGATTAAAAAATTTTTCGTTGAAAGAAATTGGAAAGATCTTGAGAAGATTAAAATAAAAAACCTACTGCTGGGGAAATTTTAAAATTGGGCATGGTAAAAATTCAAACCTGGAATAAATATGCACTTAGATCTTCTAATTTTCAAAAATATTCAGCTTTAACTAAAACTAAATTGAGTAATAATTCGACTTCCAGTACTGTAATCTTCAGTATGGGATCAAAATATTTTAAGCATTGAAAAATTAAAATTAAAAACTCAGAAAAGGAGCATCAGTTCAATATAGGTAATAATAATGTGGTCAGACATAAAAAAAAAAAAAGTAAAAAAGTTTAAATGGCTGGCAGCCTGAAAAAGAAAAGGTCAAAAGATAATTTTTCGTTGATTTAGTTATCTTCAACTCGCCGAAATATTGGTTTAGAAATATTTTGAAGTTTTGCAAGAACAAAGATTCGATATCCGATTATTTATGCCCAATTCATGATAAGATCTCAATAAAAAAATTGTAGAATTTGAAAATTTTTTCCCAAGAAAAAATAGAAAAAAAAAATTTTTCAAACAAAAAAAATTGAAATAATACTGATCTCATTTTCCTTAAAAAAAGCTAATTTCTCAAGATTTTTTTGAAAGTAAAACAATAACTTTACAACAAATAGGTATGGTGAGTCTTGGAAAGCTCACAAAAAATATCTTCATAGAGCATCTTTTCTGTGAAAATTTTGTATTCAAAAGAAATCTTAATATTCAGTCTTCCATCTTAAAAAAAATTTCAGGCCCCCTTCCCCTTAGAAAATATTCATATAGAAATGTAATGAAATTTCCTGGGTGAGATTTGCTTCAGAATGAAAAAAATTGAGAGAACAAAGACTTCTAAGAAAAGCTCGGATATTGAAAAAAATTCAGGAATTTCTATTTTTCAGCAGCGTGATTGTGAATTTCGATGACCTTCACTGTTGATTTTCCAAACGAATTTTCAGTTCAAACAATAACCTTTTTTCAATCTCTTTATTTTTCGTTAGCGTGTTTTTCCTCAGCTCTTTCATAATACTTTTCGAATTTACATCGATAAATTCTTGAACGTTTCAAAATTTGAGGTAGATACCATCAGGACTTTTCAAATTTCGAGTTTAAAATTGAGTTCAAGACTTACTCGGACTGAGAAACTTTAAAAACGTCAAGAACAAAAATTCTTAGCTGCCTATAAATTGATTCTTATAAATTTTGCATTCGAGATATTTCAATAAGTTGAAACGAATTGAAATAAGTAGAGAATGAATATCAAAAAGTTATATTCATTGTAGATATTTGTACTGTACTGAACTTGAATTCTTATATACATGCACAGAAAACGTGATGGGTGTTGCTATTCGAAATTGTGGTAAACAAGGAGAAGATTTTTGTAACGCAATGCACGAGTAAGTTTGATAATCGATGATTTGGAAATCACAGGTGCTATTTACTTGAGCACGAAAAAAGTCGCAGCAATTAATAAACTCGATATTGGACATTTCAGAGCTTTCAAGCACGGCGTAAGACATTTTCAATGGCCATGGCTGCTTTTCCATTGCGTTGACAAGATTTATTTAAAATTAACTGGAAAATTCAAATTCATTAATCACTTGCAGAATCTTCCTACGGAAGTAAATCATTGTTTTCTGTTTTCTATTTTTAATACGTACTACGTTTAAAATTTTGATTTCAGCGTTAAAAAAATTATCGATTTAAATTAAAAAAAATTGTAGATTTTATGTAAAAAATTCGAACAAAAATTTTCTGAATAACCTCTTTTTTACAGATATTAAGAAAAAAACTGAAAAATTGCGACAATCTTCAAGTTAACCATAATGACCAAGTTAACGGTAAATAAAATTTACTGAATCTTGAATCTGATCTGAGGCTTACGTACGATTAATACATTTTTTTATTGCTACAGTTGACTCGTCCAAAACTATAATCGATTTACTCATCAAAAACTATTTAAAAGAGGGCGGCATCAGCGAAATACGAATGAGAGACGAATTGTTACACCTCATCGTAGCGGTAAGCACAAAAAATCTCAATACATTGCAATTCTAAACGTATGTGAGAGGTATCCCAACTCAATGTAAAACTTCGAGCCGAAAATAAATCGAAAGTGCATCATAAAAGAACTCACATTCAAAATTTCCGGAGCTGAAGTTCATTTCTGGAATTTTGGCGAATTTTCCATATTGGTGACTTATTTGGTCGATTAAAGAACAATTTTCTGAAATTCGTACTTTTGCGTTCAGATTCACATTTTTGGACAGGACATTTTTATGGAAAAAATTTTAAAAAACGTTCACTGTGCACGAATCGAGGTAAAAAGCTGAAAGTTAGAAACTACCACCACTTCCAATCAATTCGGTAGGTCGGAAATAGGGTATTCTACCAGCTTACAGGTTTTTACCTCGATGCGTGCGCAGTGGGGTTCTTTTTAATTATTTCCAGAAAAATTTCCTGCCCAAAATGTGAATTTGAACTCAAAGGTACGAATTTCGGAAAATTGTGCTTTAATCGATCAAATGGGTGACTAAAATGGGTATTCAGCGATTTTAGGTGCTGAAGTTTACACGGACCATTTTTATAGCCTTTTCTCCAGCACTGGAAAATTCCAAAATTTTCAGGTGGCTTTGAAACGCCTCGAAGCCGTTTCCAAATGGATTCCGCAGGTCGAAAATAGGCTATATACCGAATTTCAGTTTTTTTTCGTTGATTAGACCAAATTTTCATATTTTGCAGAGCGAAGAGGTACTTACCTAATCAAGGATCACGCTAGTGATCCCACCCCGCCCCCTAAACGTAAAAACTGTAAATGTCATGTCAACACTAGCGTAACCTTATATTCTCTGATGATAATATAGGTGTGTTTCGCGTTTTTATTATTTTTTTTTTTCAGAAAGTACTCGTTAAATTAAAAAACTTTTTAGGCAAACTTTTCTTAACTTTTTGAGCTCTTTCTTATAAAAAAAAACGAATGTTGTAAATAAAGAATTCGCCGAGTACCAGAACACCTGATTTGACTGTTTTTACTAAACTTGGACAAAAATTACAAGGCTGGAGAAGAGACCTTCCGATCAAATTGTATGAAATTTTATATTTGGGTTTTACTTTTCGATCCCGATGTCTTGATGGGACCAAAATTTTGAAATTTTGAAAATTGCCCCTTCACCCCCCCCCCTCTTTGGAGCCTCAAAAATTTTCAATATTGAAAATTGACCCCGAAAATTGATTATTTGGGTCAAACTACACATTGAAAATTTGGGGTCAAATGAACTTTTTTCTTGCATTCCAGAGCTTTTTGAAATTTTTGGAAATTATCAAAAATGGCAATTTTGAAATCCCAAATAAGAAAAAAGGGTACTACGTTGACGTTTGGGGTAGTAAAAGGCACTTCAGGCATGCATCAGCAAAAAAGAGGCATATTTCCAAATGATTTCTCTTTCTGAATTTTTAAAACATTTCTTAGAAAATTCCAAAATTCTCCATTTTTTTTAGATTTTCTTGAGAATACACACAATATTCCCTTTGAAATTCCCAATCGTGATCGCTACTCACGTCTCCCATAAGAACATATTTTTCCGTGTCAAAATATTCAATTCTCTGAAATAGACGGGAAGAAGGTTTTTAATTTAAAGGATTTTAAAATTTATGAGCCCGAGCGAAGCGAGGGCGAAAACTTTTAGAAAAAATATTTAAAAAAGTGAAATTTCTTCACTTTTTCTGTCTTGTAAAAGACAGAAAAAAACTGAATTAATTTCGGAAAAATTCGCGACTTTTGATGAATTTTGGGTCAATTTCGCGACTTTTTCGCGACTTCAGCGACCTAAATCAAAATTCGCTACTTTTTCGCGACTTTCGCGACTTTCGCGACCGGTAGACACCCTGATTATCGAATCATTTCTTTAATTTTTTATGTAAGTTGTAATCCTTCAAAAAAATTCTCCAAAAAAGAATTGGCACAAAAGCTAAAAATGAGAAAAGAAATTTAAAAAATGGAAAAAGTGGAGGGCGAACACAACTCTCACATAAGCTTAGTAATCTAACCTCACTCTGGGAGCTGTGTTCGCCCTCCACTTTTCCATTTTTTAAATTTCTTTTCTCATTTTTAGCTTTTGTGCCAATTCTTTTTTGGAGAATTTTTTTGAAGGATTACAACTTACATAAAAAATTAAAGAAATGATTCGATAAATATTGAATTTTTTTAATATTTTTGGGCGGATTTCACTATTATATTATAATATTTTATTATCGAAATAGTTTTGCATTTTTGTTTCCCAAAAGAGGAAAGAAGTTTTTCTGGGCGAATTTCACCTTTTCACCTTTATATCATGACATTATATTATTGAAATACCTATCAGAAAAAATTGGGTCCACCAGCGAAACACGGACTCGTTTGCGTTTCTGTCATGGAAGGGCGGGGACTACTTCTCTGTCAGAGAATTTTTTTCACGGATTTAAAAATTTCAAAAATTCGCCAAAATTCGAGAAAGGAAATTAAGCACCTGAAATTTTGGATACATATGGCGTTCTTTCATAATGTACCTTCGATTAATTTTTGTTCGTGGTCGAAATTTTACTTTCGAGTTGGGGTACCTCCCTTATAAGTATTTATAGCCTCAGTACTAACCCAGGCAACATTTCTCGTTTCATTTTCCATAAAAAGGGAGAAGAAACCTCGGCACTGACCATGAGTTTTCTAATGTTAATGTTGGCTATGAATCAAGACGTTCAGGTATTTATTCGACATCAATTTGATACTCAATTTAAATAATGATGGTCTCCTCAGCCCATTAATAATCTCGTCTTAAATCACCGCAGCAAAAAGCATACGAAGAGATCGTACAACTTATGGCAGACAATGATACCTATTCAGAGAGTCATTTGACCAATGACTTGCAATACTTGGAACAATGTGTGAGAGAAACATTGAGGATGTTTGCTCCCGTGACAGCCACCAGCAGACGCACCCAAAAAGAAATCTTATTGAAAGGTGAATATTTTTCAAATTCTGCCAAATTCGACAGCATATTTTCAAGAAATCATTCATTTATACTCCCTCCTCTGTTTGAATTTCGAGAAAAAAATTTCAATTTTTGGACACCCAAATCTGTTGGAACCCGATTTTCTTTTTTCATTCATTAAAAAATAAAAGGCACCGAACAGCGTTTGTGAATACTGCATTTTGTATCATTGTTAATGACTAATTTCTTTACACAGACAATACGACAGTCCCAAAAAATACGATTGTCATTTCACTCATACATTTAGTGAATTACGATCCAGATTTGTATAGAGATCCGGAGAAGTGGGATCCGGAACATTTTAGCAAAGAGGCTGTCAAACAACGACCCAAAACTAGCCAACAGTTTTTCGGGTATGGCGCTAGATCTTGCATAGGTGAGTTAAATACAAAAATCTACCCAATATTACACATTATTGGACAAATGGACACCTACGCTAAAATATTTTTACTCGATGATATCTACTTACGTATTTTTACTCAACAGGTGCCAAATACGCGATGATGTCCATCAAAGCTCAAATTGCTAACATTTTGCGTAATTTTCATTTATCAACCGACGTAAAAGTTTTTACAAAACAGCATTTGAAAATGGATCTCAGTATCAGAAGTAAAATCGGCTACCCAATCAGATTAACAAGCAGGCAAGAAAGCAAATTAAAATAATTGATGATTCTGTAACTGCGTGTTATTTTAAAATAAAACTCAGCATGATCAACGATTGAGATGATGTACATCAGCGGATCAATTTTTTTTTTTAATTTTAGACTATTGGTTCATTTTTTTCCTTTGATGATATCTAGCCACTCCCCATTCCAGTTCCTACAACTCATATCTGTTCAAAAACAATTTTCTAAAGAAAAAGAGGAAAAGGCAAAACTTGAAGGTGACTGACGTGATATCAGGAGATCCAAAAAAAAAATGAAAAAAATGAAGTTTATTTAAGATTAAAAAATAAATCGAAAAAATTACCAATTTTTTGAAGAAATTTTCCGAAATAACGAACTAATAATTTTTCTAAGAATAATAAATTATTATACGCTCGAACTTACTCATTTAGGTATTGTTATCCTATTCCAAGGATGAAAATTCTTGACTCACCTGAAAAAAATTAAACAAATTTACTATCATTCAATTGAAATCGACATTTAATTGTATTAGATATTAGACTACAGGATTTTATTTTTAGAAAACAACGAGCAATCCACTAATCATGTAAAAATGCGCCAACATTTTCAATAGGAATGTTGGATCCTTCTTGGGAAATTATTTTTAAATATCGTCCAATATTTAAATAACCATCCAACTTTTGGAACATTTTCCAATTTTTATCTAGTTTTTTTTTTGGAAAAGTGTCCAAATTTTGGAAAATTCTTCAAGTTTTGTTCAATTTTTAACAAAGTTTTTCATTATTTTGAAAAATTCTTGAACGATTTTTGTTTTTAAATTCGTATGCAGTTTATTGCTCTGTGAACACACAGTGTCTTTTGAACAGATTCAAATATTTATTCTCACGTATTTCGCCCCTACCTGGCCCAAACGAAGTAAAGCGAAAATTCGCCAACTAAGGTGAAATATTTATTTTATAACCTTAAAACGATTAACGTCAAAGGTTTTTTCTATAGTCGTGGAGCGAAAAATTCGCCAACAATGCCTACAAACAAAATTTCGTCTAACGATCAACGTCAACAAAAAACTACAAAAATTTGACCACTTATCGACGCGTGTAGGCCGCTCGTACGTGGTAAATTCTTCTATCTACACAAAAATCGTAGAGCGACTAGCGCCAACGGTGTCTACAACACTCTAAAGCGAAAATCGCCAAGATAAGAGTAAAAGAGAAAAAATAAGGCAATGTTATAGACACCGTAGAGGAACACTGCAAACGTAGGGGCTCCGGGGATAGGGGATTACCTGAAAAATCGATAATAGTTTTTAAACAGTTTACATAGTTCTCTGCAAAAGCGCTGACACAAGTTCTTTTTCTAAAAATCTGCAGCCAATGCAATTTTTCAAGTCATTTGAAAAATGAATTTCATTGGTTACAATTTTGTATGACGTTAAAAAAATGAATAATTTTGAACAAATATGCATGGTTCATTGAAACATGTTTCCTTTGTTGTTTATTTTTTTGCTTATCAACGATTTACGACTATCTCAGAACTGCATTCTAATCGGTGGAACCAGTGAGGGGAAACTGAAATGAAATCAGTTTCAGTTTCAATTTTCAAAATATTTTAGTTTCCAGTTTTGGTTTTCAGTGTTTTCATATTTTTTTTTTTTAGAAAAAGTGACCGTTTGGTCACAAAAGTATTTACTGAATTCTGAATCGATATGAAATTATGTTTCAAATGACTTATTAGTGATCTTTTTTTGGCTTTATTCATGCAAATTTGACGATTTTATTATAAGAATTTTAAATTTGTTGTTGGAAAACACGTTCCAAGTTGAACTATTGGAGTGAAAATTTTCAATGAAAAATTTACTCAGAAATATTTCGAAAACTATGCTTCCCAGAAAAATTTACCACTTCTACCAGATAGGAAATTTCATTCTCTACAACTTTGGTTCTCATCATTTTTGTCGTCGTGGGACGCTTAGTTTGCTCAGAAATGTCACTTTTTGGTAGGCAGGGTACAAAAAATGCGATTTTTTCACAGAATTAAGAAAAGTTTAAGCTGCTGTAGCTGTAACTCATGATTCGTGATTCGAAATTTTTGTACTTTTCTAATCATTTTACGAATCATTTTTTTAAAAATATTTTTGCTTTCTGATATTTTATTCTTAATTTTTTTGTATCTTAATATTTTTTTTCCAAATTTTTACGAAATCTTGATTTTTTGTTGACTTTTTTCAACACTTGAAATTTTTCTCTTAATTTTTTCCAACTTTGAATTATTTTCTCAAACCTTTTCTTACTTCGCATTTTTCCAGAGAATTTTTATTTTTTCACTTGAATTCAAAATTATTTTTCCAAACTAAGACTTTTCTCAATTTATTTCAACTTTGAATTAATTTTTCTCATAAATTCTGAATTTTGTTTTCCACTTTCCCATCCAAAAGAAATCAATTTCATTTCATTCATTCATTTATAATGAAGATTTCTTTTAGGTGGGAAAGTGGGAAACGAAATTCAGAATTTATTAGAAAAATTAATTAAAATTTAAATAAATTGAAAAAAGTCTTAGGTTGGAAAAATAATTTTAAATTCAAGTGAAAACAATGAAAATTCATGCAAAGTAGGAGAAGGTTTGAGAAAATAATTCGAAGTTGGTAAAAATTATGAGAAAAAATTTTAGGAGTAGAAGAATCTCAACAAAAAATCAAGATTTGGTAAACATTTCGAAAAAAATATCAGGAGACGGAAAAAATCAAGAATAAATTTCACGATTAAAAATTGTCAATGAAAAAAATTTCTAGGTGGGAAAATTTTGAAGAAAATTTTGAAGTAATGTGAAGTAAAATTTTTCGGTGAAATCGTGTCAATCTGTGTAATAAAATGGAAAATTAAAAAAAAACTGAAATTGAACTGAAATTTCATCATTTCGGTTCCAGTTTCAGTTTCAGTTTTTTTCAGTTTTCAGTTTCAGTTTCAGTTTTGATTTCCTATCACTGGGTGGAACAAACGGGCAGCGCAACTACAGTGAAAAAAAAAAAGATGCAGCAATTTTTGGCTACTTTACAGTCTCTCTCTACAGTGTCCATATGCAAAGTATTAAAAATAAAAGAAATATGTAGAGAG
Organism: Pseudococcus viburni; assembly: GCA_033439095.1. Classification (NCBI taxonomy): domain Eukaryota; kingdom Metazoa; phylum Arthropoda; class Insecta; order Hemiptera; family Pseudococcidae; genus Pseudococcus; species Pseudococcus viburni. Next base: position 599,016 of record JAVBJF010000146.1, read on the forward strand.
CAAGTCACCTATAGCGGTGTAACGCCAATGCGACTTACTACTACTAGAAGAAGTAAGAAGTGTCGAGAAATTCGGCTGCATGAGTTTATATACGTAGTTTTAAAAATTCCAAACTGGCTTTGATAGCCACATATTTTTGACAATTCGAGATCGAATACAAATTTTGGTGGGCGAATATTTTCGATGGAAGATCAAAAATATTTAGAGTCAAATTTGGTGGCTAACTATTTTTAAAAATCGCAAAAAGGAAAATCAGTGACATTTTGTGGCACTACAACTCGTTAAAAAAAACCAAAATGTATTTCGCCGTGAAAAAACGAGTATGTATGATTAGGCATATCTGACCTTGAATTAGCATTTTTATGCAAATACTTTTATAGCAACAAAAATTTGATAAATTTCTCATTTGGTCATTTATTCATTAAAACATAAAATATTAAAAATATGAATTAGGAAAGTACATTACTTCAGAGATATTATGTACTTGCAAACAAGTGTAATTTTAATGAATATATCGAGTTTTTCATAAGGACAACATTTTAATTGACATAGTAAGTGAAAAGTCAAATTAGTTATTCGAGAAGATAGCCCAACAATACAACGTTTCCCACACTGGGGTTTCACAGTTCAAAATTTCAGCTCGTTGATCGTACTACAGTAAACATTTTTAGTGCAAATTTCGATGGATCACAAATTCTGTCCCACATGGTTATAATTTACCTACGGTCTTTTTGATTGTTCTTTGATTATTATTATTTTTTTTTGATACAACGTTATACACATTTTATTATTCTTGATTATTATCGCGATTTCGGTGAACTTGATTCGTAAACGTAAAAACAAAAGGTTTTATAAATTACTCGAGCAGTTCCCTTCACATCCAACCTACCCCTTGATTGGAAATGCGCATAATTATAGTGTAGGCAAATTAGACAAAAATCAACATTTCTGGCCAGCAAATCTTTTATTGCGGAAAACCGTCGAG